>CM045446.1:21338043-21938043 GCA_024666655.1 Dascyllus trimaculatus
AGAGCAGCCGAGCAGGGAGTTCCTGTCCCTCAAACAGGGAAACTCGGCAGGAAACTGCGCTGAAAGCTGCGGTGCTCAGACTCCTCCACTAGGGCAGGACGGAGGGGATGGAAGGTGGCGGCGGAGGAATGTAACCTGCCGGCGGGTATGGAGGCCGATTAGTGCCCGACACAACACCCACAGCGACACACTGTGTATGGGGCGTGGGTTTACAAAAACACATAAATACATAAAATAAAACAAAATTTAAAGAAAAACTTGACTCAAGTAAATAAAACAAAATATCCTAAATCTAACCATTTTTTACACAAAATTATTTTTAAGAAGCCACAATATTAAAAAGATATTAAAGATTTTAAAAAGTCTTTAACACAAAACAATTTACAGTTTTATTTATTATTTACATCAAATCCCTGTCTGTGTAGTTGATTTAAACCCTAAAATCACAATCTATGTGTGTCTGTGTAGTTGCATTTTTACAGTATTTTTCCATAAAATATTCTATTACTGTCTGAAAATGTCTGATTAATGCACAACATTCACTCTGTGTGGAGCGTAGGTTTACAAAAAAAAAAAACAAAAAAAATTGACTCAAGTAAATTTTAAAAAATCCTAAATCAATCAACAATTTTTTAAGACAAAATTATTTTAAAAAAGTCACAATATTAAAAAGAACAACAAATGGAAAATAAATTAACACAAAAAATTTACGGTTTTATTTATTATTTACATCAAATCCCTGTTTGTGTAGTTGATTTAAACCCTAAAATCACAATCTATGTGTGTCCGTGTAGTTGCATTTTTACAGTATTTTTCAATAAATATTCTATTACTGTCTGAAAATGTCTGATTAATGCACAACATTCACTCTGTGTGGGGTGTAGGTTTACAAAAAAAAAAAAAAAAAAATTGACTAAAGTAAATTTTAAAAAATCCTAAATCAATCAACAATTTTTTAAGACAAAATTATTTCAAAAAAGTCACAATATTAAAAAGAAAAACAAATGGAAAATAAATTAACAAAAAAAATTTATGGTTTTATTTATTATTTACATCAAATCCCTGTTTGTGTAGTTGATTTAAAGCCTAAAATCACAATCTATGTATGTCTGTGTGGTTGCATTTTTACAGTATTTTTCCATAAAATATTCTATTACTGTCTGAAAATGTCTGATTAGTGCACAACATACCGTCCACCCTGCTTCACTCCGTGTGGGGTGTGGGTTTACAAAGAAAAAAAACAAAAAAAAATTGACTCAAGTAAATTTTAAAAAATCCTAAATCAATCAACAATTTTTTAAGACAAAATTATTTCAAAAAAGTCACAATATTAAAAAAGAACAACAAATGGAAAATAAATGAACACAAAAAAATACGGTTTTATTTATTGTTTACAAAAAATTAATTTACCTTTAAAATCCCCTCCTGGTTGTTTATTTAAACCCTAAAAATGCTAAAATAATAAAATAAAATAAATCTATTCCTGTATAAAAATGGCTTAGAGTCACACTTTCACTACCTTAAAAATGAGCAGATTTATCTATCCCCACCTTTTTGTCCATATCAACATAGAGCTACTAATTTAATTTTACTGGTTTATATCAAAACCTCTATTTTAGCTAATTTACCCTCTACAACCAACTAACTGGATCTTTACCAGGCATTATTCTGTATACATTTATTGTGATTATGGTTCATCCACTAACAAATGCCGAATTGTTCTTTGACGGCAGACCTTTATGGCATTATACCCAAGTATATTATGAGTGGTCACCCAGTGCCTAAATGTGATGTTTTCCTTTACCAAAAAAAAGACACATTTACCCATAATTAATGTAGAAAATACACAAACTCATACATAACAAAAAAATCACCAGAATACTTGAAACAAACTATTTGACACTCACAATTTCCTGTGTAAACATTTTTACACCCTGTCTCTGGGGAATAAGAGAAAAGCGGAGACTCTTCACTAGTTAAATCAACCCAAACCCCTTTTAGTTAATTACCCAACCCTTTCCCGTTGTCTACGTGGCCTCAGTACTTACCACTGAGCCTCTCTGGGCCCCTTACAGAATTCATACTGCAAATAAGGCTAATAGGATAAGTCTAATTTCTGTCTTATACGATATTTGGCATTAATACATTCCAGGTTGTGTACTTTATCTACATCCATTTGATTTAAACCAGGCACTTCTACAGTTTGTACAATGAGGCAGTAGTTTGTCATTTGGAATATACGTTAGTTACACTTTTACCCAATGAGGAACTAAAACAGTACCTTTAAAAAATACCATAAAACACAGCTTTCAGTTGCTGCAATTAAAAGATATTGGACAGCAACTTCCCTAGGTTAACATGTATAACATATCGTCCATTTACCAAACTTTTAATCCTGTTTTTGACAAGTAATGAACACACGCTTTACTGTTAAAACCTCATTAAGCAATACTAAATAACAACAAACCACATAGAGCATGCTCGCCAACACAAAGCAATACAATCAAATGTTTGCTCTAGTAAAAAACTTTATTTATTTAAAAATACACATATTTACAAATATCCCAAATGTCAGAACGTAGAGCCATAATGTCACGATTTACCATTAACCTTTACAAAATGAGGTCAGCTAATTTGTTCATTTCTTTATTTCTTGTGTAGGCATCCACTGTCATAAGTTGGGATGTAATTCATAAACGAAGAGCTGAATTTAAGAGCTGCATTAGAGAATATTAACCAATGAAACCAATGTTGATTTGCATCTCTGCATTAGTTTCCTTTACTGTCATCTTCCATGTAAATTATACTGAATAACAACTTGGCATATACAGTTGTGTGCGAAAGTCAGGGCACCCCTTTAAAAACAGCATATTTTATATATTAAAAAATTAATATCCATATTTATAGTCTCTCTGGGATATGGGAAAAAAAGACAATATTATCAGGAAACATTAATGCATAGTTACATTTTATTTTATAACTTGAATAAAATTACAAAAATAAAAAACATCATTTTGGCCTGTGCAAAAGTCGGGGCACCCTGAGAGTTTCAATGTGTCAGATTCTTTTAACAAATTCAGACCTTTACCAGCTCATTAGTCCTGAAGCATGTGTCAACAATTGTCATTAGGGAGCGCCAGCTGGTGTGTATTTCAGGGTTTCTTAAATATGGCGACTCCACAAACCTGTGCAAACAACAGCAATCATGGGTTCCTCTAAGAAGCTAAGTAAGACAGAAAAAATGAAAGTTATTGATGCCCACAATGCCGGGGAGGGCTACAAGAAGATAGCAAAACGTTTTCAGCTTGCAGTTTCCACAGTGCGAGGTATAATTAAGAGATGGCAGGTGAGGGGAACTGTGGAGGTCAAGATGAGATCTGGAAGACCAAGGAAACTCTCGGACAGAACAGCTCGTAGGCTGGTCAGAAAGGTAAATCAAAACCCACATTTGACGTCAAAAGACCTGCAGGAAGATTTAGCAGACTCAGGAGTGGTAGTGCACCCGTCCACTGTGCGGCGATACTTGCACAAACAAGACCTTCATGGAAGAGTCTGCAGAAGAAAACCTTACCTCCGTCCTCATCATAAAATACAACGTCAAAAAATGCAACAGAACATGTACAGAAGCCTGATGACTTTTGGAAACAAGTGCTGTGGACTGATGAAGTTAAAATAGAACTCTTTGGCCACAATAAGCAAAGGTATGTTTGGAGAAAAAAGGAGCAGCATTTCATGAAAAGAACACCTTGCCAACTGTTAAATATGGGGGTGGATCCATCATGCTTTGGGGTTGTGTTGCAGCCAGTGGGACAGGAAGCATTGCTCGGGTGGAGGAAGAATGGATTCCATTAAATACCAGCAAATTCTGGAGGCAAATATCACAGCATCTGTAAAAAAGCTGAAGCTGAAAAGAGGATGGCTTCTACAACAGGATAATGATCCAAAACATACTTCAAAATCCACCATGGACTACCTCAAGAAACGCAAGCTGAAGGTTTTGGAATGGCCTTCACAGTCTCCAGACTTAAACATAATTGAAAATCTGTGGGTAGATCTTAAAAGAGCTGTGCATGCAAGACGACCCAAGAATATTGCAGAACTGGAAGCCTTTTGCAAGGAAGAATGGGGGAAAATCCCAAATGATAGAATCCAGAGACTTGTCGTTGGCTATAAAAAGCGTTTAGAAGCTGTGATATCTGCCAGAGGGGGTCTTACTAAGTACTGAAGGTACTGACGCTGTAGGGTGCCCCGACTTTTGCACAGGCCAAAATGATGTTTTTTGTTTTTGTAATTTTGTTCAAGTTATAAAATAAAATGTAACTATGCACTAATGTTTCCTGATAATATTGTCTTTTTTTCCCATATCCCAGAGAGACTATAAATATGGATATTAATTTTTTAATAAATAAAATATGCTGTTTTTAAAGGGGTGCCCTGACTTTCGCACACAACTGTACCTCCATCACTGTGCTAGATTTATTGTGCTTATCGTATTCACATTATTAACAAACAGAATAAGAGTTTACAAAAACGGCTTTACAAAAATTACAGAAGCTGATGTATGTTCACAAGAAGCATGTTTGACTACAGCCCAGGACCAGTAACTAGTCTCTAACAGTCGGAGCAGACAGTGACATCAGAAGTTACACATCATCAAGAACAATGGCAGCAGTCAGAGACAAAGAAGCAAACAGTGAAGTTCAGTCCATGATGCCAAAACATGGATGGACTGAAATATGGAGGTTCTTCAGCACTGCTCAAATCCTGCCATCAGAGACAGAGCCAGAGACTCCACTGTACAAGGGAAAGCAAAGAAACATACTTCTTGTCAATTATTCCTGTCTGTGTATGAGGTACATAGTAAAACAATGTACTTGCAGAGCTTCAGTAAAACAGGTAATTCCTTGGAAATCAGCCTAAAGTATGAATTTAACAAGAGGATTTACTCACAATGAGGGAAGGAGCCACGACACACTGCCTTGTTGAGTATCGTCACGAGGAACATGTGACAGTTTTTGAAATCTGACTCCATTTTGTCAATAGACTCAATCCTGAAACAGAAAGAGAAACAATATTTAGTTACAAACCGGGCAGCCAAGAAAGTCATAGCAGCTGGTAATGTCAGCTTTTCACGATTTCATCACAAATGTACAAAAACACAATAATTACAGCTTGGATTGTTACTTTTTCTCAAGTCTAGTTAAAAAGAGCTCTTACTTCCAGGCTCCAAATCCAGCTTGCCATCGGTCCGAGAAGATGAGGACCAGATTGAGAACCTTCATTATCGCCTCCTTCACAAAACTGACCTGAGAAAACGCAATAAGCAGTCATAAATACATGTAGGAACTCCACCCCACATGTTCAGGAGGCCTCGGCTTAAACAGGGACTATAGAGATAACAGGAAGATGTGCAAAAATAAAAAAGTGACAAATGATTGATGCATATTAATCTATTGCTGCCTGATGGTGAACTCCTTTCTCTGTGACGCTACGAAAATGATGCTGGAGCTGGTAAACACACCACTTCAGTACTGTACATGTGCACAACCTGACCTGATGTTAACACGGTTCACCGTGCGTGCTGTTTACCTTCTCCCTCAGCAGGCAGCGGTCGTGGATAGTTGCCAGATATCTGTAATGGATCTTGATGAGCTGGTCCAAGTCCTTTGCTTCTTGTACTTGGTGCTGAAACTCCAGACCTGTGCTGTGCAGAATCTGCCAACACAGAAAGCAAAGAGATTCCAGACTGCATGAAAATGATTATATTATATTTTAAAGGACTGATGATTTTGGTAATTTTTTTGGACTGTCCAAGATGTTTTATTCATATTTTCTGCAGTGGACAAACAGGCAGACAGGAACAATGGGGGGACATAGAGGGAATATGCATTGTAACAAATGTCCTTGGCCAGAATGAAACAATGCACACTGGATTTCTGTGGGATGCTCTAGGACTACGGCTTTAGTCTGCAGGTCAGCTGACCGACTGGTTGGTCCATATCCTCTCATTAGATAAGATTATCTCCAGTGTTACCTTCATAAACTGAATAATGCTAAATCTCCAGCCTTACAGGAATAATCTGTTATTTTTGGTGGCAGGAGGAACTGACAACCGCTGAACACTTCCACGTTTTCACAACTTCAAACTTGCTTAACCTAATGGGAACTACTCCATCTAACTTACCTAATGTTTTTACTGAACGTTAACCTGAAGTGAGCCTCAAACTACTTGACGCCATGTCAGAGAAGTCATCAGTGTGGCTGCACTTTGTAAAGCAGATGGCTAAATATCAAGTGTAAACGTTGCAGACAGCAGCTTACATATCACAGCTCAACAACCAACATGCATTATATTCCTCAATCATTTTTGAGCTAGTTGATATACTAGTTTCATTTTCAGAAATCATACGAATATGGGCTCTGCTCCAAATCTGTTATCAGTTAAAAAATAAACAGGTTACAGTTATTTATTATGCTGCAAATATGTGCTTTTTATGTTTAATTACGATCAATTTAGGGTAATAAAACTAGCAGGAAGAGTACACTTAGTGCATTGTGGCCCATTCAGTTAATCTGGATATAAAATGCAGATTTATTTTCCTTTACAACCAATCAGCTGGTTAAAGATAGGTACAACTTCATGATTTTCTTTAGTTGACTACAGCCCTATCTAGGACTGTCCAGGATTTGAGATTGCAATTATTCATCCCAGTATTTGATTTTACCTGCAGTACACTGAAACTATAACCAGACAAAATGATATGTTTTGGGAAGTGGAAGGTCAGTAAAGTAAAGTTTGCATTCTCTGCACATAAACTGTATTGTTCAGTATAACATTAATACATTATATAATAGTGTCACTTGGTAGAAATAAATATTAAATATCTATACCACTCTAAAAAGCCCTGTATTTGTCAGAGCACAGTCCTGCATGTTGAGTGTTTTCGTGGAAGGGTTTTTGTCGTGTGATAGCAGGAAACAAACAGATAAATATTAAGACTATTGACAGCTGTAATGAATAACACTGTTGATTCGACTGTGCCAGTTCCAGAGCTCATACGCTGTACCTGCCTGGTCAAATAACACTGTGTACCAAGACACCTCAATAAAATGGAGCTATGATTTATGTTATAAGTAACACCTGGTCTTTTCTCTTTATAACATATCAAAATATCTGCTTTGAAAAGGTTCATGCGCCAAGCCCTCTTACCCTGGTCATGATGTAGTTGTGAAGGCTGTTGACAAAGTGCATCAGTTTAACTCTCAGCAGACACATTCTGTGAATCTGTTGATTTATTGGCTCTTTGACCTTCATTTCCTCAGACAGAGCTCCCTCCAGTTTCCTAGTGACATCTGTGAAATCTATGAGAAACAAACATTAGAGACATACTGAGCATATTCATGCATAATTGACTTGTTTTTGCAATTCTAATCCATTCTACTCCTAACTAGGACTGTAATTAACATTTATCTTACTAATTACTTTCTCAATTTCAAAATTTTGGTCTATAAAGTGCTAGAAAAGGGTGGAAAAAGGTCTCCGTCACAGTTCCCAGGGCTCATACTGACATGTTTAAATGTCTTGTTTTGTGTGATGAATACCACAAAACCCCAAAATCTTCAGTTTACAATGACAGAAAAAGAGCAAAAGAGGAGAAAGTGGTCACACTAGAGGAGTGCTGACATTTTTACTTGAAAATTACTCAGATGACTAATAGAACATTCCTTCCTTGTGGCTAATTGTTTGAGCTCTAATCCAAGCTCTTACCACTGAATCGAAGTGTGTCCAAACTGTATTTGGCCCATTTGATCTGCAGCAGGAGGAGAAACACCTGATTGTAGATCTTTTGACACTCAGAGCTGATCACAATGTCAACAGGCCAGGGAACCTGTGGACAGTACAACAAGTAAATGTCAACAGGAAAGCTTCAATAAGCATCAACAATATTTAAACAAATGTATTTCCAGTGCGTACCTTGTAACTCAGAATAAGCACTTCTAGGTTATTAACTGGGTGTTTTTTCCTGGAAGGGTCAATAGCCTCCAAAAAGATTGACAACCTATAAAATACAAAATAAAGGAGAAAATATAGATTATTCTGCAACATAAATACAAGACATTCAAACAGATTTTTCACTTGCAGTACCTGCTACTATCCTCTGGGTAGCGCTGTCCAACTGCCTCCTGCAGCTGCACGTTAAGAAACGACAGCTGCTGCCAGCTCTCCTTCTCCTGCACTTTATCAAAGATTGCTGTGTAAAAGTCGTACATGGTGTCACCAGCTTCCAGCAGGAAGTAGTTCCTCATAGCTTGGAGGTATTCCAGCAGTCTGTGGAGACATCAAGGAACTCAAATGCTCTGTATGCCAGAAAAGCGACTAACTGTTCCTGCTCATTTAAACCAAAGGATGATCCTTACTTGTAGTCTTTTTTCAGAGTCTTCATCAGGTTCCCACAGCACTCAATGTACCTCCTCTCGATGTGGGGGTAGAGGCAGGAACGAAGGGTGAGCTCAAACGTCTGACATGTGACAGACTGAGACGATCGGTCTACGATGAAATCACCCCCAGAGAAACGCTCGTGGAAATCACTCTGTTCCAAGTAGAGCCTAAGGAGGGACGGCAAAGCAGAGCAAAGCAACTTCAGATTTTAAAACAGTCTGGGACAAACAAATACAATCCCTTCAAACTGAAAATATCTTTGCAGTGCACCATTTGGGAGATTATAAAACCAGCAGTTGCAAAAATGACCTTATATAATGACTTTTTTTTTTTTTTTTCCAAACTAGCAGCTCAGTTAATGACACAATTAAAGCCCTGAGCTGTGTTCCTCTAAAACAAGTTAATAGCTTTCAGATTCATAAAATGCTTCATTTATTATTTCTGAACAAAACAAAAGGGCTTTAGCACTTAGCAGAATTACCAGCATTGGTTTTGGTGTTACTTTTTACCTGGCAAAGTTGATGGCCAACAACGGATCATGGACGTCTTCGATTTCCAGATGCTGTGCAATGATGGACTGCATCTTAACCAGGCTCCTCTTAGTGGCCATCTGTTCAGTCACTGTGTCTGCTGGAGATTCCTCTTGGCTGCAGAGGCGCGACTGCACCGACTCCAGAAACAGTGTGTACAGACTCTTCCTCTCTGCATCTGCAATACAATATTTTCACATGTGTTTAAGATGTTACTGAAACAGTGAAAGTGCACAGGTACAGTGAAGCAGCTCTTGTGGGTGAAAGCACTGACCTCTGGAGGATCTGTCCGACTGCTCTGTCTCCTTACAGTCCAGGTTTTTGAGCAACTGCATGGACTTTCCCGCCATGATGATCTGCTTGAGGACAGGCTTGAGAAAGGACACCATGGTGAGCTGCCTGTTGCTGGAGCCCGGATCCCCTCCGGAGCTCCCGCTGGCTGCATCGTTCAGCTTCTCCTCATTCTCCACCGTCTCTGACACACTGTACAGCGTGTAGGTGGCATACCAGAAGTCCCTGTGGTTCACTGGGACATCCTTGTTTCTGGGCAACAAAATAGGAAAAGAAAAAAAAAATCAGCTGCTGAATTTCAAAATATGATTCTTGTTAAACAACCCCTGCTGCACACCTTTGGATGATGAACTCTTTGGCTGGGTCAAACAGGTGGCCGTGAACAATCCACTCATCCACAATCTCTAAATATGGTCGGACTGTTTCTGTCCACAGAGAAAATAATAGAGCCACCTAGCAAGAAAAGAATGATTACACATTTAGATTTGTTTCCTTGTAAACATCAGTGAATTCTGTATTTTGTGTAGAAATTACAGAACCAAACACTCACCGCTTGTTCTGATGCTTCCCCAACGCTGTCATACTCAATGATAGCCTTGTAGAGGGTGTTGAGCAAGTGAGAGGCCCGCACAACATTCGGGGTGGCAGGAGGGACTTCAGCGACTCCCGTGCAAAAGACTTTGTGCAGCACTTTGATCTGAGCCAAATGAGGGCTGAGCCGCTCAAGGACTGCAGACAGGGTCACCGTCTCATCTGAAAAGAGGACCACTCATCAAGCAATGACTGATACAATAATGAAACCCCTCAGGACTCAAATACTTGGGAAAAACTAACAATGTGGACAAATCAGTAAAGTAACAGCATGTGGGCAGGTCTGGGTGCACAGCAGGGGGATAAAAACCAAAATGTCACAATGTTATACCGTATAAAAGTTGCATCTACTTCAAAGCAGTTGAAGATCCCTAATTTGACTCACATTCTTCAAGTCAAGCACTCATTTATCTACATGAAAGCATGCACTTTAACTGATGAGAGGAATGCGACTTGGAGCAATATTCTTGATACAAGCCAAGTCATTCCTGTTAAGAATGTGGCCTTGTGGGTAACCTGTTTGTCACGTAGGTCCAGTGTTGTGGGAAGTGAGTTATTTTGTTCTAAAAGTAAAAAAATAATTAGCATGCAGCCACAGCGACTGTGAAGTAAAGAGACTACAGAGGTGATTAGGTCACTGTCGTCAACAGTAGAGTGTCTTGACAAACCTGTGCTTTAGCACAACAGCATTTCCAAATGTTATGTACTGTGTTTGCTGCCCTAGAAGAAAAGAAATACAGATCCGGTTCCTGCAATAATATTCTGTATCCCCCTCATCACTGAAGAATTGTACGAACTGTAAAGGCTACAGGCTAAGATTGTAAAATGAAGTTGCATGCATGAGGAGAAACTTCAGATGTTTTTCTCTCAAAAATCTGACATGCACGAGCTACAAAAATTGAAAATGATGATGGATCACTCCAGGATATTATTTAAATGACTGTTGGGAAGATGTAGTCAACGTGACTCATCTATTCTTCTGTGAAAGTCAAAGAAAAGAAGAAATATTCAAATTTTCGTCGCGACCTGCGGATCCTAATTCAACTGACAACATTCTGGGGCCCTAATGTGAATACTTCTAATATCTATAATTAAGTTAAGATGCTAACCCAGACTACACAAAGTTAACTCTATAGGTAGCGAGAAATCATCTGCAAGTGTCCCAATTTCAGCTGTTTGCACAAGAACATAAAAACTGTGGCCACTAAACTACTGCACGGTTCATTAAAGAACAAAAAGCACACAGGCACAGTGGGAGATGTATTAACTTAAAGCAGTCATTTCTTTCTCTCCAGTTTCAGTGCACCTTATTATCTCTGTCCACCACCTTATTAAAACTCAGGGTTCTGTCCAGACAACCATATAATCATAATTAAATCAAGAGTTCCTCATTGATCTCACCCCTTTAAACAAACACTTGCCATTGCATATGAGCTCTCTCTCAATTGTGGTCAGCTCCTCTTTGAAGCCGGTAAAGTACTTGTTGAGCGCCCACACAAAGGCCTGGTAGGTCCTGAAGGGAGGCTCAGAGCCCTTCTTGGAGCTGTAGGAGGAACCTGAGCCCGGTGGGCAGGGCTCCGAGCTGTAACCCGTCACCTCGTCAATGAACCTCTGCAGCCTGAACACCGCCTGCCCGTACACAGCGATGTGTTCCAGGACAGAGCGCAGGCAGTTCTGCAGCACAACAGAAGAAAAGATTGTTTCCTTCAACTAACAGAGGACACATTTGTTTAGATTTAAGCAACTTCAGGAGTTTGAACTTACACTGGTCAGATGAGTCACCACCACGTTGTTCCTTACAGACACTTTACCATCATGGTGTTGGAATATAAAGTGTTTCTTAACCCCAGAAAGAAGCCTGCAACACAACAGACAAACACTTTATAACAGAAAATCAATATCAATGTTAATATGAGCCTGATTTTCCCTGTAATCCAACAAAGAGTCAAATATTGGGGGTTAAAAGGAGAGAGCTGTAGTCACCAGGTTTATTAGTTGGTTGATATGCTCTCATTAGACCATATTCTGACTGGTTGGACAATCATTGGTATTACTTTAATAAGGAGGAAAGCACTACATTGGCAGCCTGCCAGGACTGATTCCTTATTTTTGGCAGCAGGAGGAACAGACTACCTGTAAACACCTCTGCTTTTCACACCTTTGAGCCCATGTTAAACATTTACTGAACATTTACTTGAAGTTGGCTCCAAAATAACTGACACCATGTCAAAGAAGTCATCAGGGTGGCTGCATTTGGTGATAAAGGATAGGCAAAAAGTCAAGTGTTAACTTTGCAAACAGCAGTTTATATATACCAACATGGAAGATCATCTGTCAACAGTATGCTAACTTGTCTACATTATATTCCTCAATAGTACTTGTGCTGGTGTCAACAGTTAATAGCATATTGTATAGTTAATAACCAGGTTAAAATTATTTAATATGCTGTAAACATTAGCTTTTAAAGTTTATGTATACTTAATCTAGGCTAATAGGGTGCATTGGGATTTTCTTTGGCTGACTACAGCCCTCCAACAGCACAATAAAACTAGTGAGAAAGCAGAAGCTAAAGTTTGTACAGTCACACACTGCAGCATCATTGCATCTCACCACAACGTCTCCCGTATCACTTGGGTCTCTGTGACAAAGGCCTTCTCTTCAGGCAGATACAGTGGATCAGTGTTGTACAGGTGCTGATCCCTGAGAAGAGACAGACTGAGTGTAAATATAAACAACAATTTCAATCAAATTAACTCGCAAATATCTCAGTGAAGATTATGCTAGCAAAGTGTTGTATATTCAACAATCCATGGACGTACAGTTACACCATTAGTCTTGGCAGGAGTTATTTTCAGAAATATAGACTTCTGATTTATCTGGCATGCAATTTGCATTTTTCTGGTCATTTTAAGCTGTTAAATTTCCCATAAAGTTATAAATTTTGCTTATAATAACTGAAACTGATGCATATTACCTGCTACTTTTTTCTTCATACAATTAAAACTTTATTTACTTCTTTACGAAAGTTATGACACAATACCCATTTTGTTCCCAATAGGTGTTTTGTATAATAAGTCAAAAAATAATCCAATGTTCTTAAGTGAAAGAATTCACAACTGATGAGCTCTTACCAAACATTTAACAAGTTGGAGTGTAAATGCAAGCTGTGAGGAAAACGAGGAGCGTGAGCCACCCAGTACGGTGTCACTACATGCTGTTCAAGCCAGGCCCGGGCATCTGGCTCCCCCACTGGAAACACATAAATTCAAAAACGTCTTTAATGCAGACACACGTGCTTATTTTGGTCGTGTCACATTGTTCTTGAACCATAAAGGCTTCCGCAATCGTGTTCTTTTGTCGTGTGATTTATTCGCACCTGTCCATGTGACTGGAACTGTTTTGTTGGTGTTGTCCTGGTCCTCCTGAGGGGTTCTGTCCAACTGGATCCCAGAGTCCTCCCTGCTGATTGGCTGCTGACTGTCGTCGTCCTCGCTCTCCTCCTCAGACCACTCCTAGAAAACGGTCAAGGCTGCTTTAGATAGATATTCAACTAAACTAGACGGGGGACACGTTGAATGACATGTGTAGGTACTACTGGTGGTCATTTATGGTGCTGATTTACTCACAGGAGTATCTGGGTATGGCCCAGTGTCTATGTCCTCGCCCTCCATCAGATATTTAGCCCAGTCAAAGTTGTCCTCCGGTTCTGTACAGACACGAGTTGAAGAGATCACAATTACCATGGACAGGCAAGAGTCTGAAAACAATATTAAAGTATCAAAGTAAAACTCACCAGCCTCCTTCAACCGGGGTCTCTCAGTAAAGTCTGTGTTTGAGGGGGACCCTGACAAGAAGAGCAGCAGTGACAGTATGCTGTAGTGTGCATCAGTCTGAAAAAACAAACAAAAACAAAACTGTAATATGTGGTTATGAAGCTGCAAATCAGGCAATGCACTATAAAATTTTTACATCTATTGTCATAATGCAAAAAAAAAGATCTGGGAGGAAAATATCTGTTGGCCACAGATGTCAATGTTAAGACACAAACTCTCGGTCCACTCAACAATTCATTTTCCGTCAGCCTCAGCCTGTACCATACCTTTGTTCCATCTGTGTTAGGTAAAGGTGAGTTCAGGAACTCTTCAGTCAGTCTCATCCAGCTGCCTGCTTTACTCAAGTCTGAGTGGACCATGAGCTTTTCATAGATTCTGAAAAAGACAGGGCAGATTATGCATGACAGCACTGTGCAACAAACCAGTAGTACAACATTACCAGGGAAATCAATCAGTCTCTATCAAAACTGCACATCCAGGGACAGAGGTCATGCTGGAATTTCCTGACATTGTGAGGCCTGAGGTGATAAGAAATGTTCTAATTACAGAAACAAAAGCTTAGTTTTTCTATCAGAATGATTTAATGATTCCAGCTTCAGGTGAAAGCACTAAGCTGACCAGTTTATGATTCACATTCTATACTTGCATTTAATTATCACAGATATTAATATAGACAATGAGTCCAGAGTGTCATTACCACCCTCTGTAGAATACCACCTAAGTTAAAACTTGACAGCTGATAAATGTTCTGAAACCTACTCAAATTGACCAGATAAGATTTTTAGGTTCTAACTGGTTTACGATCAATATTAAATCAATATTAGATAGAGGTCCCAATCAAGAAAACACATAAAAATCATTTTTCAAACATTTTATGAATGCAGTTAAAGGAGAAAGTAAATTTATACAAATGAGCAAAAACTCCATATATCACACAAGACAGCCCTGAGAAATAGAAATGAGGATAACAGTGCCTCAGGAGGTGTAATTCAATGACCTAAAGGGACTTTTACTAAAGATTAAATTGAACAACTCTAAAGCAGTAACCTAAATGAACAGGACCCAGTAAAGCTGCAAGAGGGAATTTTGGTACAGATCGACCATTTGTCGATTACTGGATTTGATATTAAGCATTTTGCTTATTACTAATATCATTGTTTTATTTTTTGTTTCATATGACAGATTCCTGATTAAATAAATGAATGTGAAAATGCTGCCTCTCTGTCTGTAGACTAAACTGTGGTCTTGAGTAACTTCTCGGCCACTCCGCTATCGGATGTTTACATGTCAAGAGTAATAGTCTATCAACACTAAATTATAAATGTTGAAAAGTTTTTATAGAGTTATTTTTTCAAATAAACATATATAAAACATAAATAAACAAAGGCAAGGGTTAGATACTGAAAGGTGCATGTTTGGAAATGTACCTGCACATCAATTTGAGGATCTACTTTCTCATTATTCTAGGACTAAATTAAGAACTTCAAAGCTTAAGGGCACAATAATACTACAATTCCTGCATTTTGACCGCTGTCAGTGGTTTGTTTGAACCGTTGTGAGCAATAAATAGGGACTGAAAGTACAGGAAGCCCAGATGTCCCTGGTCATCTATAACAATAATTTAGAGATAGTCCTTTGGTGACACCCCACCCCTAATCTATAGACCCCGAAAAATAAAACAACAGTACGCCTCTGTAAATGACAACTAATGAGTAATTACAACCAAAGATTCACTCACCCACTGATACTCCTTTGAACTTTATGGCTGTCAACGTCCAAATAACGATGAAACCTGACAACACATTATTATTCAGTTATTAGCATCACCGTTCGTGGCTAGCTAACATTTGGTCATTTGCTAGCTCCTATCCTGTCACCGGCTAACTCACCTGAAATTGGACCAGGCAAACTTTAGAGCCAGCTGGAAATTCTGATCCTCCTCGTCCTCGACCGAGCTGATACATCTGATCAACTTCTTCGTTTCCTTTTCTGTCTCCTTTTCGAAGGTGCTCCAGTGAGCCATGTCGACGTTGTGCTGCAGTTAGCTTCACTGTACGAGCATCAGACGTTACATGTAGCTAGCTGCCTTCAGCCCGGGCGTTTAACTGCTGGTTCTGCAAGCTAAACAGCTAACACAAGCAAAAATGTGTCAAGATGTGCCATTTATTTCAAAGGCAGGGCTGCTGCAGATATCCTCTCCATTGATTCCTCCAGTGCCGCGCTGCGTCTTTACCCCACAACAAACGAGGACTAGTGCGCATGCGTGATGTCAAAATAAGTTTCAGGGAAGCACTGCAGGTGAACACAGAGAAACTTACAGTAAGTCATTTTTTTATTACTGATTTCCTGAGATTTTATGTATAAAAATGCCAATTAAGGATAACTTACTTAGGAATTAATTTCCAGAGCAGAAATCTTAACATTAAATAAGGCCAGTCTCAAAATTCTTATGTTATTTTGTTAAATCTAATGGATATCCCTACATATGACTTCAATATTCACAGTAAAAAAAGTTAGTGTATGTATATCCTCATAAGAAATTACAGAGGCGTATTTTGTACTGTCAAAAAATTACATCAACACGCCTCATCTTTCTTGCCTGATTACAATGTAAATCTACGGATGCAAAGCGACAAAATGCGATAAAATAAAACCTAACTGTGTGTTTTGGAAGTTTTATATACATTTTTTCTGAAACACGTCATGTGTAGGAAGCAAAAAAACACAAAATGTCAGAAGTGACCCGTCTAGGAAAGTCTAATTCGGAGAAAACGCTGTCAAGCTCCCACAATGCTTTGCGCTCCAGTGATGCTACTGCAGGTAGTATCTGTTGGAACATCTTTTCTTCAAGGCTCTCTGATAGTGGCACTTTAACGTCGCCCCTCCTCCATCTTAGTTTATGACTGCTTCACAAAGAAAGTAAGAAAATGTAAATGGAGTAGTTTGTAGCGTTTTTTTTTAACAGATTATTCACTTCATTATTTTTATTTTAATAAAACTTCGTGTGTGAACAGGAAATAGAATTAATCTGTTGATTGCGTCTCCAGCGGGGCGGGGCTAACTCACACATAACTTTAGTGTGGAGATCTCGGAGCTTCACAAAGCGCAGCGCCGACCCTCCAGACAAGAAGCAGTCCAGCCCCGCTGCCTGGCGAGAGGAAATGAAGCGGAGGCTCAACAAGAAATACTTGGTTTTGATTCTGGCATATTCCGGTTTGCTCCTGCTAATCCCGTACGTGTTAGATTACCGGGATAAATCCGTTCAACACGCGAAGAACGGACTGCCGCAGCAGCAGCCCAGATGTCCAGATCTGGAGAACACGGTGGCGCTCCTGTGGGATAACGGCTACAAAGTGAACGGCAGCGACGCCACGGAGCCCGCCGCCAACCGGAGCCAGACTCGGATACACATCTACCTGCATGCCACCTGGAGGACCGGCTCCTCGTTTCTGGGGGAGCTGTTCAACCAGCATCCAGATGTCTTCTACCTGTACGAGCCCATGTGGCACATCTGGCAGGCTCTGTACCCGGGGGACGCAGGGAGCCTCCAGGGCGCAGTGCGGGACATGATGAACGCCCTGTACCGCTGCGACTTCTCCGTGCTCAAACTTTACGCGGGCTCGCAGAACATCACCACCTCCTTCATCTTCGGCTGGAAGATGAACAAGGTGATCTGCTCCGAGCCGCTCTGCGACGCGCACAAGCGGCACGAGATCGGGCTGGTGAAGGAGGACCAGTGCGCAAAGTGCCAAAGGAGGGACATCAGGGAGCTGGAGAGGGAGTGTAAGAAGTACCCGGTGATGGTGATCAAAGGGGTCCGCGTTCTGGACCTGAGCACGCTGGTGCCTTTGATGAAAGACCCCGCGATCAACCTGCAGATCGTCCAGCTCTTCAGAGACCCGAGGGCCGTGCACAACTCGCGGCTCAAGTCCAAGCAGGCCCTGGTGAAGGAGAGCATCCAGGTGCTGCGGAGCAAGAAGCAGGCCGACAAGTACAAGCGGCTGCTGGTGCCGAGCAACAGGGTGAACCGGGCGGAGAGCTACGTCTCCAGCGCCATGGAGCTCATCTGCGACAACTGGCTCAGCGACATGATGCTGGTGATGAACGCGCCCCCCTGGGTGAGGAGAAACTACCTCCGCATCCGCTACGAGGACCTGGTGCTGCACCCCATGGAGGAGCTCCAGAGGCTCTACCGCTTCTCCAACCTCTCCAGCTTCCCCGCTCTGGAGAAGTTTGCGCTGAACATGACGCACGGCCACGGCTACTCCTCGGACAAGCCTTTCCTGATATCATCGAGGGATGCAAAGGAGGCTATATTCGCCTGGAGGGAGAGGCTGAACGTGGAGCAGATAAATCAGGTGGAGGCCTACTGCAGTGAAGTCATGAGGCAGCTGGGCTACCAGAAGAACAGCCTGGACAAAGCAACATGAGGATGTGGCCACCACTTATCAAGGTATGGAGACTCAGAGGGATTTAATGCTAAAGAAAAGGAAGGTTAGAGCAGTGTTTGTGAAACTGTGAAACAAACCACAGCAGTCATCTGTGCTTTCTCTCACTTTTTTAAAGCAACATATCTGTCAGCACAGGAAGTCTGCTGCTGCACTCTGTGGCTCCATAACCTCTGACCTCCAAGGCAAATTGAAACCAGAGCATCAAAAATGGGCTGAGCAGAGCATCGCATTTTTATTCTTACCACGGTGGAAGCATCTCAAAGTCTCCTTCCACTCAAAAGCATATTTTACTGATTATTACTTTCCCTGACCTTCACTGTGCAGCAGGATGTGTGTGCAGAGAGCTGTTTGCAACTTGCATTTGCAGAAGAGGGGAAGCTTTGAAGCCAGTTCAGAATCTGTTTAATTGCAAAGTAGGTTTTCACATAGGAGGATGGAGATTTGGTGCATTATAGTAAACATAAGTGCTCCAAGACAAATAAGCAGCAAATGGAGCAAATCCAGAGAATTTTAAGTGGTAAAAAGGTGATAAATATATTTATGATGTGCAGAATTGGCTGCATTTGTCTTTGCCTGCAAACTTAAACATGCAGTTATTTGTAGAGATTCACATTATTTTCTCACGTCACGTCATGTTGCTCAGGCAGTAACTTTGCTCTTTGCTCTTTTACCACCGATAACAATCATTCCCTATTAATATGTCACAGCTGTGCAGCCGCCTTTCAAACTTTCCCTTTTCCTTTTGCGATCACTTGCTGTGTCTCAGTTTGTTTTAAAGTGTCTTTAACGTCAAAACAAATTAAAAGCACCGGGAAATCTGCAAAGGCTGAAGCTCAGAGGCACAAAAATGAGTAATAATTTTCCAACGTTGCCATTTGAACACAACTGACGCCACTGTTGGAGATGTTAGGAGCCGTCAGAGTGAGACAGTCAGAAGTATTCCCCCCCTCCCACACACTTTAATGACCTGCTGTTTAATAGAGGCCTCATTGTTTCGTCCCTGGCAATGCTGGGTGCTCTCATGGATAGCGGGGGGCTGGCAGGGAGTCACTGGGCCTCAGACTGTGCTGTCAAGAAGGGGATCATTGTGCCTGGCTGTTCGTGATGGGATGGAGCTCCCGGGGTTACAACCAGGCTGTCACCACCGGCTCTCACAAGCAAGGCCCTGTGGAGCTGCCTGCAAGCCGTGGCAGCATTGGGTGGAGGCTGGAGCTGCCCCCTGTGAACGTGTCTGCTGCATGTGTTTCAGTGCAGCCGAGTCATAATTTAAGGGTTTTATTTTAATCCTCGGCTGATTTTTCTCTCTCTCATCCAGGGTCCTGCTATTCGAGGCTGAGGGCAAAAGGTGGAATAACAAAACGAGGAGCTGGAATGCGGCTCCACTAGGAGCTCTCAAGCGTGCCTCTCGGGTTGTTTTTCCTCGAGCCG
Source organism: Dascyllus trimaculatus (assembly GCA_024666655.1). Classification (NCBI taxonomy): domain Eukaryota; kingdom Metazoa; phylum Chordata; class Actinopteri; family Pomacentridae; genus Dascyllus; species Dascyllus trimaculatus. Next base: position 21,357,608 of record CM045446.1, read on the forward strand.
AGGTGGGTCAACGAACTAGAGGAAATCCAAGTGGAGAGAGCCGCTCAGTCACAGACAGCTGAATGAGAAACGAGGAGAAGGCAGCTTATTTTCAGTGTTATCTGTTTTACTCCAGCAGGGTCTGAGAGAACATGGGGAGGGGGATAAAACGAGACAGACGAGGCCGGTCTGCGCTGCCGTTCCACTGGCCGGCCTCTATCCTTCTGTCCTTTTAGTCGCACTAATCCCTCCTCAAATCCCCTGCAGCCGAGGGCCAGGAAAAGCCCGAGATGGGCCCTTCTGTGGAGACGACTGCCAGGATCCAGGGTGGCAGCATCGGGTTCGCTCTCACCTGCGTGACTTATCCGTCCGGCCTGTGACTAAGCACGACAGTAATCTCGAGTATTACTGATACTAAACTGCACCTGGCTCACTAACAGCGCTAATGTAGACAATTCAAAGAAGAAACTACAGTATTTTCTGGAAAAGAGGCCTCACTGAGGAGCTATTGTTCCTCCCCCCGGCCCCTCAGGAATCCAGACAGCTGCAGCGCCCCGTTGACAAAACACTCACATGGGTGTGAGATTTTCTAATGTCCCACAGACTCCTCGGAGTGCTGCCTCTGCCAGTGAACTTCTTTTCACAAACACATCACACGGTACTGACTCACCTGCTGTTTGTAGTAGTAGCTGTTGTTTTTTTATGTCTAAAACATTGTAAAATGCTGTGATATCTCTCTGGTTATAAGGATGTGTTGCGGTTTGCAGCATCCGCGTGTTCAACTTCAAAAGTTGGTTCTCTAATAATTGTTCTCGGTGAATGGATGAAGACGTTCTCTTGTCAAAGAAGGAAATAACTTTTAGACTATTTAAACTGACTTAAATAAAGAGTAAAAACCAGAAAAGAGAGTGTGTGGCTGTGGCTGCTGTGAGCACTAATGCTGGCTGGCAGGATTTGTAGTGTATCAGCTGAGTTACTGATCTAATGGGGGTGAAGGGCAGCTTTAAAGCACGTCTTGCAGTTGACTTTTAAATACTAGAAACTGCATCACAATAAACTTTATGCAAAGATGATCAGTGAGCATTAGTGAGCAGTTTGAATTTGACATTATTTGGCCATTACTCGGACTTTATAGACTCAAATGCAGCATCAAACCTCTCATGTTCAAATCTGCTCATTTACAGTAATTAAAATAGTCCTTATTGAACACATAATTATACAAAAGTAGATATAGCTAAATAATTTTTGCATCCAGCTGTAATCTGAGCTATTTATTTCTATCATATTTTCAACTGTTTATCCATAATAATTTCCAGCTGTTTTACCTCATTTTTGCTGTTTATCCGTTGTGTTTAGCTAACAATTGAATTTATCTAACTATTCCATCTCTTAGCCAAACTTTAGTGCAGCTGTTTCAACCATTTACTCACTTTTTCCACTATTATTCATCTTTTTTAATTGTTTATGTCTTCCTTTTGGCTCCTTATGGTCTGATTTTACTGCGTATCCATTATATTTAGTTAACTACTTTTCTCAAACCTGCTCAGGTCCCCTCAGTTCTTTAATTAAAAAGTAACTTCTGAACTTTTCAGATGAATTAGGCTAAACATCTCACATCCCTCCAGGCTACTGCAGAAGTACCCCCTATAGGATTAGTGGGGAGTAGTGAGTACTTTATCACATGTATTGTGTGCAGGTCCTACGTTTAAAATGCAATGGGCCGTAAACACTCATAAAACACAGTGTCCAACTCAAACTGGACATCAAAATGTAATTAAGTGCAACTGATCTGAGGACACTGTTGGACAATTTGAAAAATCAGTGGCTGATATAAGAATATAATGGCTGTCTGTATTGTATTGATTGGATTATTAACGTTATCAATCAGAAAAATCAGACACACAATTAACCTTTTTTATGACAGTTGCATCAAAACTAAAAGAAGACATCCAACAGATTAAGACATGCATATAAATATGTGTACAGTATGTGTAGGGTAACATTATTTGAGTAACAGCTGATCAAAGTAGTCACACAGTTTCCTTTCAAACCCCAAAAAATAATGCACAACTACAGTATGTGGCTCAGAATTTCATTTTTATTAACATGTTGACATGCAGACCGATGGCGGATGGAGTCTGGCAGCCGGTTGCTACTAGAAACAACAGGTACACATATGGACCAATGGGCTACATCTCATGTTTCTCAGGTACAGGGAGCGTTTAAATATAGCCGGCAAGAAGACTGACAGCACAACAGTCTGGAGAGGGAAACGGAGAGTGCACATGAAGGTTATATAAGTCCCACAAGTGTCCTCTGCTCATTTATCTGTCTGCAGCTGTCGTTTAAAGTCGCCCATGGTGTCTGCAAAGTGCTCCCAGAGAAAAAACTCTGATCAGTCGTGAATTATTCTGCACTCACGTCAGCCGATACCAAGAAAATCACAGTTTGCTTTTCACATTCCAGACACACAATAACATCTGCTGTCTGTATGTTTCTCCAGGCTGTGTAGCCTTTTTAATATCACAGTCAAACAAGAGATTATTCCGGGATGACTGTCAGACACTGAAAGCTGATGTTAAACAGAGCTCCACAAGAGTTTAAAACTGCTTACAGATTGGCAACAGATTACATAACTACACAGATTCATTTTATCTCTGGTGAGACGTAAAGCTTGTGCATGGGGGGCTTCTCCCTCACATGAAAGCTTGGATTCGACTTGCACAGTGACGCCTTCCACACCTGCACCTGTGTGCTCATACATCAATGCAATGCTGGAAAGGAAGGGAAACAAAGAGCGACACGTTCTGCGTGGCGAATTGAAAACGAGGACTGGTTCAGGTGTCCAGACTAAATGTGACCTCAGGAGCAAGAATCAACAGACAAAAACCTCCTTATTCCCAGCTGTTGTTTCAAACCAGCTGCTCTGAAGTGTTTGAGTGCAGCTTTGCACACCCACAAGAGGCTGCAGGTTAATACGCTGCATGTAATGGATAAGAGCTAAATGCAACATCTCGAGGAGGAAAATATGCAAATGAACAGGTTTCTGCTTATAGTCGTGCTGTGTAGGAGGAACTTCCAAACTACGAACAGCGAGGAAATGCGGTTAGAAGATCACCAAAGATTATTAATAATTCAACATGTTCACAGCTCATGAGTGATTCAAATCAATCTGTCTTTGAGGTCTGATGCTGAAAATGTCAACTGGGGCTAATGAAAGAGTGAAATACTGACGGCCTGTGTGTTAAAACAGGTCAGTGAAGCAACAAGAGGAATCTCCTGCTGTGTTTAAATGCAATAATCAGAGCAAATATGTGTTAATTTGCTGCCAAAACAGAAACTGTGGAAGGTTCACATCCTTTTATTAACAGAACATCATACAGCATGTTCCTATTCAGTATCAGTGAGCTTCAGAAAGACGGATGATCTGGTTACTTGTAATAAAAGCTTTAGGGCAGTCTTGAGTTTAGCGTTATTTATGTGCAGCCAGGGGGGAATACATGAGGGAAATAGCTGCACAATAGTTTGGCATTTATTAACTTTCCAATAGAGTTAGATGAGGAGATTAGGAACACGCCCGCTATGCCGCCAGCAGCTGGTTAGTGTGGCACAAAAGCAGAGCAGGAAATGGGCAAACAGCTAGTTTTAAACGTTCAGACAGTTTTAAAGATATATATAAAAATATTCAGTTTTAAGCATCTGATATGGGGCTTTCCATTAAGAAGTTCAATTACCTAGTTAATCTATCAGGTGGTGCAGCAAGAAGGTTCTGGTTTTTCATTTCAGTTTGATCTACCTAGTGCCACTTTACAACATAAAACCTCTCAGGCACTTCATATACACTTCTACACCGAGTGTGAAGTCACACATTCTTCCTTAAACTCAGATTTTAGCTGCAGAGAAATCCACTTCCACCGGTGGAATATGACAAATTAAAGGAAAGACTTGAAATGTCTACACTGAGTGGCTCTCTTATCATAGGGGGGCTTTTTGCAGGCATGGTTTGGCTGAACTTGTCTGCTTAGAGAGAGGCTTTACAGCAAATCAATGAGAAACTGTTCTGAGCGATCACTTCTATCCTATGATGAAACATTTCTATCCTGTTTTGAGTGCTCTTTTCCAGGACGACAATACCTCCATTCACTGGACGTGAAAACGATGTGAATCACATTCTGTGGCCTTCACAGTCACCAGAGCTCAACTAAACTGACAAAATAATAAAAAGTTGTACACTGACATGTTAGACATTGCTCCCACCGCCAGCATCAAAACACACAATGAGGGAAATTCTTTTTTTTTCATTCCTCCAGCAGACTTGGTCCCTGTTCTTGCAGCCCAATACTTTAACTTATCATTAATCTTTACATCATTCGGTTCTGTGATGCTCAAACATCCAAAAAATAACAAGTAATATTTACTAAAAATGCATTTTTTTCCATGTCAGGGCTCATTTTGCATTTTAATGTTTGTACAGATTAATGTTGATCAGTGAGTTTTACAGGTGCTGATACGTGGATTTTCATACCTTTGGTCGGAACCAAACTAACCGTTTTCTGACTTTGTGTTAAACTAAGATAATCATCTCCACTTTCCATTGAACAGACAGATATGAAAACAGTATCGGTCTTGATATTTACCAATTTCCCCAAAATGGTGAGCTATTGCCCATAATTAATCAAAGTACACTGACAAGCATTGCATCATGTTGCACAAAATCTGTTTACTCATATGGTTTTTTTAAAAACTGAAAATGTACGCAGACAAATGTGAACTCAGAAAAGCTCCAAGCAAGAAAAGGAAAACACAAACTTGGCATTTATGTTAATATTTATATATATTGAGGCTAATATGTGGGTTAACAGCCCAGAGACAACAATGTTTACGTGTCGACACACTGCTGACGCAGGTAAAAGGGCAACTTTGCTTGGTGAGTTTATATGCAAGCACTTCTTATATAATCTCCTGTGGTCTGAGGTTAGTGTCAGGGGTCTCTCTCTCTTTCACTGAGTTCAGTTTTAAGCTTCACATGTCTGAAAGTTTGTGGACTCAAGTTCAAAGTAAAAATAGGTAAAGTCGTGGTAATGGTTGCAACTTCTGCTGCAGCGCTTAACGCAACAAGTCGCTTCAATGTCGAGCTGAAACTACAAATGGAGTTAGTCACAATTTTTCAATCAAAAAGTCAAACATTCACTGGTTTGAGCCTATCTAATGTTAGGATATGCATCTGTTAGTGCTAGGGTTTTAAAGAAATGTGACTGACCAGACAATCAGTCACATGCTGATGATTCAAGAAAATCATCAGCAGATCAGTCAGTAAAGACAGTGTTGCAGCAGTTCTTTTGATTATTTGAATTTTTTTTCTTCTGATTTAGTTCAATTTAACGATCGTCTTGCATAAACAAAAATACAATGAAGGCCTTCTTTCATTTTCCTAAACTGCATTAGAGTGCATGCCTATTTCTACAGCATTTCCTGATAAGAAACAACAAAATTAATTCCTCAGTTGTCTTATTGGTGTGAAAAACAGTCCGGTACACCCAAAAGGATCCTGGCCCCCTCAAAGACGAGATACACAGACGCTATCTGTAACAGTCGTTGGGTGTAAAGCGCTGAGACGAGTGGCCTCGATAAAGAGGAACAAAGCTCAGCATTGTAGCTATTTACATGCTCACGTTCTTCACCCATGACGAGGGAAACGTGTTGGCCGTCCCCCTCGGTGCTCCTCACAGGCCTCAAGCTCCTCTAATGAATGCTTTTGTGTGAAAGAATGGACATTTTTCTCAAACACTGGATTGTTAGCAGCTTTGGATGGATGGTACAAATGTAAGTTAGTCTGTGAGGCCTCTGCAACAACATCTAGATGGATTTGGGACTCTGAGCGTTGTGAAGACAAACTGATCACATTTCTGCTTCTTTCCCAGCTGAACACACACAGAGCCACATGTTCAGAAGTGCAGATTGAACCTTGCATGGGCACATTTTGTCCCCACGTCCTGGTTTTTCTCCTGTTTATGCAGCAGACAAATGGATATTTTCTCTCCTGACGCTCATGTCTCCTGGAGAATAAACTCCATTTCTATAATGAGGATGAAATGCTCCTTGAGCTGTGCTCCCCGGCCTACAGGGAGTCACTCTGACCCTCCTGTCTACTCCCATATCTCCGTTCTGTCTTATCTCTGAAGCACTTGGACGCTCTGCCTGCACAGAGGTGGAAGGAGCTGAGGGCGAGGCGGTCCGTGGGTCGGGTCAGGGAGGTCGGCGGCTCAGGCGGGGACACAGTGGAGGTCAGACGTGGTCCTCGATGGGGAAAACCAGCCGTGTGCCTCGGCTCAGCAGCTCCTGCTCGCGAGAGTCCAGCTCACGCTCCAGCGCCTCCTCCGACGTGCTGCCACTCCTCTTTCCGTTGGCGCTCCAGCCCGAACCACCGGCAGCATCCGCCCCGCCGCCAGAGGCCCCATTGGCCGTGATGGAGGTGTCGCCGAACGTGAAGGTCAGGTCGGCGTCATTGCGGATGAGGTCGGTGTCGGGGTCCCTCAGCTGCTCGTGGTTCTGAAAACAAACCCAGAGTGGAACATGAGGGGGGGAGGGACGGAGAGCGTGGGGACGACACAGATGCAGGACGGAGTGAACACATGTGGTGAGAACAGATGAACACACTGACATTAACAGTGCAAAGGCTCATAAGGGACACTGTGGATTTACAGGAGGGGAAGGGAGGAGACTCTCACTTAGTGGCCTGAGCTGCATCAACTGAATTACAGTGAAATTAAAAACAAACACAGCAGGAAACCGCAAGCTTCTCAGAGACACGCAAACCAACCCACAGTGGCATGAAAAGCCAGAAGCACATGTTGCATCCTGGTTGGGCTCTCAAACATTCTCACAGCTCTAATCGACACGCTGGTGATCAATAGTTGACCCATGCCCTCGGGGAGAACAGGATGAGTTAATGCCGGGTCAATGCAGGGATTGCTCCAATGGAAGGGATCAAAAAATATTACGTAACCATTTCTCTCCAACAATTATCTCGGGGGCAGCCCAGTAGCTGAATGGTGAGGGCACATGGGTTCAAATGCCTTCGAGCTCCCAGGTTCGATTCCCATCCAGCCTCATTGCATGTCATTCCCCATCTCTCTCCACTGTTTCTATCTAACAAAAAGATGAAAATGCTGAGAAATAATCTCAGAAGTCTGCAAATGTAGTTAAAATGGTTCCGTTCTAATTAAAACACTAACGCAGCTGCTATCCCAAATTCCGCACAGCATCCTGAAGCGCCAAATGAGTATTAACATGCATCTGAAAATAGAACCAGACAAATGCACGACTAACAAAATCGTTCAGCCCTTTTAGAAAATGAAACTGTATATTTGTGACCCATTTTTGGAGATTAAAGTCTTTACTAGGAACCAATGGGCTGGAGGCTGTGGTTCACAGACAGTTGGAACGTATTAGGAGGCGGACTAGTGCATCGCCGGTTGTTGTCTTTTCATTAACCTTTTATTCCTACTGCTGTGAATGAACTGAATTTCAGTTTAAAAGCCTAAAATGCATTTTTAACACCAGTTCTTTAAAGTCTTGCAGTTGTGAGGTTAATGGGAAGCAAACATCTGTTTTGTTTGTGAGGTCTTTTCCACATCACAATATCCATAACCAAAGTGAAACCAGGCAAGAGGCTTTATTTAATCCAGTCTCTCCCCACTTGGAGACACAGAGCTCTGATTATATGAACAACCACCTAAATGCATGCCTCGCCTGGCCGGCAGCCCCACGCAGGCGAACCAGGAGGGGACAACATTTGTGGATGCAGAACTGAAGACTTCGCTCTCAGGGAATTAAAATTGAATAAGAGACAATCTATTCCTACTTTTACGGTGCAGAAATGCGGTTTAGATTTTCTAACCGCACAGTGACGGGCTCTGTGGGTCACCGTGAAAGGAGGGTGTAACTGAAAAACAAGCCTCCGTGTGCGAGTATTTCACATGAGATGAAAAGGAGAATTTGCCAGAGTGAATCCAAGTGTGACCGTCCCTTCAATGGCCGTTTCTGTCTTGAAAATATCAGAGCGCAGTGTCTTTCAGAACACTGGTCATCATTGAGGTGGCGCTGAAAGGCCCCTTTTGTCCCCGCTGAATGTAAAAAGGCTTCTCGACCGTCCATTTTCTCTCTCGCTGAAGGCCTCCGCTCTTTGTGTGTTTACTGGCAGCCGCTGAGAATGCTTTGACGATATTACCGTTCTCCTGAGAGAGAAACCTTCAGTATTCACAGAGAGCCTTCCTGAGGCGCCGGCTCAGGACCGAACAGAAGAAAAGAAAACTGGTGCTTTAAGACGCAAAATGTTTTGATTATAGCCAATTTAGAAAATCTAACTTAGCAGCACCAAAACATAATTTATATAGTTACAGTATCTGTCTTTAAAAATATCTCTTAACCTTCTGAATCCCAAAACTAGCTGATACAATTGTGAGGCATTTTGTCTTTTAAAGAAATAAACGAAATGAGTCAAAAACTGTAACAACAATAAGAACTGTAGGCTACTCCACTTTCTGACAGTCCTTGAACTACTCAAAATTTAACAAAATCTAAGTTTAAAACCATGATACTTCACCAAAATCACTTTACAACTCATGTAAAAATGTGCCTAAAATATTAAATTTGCCCGATTCTTTAAAAAACTAATGATGCAACCGAGAAGCCACGACTGATTCAGCTGCGACCAGAAGTCACGTGATAAAAATTCAGCAGCTATTCGGCTGAACTGCAGGCTGTGTTTTCACAGAGCCGACATGTATGGAAGCAAATTAAACACGTAATTAGTTAAATATCTACTGTATATAGAATCCAACATTTTCCAGTATTTGTAACACCTGTGGGCACTTGGGAAAATGTTGTACATATTGATTCAAGGATTTTTGTTTTCTTTTTTTCTTTCTTTTTCAAAATTAATAATAAATTTGGGGGCAGTGGCCCAACGGGTTAAGCCTTGGGCTGCAGATCGGAAGGTCGGTGGTTCGAACCCCCACTGCAGCCACTGCTGGCCCTTGAGCAAGGCCCTTAACCCCTGACTATTTCCCTGGTGCTGCACCGCGGTAGTCCACTGCTCCAAATACCCAATGTGTGTGGGATGGGTTAAATGCAAAACTGAATTTCCCCAAGGTGATTAATAAAGCTTACATTATTATTATTATTGTTAATTATAAACAAATCAATATTCATTTCTTTCCTATTTGTCCGATTAATGGCATGACGCCTTGGTTATACTGCACAGATGATGTGTGCTGTTTCCAGGACTTTATATTGCAGTTGAAATGAGCCCAAAGTAAATAAAATGTGACGGGGCCAAAAAGTGTGCAGAAACTACTTGGGGCTCAGAGGGTTAAAGCAGAATTCAAGTAGATTTTATGGAGCTGAATTTGTCTCAGCATTTTTTTGTATGAACAGAATGACATCAGTGTGCAGATGACAAAAAAAAGTAAATCTAAAACAGACCTGAAAATTTACAAATAAACAATATCTCTGAATACATTCAATTAATTTACAAATAACATTTCAAAAAAGTGAATATCTTCCTAACATTTACAACTTTCATAAAGATATTTGTGAATACATTTTTTCCTTTTATAAATCATCAAAAACATTAGTGGATCTCAGTTTTACATCTGTGGATTTGTGTTTTACACAAGTGTTGAGACAAATATTCCAGCATTGAAAATCAACTCGTGTCACTGACTTTTTCAGAACGCCTGCTGAAGATGTGACTTCCACACTTCAAAGACAGAACACACAGTCTTTCCATGAGATATTTTCTCTAAGAAATCTTCATTATAAAGACTTGTGCAGCTTTTCAGATTAACGTTGACATCAACTATATAAACGTGAAACAGAAACACCCTAGATGCCAGTTTTTAATCACATTTAAAAATGTCCGTTCCCTCTTAGTTCACATTGGGTTCTTTTACATTTGGTTTGAAATTTCAGTGAGTAGTGATGTCCTATGGTTGTGACAGTCTCAGTCTCCTGAGCTTATAGCAAGATCAGTTTTCCACTGATCATTTTAAACTGAACCCAAGAGCAGCACAACAGCACAGAAGACTTTTTTTTTTTTTTTTAAAGACTTATTTTTGGCCTTTTGTGCCTTTATTAGATAGGACAGTGGATAGAATCGGAAACGGGAGAGAGTAGGGAAGGACATGCGGTTAACGCCCAAGGTCGGAGTCGAACCCGGGACAGCCACTACGCCTCTGCACTTGGGTCACACGACATAACCATTAGGCTATCAGGGCGCCCAGAAGACATTATTTTTAAAAAAAATTCCATCAACATGAAGACAATCGGAGAGTTGACGAAGAGCAAAGTGGGGGTGTCTGCAGCAACTGCTGTCTCTGCCCAGCAGCTTCTGTCAGCAGCTACTCAAGGTTCGGACATGGATCAAACTATCATTTTAGACATTTTAGTGGAGTGCTGGACCACCAAGTCAGAACTGGGTCACCAAAATGCGAGTCAAAACATCAGCCCATGTCCACAGATAAGATCTTTACTTTCTACTCAGACTCCGTTGTTTTTCAGAGGGAAATATTATTATATTCATCTGACAGCTGCTCCTTTAAAGCAGATTTGGACCTTAATACTATAAATTGATACCACACTGTTATCAAAAATACAGGATTATTATGGCACAACTGAGTAAAAAGAACAAAGGAGCAGAGTGAGTTTGGCCTTATTTTCACCTCCTGTCATGAGCTGCATCACTACATAGTGTGTGATCAGCCTCGGGGGCTAAATTTACAATCAAACCCCAAACAGTCTTAGTTTTAAGAACATCTTGTGATTCGAGGCAGAACGTCCTCCAGCAAACACGATGACGCATGATGACACTCACAGAACGTATTTATCAAAGCTTCTTTAGACACTTGACATAGTGAACAACAGTATATTGACTTACAATGAGAACTTGACCCATGTGAACTTTCCTTGTATATATCATCAGTACAGTGTGTTAGCAAGACTTTCACTTTTCTAAATAGCAACCATCATTGTGTTTTTTTACTTGTATGATTAGAAAGTTCAGTATATCTAGTAAACAATACTGTATGTAAAAACACAGTCAAAATGACCTGCATACTTGATCATAAAGTTTGACAACCAACACAAGTAAAACCAGCTCTGCCAAATTGTCGTTCTGTTCACACAAATACTGCTGAGAAAAATTCAGCTCCATAATAATACAACCTCTTTGTTGTAAAGCACAAGTCACAAAGCATTTTCATTGTTTTATCCAGAGAAACATCTGGAAATGCTGAATTTTCCACTCCCTGCTAACATAACTAGAAGCACACTTATTGGAAACATTAGTGAAAGATTAAATAATTGTGTTTATCGGCTGCATGCATCGCCCTCCAGACCGATGTGGGCAATTTTTGAGAGAGACCATAAATTTGAAGCACAGAATGACATTTTTATAGCTCCCAAGATAAATCCGCATTCAGTATTTAACATCTATCAACATGTTTTTGTCTTCAGCACCCAACAAGCTATTATAAGATATGTCCCTAATTTTAATCCAAGTTATAGAGGGAATCTTGTGTTGTGAGTCTTGCTCACGGCGGACCAGCCCCAGTGACAGCTTCCTGCAAACTTGGCGAGCTGAACGTTTATTACCAGAAATGAGCGTGATGATTATTGTGTGTCGACGATTGGATTCCTGTCACCACAGACAGGTTTTTGTATCACACAGTAAGTTCATGACTCACACTACATTCTCTTAAACCTTCTCAAGCAGCTGCAACACCTCACTGTCTGGGTGTTTATCCTGAAATGTTAGAACTTTTCCTCTAGAGAACCTCTGACAACGCAGCGTACAGGAAATGGATTTTCTCCACTTTCTGCAGCGCGAACATGGATTTTTCACAGATCACCGGTCATGTAGGAGGCGTCACTGTTTGTTCTGTTGCTGTGTTTCTGTGCTTGTGCATGTGGACACTCACCTCATAAGCCTGTGGACTGGTCAGACAGCTGGCCAGCGGCCCGCAGTAACTGGGCAGAGTGGAGGTGAGAGGTGGACCGCTGTGTGTCAGGATGGGCTTCATGTAACTGAGCAGTCATTAAGGAGAACAGCCCAAAGAGCTCAACTGTTATTAACGTGAACAAACGCTGATTTAACCTGCACAGCTTTCTAGTACTGAACCCTTCATGAACACAAAGTTGCTGTTTTTTTTAAAAAGTAGAACCATTATAGAACCATTTTGTGGAAGGTGGTAGCCAAATTTGCATTTAAACTCTATTCCATCAGGCTGTTCACTTTCTGTTAATAAAAATACACCTCACAGTCCGTTCCCTTCCGGCAGAAACCCAACATAAACACATAAATTATGGAATAATAAAGCAGATAATGTCTGTCAACAGGCTATATTTAGAGCTCAAACCTCTATGAGCTTCTGTTTGAGATTAGCAATTATTAAATTATGGTTTATTAAATCAAAAGCTGCACTCACGTCTAAGAATACGAGCCTTACTGATCTACAGCAACATCTCTCTGTCATATGAACAAGAGCTGTGCTGGTGGAACGTCCAGCTTTTCAGGTATTCTGAAACCCAGGTAGCACGGATTTGCTCGAAAATAATTCTTTCCACAAGACAAACATTATTTATTTTTTAAATTTTTTGCCACTGTCATTGAAATACTCCAAATGTAGGACATCTGTTTAGTAACAACGTCAAAGAAGACACCCAAACTTAGCTACAAGTTAAGGCAGTTGGTGATTCGTATTGAAGTCTAACCTGGAGACAAACTTTAAAAATGGTAAAAAAAATGCAGATATCTGTCAAATAATAATATTTTTAGCTAATATAAATAAAGTAAAATGGTGTAATTTTACAGTCACAGTGTAAAAGAAGAAATTACTATTTGTAAAAATACAGATTTTTGATGTGGACATGTTGTACAGTTTTATCCTATTGTTTTTACAGTCAACGTGTAAATGAATACTTTTTCTGTCATTTTAATAAATATACTTGTATTTTATGTTATTTTAAAAAACAGGGAAACTCAGTAACACCAACAGTAACCGTTTAACAAATTATTTACTGTTTTTCAAATGAATTTCTTTCAAATAACAGCATTTTTTTTGCTTATTTAAATACAGTAAATAAAAAAGTGCAATTACTGGTAAAACATTGTAAAAGAACAAATTGCAATTCATAAAATTACATATTTTTGAGGTCAACACTGTGCATAGTTTTGGCCTGTTTTTTAGGATTCATATGTAAATTTATACTTTTTTCTATGATTTTACTAGTTATGAAAAATGTCAAATATCGATGAAACAAGATTTATTTTGCGGATTTAAAGAGAACAGAAAAAAACACATAATCACATGTGACTTTACTGTAAAGTATATATAAATGTATACTTTTTATAACTTACTGTGATTTAACTAGTTGTGATCGGTAAAGTAACAAAAATCTGTAAAATAACAGTTTAAAAAGTTATTTAACATCATTTAATTCTTAATATAAATATCTTCTTTTTCAAAACATTGTCTGTAAAATATTTTTTTGGCAGATTTTCTACACAAATAAAGTTTAATTTTACCGCCACACATTGTAAAAGAACAACCCTGTGCCTTTTCTGTAAAGGAAATTATTATAGTAAAAATGTAAACATGTAAATCACTTTTTCTGTGATTTTGCTAGTAATTATATTTATTTTATTTTTTTGAAAAAGGAAAAAATCTGCGAAATAGTAGTAAATTGTTCAACAAATTACAGATAAAAGCTGTTAAAACGTTCATTTTTTACATTCAACCTCCCCAACGCTGATTGCAACAGAATCAACTGAGCCTTGTTTATCTTTCCTTACAGTGTTTTCCAGGAGTGAACATGAGGAGCTGGAGGCAGCTGAGCGCAGAGTGACTCTGTGATGCTTAGCAGCAGTGAAGCAGAGGGAACCAGCAAGCTCCTCGGCCTCTTGTTTGTAATTGGCCAGGCTGAATTGCACTCTGGGAAAAGTCAGCGCCCTGCTCAAGTGGTCGGGTCATTGTGTGGAGAAAAGCAGTCAGCACCTTGTCAGGACATGTGTCAAACTCAGCTGTCGAAGCCAGCGGTCAGTCGCACACTCTGGTACCCAGAAATAATTCTCTGTGTCATAAATGTTTACTTCAGTTCTGGGAAATGGGAGAAATCCACCCTGTTGGCTTCAGCTGCATGCAGCATGTGTCACCAAGGGGAAAGTCTCGGCTGGAACAAACAGCTGCTGCGCTCAAAAGCAGCCACACAATCAGCCACCTGGGGAGACAATCGCTCCGCAGAGATGGAAAGGAGGCAGGAAATGAGAGGGAGCGCTGCTAAACACATTAACTTAAGTCTGTTTTTGCAGCCAGGCTGAGCAGGGAAAGCAAACATTACATGGGCTCATGTGTGTTAATCTGATCCCATATCTAAGGATGATCCGGCCAACATAAGGCTCTGGACAATCATCCTGATGGATATAAGTCCTGATGTGACCACAAACAGCTGCACTAGTTCAAACAAACAATTACCTCTGGCTTGAAAGCAAATGATGCACATTCTTCTTTGTTTTCAGTAAAGCAGGGCACAGAAAGGATACTTGTGATCAAAGGTGTACCACAGTCTGAAGAGCCACGCACTCTCCTGCTTGGTTTTACTCTGTCCTTCACCCTGGGGGCCGTCCTGCAGAAACACATGGACAAAGAACACTTTAGGCGTTATAGATTCACTGCATTAAAATATGCAGATCCTCAAACATGTTATCAGGATACGAATATTGTGCGAGTCTCATTCAGCTAATTTGATTTGTAAAGGACTTATTTAATTTTAGACAGTCAAAAAAGTTGAATAACAGTGAAATACAGGCGACATGAGAGTGACATCAAGACATATGACTGCAGCAATGTGAGGTATCCCAGCATGCACCTGGGCCACAGCATTGCCTTGTGTTATTTAGTTTCACACTGTCCTCCATAATATGTCCACTGTTTCTGTATTTCCAGCACCATCAAACAGTTATGTAGCCCCACAGTTGTGTTTGGTTAAAGTGACAGTGCTGCTGTTGATGCTGCAGTGATGATCGGAGGCCTCGTGCAAATGGACGTTTTCTCAATTCTTTTAAAAATGCTTTTCTTATGCATGCAGAAAAACTTTGCCCCAAATTTTCCATAAGGCATATTTATATGTGTGGTTAATTTTTATCTAATGTAATTTCCGCCATTTATCTGTCATTTCTAAACTTACGATTAAAAATGAATTAGTTAAAGTGATAAATCCCTTTTTAATGACAAAAAAATGCCAGTTTCCAGACGTCTGACAGCAACCAGAAATGGTTGACTTTGCATTATTTTATTTTTTTTAATCTTCAGCTTTAAGAAAATAAATTACAGCTCAGTTGATAAATCAGTCGGCTGATATTATCGGCCGATGTTGAATTGCAGTATTGGTGTAAAAGTTGTCCGATATGCGCCGATATAAGAACGTTATTTTACAGAAGGTAAAGGGTGTTTGTGGTTTTGGTGTCATCACATAGAGCAGCTCCGGCTCTCGGCACTGGCTGCAGCACATGTAGCAGAGTTTGCATCAAAGCTGAGCAGACCGCGGCTCGTTTATTCATTTCTTTTAACCCTTTGCGAGGGAGACCTGATCAAAAAGGTGCTCCATTGTAAAACAACCAAAAATATAATACTGAGCATGACAACAGCAAAAATTGAACATTGGTAAAACCCATTAAAGCAACCAAGGGACTAAAGATAGATAAAAGATAATCAATTGAACTCATCAGTGGTGCGAAGTAGTTCTGTCTTCACAGCAAGCTCCTAGCTAACGAGCTTGTAAGATACATTGCTGGTTAGTTAATGAACTACGACCTCATTATTGTCCCTTTCCAATATAACCTTGACATGCTGTTTGTATACAATAGCTAGGAATACATGTAATCGGCCCCAAAAACACAACATTGGTTGAGCTTTATGGAGTTCATCCTGTGAAGTCATGAAAAAGCTAAATGTGAATATGCCCAAACCTTCAATGTTAAGATAATCCAAAACCTGCTTTCAAGCTTTCAAGCTATCTAATAATGCTAAACGGTTATTCACAAAGCAGCCCTGCAGCCATCAGCATGTGGATAATGTTTTAGATTACGGTACGAAAAACAATTATATTTAAAGTAAATATCAAAGCACTCAGAATGATGCTTCCCACAATGCTGAGGAGCCATTTAAACTTGGAAATATTAATAAAACTCATTACTAGCATCACATTCTAGCTGCTGCAGTCCTCCCACCCCTGCAGAGGAGGTACTAACTGTGCTCTGTAAATATTAACCTACAGTGCAGCGTGGACAAGATTCATCATTGTACATGAAATACGACTGAAAGTACGTGAAAAAAAATCTGCACGGCACAACTAATGGAGCCGTTCTGCTTCTGCCGTCTCGCTCAGCAAATTCGCCACAATTCCTTGCAACAAACTGAACTATTTATGTGTGCAGACCTGCTGACTGAGGTCCGCATCCACAGAAAATAGCAGAAGCAGAATAGTTTCAGCAGCATTGAATGAGAACACAACAGGCGAGTGAGTCTGAATAGGATCCTCACCCCCTGTAGGACCTGGAAACTGTCTCCGCACGGCTGCTGGTCCTGATCTGGATCCACATCGACTCTGCAACATGGGAGGGAAACAGAAAATATTAACAAATCATGAAAATGTGATTTAACTTGGAGGTAACTGGCAAATCATCATACTTGTTGGGATGCCATTGAGCAGCATTTGTCTGCACCCTTATCCTGTTTGTCTGCATTGTCCCCATTTGTGGCCCCTGGTGTTTTTTTGTCGATGCATGTTGTCATGACTTTGCAGACTTTGACACCGAAATTGCGCTGCAGAATGTGGATGTGGCTGTGAAAAGCAAAGCCGTAACCCATTGACGCCTGAGTTTATATACAGCTTTGTCTGCAGCACACAGAATGGATATAAAGGTATGATGCAAGAGGCATTAATGGTAAAAAATTATTACTGATGCCACCAATGCCACTCCAACTGGTCCTATGAGAAACCAGTGCTTGCAAAAGGTTCCTAGGTATGTACTGAATATGCACAAACCGGCATTGGGGGAACGCACATGCTGTCTCGGCTGCAGCCTGAATGCAAGCGGTATGATGCAAATTTACGACTATTGGCATTAAGGGGTTAAAGGGCTCACAGCTAAACCCGTTTGTGTCAGACAAATGTTGCAAATTGGCACCAAAACCCCAAACAGAGTCTGAAAAACAGAAACATTAAGACATTCCATACTTCGTGTAGTTCAGCAAACGACAGTGACATCCGGAAAAAGATTTTAGCTAGTGACCCAAAACCACGAGCTGGATTTTCACCAGGGGAAACACCAAGCTGAGTCCGACCCCATGACAGCGGAACAGTTTAGCATGCAGGAAATAACTGTGACTGAACAAATTAGGTGCATCTTTGCCTAACCTTGCATATTTTTCACACATTTTGGATTAATATAGCATCAGTTGAAGCAAACATGGGTAGAAAACCACAAGGTGAACCTCAGACAGAGTCAGACTCAGGTTTTAGTTAGCATATGACCACAAAGGATCCACATTTTGTTAATAAACTGTAACAAACAGTGCCTTTTAAACATTAAAAGAGAACAGATTTCACAAGCGAGCAAACCAAACCATGACTTGTTTTCATTTTTTTGCGGGCAAATACAATAAAGCATTTAATTTAGCTTTTATATGTTCCCATTAATCAGAAATTCAATTACAAGTATAAGAAAACAGATTAAAAGTAGATGCTGCTGCCTGATTTCAGCACTACACAGAGTTCAGTTTGTTCTTTTGTTTTGTTTTACAGCAGTTAGTATCAAGAAAGCTTTCTGATCTTTGGGTTACACTCAGTGAAGTTTATCAAATCCACGCTTTGATAGTGACGCCAAGAACAGCATGCACATCAGAATCTTTCATTAAAGTGGACTTATAATGAGTCATCCTCATGCATGAGTCATACGTCAGTAATAACCTGATTTTATGCTTAATCTGTGATGATGAAGACAAAGAGAAGTAGAAATGCAGCGAAAGACGCCACAAAACTTCACTAATAATGATTCCAGGGGAGTTCATGTCGTTTTAAAGACCCTCTTCGGAGAAAATCAAGGTTTTTTTAAATGCTCGAGGACACATCATGGCTGACAAATTACACCTACAAACTGCAGTCTACTGATAACCGGCTCAGAAACATGAATTCAGACCCAACGAACCTAAGAAATCGTTACTGGAGTAGCGCGCAAGGATAAGGAATGGCCAGGTAATCGTCTCTTTTGTATCCCCATCCTGCTTTTATTGGTGCAGTTGGTGAGAGGCTGGGGTAGTTCACACTTTGTTTTCCTTTCAATGTTCTAAATGCTCTTTTGTGCAATGTTGGGGCAGTAAAACTGTATTTTTACTGTATTTTTGTTTAATGTTGTAAGTGCTCGACCTTGTAATATTGTGGATGTTTCTTTGTTGTAAAGCACCTTGAGCTGCAAACCTTGTATGAAAGGCGCTATACAAACAAAAGTTATTATTATTGTCATTATTCTGTTTCCATTGTGATGGAGGATGTAGAACAGCTTCATCCATGGCATTAATTAGTGCACCAAATCCACAACAAATAGTATTTACTGGCCATGTCTCCAGTTCTATCAGCATGGAGGACATAGAACACTGGAGCGAGTGTTATGTTGGCCTACATGGCAAATTTCACGCGTATTTAAGAGAAGAGACGACATTAAAAATGGAGAAACAAATGGTGCTTGTTCTCCTCTATGAGTTTCACTAATCAGTGTTGAGCCCTGCCCTGGAGTAAGTACTTTTAACTCCCCAGAAAGAGTTTCCACAGCGGCAGCGCTTCTTGTGGTTGGAGCACACTCAAAGTTTTGTGCCTCCCTAAAACAGCCAGTAAATTCCAGCAAGGGGAAAACAGTCTGTTCCTCTTCAGATATCATTGTCCAGTTTGAAAATGTGTGGCAATGTGAGCGGCTTTACAGAGTCTGAGGTGAGCTGGTGTGCTCAAGATGCAGCGAATGGCCAAGGGAAAGGTGGAGAGAGAGAGAGAGGCAGGGGCTTCATACATTCACATTGTAGAGGAGGCGACGGTGTAGAGCTACATCCGAGAATGTTTTCGTTGAAAACCCCTCAAAATATGCACGTCAAATGCACAGAGACAAGTTTTTGGCAGGTAAATAGGCTTTAAATAAGTGGGACGGGAGTTCAAAGGAGTCGAGCTCACCCTGGCTGCCCTATAGTTTTTTTTTTTGAGCAAAAGCAGAACATATTTTAATTTAAAGGACCAAACGGCAACATAGAAAACCAATGTTGATTCAAAACAACCCATTTCCCTTGATTTAGTTGGTGACCCGGTGGTAGTAATGATATGTCAACGCAAACAGGGACAATTTTTACCCAGTTATTTGTTTGTGTGCAACACATTGTAATCACTACTATTCAAAGAAATAGTTGCCGATTTTCTGTCTTACTGAGAATTAGATAAGACCATCAATACTTCTCTCATATGTAGTTAGTAAATCTGGAAAATAAGCTACCAGCACCTGCCTTTTATTTTAAAATGGCATACCGGCCAAAAACAGCAAGACTGGCTCTGTCCAAAGGTTTAAAAATCTTCACTTAATAACTTATTATATTTTGTTTGTTTACTCTGCACAAAATCAAAGTTTAAAATTAACATAAATATGGTTACTTTGCCAAGCAATTTCATGTCAAGGGAAAGTCACTTCATTGTTGTTTCCCCCTTTGTTTTCATTCTTTGGGCTAAGCTAAACTGACCCGCTGCTGATGTGATTTTTTTACCGTACAGACGTCTCAGTGGTTCATTTTCTCATCTAACTCACCCACACACATTTTTTAAGTCCTCTGAGCCGGTCATGAATAATTTTCCCCTGGTGTCTCTTACCAACAGAGGAGGATTAAAACCGAACACAAGCAGATTTTAATTCACGTAAGCCCACTCTAATCCTCACAGACAGAGGTCAAGGCAGAAAAATGCCTATGCTTAAAGTCTTAAATCGCACCTGACACTGTACGGTTGAGGGTGTAACAAATGTGTTCGGTTATCTTTAGACTCTCCACCGCTGTCATACAAAGGAAATATCCACCCTAACTGAATGAGGAACTGCAGCGACTCTCTGCTTTCCATCTTTGCAGTTTAAGAAGGGGCAGGACGCGAGTATTCGGCTGCATTTCAGGTTCTTCTCCTTTCTCAACTGCAAAAACACGCAAAGAGGATCTTCAGGGCGGTAGAGGAGGCACAGAAGTCAGAGGATCTGCAAAAACAAGTGCAGAATCAGGAAGGATCTGTGAGGACCGGACCTGAGGTTAGGACACAACTGTTAGGGCCCCCAAAAAAGAAAGAGACCCAGCCCAGCATGCATTTCCCCTCTGATAAGACAAAAACGTGTTCATGTACTTGCACACTTACGTAACAGAGTGCTCCACTGACTCCAGCTCACCCACTAACCTTTAATCCTAATCCTGCAAACATCCTCTACTCCCCCTTTAATCCATCAAATATTCCTTGCAAGCAGTTTTGTTTGCAGGGTTTTTTCAGTCGTCTAGGAAGGACATGCAATCCTCAGTAGAGTAAAAAAAACGGACACACGGCTTGGCACAGCTCTCCGTTTCTGCTTATTACCTTCCTCTTTTGCACATACTTTTCAGAGCAGTTTGCACAAGCCTGCCAAGCTCCTTCTGGGGTACTCAGAGTGCAATTTGTTCTTTGCATCGCTGTGTGAAAAACTAGTGGACAGTGAACTGAGAAACAAAAGGAAAAAAACAATGGACTAAGAGAAATGCCTGAGATGAAGCACTTTACAGCATAATGCAGCAGTAGTTTTTTAAAGAAGAAGCACCTTTAGCAGAACGGGTCGGGTGTGTAATGCAGTAAATTCCCTGCTCAGTTGGTTTCAAACCTGCAAAACTATTTTAATATATTCTGACCCCAAACCATCCAACTCAGTCTTTGATATTTTCAAGTCTCATTTGTTCCATGGCCTTTTATAGATGCCCAATGTTACCCCTCACCGGACAAAAAACAGAAGTAAACTGAGAAGAAAGACCCCATCTGACACAACACACACCTTCCCAACACCAGATACTGTCAGACAGTTTGTTCACATTCACATACACCACCTGAGATACTCCCATTCTCCATGCTGACGTCGCTCCTCCTGTAATATTTTGCTGTTCCCAAATCTGTCACATCATAAACATATGCATTGAGCACATTGAGTTTGAAGTGCTGGGTGGTATAATTTCAGATTCTTTTTAAAATGGGACTTGGGAAGAAAAAAAAAGGAAACTCCTAAGAGGAACTGGAACACAAACATCTGAACACATTGGATCAAGTCAGCAGTTTTTAACACATTCAAACATTCAAAACAACAGACGATGAACCAAAGTGCTTTCAAACAGAGAAATAACATCCGTATCAGAAATTTAGCCGCTAAATTTAACTGTTAAGCTATGAAATAATGTAAAATATATATTATTGAATAATGTAATATAATGTAAAGTAATATAATAGGAATAATATGAAATGATATTTTTGAAATATTATTGGTAAAGGCATGAATACAGTTAAAGTGCATCTCTATGCAGATGATACGAATGTATTCAGTTGCATCTTCTTTGGAGCTCGCTGACTGCTATTTACCTGCTATTGGACTCACTGCATGATCTACAGTTGGTTCTGAATACTAAGAAAATCAAATTAATGATCTTTTACCAAGCTTCTTCCCAGACCTCAGATATTGCAGCATTTAACCTTGAGGTTTGAAATAATTTGTATCCTACAAACATGTAGGTGGATGATAGGCCCCATTTAAGGTAAATATATTTGGTATCTGGTGAAAAAACTGAGGTTAGGCTATGTTTTTCACAATACAGGGTCTGTCTTACTTTAGCACTTAGGAAAATGCTTGTACAGGCTACGTTCTTAAGCAATTCACACTTCTGCAGCTACATTTTACTGCTTCAAATGTGTTTCACCTCCTCCATGTTTTTCCCAACCCTTTGTCCAATACTCACCACTGTGTTTCTTGATCTTCAGTTAGTCTAAGGAGACAGCATTATATTCTTTACTTTCTATCACTTGCCAACAGCTGTCCATTCTCACTTGTGTAAATAGCTGCTCTACAGGGTTCCCAGGACTTCTCCTGTTCTGCACCCTGGTCATGGAGTCGCCTTCTGAACACACTGCAGCTTAATGATTCTGTCCTCCTGAGAGGGTTCAAAGCTCAGGTGAAAAGATGTGTACCTGAATAGCGCAATTGCTATTCTAAAGCTGGATTTTGTTTTGTGCAACTTTAATCCCTCGGTCGTTGTGATGTGCTTTGCTTTTGTCCCCCGTCTGTTGTTATCGTGCTGAATTGTCTAACTTTATAATGCTGTGCCTTCTCGGCCAGGTGTCCCTCGAAAAATAGATTTCAGTTACAAAGGATTCCTGGTTAAGCAAACACTAACTAAAAACAGGGGCTGCATGTTATTTATCAGGCATTAGACATTAATTTTGCATACAAATTACAATGTTTCTATATTTTTACAAATAGATAAATGCATATCAGCCATCCTGTTGTGATTTGTTTTGGTCAGCAGTACTGTAATGGAGGACTTGAAGTACAGAAAATCAGAGTTACAGCAGATAATGGTGACCACTCAGTGTTTTAAGAACAGTAACTGGCAACAATCTCAGACAGACATGATCCTCTGTTTTGAGGACTTGAAGAAATCCTCAGACTCGGCTCAGCAGATGTTCAGACATACACATTAAAACATAATGATGGAAGAAACAACTACAGCTCTTCTTCTGACCGTTCAGCTGCTTTTAGTTGCTTACAATCCAAATAAAAAGTTTCACACACTTCATCTGGTACTTAAAGCTCCATTCATCACACCTTCGTCCTCTCAGTGTTTAAACTTTCACTTACTTTAACTTCAATGAATACTTTAATGAACTCTTCATTCAGGGGTTTAATTTAAGTGAGACACGACAGGCTAAAAACATAGATTTTTCACGCACTGGTCAATTTTGCTTCCAAAACAAACACCCATAATGCACATTTAGGCTTTTGTTTTACTACTATACACGTATTAATGTCACAAATTAATTAAATAATACATCATTTTCATATTTAAAGATACAATATGAGAAAACTTGCAATGCAGAAAATTATTGTTGTAATGAACTTTCATGTTAATATCTCTTAATTAAAATTTCTACCCATTAAAAGTAGTTATCTAAAAACATGTATTGTTAAAGGCTGTTTCTGAGTCTGTTCTTATGTGGAGACAGAAATCTCCTCCTCAGTAACACTCAGACTCACCAGTTTTGTTCCGATCTATATTCTGAAGGTTTTTACTTCAGAGGGGTTTGTTCATACATCATTCATAACCTGACTGACGCATTATTCTTGATAAACAGGCTGAAAATTGATGTCTTTGTTGGCTGCTGACAGTACTTTCTGATTCATCATCGAGAAATCTTCTCTGTAAAAACCTTTGACTCTAATGCGTCTCGCCAAAACGGCAAGACTTTTAAAGCTGGCTTCATCCAATGTTCAAATTTCTGCTCTGGAGATGAATGCAAATTAGTGTATTATCAGAGTCATTTCTTATATTTATACATTACATTTCAGAAAATCTGTACTAGAAAAAATAGTATATACTTCACAGACAGGGATATCTGATTAAATTTTTACCCTTTCCACCTGTTGTGTCTTGTCACAAACAGAAACTTCACTGTTTTTCATTTCACAAATTTCAAATTCATTTCAAAATTCCTGCTTCTTTGAGTATCACTTTAAAATCTGTACTTTCATTTCGACTGCCTTTCCAACTTTTTTCACTAATTCTTCCACCATTACAACATCAGCTACCATTCAGACTTGTATTTTAACTGCCCAGACCATTTCTGTGGCTTTTCTCGTGGTGTTTTAAATGCTTCAACTGCAAATTCTCAGCTGCAAACACACTTAAGTTTCTTTTAAAAATGTAGGCTTGAAGTTTGACCACACTCGAAGCTAAAAAAAACTACCGCAATGTTTCCTCAAAATGCTCATTAAACTAAGACATCACTGAAACAAACTCAGCAGATGACATGGCAGATAGGGCCATGAATGCGTCTACAACTCTCCCCCCTTGGAGTTGAGAGATTAGCAGCTCTTCTGCAGCCCAGCGTGAGCACTGAGGGGATCTCGTTCTCCGCTGATGACTGCGCTGCCGAGCCCCGAGATAAGCTGCACGCCCGCCCGCTTAAAGACCGTCCATCAAAAACCCAATAACAGCAGCTGTGTTCCATCCCGGCATCAGTCCTGCATCACATCACCCTGCTGCCTCCTAATGATCCTCACAGCCAGAAGCCTCTGACATGAAAAATTATAAATGACTTCCTGCAAATTCCATCTTCAGTATTAAGAAAAGGGTGAAAACACTCTTCAATAACGGACTGTGGGGAGTTTTATTAATGTCCTTCACAGATTTGAAATTGTCCCCCATAGAGAGGAAAAATGTGTAAATTTATGCACATTCAGCTGCAGAGGGGGGCACAGCCATGGCAAGCAATTTTACAGTAATAGCTAGAGTGAATATATAGTGCAAATAGCTGTAATTTAATTCAAAAGAACATTTCAGTTTCCTCTATGACATTCTTCCTAAAAGAAATGATGTCACCTTTACCATTTATGTGTGTGTGTGGCGGGGGGGGGGATTCTCATTACAGATATCTGCAACTGAAGTATCACTACTATGAACTCCAGTTTCAGACATCTTCAGTTTAATCCTGACATGTTATAATTATGCCAGGCCATTTAACACTTAATAGCTGAGTTTTATCATCCAGAATTAACATTGTGGATATTTGCAATGTCATTTGTATGAGGCAAAACTCTAATTCAAGACATTTTAAATTACATAAGGACAAGATAAAATCCCTGTTTGAAATACCTATAAGGTCATTTTGAATTAATTTAAGATATCTTAAAAGGACGATGTCGATATTTTGATTGCAGAGATCTTAATGAATAGTCAGAATTACACTATTAATATCTGAACTAGTCATAAGTCACTAAATTGCAGAAATCTCTAATGAGAAACATAAATGGTGAAAGTGGGGTCATTTATTCTGAATCTTCAATTCAAAATCTATAAGTTGTCTTTTTTTAAAAAAACCTTAAGTCAGAATCACATTGCAAATATCTCAAATTGAAATTCTGACTAGTCTTAATGTATTTACAAATACCCTGAATTAGAGTTTTGACTCGCTGTAGTTGCGGCTACGTTAGAAGCTATACAAGCTGTTTGACGGCATGTAAAGAGTTCTTGCACATTTTGACAACAAGTTTCCGATGAACAGAGCTGTGGTTCTCCACAAACTCTCTGCTCATGAGATTCTTCAATTTCAATGCATTTTCTATCAGTCATATCCACCACAGCAGCTGCCATCAGTTCTGCAAACACTGTTCTGATGCTTTGCTGAACCAACATCCAGTGAGGAGCCTCACATGAGCAGCGTCATGCACAAGAGTTCAACTGAATTGAATTGAACTGCTAAAGTCACTTTAACACTACTGCTAGATTACGGTACATCTAGTTTTGTTTGTTCTCTTGATTGTTTTATTTTACAATCTGATATGGCACTTGTTGGTCGTGATTATTTTAAATACCCTGTGTCTGTGGTTTTTAGCCACTGATGATTAATTTAAATCACGAGAGACGAGCCAAACAGAGTGTAGTCGTAGCTTACCCTTCTGTACAGGATTAGAACATCATGAAAAAGTTTATTTTCCTTTTTGTAATTTAATTCAAAAAGGTAAATTTTCATATATTCTATATCCGTTGCATGTAAAGTGAAATATGTAAAGGCTTTATTTGCTTTAATTTTGATAATTATGGCTTACAGCCCTTGAAATTGGGTATCTCAAATTATTAGAATATTTCATTTTGCATTTCAGTAAATTCCTACTCAAACAAATTTAAAACAAAAAGCCTGAAATATTTCACTTTACATGCAACGGATATAGAATTTACGAAAGGTTACCTTTTGAATTAATGTTTAAAAAGAAGTTTGCACCTGAGTTGCACCTGTATAATGACAATAAAGTTCATTCAGTTCAATTTAATTCAGTTCAATGCAATACAGTTTAATTCAACTGTTTAATAAGGATTAGTCAAAATGGCATCATAGATATCTAAAATAATAATTCCAGTAAACCAGTCTCAGCTGTTAAAAGTTAACCCAGGTCGCCATACACGGCCGATATCCGCCTACTATGGGCCACATGTTCAGGTTACCGTGGTAACGAGTTCACAGGGAGATTCTGGCAGCGCTATAAACCTCCACCGAACACAATAGTTCCTGCTCGGTCCGAGGAGGCATTACTCATATTAAGCAGAGTCTGTTCTGTACTCTCTCTCACACACACACACAGCATCAGCATGTAATCCGCTTTATCATGACAAATAGCAGCTCCCAGTGCATCACGGTCACACGACAAATAAAGTGAGGCTGGGCTCCACACAGACTGATAGCAGCGAAATCAAATCACTGCAGCAACATGTCGAGCTCGGGGTGATTAGAGTCAGTGTCACTTCTGGCTCAAGCGATCAGTGAGGCGGTGCAGATCCTGTAGTGCCTTCTATAGCAGAAAACCCAGTGAATGCAACAAAAGCTCCAGTGGGCGTACAAGAAAGAACCAGGAGATGGAGAATAAGCAGCCGTGGAGAACTCTGGCCCCATCTCCTGGACAATCCCACCAGGCAGCTCATGAGCAGTGTGATAACGTCAAATGGTTGTAGGAGAAAGTAGCTATGTTTAACTGAAACTGGTGCATATGTACAAAGTGAAACTGCAGAATAAGGCTGCAACTAATTAATGCTTTGACTGTTTTCTTGATTAATTAAATAGTCATTAAAATGGTGAAGAATGGTGACCAGCATTACCAAAAGGCCTTGTTTTGTCCAGAGATATTCAGTTTACTGTCATAAAGGAGCAAATGTGTTATTGTGTTAATGTGTATGTGTAATGTTATTAAGTACATAGGTGTAGATTTCAGCGTGGATGCAGGGGATACATCTCGCTCAGTATTTACTTAACCTCTGTGTTTACCATCCATCCATCCATCCATTATCTATACACCGCTTAATCCTCTGTAGGGTCGTAGGGGACTGGAGCCTATCCCAGTCGACTTAGGGCAAAGGCAGGGGACACCCTGGACAGGTCGCCAGCCTATCACAGGACTACACATAGAGAAAGACAACCAAGCACACTCTCATTCACATCTACGGACAATTTAGAATAATCAATTAACCTCAGCATGTTTTTGGACTGTGGGAGGAAGCTGGAGTACCCGGTGAGAACCCACGCATGCGCAGGGAGAACATGCAAACTACACACAGAAAGATCGGGATGAAACCGTGAACCGTGAACCGGGGATCTTCCGGCTGTGAGGTGACGGCGCTAACAACCGAGTAAAGCCCATGTGCATTTATCTTTTTACATAAATACACACATTTCCTCCACAAATTGATGCAGAAAAGGCACAGACTAACGCATTAAAATTTACCAAATTTCAGGAAGTTAAGTGTTGAATGCTCAGAATTTCCCCGAGGAGTATATTTTGATGCTGATGTTGTTGTACGTTTGCTTAAGTGTAAATTTAAATGCATGACTTTCACCTCACTGTGCTGAAGTGTTTCTTCCACCTTTGAATATATCTCTGTTCTCATTTAGAGTCTGTATGTCCTAAAATATTAACTTGTGATTCACAGTTTATCACAAATATATGATTTAAAGGTAGATTTACCAAAACAAATGGCAAAATTCCATTCAAACTAAAAATGTTGATGGTGGCTAACCTACTAATCTAGTCGGTAAGTTATTTTTCTTACTTGTGATTGTATTTAGATTTGCCTCTTTAATTTATGAAACATCTGTTTGTTAAAATAGATTTTTTAACAGCTAACCTGCAACAAAAACATTTATTCTTAATTTTATCTAAGCCCCGCTGTTTTCTTTCTCACCACCAGCCGGCTCTCACTTCTCTTTCCATGAAGTCTTTCTGTAATTTTTTTTAGAGAAGGTTAATCATGCTTATTTCACTTCCCTCCTTTTAGCTGCAGTAGTTGCAGAAACTGTAACAGACGGTTATGAAGCTTAAAGGTCACCAAACCACAGTGAAGTAACAATACTAGTGTTGTGTGGCTGAGTGTAATGCAGCTTAAACTGAAATCCTACAGCACATTTCCACTGAATGGTGTCTTTGAAATATGAAACGCTTGCTAAGAGCCAAATGCACTGATTATAAAAACTCTGTCATCTCTACAAAGAATTGTTATAACACTGAAAGAGTCATGGAATACAAGCATGTTGGAAATTAAATCAATAATAAAGTGGCTTTTAGCTATAATGTGAATAAATTGGTCGGAAAATTAAATTTAAAAAGCCTTCTTTTAGGGGAATGAATAATGTTTTTTTCTCTGCATAGTAGGGTTAGGGTGAGACAACTTTCACATCAGTACAAGAACTATTGAGACATTTTATACAGTCATGCTTCAGCTACGAGTCTTAAGCTCTTGGATGTTGTTCATCATTAATGACTGCCGATAGTTAAAACACTCATCAGTGTGAGCTGTAAGGCTTAACAGACAATTAATTCAATCAATTATTTATGAGCCCATTAGTGGCTTTTTTACCTCCTTACGTAGCTTCACTGCTGCCTATTAATTTGGACCCTTATTGCACACAGTCCCATGATTAGACTACATTGCAGATATCGACTGTTGTCACCGGAGTTTTTCACTCGCTGTGCATCTGCAACCTGAAATAACCTGCAGCTCAGTCTTTCCTCATCTTTGTGCAAATTAGGTCTTTAATTTTGTCTCATCTCCCTTCCAGCTGATCTTGTCTGAGTTCGCTCACTTTGCCTGCTGGATTTAATATCTTACTAATTTGCCTGTTATTATTTTTATTCCCAATTTTTGTCTGAATTTGACTTGTAAACCTGCATTTTCTGTTTATTTTCCTCTTTACTTGAGTATATTGTACATTAGGCCTCAACCTCAATGTATGTCCAATTTTTTTTTTAAAAAGTTCAATGAATGATTTCAAAGATCTTTTCTAGTTTATTTAGTCATTCATCTGTAAACTACAGTAAAGATTCACAAGGTTTCAAAAATTCATATATGCAAACTTTGAGGCCCTTATCTGGGTAGTGTGAACAATGAAGTCGTAGTAGTGAGTACATTTTATAAAGCTGTTCATGCTGTGTGAAATTAAGGTTTATTTTTGTCAGTGTTTGTAATATGCTTTATCTTTCTTTCGAGATGGTAATTGCAGAATATTAATCATGATCCTTTGACATTTAGGTTACTTTTACCACTTGAGAAATTAACTCTATTATCATTATTGACCAGAGTTTTACTTGTGCAAACCATTTTTTCCCAGTGCAATAACATCTGTACATGTGAAATGTGTATATAGTCCTTACTACATCTTTATTTTCAGTCTTTTTGTCTTCTCTTGTTTCTTACTAAGCTTTATTTCACTTGTATCCATCTGCTGTAAACATGTGAATTTCCGCTGTGAGGGATCAATAAAGTTTGTCTCATCTTATCCTATTTTATCCAAATTCAGCAAGGATAACTGTGAAGTAAATCAGATTTTCTTCTAGGTTATAAGTTATTTTGTTACCTGATGTGCAGCCAGGACAGCATCGGCGTCGTTCCCCCACCGAACACCCACACAGTGAAGAAGACGATGAGCAGCGTGGTGGTGAACATCATCTGGCGGGCGTACGTAGCCGTGTCCCGGATGGCCAAAGCAAACGCCATTGCCCCGCGCAGCCCTGCAGAGGTGGACGTTCAAAAATCATCACATCATCCGAAGAGCCCGACATCATGAGAGAGAAACAAGGTTGTTTTTCTCACCTGCAAACATCATCATGTGCTGGAAGTTTCCCTTGATCTTGTGTCTTCGGCCGAGGTTGAGGAGAAAGGACAGCGGGTAAATGTTGAGAGCTCGTCCGATGAATATGGCGAGCTGACAGGTGGGTCAAGAAGTTTTTCAGTGAACAGTTTAATGCTTGAAAGATTCAGAGAGCAATTCACTAAACATACTGCTAAAATGCTTGTTAAAAAAAAAGATCAGTTTGTTGTTATAACAAGATATTTGTCATGTCTTAACATGTTTTCACAATATTAAGCATTATCACAACAGCATACTATTTTTATTTTTATTTTGTGATAATGTTTCAGATAACCTAATAACTGATATTGTTATAACACCAAACTGTGAACAGATAAACCGAAGAGTTTGTTTTATTTACAACATTTGATTAGGTTCTACTTCATGCTGAGGTTGAAATATGCTGAGATTCTGCTGTTATTGACCACTATGGATGATACTGTGATAAGTATGCAGACACAAAGACAGATTTCAGAAAGCATGGGGCTGGACAGCAGCGAAGAATGAGTCTGACTCTCTGGAGGTAGCATCATTTCTCACGGATGCTTGATTTATCACAAAATCATTCATCCTGCTCAGTGACAGCAGATTCTCACCATGTGTCAAGTTTGAGATAAATAGTAAGAAAAGTCTCTTGTTATAATGCAGTAAGTTTGTGTGTTGCAGTAAAATGAAAGGCATTGTCTTGTAACAACACGTTCTTCACATTAAAACATCACACTGATGCGTTTTTCGTTTTCTGGTGCGGCTTCAGTAACGCTGCTGTAGCAGGTTGCCCTGATCCAAATAACAGACGTAAGATCTAAAACATCTTTCCTAGAGTGATCTGTTTGTAGGTGAACAACACAAAAATTCTCCACAGTGGACTTTTACTTTTGATTTCAGGATCCAGAGCTTAAGTCCACTCTGGCCTGTCTTCACAGACATCCCAGCAATCTCCAATGATCAACTAAGGGCTACTTGTGCAGCTGTGGAAGAAGTCTGTGAAAGTGATATTACTAGATATGCACTTAAAGGATACAAAGGCTCCCAGGATGAAGATGGGGCTGAAAATGTGATTCTGGAAGGTGAACAGAGCCAAGCCCATGTAGGAGAAGATGAAGTTCTCAGCCAGGAAGTGAAGGACCTCAAAGAGCTGCACACAGAATATCATAATTAGCATGAATTTAGTCCATGAATATGTAAACGAGGACTTTAAAAAATCCAATAGATGAGCTTTAAAAGATCTGGATATCACTAGGACATGAGCATCTCAGACTAAAACAAACAAGCACATCCTTCTCTCCACTGTCATTCACAGCCAGAGACAAGAAAAAGTAATCCAGGTACAACTGTTAGCCCACGCTCGTAATGCAAAAATACATAGAATCACTCTCCATGTGTGCCTCTGCCCACAGTCAGATGGACTGGAGTAGATACATGTAGGGAAACAGACATACAAAGACCGGAGTAAAACAAACTCAAGTGGAGAAGGAGAACCAGTGGAGAGTCTCAAAACAGCAGTACAAACTCAGAAACTAAGCTTTAATTAAAGTACTGCACACAAAAAAACATAAATAAAATAGTAATAATCCAGTTGAACACTGGACTGTACTTGGCGTTTTTACAATCCAGAGTCATCAAATCAGTTTCAAAGGGAGGGACTCACGTGCATGTCTGGTTGGATTGGCTACCAAAATGTAAAAACATAGACTGTATGTACAGTGAGCATAGCGACACCTTTGAAGCTTTTAATTTGGTATTTGGGTTTGGTTATTTTGGTCCTTTGAAACTGGATGTTACCAGCTGAGCAGCAGATCTGACTGGAGAACGTGAGGACACTGAGGTCCTGCACAGTGACACGGTAACAACTTGTCAATCACAATATATCCCTGGGCTCAAACACAACCCTGCTTTACTGTCTGTTTTGCTCTAAATGAGACCATGACATACAAAATGAATATCATGGTGTATTTAAATAGTCTTGAGACTAGCGACTGAGACCATAAACTCATTAGGAAAATGTTAACTGAGGTAATACATCAAATAAGAAGTAGGGTAATTTCCTTATAGATTTCTATACAATTGGACTTCTTCTTGAAACTGAGGAGTCACCTCGCTGAAGGTTGCAGGTTGGGTGCATCTTTACATTGGCTTCACTTTTTGGACCTAAAGGTTACGTCCATCTTTTATATACAGTCTATGCTTAAAATAGAGGAGCTCAGATTACAACACACACAGACAGACTCTTTGCTAAGGAGGCCCTTGCTCCACTACTCCTTTACATAGAAGATAGCTGTTTGCTGCTGTATTGATGTTAAATCCTGCATACTGCAGCTTTGAAGAGTTAACAAAGTCCTGGTTCTCTGAGCTAACTGCCTCTTTTCTTCCCTCTGAATCCAGAAAAATACTCTGTTGTGTTTTTTCTCTTCCAGACAGAGTTGCAGAGTCTGGCTGCCATGACGATTACAAAGGCTTCATCCAAGGTAAAGTACAAAGTCAAACACACCAACAAGGAGACAAATAAAATCAGAGTGTTACGAAGAAGAATTATCACCACTTCTGTTTTAATCTAGGTGTTGTACATCAACCTTTCCACTGTACTATGTGTCGTAAGTTTTCCTTGACACTGAATAACAGGCAGCTGCCAGCATCCTGATCCAAAGCGTGTCACGCTACATGTTGTCTACGTGCTAATCTGCACCCTGTCCTCAAGACTGAACCCCCTCTGGGAAACTGAACAGTCACGTCAGGAGGGATGTCCTCAGACAGCCCCGATTAAGGTCACAGCAGGCTGATCGTGGCGCCATCTGGCACCCGCACCCTGCTCACACTATCAGGGGGTTCAAAGCAGTCCAAAAATAAAAAGGGAGCTGCATGAGAAAGAAACGATTGGACGCTACCTGCTTGGTGCGTTTGGTGGACTCTTCAGAGAGGTTGTTGTAGGTGTAGTGAGCCTGTGTGATGCCACAAAACAGCACAGCCACGACGCCTGGACGACAACACACAAAAACACACACATTAATGGCTTTAATACAGAGACTTACTGTGTCATTTCAACTCACAAGAAACATCTGAACCAAACCAATTTTCAGTCTTCTTATTGCTTCGCCACAGCGCAATATATTATCTGTTAATTTCATCTGCTGCACATCTGCTGCATAATCTGTATTTAAGTCCCTGTCACATTTCATTTGTATTACAGACAGATTTAGCTCTATAAGGGTGGTGCAGCAGCGCTTTGTTTAAACCGCTCATAATTATGGGTGTCAGCACAATCAACACTATGAGAGCTTCAATTAAAAGACGCAATCCTGGTAAACTGGCTGAAGTCTAGGGCTGTTCAGTTTTCTGCGATACAAATTCTGATATGAAAAGTACAGAAAGTCATTGGGAAATAATTAATCATTCTAAAACGATTGAGATGATTTTGTACAAAAGTGAATCTACATCAGAAATCAAAATTTACGGTGAAGACTTTTTTTAAAATTGTGAACCGTTTGGAACCTCGCTCATGTGGTTAAACACTGGTAAAATAGTTTGTTGATTTGAGTGGCATTCAGATCTGTCTTTGCATTCATCACAGAGTTTTGTGCCGCTGATTTAAATGGTCAAACTAATTAGTTGTGTTGCCTCCTCTAGTGGCAACAATAGGAAGATATTGCTGACAGAGCGCCTGTTTTTTGTTTACATCATTTCTATAGCTGAAATACTTTCACACAGTTGACGCTGCATTTCTTTTTATAACCAAATCTTCTTTTTAAGTGTTTTTCTCCTGTTCCTTGCTTATTTTGCCGTGAACTCGTAGAGTCTCCAAGTCAACAAACTTCACGTCTTGTAAATAAAGTTTTTAGAAGAATGTGTATCCAAGAACCTTTAAATCAGAATCAGCTATGCCCTATTGGACAGACTACTCTGGTAGATCAGATGTGGAAAATAAGAACCCTGCAAGTTTTCCTTTTTGCATCAAGCAGCAAAAAATTGTGTGTTTGAATGAACGTCCCACATTTAATTTGACAGGAAGTGCGATGTGACTATTAAGCATGTTTCACGTTACAATGTCTGAAACAACATATTGTGCAGCCCGACTAAAGTTCCTTTTTAAAGAAAAAATGATTTTGTATTTACTCAAGTATTTTACCATTTTTTTCCATAAGAGAAACAGTCATTAGGTCATTTCTATTCACTGCTGAATAGGGAGGAAAACGAACTAACTCTGTTTATTTATACACACAGTTACATCAGTTTTGACACTGTTCCATATGTTTACACACAGTGTGTGTGTATTTTAGACATTTAGGTATTTTTTGCACACTGGATATATGTAAGTCAGTGTGCAAACAGTATATTTTTTGCATTATACATTTTCTACATTTTTGCACACTGCATATTTTTCATTACTGCACATTATATATTGAAATATTTTTATTATCTTGCTCTTGGCTCTCATTATGTTTCAGTACTTTTGAGAATAGCCGTTGTGCCAGAGGTGCTTTATGCTCCGTGTGGGTTTTTTGACTGTGACTGTAGCTGCTGTAACAAATTTCCTGCAAATCTTGCACAATAACAAATGTAGGTTCAGTGTTTTTGGACCTTGACCATTCTTTTTTAGGCTTCAACTTGGTAATCCTCCAATTAAAAAAAAAAAGAAGTGCTATATCATTATTTTAGAAAAGACAAATGTATGCAGTGAGGAATTTAGATGCAAAAACTCATTTTGAATTCAAAAGATGTGGAAAACTTTGGAAAAATAGAAGAAAAGCTGAATATTAGCTTGTGATGTCCAACAAAAACATTCATTTTCCATATTTTCATCCCCCTTTGTCAATTTTGGGATATGATGTAAAGGACTTTTCCTATGTGTGATGTGACCACACACCATGGCTATCCTTAACCTAGTTTATTACATAGATTTAGTTCACACTGAAGTCCGACAGACACTGAACATGCAAGCTTTTGTTAGCATCCTGACCACAGATATCTCGTGCCTCCTTCTCACACTCCCTCCCCCTGTAAATCTGGCACATCTCACCTGTGAACCCGCAGGCCTCGGCCAGCAGGAAGGTGCTCCAGGACATGAGGAAGAAGAGGGCCGTCTCCAGCAGCGGGAAGCAGTGCAGTTTGGTGAACTTGGTGACGTGAGAGTTCAGTTAAAGATCAAAGTTGTTTAGTATCTTCATTAACCACAGCTATAAACACAGCCACTGCTGCAAGAAAACAAATCAGTCTGGGAATTAAACTGTAATTGGGCACACAGAGAAGGATATGAGAGCGGTGACGACTCCTGTGGCTGCACCCATCAGAAAGGAGCCGCTGAAAATACCCAGAAAAACGCCCACCGACTTGAAAAAGGCTGAAGCGTCGAACATGTGTGTGTTTGCACCACTGGGCTGGTAGGCCACAATAGACCTGAAATACACACAAAGAATGCATGATGTGGCAGATGCTTTTTAGAATATATCAGAAATGTTAACAAATTTCCTACTTTAGGTTTTTTGGAAAATAAGTCTCGGTATGCAGCATCTCTTGATATGCATCAAAATAGAATAAAATACAGTATCCGTAGTAGGGGGTGATTTTTAATCTCCCAGCAGAGGGAGGCAGAGCGCTGTCTGTCTGTCTGTCCCTCTGTCTGTCAAGAGGAGCAGTGATGCAAAGCAGTGCTGCTGTGTTTCACATGGCAGCACTGAATTTCAACAAAGGCTCGAGAAAAAGGGACGCAGAAAGCACACAGGTAGAAAAATTCATTTTGTGCAGCAGGAACGAGCATGTGGTATTCAAGTAAAAGTAGGAATACCAGGCTGTGATAACACTGTTAGAACAGTGATGCATTCAAAATATACCCGAGGTAAATTTATGTAAATATAATCAGGAAATGTACTTACAGTATAACAAGTAAAGGCTGACAATACGGAAGAACAACTCCTATCACTCCTGTACTGCAGCACATTATATTATTTGATTATTATCACTCATGCATTAATGTGCAGGCAGCGTTTTAATTGGTTGAGATGCAGCTAATGTATCCCAATTTTCTAAAAGACTGCAACTAATTATTACTTCAATTATGGGTTTATCTGTTTAATTATTTTTCATAATTATTGGTCTCATTTATAACTATTTAGAAGGTAGTGACAAATTCCATTATGCAGAGTCCACAATGACACTTTGATAATGTTTGTTTTGTCCAATCAATAGTCCAAAAATCAAAACAGTTGATTAAAAGGAAAATCAGCAAATCCTCACATTGTTAAATTATTTCACAGTGGTTAACTAATTACATTTACTCAAGCCCTGTACGTAAGTATTTTCACTTTATGCTACTTTATGCCTCTACGCTACGACATTTCAGATAGAAATATTGCACTTTTCACTTAGTTACATTTAGGATTTAGGATTTTAAATAATGGATGATACAACAAGCTTTTAAAATACAAAAAACTGTTAAAGATTAAACAGGGAGTTTTCAACCTTTTTGGCTTCATACAGAAAGCAGTGTGTAGAGTCGATAACAGTTCCACCAAATAGTGATTTCTTTCCTCTGAACTTCTCACATGGTTTCATGTCAATAACTTTTCCATTGATTGAATGTCTCACCGAAAATCAAAGATTAGAGAAAAACTGAAAACGTCTGGGGATCAGGAGTTTGTTTTCCTTCTCTCCTCTGACATTAATCATCTGACAAGCCCTTAGATGTATCTGCTGTCTCTGCATATAAAACTGTGTAGAACGTATTAGTAGTAGTGACATGCTGCTCACACACTGACCCTTCACAATTAATAATCTACATTTTGCTGCTCATACTTAGACAGTTTTACTTGGGTTGGATTTTTCACGCTTGTCCTTGTAATGGAGTATTTTACATTGCTGTATTAGTATTTTTACTTCGGTGAAGGGCCTGAAGGGTCATTTTTCACCACTGCAGAAATGCTCTCTTATGTTAAATGTTGCTACAGGATGATGGAGGTGGTAATATGTTCAAAAATGCATAACTGTACAGTTCTAAATATACAGTTTGAATTCTTATTCAGTCGCCTTTGTCTTTGTACAGTTGACCCCCATGTTAGTACTTTTACATGAAGGATCTGAATACTTCTTCCTCCACTTTTATTTCAGCTCTACTTATATATATACTGGGTAGTTAAATTCATTACAAAGCTATATGTTATAAGCTTGTGTGTTCAGTTTAAAAGTTACTAGTAGCCAAAGCTGTCAAATAAGGGAAGTGGGGAAAAAAAGTCTAATATTTGCCTCTGTAGTAGAGTACAGTCTCACATAACCACATTTATCTCCGTAGGGCTGTGTTAGTTCTGAAGAATCGTCCGACTACATATAATCATCATTCTGCTATGAAAAAAATGTTTGAAGTGTGTGTTTTTATTTAAAACAAACAAATGTCTTGAGCTGCAAAATAGCGACAAGGGGAATTGTTTTGGTGGAACTTTTGTGCTCGGGGAGGTGAGCACTGTCTTCAAAATTCACAGAAAAAGAACAAGCAGGGCAAAACCGGACATTTTCAACATGTAGGTGGAAAAATTCAGAGGTTTTTGTTGTTGCTTCCCATAGCAAAGAAGATTCTGAAAACCGTAACACACAGATAACTGAAGGGGAGGAGAAAGCTGGGTGAAATGGCAGACTTGTACCTAAAGTCTACATAATGAGAGTTAGAATTAGTGTTGTATAGAGAAGCATGAAATTAAAATATAAAAAGTACCTAAAATTTGCACTTAAGTACTTGAGTAAATCTACTTCATTACATTCCACTGCTGGATAGAGCAGAACTTGGACTCACGAGGAGAGCACGATGGCCACTGCATCATTCATCACGCTTTCTCCAAACAGCAGAGCGTAGAGATCCCCGTCTGCATGGAGCTCATTAAAGATGGCCAACACTGTCACTGCACAGAGAGACGAAGGACAAATTCAAACATGCAATTTTACAAACACGGCGAGAAACGGCTTCACATTTTCTCCTCTGCATGCGTGTCTCGTACCTGGGTCTGTGGCAGAAATGATGGCGCCGAAGAAAAGGCAGTCGGTGTAGTAGAACTTGTCCGTCAGCTGTCCAACCACTTGCATCAGCTTGACCACACCGTACATCAGGTTCCTGCAGAGAGACGTCCAGTGAGGAGGGACACAAAATGTAGAGCATGTTTGGATTAAACAGCAGACGACTGAGGGATTTGATTTTCATAAAGTTACTGATTGTTAAATGACATTTGATTAAAAGAAAGAGCACACTCACCCAATAACAAAACAAGAGATGGCAGTGCCAAGAAACGCATAGGTGATGATGGAGCCCAGATTCCTGAAGAAGTGTCTCTGGAGAAGGAAAAAGAAGAAGACAAGGAAAGAGAACAAACAGTTTAATGTGCAGCTTTAACAAAAGTGTCACTTTCAGAAACTCATTTCTCGCAGAAATAAATGAAAATGCTTTCAACATGAGAGCCTGAAGCCTTCGGGTCAGGAACGGCCGGCGGGTGGGCGAGTAACTCCCCGTCAAACTCGACTAGAAACACAAACACACATCCAGCTGTTTGACTGGTTGTAAAACAAACAAAAAGCACGAAAGCTTCTCAACATCATTTCCAAACGGAGCAACCCACAACTCCCTGTGCAGAGTCAGAAAAAAGAAACTGTTGAATCAGATTTCTAAAAAGGAAATGTGCCTTTTCCTTACTGACTGTCACACAGGAACAAAGAACATGCTGCTGTCTGTTTGTCTGGGATATACTTGTCAGATCTTCTGCAGCAGCTCAGCTCGATGGCATGTGGTTAATTAGCCCAACATCTGTGAATCAGCTAAACTCCTGGGAGCTTTGTGATGATCTAAAACAGATGATTAACAGAAAGCATGCAAACATTACGGCGGCGTGGTTTTTCTCTATAGCTCCTGAACTCTCACTGCAACAGTGGACCTCGAAAAACTTGTGCACGTTAAGGCTGACATGATCTCCCTCTTCCTATTTCCGGAGGTCTGTTTGACTCAGCAAATTCCATCTTGAATTACACTTTCACAAGAAAAACACAAAAACCTGCAAACACATTCCTTTGCAGTAGCTAAAAACTGACAGTGTGATTATTTAAGACAATCAATGCCAACATAAGAACTAATAGTTGGCACATAGTAGGCTAAGTTTTTATGGGTATATTTAACTATTTAGAGGATATAAGTGTTGAAAACAAGGATCAATAATGCCAAATATTTGCTGTTTTCATCTTCTAAAATGTTGATTTCATATGTCTGTTCCAACTATGCCAGTTATTTGTCCGTGCAACAAAGTCCTGGCAAGGAAAAAAAAGAGTTTTAAATTTACATCAGATTTAATCACCAGCCTGGTTTGCATGTGAAAACCTCAGTGAGTAAAATGATGACAATCATCCCACAATCATGGTTACTGTCAAATTGCAGACAATCTCCCTGACACAGTTAGGAAAACACACCGCTATGCCAGTATTTTATACTGAGATATACGTATTATGGCTTACGAAACGCAACAGCTTCATAATACTAAATATTTCTTTTAATTGATAGAAAGGCTAATATATAAATGCATGGCTGGCTTTTATTCTGACCAACATAAGAGTTTAAAATAAAGGTAGTAAAATCACCTTGAAAATAGCCTGGAGCTCGTGGGGTTAAACTGCAGTTAAACAGTCATTAGCAGCAGGACGTACTGTACATATTAGCACAATAACATGTCTACAGCCACATCAGAAACTCTGTAAGGCTGTTCTTCTTTTAGCTCAATGCTAAATTTAGGAGGCTAACATGCTCACAATAACAATGCTAATATGCTGATCTTGAGTACCACCATCTTTAGCTTAGTGTGCTAACATGCAGCTTTTTTCTAATTATCAGAAAACACAAAGCACATTTAAAGCTGATCATTATCTCTGCAAGACAATGGTGACAACAAACAGGGAAACATGACTTCATAATTTCCAGATTTCACTCCAGTCTAGCAAATAATTGTGAGACATTTCAGTCTTAAACCTTAAAAGTTCAACGCTTGGTGGGGCTAAGTTAAGAAAATATCACACACAGTAGGATTCATCCTCTGGGGATCATGATGCCTGTACAAAACCTTTGGCCCAAACCATGCTGTAAATGAGTTTACCTCATGTCACAGAATGAGGTAAAACCTTTGCCTCCTGGTTGCGCTACAGCAGTGGTTCTCAACTGGTCCAGCCTCAGGACCCACTATGTCTCCATTAATAACGGTCGCGACCCAACTTTTTGAAGTTCGCTGTTCCTGTTAACAAATTAAGGTTTATTTGGATGTAGTCTTAACACATTTTGATACAGCCTTGGAAAAAATTGGCTTATTATTTGCTCATTGTGGTATATTTGGACACGTTTACCAAGTTTTGGGCATGTTTTGGCCCATTTTGACAGATTCTGAGCACATTTTGGTTTATTTTTGGCAGGTTTTAGCATAATTTTCTCCAATAAGCTGGAAAACCCAAATCTAGAGGTTAATCGTGGGCAACTACCAGTGTCAC
Source organism: Dascyllus trimaculatus (assembly GCA_024666655.1). Classification (NCBI taxonomy): domain Eukaryota; kingdom Metazoa; phylum Chordata; class Actinopteri; family Pomacentridae; genus Dascyllus; species Dascyllus trimaculatus. Next base: position 21,398,093 of record CM045446.1, read on the forward strand.
CACCACTAAATATCCTGCTATTGAAAGCAAACTGTGTCATAAGAAACACGTCCCTTAAAATAAAAGCCATTATACCACTACTTTTTTGGGGGGTCATGCTTCTGCGACCCTTTAAAAATGGCTTCGCGACCCACTTTTGGGTCCCGACCCACCAGTTGAGAACCACTGCGCTACAAGATGGTCAAGGGATCACCAAAAGTTATTAGAATTCATTTCTTAAGGACTATGAATGCATAAACTTCATAGCACTTCATTACTTACAAGGGCTGATCCAATAGTTCTGATAATGTATGTGGTGCTCGTACACAGAACACGTCACGAGTACAGGCTGTGTGAGGCCATGCTATCAACAGTTGAACCTGTGTATTTGTGACCACTAGTCACAGCTGTGTATTTGAGATTTCTTCATGAACCTTAAACTGGATAACAGAAGATAACAGTCAGGATGATTCAACCTTCATGTGAGGATCATCACCGGTGTTTCGACGTGGGTCTGCAGCTACCAATGTAGGGAGGACACAGCAAAACCGAAGTAAAACCGGACAGGGTTTTAAGACCAGAAAGGCCCATCAGATCAGGAGCACAGTAGGAGCATGCTTTGTTTTCTTCAACATTCATGTGGTAGTACAACAGTAATTAGGTTCGACTGTAAAGGCAAAGTTTTACTGTAATGTCCTGAAGTGACTGAGGAACAACATTCAGTGTGAACAACCTGAACTGTGCTTCAATGGCATGTGGGACTTTCAACGTGTGGTGCACTCAGCCATTGTACGGTGATTATGCTTAGGTTTTTTAGCCACAACAACACATAATCAATCCCCACCCGCCTTACTCGCTAGATTTTGCTTCCTGCAACTTCTTCCTACCCAAAAAATGAAATTCAAGTTGAGGGGGTCATCATTCTGACAGAGTTATCACAGAATGTGATGTATATGGTTACAAAACAGGACTTCTAAGAACTGTTGCAAGTGTTGCAGAAGCACTGTGAACATTTTACTGCGGCAGAAACAGATTACTTTGATGGGCTGGTACAGTTTTTGATGTTTTTAGGTAGGGTCTCAGAACTTTTTGATCACCATGTCGACATGGATCACTCACATAAATGGCCTTCATTGTCGCCATTAGAGCTACACCCCTATCTTCGCTACAAACTAAATTACAATTGAACCACTTCACTATAAACCATTGTCAAGACTCTTGTCTGCACAGTAGCAAAGCAGAAGGCCATTTCCCATCATTCCTCTGATTTCTCCTTGATATGATTTATCGCTGTATAATAGGATATGAACGTCCTCACATTAAGACCATAGATCAAATGTCAGCAGCTGCTTAAACACATTTCATTCCATTATTTCAAGGTCAGAACATTAAAGCACCAACGCAACTCACAATCTTCATGCATAGAAAACAGCCACCTGCCGTAGCTGAAATTCACACACTGTAAATACAGTGATGGATGGGTAGTGTAAACTCAGAGCCACACAAGGCCTCTCCTAACAAAGCCTTGTCTGTTTTAAGACCCTAGAGAACACTTTACAACAATCAAAAGCAGAAACTGCTCATATTGTCAGCGTCAGCCGTTTTTTTCTGCGCCGGCGAGAATGCAGAGAGGAAACGAAAGACATCTGCTCTGGACTTCCCCTCAAAAGGGCCACTTATGCTCAGAAAACACCGAACGCTCTAACAGCCTGGCCAATGAGTTTTTTCTTGGCAAACCATCTGTCCAATGAAAACAGCAGTTTGTGGCAACAGATACATCCCCCTGGCCGTTCGACATCACCTCACGCAACACCAATTCGGCTTTAAAAGACTCTTGACGTCTCACCTTCTTCAGACTGTACCCGGCATGGAAAATGATCGGAGGCAGCAGTATGTTGAAGAACACCTCAGGGTCAAAGGTCACCTGAAAAAGACAATAAATTTAGAGTTAACAGGGTAAAAGCATCAGAAGTGCAGAACTGAGTTTGTTCTTTTTTCTTTATTTTTACTGTTACCTTGCGCAACATATCGTTCTGCTCCACATTGTGAATCTCTCTGGAGTTGATCTCCCCTTTGAGGGTGTACTCAAAGAACTTGCCGCTGACATTGAGCAGCAGGGTGCTGGCAGGTCCTTCCTTCAGCGAGCAGCTTGGAGGCGTCTTATTGTGGTAGCTGGTTGCAGGAATGCCGTAACGCAGAATCACACCTACCAGCAGCCCTGAGAAGACAGAGGAAGAATCATGGGTATAACCTTTACAATTAATCAGCTAATGAATGTGAGGCAAAACTAAATGTCACCAAGGAGGCTCGGCACTAGACGGTTTTCCAGGTGTTTCTGCTTTACGAGCCCACAGGATCAGGCCTCGACACACAGCGAGCAGCAGAGCAAAGAAAGAAAAATGGGGGATGATAAGCAGAATCTCGTGGAGAGAGCTACGGCCGGGAAGAAAAGGAATGAGGCAGGCAGTTAGAGGACATAAATCCTCCTATCAGACAGCAGTTATCTGCAGGAGACATTGTGAAGCAAAGCTGCCGGCACTGGTTGTTTTTGCGTCGGGGTTAATCATGAACATCACACTCTGGCTTTGGCCTAACCACACACACAAACACATGCAGAAGGTGGTTTATTCCAGGGACAGATTTAACCACCTGTTGTTTTGGTTTCTGGCAGTGTATACTCACATCACAGATATTTTAGGTTCTTTCCACGGATCTGGACTAGGAAGTACCACAACAGAAAATGGGCGTTTGATCACATGAAAAAACAAGTTTGAGGTGCTTCAGTAGAAAACAACTGGACTTCAGGTGGTCGTAAATACATACTAGAACTCCCCACCAGTCTGTTAGAACTGAGAGAGCGTCTTGAATGAGAGAGGATACGTCTTAAAGATTGAAAAAGATGTTTAGGTGGCTTTTGCTTAAGCACCTTTAGGATTACCGTGACCTGGATTACTGAGAATCTACACAGACATGAAAAACAACTTTTTCTGCAGAGGCTGTTCTTCGTGCTGCGATGAGGTTTCTACTTGGCAGCACTTTCATGCTGTTGAGCGTCCAACAGATAAACAGTCTGATTTAAACAGATTTAAACATCATTATGTCTCACTGAACTCACCAAAAGAATCTTTCTGGGGATAATTCCTAATGAGATAATGACCAAGGCAATGATTCAGTCTGCCTTATTGTACATATTGAAGTGTGTACACGAGCTCTTTTTTTTTTTGCAAATATGTTCCCACCTCTGTAAATAGTAGATCACAGCTCAAACACTACAGCCAGTTCCCTTGTTTGACCTCCTGCTGCAGCACATGGCTCCCATTTGTGGAGCTGGAAAGCGAAACGGGCAGCGTAGTTGGAAAACCACCAAACCCCAGTCGACTTTTACAGCACCAAAAAAACAAATCAAAGTCTGCCTTTTTCATGTCGAGATGCCTGGTTAATAAGTGACATTTGCGGCTCTGGCTGACTGGGATCACTCTGATAAGCCACGAAGAAAAACGCAGCACAGATGTGGCACAGCTAAATTCTTCATGTCGCCCTGAGACGTTTACTTCAGGTTTTCTTGGCACACATCCAGGCAGAGGTTTCTAAATGTTCATAGCATTTAATCAGACAGATTTAGATTTTTTACATTAATCTAGCTGCTCGAAAAGCAGGCTGATCTGTGCTGATTTGACAGTTAATTTGTTTAGATTACATAGTGTGCATTACATGAGTGCATTCAGTGAACATCCATGCTTAGCCTATATAGACGTCCCTGTAGGAATAATGAACTCACTGGCACAGATATACATCCAGCTGATGACATCCATCCAGACATTTGATTTCCTAATTTTTCTGGCCTTCTAATCTCTTTTTTGTAGCTTGATGATGATTTTGTTGATGGGATCTAACAGTTTAGAACAAACTAGTCATGTTTTTATGTGTTTTTCCGTCACTTTTACCTGAAAAGTGCTGTCAAGCTTGACAGATGCTTGAACAAATGTTACAATCCAACATATGGTGACTGAACAGAGCATTTCAGATTGCTAGTTGCAAGTGTTCCATAAAAAAACAGCTGGGTAATGTGTATTTTTACATTATTGTGGCAGCACAGGAGGTAAAACAGTACAGTATGCGTTATGTAATGTCATGTTTAAAAGCCTGCATGCCATTCCCAGTCAGTCTGGGTAAAGCTTCACATGCAGCAGCCTAGTGGAGAGCAGACGAGGCTGAGCAGCCCAAAGCACCTTCTAGAAATTAGCACTGGCCCAGCCAATTAGGAGCAATGTGAGCTGCTGGAAATGCGGAGGCGCGTCGGTGCGTCTATTCAGCCTTAAATCATGTGTGCGTCCTCGGGTTTATCTTCTCATCGCCTCCGTGCAGCCGCCGTGTAACCACAAGGGAGACTGAATCATGCCAAGCCTGCGGGAAGGTGGTGGTGCGAAGGAGAGAGAGAGAGTGTGTGTGCATGCATCAGTGTGTGTGTGTGTGTGTGCATCCAGAATATAATCCATAAACCTCACCGTAAATCATTGCCAGCCCGGTTTCGTGAAGGAAACGAACCCGCCTGTGCTTAAAGAGCCATATGGTGAGGATCGTTAAGGTCAGCAGCAGAATGAATGTCAGCAGATTGACGCTGTCCTGTCGGTGACTTTCCTCAGCCTCCTTCTCGGTGGCAAGTTCTTCCATTACGTCGTCCTCCGCCTTCAGTCCCGACACCGAGCTCAGTAGGATCCACACGGGCATCAGGATCGCGTCCAGCGCTGCGCTCCGCTTCGGCCGTCGGAGCGCGTCCATGGCGCAGGATGATGCTGCTGCTGCGGCTGCTGGCAGCTCACCGCCTCTGTGCCATGTCACTGCTGGAAGGTGCACACAGCTGAGCCGAGAGAAGCCACAATCCGCTGCTCACAGACCGCCGGGTTCAACCTTTTAAAGGTACACGATGTGAAAACGGGCGCTCCGGAGAGAGAGAGACGCCGCGCTGCCCTTGTGGAGGAGACCGAACCACCGAGCGATCGCAACCTACTGAGTCACAGTCCGGGGATTTTGATGATTGTGCATTTCAAGGGCTCCGTCCTCCTCAAAACAGGAAATTCAGGCAGGAGGTGAAAATCCAGAGTAGCAGCAAAAAAATCCTGCTCGGATCATGTGGCAGTGAAGGTGGTGGAGGTGAGAGGTATCATGGGGCCACAGCTGGAGGGGAGGGAGGTATTTTTATGCCCTCAGACTTAAAGCTGCACTAATCAATATTTTTATAAAACAACAAAATAATAGTATCGTGTTCCGAAATGTGATCACATGCTGAGCTTTATCACAAAATATATGCACATCTGCACCTGCTTTTACATGGATTAAACTGTCACAACCTAAATAAATACATAAAACTATATGGCTGTGGTGTTAACAAAGTTGTCTTAGTGAAATTTAAATGTTTCTTGTAACCAGATATTTGTAACCAAAGATATTTTTGCAGTTTATGGTGTTATCAGGCTGAACGTTTACAGAATTTCCCCTTGGGGATCAATACAGTATTCCTATTTTATTCTATTTAGGATTATTATAAGCAGTAATATGATAATGCTTCTAATGCTGAAGCTGTATGCCATGTGTTTGAATTCTCATATATTTTTGTTTAGACTGTAGTTAACATGATTTACTGATGAGTGTAACATACAGAATAAAAAATCATCTGTTTTGCAACAATCACATGTGTTATAATCTTCAAAATATAATCCTCATGAATGAAACCCATTTTGGTGCACTGATAGCATTTCAGTTTCAGTGTATGGGCTGTAGTCACTTTTTGATAGGTGAAAAACTGCATTGTGTGAGGTGAACTGGTCCTTTAAAGCCATTTCAACTGGCAAAAACAACTGGATTGGTTACATTTTCTGGCACAGTGCAGGTAAAATAAGGACATATTTAGTTGCTACTCATGGATCACTTTTTGGCAGAGCACCAGAATGCAACACATCAGTGATCGGAGGGTGGACCTGAAGACTGTTGATGGACATAGCATCAAGGTCTGAAAAGTCAAAATAATGCGGAAGTGACTTTCACCTAGGCCTGGGTGATAAAATGACACCATATGTAACTGTGATAGGCACTATATAAATAAGAATAAAAAATATTTGACAGAAAGTTCAGTAGTTTCACTTCAATGTATGCATTGAAGCACATATTGAAAACTCAAAGTCTGGTTGCTTGAACAAACCGTGCTCCCTCCCTGGCTTATAACAGCCTATCTTACTTCTTGATAACTGAGCATCATTGCCCTCCGTTGCTCTTCCCGATGCTTCCGTCCAGGTTTTCTAAGATGTGTTAGGGCTGGGCCTCCTGTCACCCCAGTCCAAACCTGCAAACCTTTGCCAGTGGAGGCTGCGGCCAGCTGGGACATGGTGGTTGCCCATGTAAGACTGGCTTCACAGTCTACAAAACACCTACAGCCCAGCGTCTCCTACCTCCACCACCCAAACAACGCACTCCCAGCAGTCTCATCCAAGGACTGATGGACTTGATATTGGGGTGCATGGAGACTGGTGAAAACGTCTTAATTTTATCTTCATTTTTTAAAAAATTTTGTGCGTGTTTTTCATTGTTGTATTAACATAAACATTATTACCTACATACCTTGATGAATAAAGTGGTTTAATTCAAAATAAACTTTTTCTCTCATGGTCTTAATTATAAATAAGTCTCTAAAATTTTCAATCATTAAAGCAATATCAACTTAGATTAAACATTTTATAGTGATTTTTTTTTAACCCAACCATACTTAAAGCTGCATTCTTTCTCACAACCACCAGAGGGCGACTCTCCTGGTTGCGAGAAGAAGTCTGATTATATAAAAGTCTATGAGAACATGATCCCATTTCTTGATTGGTTACTTCACTTAACATTTTCCTAATGAGTTTATGGTCTCAGTTGCTTATTTCAAGTCTCCTTTATTGCAGGCTGGTGTTCATGTTGTTAGTTGTAGTTCCATGTCAGATCCACCCCTGACTCATGAATCCTTTTACATCTGGTTTTAAAATAGCAAATTCCAAACTTTAGCATTTAAAATTGAATTCCACAACACAATGTGTGGCATTTCAGTTTCTATGTCCATCTTATGTCTATAGTCATGAACCCACAGGGAACTATCACCTGATTCTGTTGTTCCTTTCAGCTTTATAGAGCAGTTTAGCTGCTTCTAGCTCATTACTCAGCTCATGTTTTCTATTATTTTTACACTTGCACCACTCTTGCCAACCTTTTTTCCATTAGCAGGCAGCTGTTTTCAGTGAATAAAGTTCTGAAAAATTTATGCTAACTGTACAATTAAAGGCAGAGTAAAGCTACTGGCTAGCTAAGCTGACAGCTAAAGAGCTAGACTAGATATTTCCTTCAGGAGTGAGTGGAGACTAAAGACAGAGCAAAGACAAGAATACATATTCAACTTACATTTGTGAGGTTGCCAGAAAGATGATTTCAGTTGAATGGTAACGTTGTTTTACATCTGTGTGACAGAAAACCTTTTACTGGCACGTTAAGCAGCTAGTTTACACAGACTTACGGTTAGTGATTCTAACCACGATACATATTTCAGGATTGCACCTACCCCACATTTGTGGTCACAGGCTTTCAAACGGTACCAGGCACGAGCCTGTTGGACCTTGTGTTCCATAGTTATGACTTGCATAAAATCCCAGTTCATTTGAATGGGGAGATTTCAAGTGAATTTTTAGGAATTTTTAGGGTTAGGGTTAGTATGTCAGTGTTGAGCTTACAGCTTGTTGCACTGCCCCTGGTGGCCAAAATATGATACTGCAGGTAACTTATTTTACATGTCAGCTAAAACCTTTGTTATTCTTGGAGATGCACACATGGTCAAGTCAGGGTTATGCATACTACAACTGAGCACGCACACTATTGCACTTGTAATGTATTCGCTGGATGGACAAAAGATGCAGACACACATTTTGGGCTTCATGCAGACATCTCACAGACTTGGGTAGATGTGGAAACTATAACACCAGCTTTACACAGAACGCAATGAATTATACACATTTTCCCTCATTTAAATGCTCTCAAATGTATGCATAAAATCTTGCAAAACATTAAAAAAAATCAACATATGTGTGGGAAAAGTTCAGTCGGGTGTTCCCATACAGCCATTGGCAGATTGTGTTGTGCTACCAAGTTGCAAAGCATAATTTCAGCCTTACTTGAGCATTACTTTCTTTGTTGGAGCCTCAAATTTGAGAAGTGCAAACACTGTCGTGCGGGTGACTCTGATGATGTATATTTTTTTGATGCAGTTTGGATTAAAATGTTTCATCATACACACTAGATGCTCCTATCTCCTAACGTTTCACACAGAGACTATGCAGCAGACACATTCTTCATTTGGTGTCAATACAGTGATGCAGTTCAGCATTGCTTTTGGTTGATTTTTATAGATTTTTCTGTTAATATGTTTTCCAGCCATTTATGAATCAAACAGGTTTTCTGTTTTTTTTTTAGATGATACTGGTGGGCATCAAGCATATATTTTGCATTTTACTCACATACTGCATATACTTGAATAAAGCGGCTTTTAATCAGTGAATGGCAGCTACTTAATGGGATCTTGAAGGTGATAGGGCATCTGCACAAAACACTGTGTGTGTGTGTGTGTGTGTGTGTGTGAGGGGGGCGTTCAACAGCCTCAGGGCTCCATAACAGGTTAATCCAGCCATGTCTTGTTCATTATGTATGCAGCTGTATAACTCAAGTGCTGCTGGTTTCACTCTGATATAATGAGAAAAGGCTCAAGTGCCTGTTTATGAGTCATATCTGTTCCCTGTAAAGTCTGCTGTTTGAGGGAGGAATATTATGTGAATGAGAAAAAGGTTGATTTCTTGAAGTTAATCCTAAACAATACATTTGCATCAGATGTTGTTTTACAATAGGATTTGTCATTACTGCTACTGTCACACAAGTTAAAAGAATTAGTGTAAAATGATGTTCTCAAGACCGAAGCAACTTAACTCGACTTTAGCTGTGATTTTACTTTCAATTCCCACAGTGTACTTTTTTCCTGTTAAATTTAACACTCAGATACTCCTTTGTACACAGCTATTACGTAAGGTCTGCAGCATTAGTATTTTGTTGTATTTCAGTCGTCGTGGTTACACATGCAGATTGAATGGAAAGGGGATGTACAGAAAGGCCAGGGTTCAGAGCATCTTTCAGAGACGCATGAGGGGGAGATTACCTATTATTAGAGTGTCCGAGTGGCTTAAGTTGCAAGCTTATCTGACGCGTGGTTGGATGGTTACATGTTGCTGTGGTGTGTTTTGCAATTGTTTTTAGTTGTAACTCAAACCTCTTACAAGCACTCTGAATGTAGTTATAAACCTGACAGGCACCACACATACCACACATCAGCAGATTTGCATTATGTAAATGATTTATATCTGGACTTCTTCAAGGCACATTATTTCATCACATGTTTTCATTTTGTGTAAAAACACTTTACGCAAGCTGTTAAGTGTAAGCTGCTTTTTGTGGTTAAAGGAAACGACTCTCCAGGATTTCTCTTCCTCTACTGCTGCCAATATGCTGACAGGAGATCTTTGAATTTTAGGGGATTTCTGTATAATTTTGTACAGTATAGACTTTAACCTTTGAATTAATAAGATAAGTTAGTGTAATATGTAATACTGTGTAGACTGTTAACCTTAACATTTCAGTTAGTAAAGTAAATTTGTATAATAAATAAAACTGTTGGGTCTTAACCTTAATTTTTAAGCTTGTTAGGCAAATTTGTAACATTGATCTTAATTCTCTGTCGGTGAGCGCTTTGGCTCAGTTGTTTCTAATGTGCTGTATAAATGAAAGTGACTTGTGTTGACTGAGAGGGGTGTGCCCAGTGTGGAAATAACGGTGCGTTCATGGTACCCTGTTAAAATAGCAGTTTTTTTGTACTTTTCCACTCATGCAGATGATGATGTAAGTCTAATATTATGTGATGCACAACGTTTCTAACTGTATTTTGCCACAGAAACTGCACAGATAATGGATACATTTCATCATTACACCTGAATATATTATGCACTTATGGCAGATGAAGTTAGCAAATTTAATTAAATTCAGGTTTTATTCAGTTTTGTCTTAGTTTTTAGTGATTCATATTTATTTTGTTTAGTTTTACAAATTAATTTCAAAAGTTTCGTCCTGTTTTCTGTGTTGCTTTTTTTTTTTACTCTTAAGTAATTTTCACAATACAAAATAAAGTAAAGCCAGAACATTCAAGTCCATGTGTGATTATCAGGTTTGTCAGTTACATGAATGCCAGCATCTGGGAAGAATAATGTAAACACCATCAAGCTGAAGGATAAAGCAGGTTTAAGCAAAAGGTGTGCACACTTTGGCAAATGTACATCTTTATGTTTACATGTACAGATGTGTCTGTCATACAAAAAAAGTGAAGACGTAGACATGTAAAGATATAACTGAGAAAAAAATACACACACACACACACACACACACACATGTAATATATAATAATAAATATAAAAAAGAAGAAATAGATATGTAAATAAGAAAAGTATAAACATAGCAAAGAGCTGTCTTGCTTATTTTGCATATATTTTTGTTGTTGCATGTTCTTATAACATCTTATATAATGTACACACTGTATTTTGTCATTTTAGGCTATTTAAAATCGTTGAATATAAACACACTTAGTTTAATTTGATTAGATTTGATCTGATTTGTCTGTGGTTTTATTTTGTGTACATAAAAGGCAACTAAAATATATTCTGTTTGCGGAAATCGTATTTTTTTTCTGAACTTGTCCTAAACGTCTCATGGGCACACACCTCCTGTACGTGATTACGTCACACCATCCCGCTCTGTGATTGGCTGCTGTAGCGACCCTCGCGGTATCGATTGGTTGCGAAACGAAGCAGGGAAACGGGAAGCTAAAAAAAAAATCTTGTCAACTGAAGTGGCTAAGCTTCTGCCTCACATTTGTCGTGTTCTCAGAGCTAACGTTACTTTTCCAAAACTGGTCGCTACCGAACAAGCAGGATGGGGTGTTTCTTTTCGAAGAAATCCAAAAGAAAGTCGTCGGAAAAAGAGGACTGTACGCCGACAACAACGACTGTCGAAACTACGACGACAAGTAACGCGGTTCCCCTTGGCAACAACACCGACGAGGCTCCGAAACAGTACAGCTGGGATAAGAGAGAAAAGGTAACAGCTGCTGTAAAACTCAAAGTAAAGTGCTAAAATAAGCTAAATTGATGCATTCTGGTAAGTAGGGCTCTTAGCTAGTTAACTTTAGCTTACCTGCACCTACACCACCTCTTACCTTGTGTGTCCAGGCGCTCTAGGTAGCTAATGTAGAGTCGCTGAGAGGTGCAGTCAGCTAACACCGTTAATTTAAATATGTAAGTCACGTCTCTGTAACAAACCATCAATGGTAACTGTCCTCTATGAAGCTAAAATACACCAGAGTGTCGCCTAAACATGATAAATGCATTTCTAAACTGATTTCCTGAGTGCTGCAGCACCACAGGTAAACTAACGCCGAGATTCATGGCGCAGCAGCCAAGTATCGTGATAATTCAGCTTTTAACGGAGCAGCCAGGAGATGCATGCAATGCTCATTATAAGCTGACAACACTCTTGAGTTTTTATGCTCCAGGCCTCCTTTTCTTTCTCTCCAGCTTTATCTCATTATCGGATTACTGCGCAGCACCATGTAGTTCCTTGGTCCACTGCTGACCTCACTTAACTCAGGCCTATTCAGACATTATAAGCGTTGACGAGGCGGTGGCTCTACTTCCGTTTTCACTCATGGGATATTGCACCTTAAATGTGGTGTGCCAACTAACACACAACATCACCAATCCGGTTGTACGATCTGGAAATAGACCGGTAACCACCTGCAAGTTAACTGGGTCAAAATCAAGCACGAATGATGCACTGAAAGGCTGAAACTGCTGTAGTGAAACATAAAAACAAGCACAGTGATAAGCAGTGTATTTTCAGTGTTGTATTTATGTAAATGCCTGTATCCACTACCCCTCATCCTACCAACTGAGTTTATCCAAAGAGGTATACTTTTAGTCGTATTTCACAGTTTCTTTATTTTGTTAGTCCAGTCTTTCACTATTTTGTCCTTCACTTTGTTCTGAATGTCATTGTTTTCTGTTTCTGTTTAACCACTGGTGCCTTTTATGGTAAAAATATTACCATATTTGAGTCCTCGGGAATCCCCAGTGAAAAGCACCTATTGTCACCTAAGCTGTTTCAATTGATGGAACTATTTTTTGACTTCTTGTTTGCCACAGGTCTTAATTTAAACTATTGTGCGCTATCAGGAAGGGTAGGGTTACCCTGTCGGTCATTCTGAAGAACACATACCCAAATTTCCTCTTTTGCTCTGTTAAAGACCTTAAATACTGCTCTTCTGAGATAAGATACACTTCTTTGTCTCGGCAGCATGGTAAAAGAAGAAAAAGTACACAGCAAGGTACAGAATAAGCCAAATATGTAGAACCACATCTGAAACCTTACCATCTAAAACATAATACACCAAACATTTTGTAAAAACCTGCATACATATTGCACTAGTAGGAGCATCGTATTACACATTGCGTAAACAGATACATACTGCCAGAAGAAGAAAAAAGGGATCCACAGATCAACGATGCAGATCAAATATGTGGCTGGAAACACTGAGACTGCAAATTGAGCTGTTTGTTGAGCAGTGTGATAAAAGTGGGGAAAAAGGAGCGGTCAAAAATGGTTGCTCTTGTGAAGTGATGTTCAAAGTCAGAAATAAGTATTTCATCACTATCAAGTAAAATTTGTATTTTTTGTAATACAAGATAAGACTAAAATAGTATATCATGAATATTATCCATGCAGTCAGAGCATGATCAGGATGTGGTGTAAGAGTGGATAAAAGCACTAATGTAACCATTGGGCAAGAAAGAGGAGTACCAAGGAGGAAGATGTCAGGGGGTTTCTGTGTTTCTGAGAGCTCCAAGTTTTGCGAAGCAACAACGCCAAGCAGGTCAGAATTGGCCTAATTTGCAGTGTTAAAATTTTTAGACAAATAAAATGTACTTAAAATGACTGAAAGCGAAATGATACCTGAATCAGAGAAAAGTAAATCCGACTTTAAGTTTTAATGTGGATTAACAACACTAAACTTTTTTCAGATGACATTACATGCATAACTAATAATGCTTTGAGAAGAAATCATAATGATAAAAATAAGAATAATCAGGAAGACTGTTTAACAACAGAGGGCCAGGTCAGTCCAAACAGAAAGAAAAAAGACCAGACAGGGAAAAGCGGAGAAATAAAGTTAAACAGGGTAAAAGATTTACAAAATAAATCAATACCACAACACTGGATAAAATATTACAAGCACCAAAAATGCTGTTTTTATTTAAGGAAAAAAACAAGTGGAATAAAAAAAAAGAGGGTAAAAGTAATAATAATAATAGTAACTAAATAAATTTCATAAATATGCAAATAAAGTAAATAAATAAAGGGGACAAGAGAATTATACTAACAACTAAAATAAATGAAATAAAATAGTTAATAGTAGTTTATTGTTGGGGTCCTTAGGATGGGTCAAAAAATGTCATCTCTGTGCGTCTCTAAATATGTAGTTTGGGTTCTTATTGAGTCATCTTACTCTCCACACAGGTTGACCCCAAAGACTACATGCTGACGGGTCTCAAGGACGTCACGGTGGGTCGTCTGCCAGGAAAACTGAATGGACAACAGTTTGTCATCCAGGAGTGCGAGAACTGCAACATCTACGTGTTCGACCACTCAGCCACCATCACCATCGACGACTGTGTCAACTGCCGCATCTTTCTAGGACCTGTCAAAGGCAGTGTGTTTTTCAGAGACTGCAAAGACATCAAGTGCGTGGTGGCCTGTCAGCAGTTCCGCACACGGGACTGTAAAAAGATGGAGGTGTTCTTGTGCTGTGCCACTCAGCCCATCATCGAGTCGTCTACAGGCATGAAGTTCGGCTGCTTCCAGTACTACTACCCCGAGCTGGCCTTCCACTTCAAGGACGCCGGGCTCAGCATATTCAACAACAACTGGAGCAACATCCACGACTTCACGCCGGTGTCCGGAGAGAACAACTGGAGCTTGTTGCTAGAGGCTTCAGCAGTTCTGGATTTTGTTCCATTGCCGGACCCCGAGTCTGAATTCAAGTCTGTTCGAATCTCCACTGAAGTCGCACGGAGCATAGTGCCTTTGACTAAAGGAGGGAGACGTAAGGACAGCGAGGAGTCCTGCCTCTTTGTTTTCTTCGCTGGAGAGTACACAACTGCAAATGCCCGCAAACTGATTGATGAGGTGAGGTGGTTTTACTGGTTTGGCACCGCTGTGTTTGATGTGTTTGTATGTGAATTGTAAAATCATGATGGTAGTGAGGCATCACAACTCACTTACTGATAACACAGACCAACGTAAACTGTGATTTAAATATTGTTCAGTGAATTAAAAGAAAGCCAAAAGCACAGTTATCACAACACAGAAGTAGCAGAGGAGTGAAACTTAAAAGATGTGGAGGAAATCTAATCAGGCTTTAGTGTCCACTGTTCTTGGATTATTCCAAAACACACATTACAATCTGCAATCGTTATCCTCCAAGTGAAATGAGTTGCATCACCACTGAAGCATGTATTGCTGTCAGCTGACAAAGTAGGTCAAAGATAACTTGTCTTATCAAACCGCCCACTTATTTCTTCTGAATGTAGATACAACTAGCACTCAAAAAGCCTGAAAGTGGATGCATGAATACTATATTTTACTTGAGAAATGTTAAATGTGTTTAACATTTTAATGCACTGCCATGGATTTTCCTTACTTAGTAGTTGCAAATTAGTATTTTCAATCTTGATCTCCTGTAATATTGCTAATGACATGATTTGCAACGAGACCTTGTGCACTGATTTAGCTCCAATGCTCAGCCGCCATGCTAAGCTTGCTGTGCTGCTTCCAAAACATTCCTGTTATGTTTGCACTGTTGCTAAAACACACATTACTCTACCACATAAGCATGAAACCGGATCCACATGTGGGATGGTGAAGAAGTGTGGCAGTAAGACGCATCTTTACAGATTGTGTCCTCTGTGTGTATACGTAGTGGATTCTTCAAATGCTTCATGGTTCAGTGGTAAAGGTTCATTATATAACTTGTTTCCATTTAAATTTCACAGGCGACTGGTAAAGGTTTTGTGCTGATTCAGACAAAGGAAGTCTCAATGCGACCTGAAGACGTGAAGAGAGTGTTTCAGAACAGTGCAGATGATCTCGTGGAGTGGATCACTAAAGGTGATTTTCTTTTTTTGTTTTGTTGTTGTTGCTCCAATACCTCCGCTGCTATGAAGCTCAGCCAGGTATGTAAGATCTGTTGTAACAAAACTGTTTCATAAACCCAACAGCAGCAGCGTGTTTATACCATGAATGTCCTAATAAGAGTTGTGGTGTTCATATTACAACGGGGCAGAATGAAAGAAGCAATGTGCGTGTTAAACTGCTAGCGGGGGTCAGTTTCCTGTTTTCCAGTGAAGCTATCAATGAGGACTTTAAGTTATATAAAAACTCCTGTTTCTTTTGGATTCCTTCTGACACCCAAATATGTGGAAGAAAATTTAATCCTTCCCATACCACAGTGTGCCTTTTGCTTTGTAAGGTTTTTCAGAAGCTATAAATACATTTTGGTCAACATGCTTGCGGGATTTTTTATCATGACAACACTTCTTACTGCTAGTACAGATGTGGTACGTGTTGCAGAAACCAGCAGAATCAGGGTTCAAAACTGTGAACAAGTGCTGGATAATTTTCAGGACTTTAGTTTTGGTACAAAGCAGTTACTGGCTGTGTTTCCATGAGCTATTTTAATGTGCATTCTGAAGTGTCATGTTTTTTAAATCCAAATTTTGCAAAAAAAAATGTATTTATCCTGACTTGAGTTGGTTTTATTTAAAAAAAAAAAAAACAGTTGTAATGCTTCATGGCAGACGGAGACACCTTTTCTGTATAAGTGCTGACATAGCAAACACTTTACTTGCATGACTGATCACCTGTTTTCACTTCTTCCATTGTCTTCACCTCTGGACAGCATGAAACACGACTGAAAGCTGACATGAAAGAATAATTATAACTTTCATTTTTGTAAACAGCTTCTGAAGAACTTTCCCCCCATTTACCTTTTGTAAACGGCCAAAGTCTTGTTAGTTTCTTCTTCTTGAGTTTTTTTTAGCAGCTGGATTTGTGTCTAGCTTCCTTTGCTCTTTTTATTACAGCCATGCATATCGTAAGCCTGTACCACCACCTTGAAAACTACACAGCTTAGTTTACTCACATGCGACATTTTAGAAGTCTGCTTCATATTTTCTTGACAATTATACTGAAACATGGCAACTGTTACTGTAAACCAAAGTGTGACAGGATTTCACGCTGATCAAGGAGCCCTGTATTGATCTGTAATGTCAATTAGCTGTGTGTTAGCTGTGGATACTGATATAGGAGTTGGGATTGCTGATGTACTGAGAGATTTCCTATCTTATTACTAAAGGTCCCGTCATTGCCCTCGAGCTGAACGGTGATGGAGTTGTGGAAGCCTGCAAGAACATTTCCAATGAAATCTTCAATGGGACCAAGGTAATCATGAAGTATTTATTGCAAATGTTATTTTATAGGCTAACTTTCTCAAAAACAATGACACAAGTCGAGAATATTTTGTGCTCTTCTTTACAGGTTTTTGTCTCTGATAACAAAAATACATCCTCAAGAGACGTGGACAACTTCTTCAACTTCGCTGACATGCAGATGGGTTTGTAATTGGTTAGATATCAAAGCAAACTGCCTGAATTGATTGAGATTTTTCTACCCCTCCTGCCGTCCAGCTCGGGCTGAGTGTGATCAATAATTATTTGCCTCTTTTCGTCCTTAAAAAGTAGGTAGGAATGGAAAATGTTAAGGACTGTGTTTGACACCGCTTTGGATAGAGCGACTCACTTCCAGCAGTCTTATCATTCAGAAACATTTGCTGTAAACCACTGATCCATTTAGTTGCTGAGAGTGCTGTGAATATTTATATTTCTATGAATGTATTTGGTAATTCTGTTGCTTTTGTCCATTGTGAATGTAGCTCCTTGCTGTAAATGTAACTTCATTTTTATTTAAAGCATCTCATTACTGTCTGAAAACAGTCATAGCAGTGAAAAACAACAAGCACAGGAATGCCTGAGGGAAAATATTTTATATATAAAAATAGTATTTTTTATTTCTAATGAGGACTTATTTGTGTATGTGGTTTAGAAAATGGACTTTTAAAATGTGTATATTTTGAAAATGCTGTGTAGGAGGATATTGGTTAGGCCAAAGCTGGTTTGTGAAAGGTTGCGTGTAACTTGCTGTTGAGCTGTTTACGCAAAACTGTGTACAATGATAGGGTTTTTGATGAAGGCACCTCATGTGATCTTTGTTTTTTAATTTTGTAATATTTGTTTTATAATCTCTGCTGATTGTTTTTGTATAGGAGCAAAAATAATGTCCTTCATTATGATTTTTAGTTAAAATTTCATTGTGTGTGATATCATTTTGTACTCTAAAAATAAGATGACTGAAAGAAAGCTGCATGCAAATAGTTGTAGTCTGACAAACTTGAGCCAACAACCGTTTCACAGTGTAGTAAATGATCTGTCCTGAGTCAGAGTAGCTGCCATTATCACCCCCATCAGCACAACCACTTGGTTTTACCAGCTGACTTTTGCAAATAATGAGAATATGTGACACGACAAACAGGCGTCAGGGTTAAGGGAAGCACTTTGGTTCCTCTTTGTAACTTGGGCAACTTGTCCTTTTTTTTGTAAAGACCTTCTAAAGTTCAGTTCGAGTTATTTTTGAACCAGCTGGAAATGCAAACACGCCTGCCTGACCGATAAATAGTCCGTCACAGGTGATCATGAACATCACTCATCAAGTCAATGAATGGTTTTGCCTGGTGTTAGGAACCCACACTGCTTAAATGTTAGTGATTAATGCCATTTTTCAAATAGAAAGACTCTCATTCAAGCATTTCTCAGCAGAGTGAATCATGCTGAGTTTATTGAAAATGTGCTGTCCTCCTCAGTGAATCACAGTTTGCAGCTTTCCTTTCAGTTATTTCACTTCCACCTCCTTAAACAGCATCATTCAGGTTACTGTTAATCGTTCCAGTCAGTGGCTAACAGCTTGACTTCATGCCATTTTTGCCTGTAATTTACTCATTTATCTGTAATAAAATATGTGCAGTTATATTGAAACTAAATTAGGGCTGAACAATTAATCAGTGCAATTAGCAAAACACAAAGGCTGCAATTTAGGACGCGTGAAGTGTGGTTATTAAATAATGAGACTAATGCTGTTGTTTAAGTTTATTAGTTGAACAGATTGAAGCTTTCAGACGTTGTTTATAGCCATTAATCAGTGTAAACTACATGGTTCAGGCATGCATGCTGTGGTTTTGGCAGGAGCCAAGTCTCATTATTTCATAGACGCATATTTTGTAGCACATCTGATCTAAGGTTTCGACTGTCATGACGGTGGTTTTACACATCCATGCCGTCCTTGTTGTGTGACAGTTACACTTTTAATGGTGTCTCATGTGGCATAATGCTCAATCACATGTTTTAAATCTGTCACACAATAAATACAGAGCCAAAGCTTGACCTTAAGAACTTAAGAAATCACAAATCAAATTGCAGTGTCTCTTAGAAGAAATAGATATTTTCCTCAAATCTTTCAGCCCTAAACTGAATTAAGTCCCCGATATCAAACAGTTTTGTACAGTTGCCTTGGAGAATAAAACAGGGGGACTAGGGATTCTGTGTGATGTACTTTTGTATTGGTAAAACTTTTGTACTTTAGCATACAGTTTTTGTAGAGCATTTTGTCTTTATGATGCACAATTGTCAGTAATTTGTCGTTTCTACACTTAAATGACATCCTGTCTTTGTACAATGGCAGAGTCACATTAAAAGCCGTAGAAGATCAGATTGTTTGTTGGACTGCTTATTTAATATACAGTTAAGCCTACGCCGAATTTTGATTTATAGTTAATTTTTATTTGACCAATAGGTTCCTTGTCTCATCTAAAACGCCTTGTTGCCTTTTATTGAAGCCCCTAGGATTATGATACTTTATTTATTATCATGGATTTTATTTGCAGTTGTGTATCAGAGGAAAGTGTATAAGCACAATTATCTGCCACTAGAAACTGAATTTGAATCATAATTTGAATTTGAATAGCTCAGTTTAAAAATTTATATTTAAAAAAGTGAATTTATTAGTCTGAAACTGAATTGAATGTTGTGTGTCGCAGTAAATTAAATTTAAATTACAAGAACAGAGTTTAACACTGCTTCTTTTGGTGCATAGAAATGTAAACATTAAACACAAAATACAGGACATGCTATAATAAAACAAAAGGATAAATATTAAATGTATACAGTATATACACCGATCAGGCATAACATCATGACCACCTGCCTAATATTGTGTTGGTCCCTCTTATGTGCTTAAAAATGCTCTGAACCACTGGGCATGGACAAGAGGACCTCTCAGGGTCTCCTATGGGGTCTGGAACCAGGACGACGGCCGTAGATCCTTTGGCTACTCTGGCTTGTGCAGTGGGACCTCTGTCAATCAAACTTGTTCCACTGCATCCTGTTGATGCTTAATCAGAATGAGGTGTAGGAAGTTTGGAGGTCAAATCAACATCTTGGGTCATTGTCATGTTCCTCAACATGTTCCTGATTGTTTGATGTTTTTTCCATGTGGTGGGGTGCATTTTCCTGCAGGGGTAGGCCAGTGACATTTGGGATTTCCATTTGCATGAGGGAGTGTGTTTGTTGTGGGACAATGTTTATTTGGGTGTCTAAGTCTCATCAACACGGATGTCAAAATCCAAGGTTTTCCATCAGAACACCACATAGTACCAATATAATCAATGTTATTCACCAGTCAGTGGTCATGATGTTGTGGCTGATCAGTGTATGTAGTATAAACACTTAAAATGCTGCAGAAATGATCCGGCACTGTAAGTAACATGAATGGATAAAGGAATTTAAATTATATTCCTGTAATACTGGACACGTTCGCCTGTAATATTGCATCACAGTGTATACTATGAGCATGAAATATCTATTGCACAGTAGTAAACATCATTGTACTTGAGTAAATATAGTGTGAGGTGTAATAGCATGATTAGGTGGTTCTGTAGTAAGTAGTTTTGAAATTTCTCCGTTCTGAGGCAAAACAACAGTAATATATATAGCCTCTGTCGCCCAGGCCTAACCATTTATATGCGGAGGTTAACGCCAGTGAGGAAATCGAGCGCACCCACGTGGGAGGTGAACACGGCGGGGTTTAGGACCCGGCGGGACGCGCGGTACAATAGAGCTGTTGTGCCGTGTTGGTGGACAGATTGCTACCCTGGAGATTCCCACTGAGTGCTGGGATACAAAAAACCCACGATTTAACCCAAATGTACAGCCGGAGCCCGTGTTTTTTACTACTACCTGTCTGTGAGATCTGTCTGCGGGTGTATGTGACGGAAATAAAGCGGACAGCCGAGCGGGGAACGGAGGTAAGAAGGGAGGAATGTGAACAATATGCTCGTGTGTTCAGTGGGGCTCAGTGTGCCAGGATTTGCCCTGGATGGTTTATCCAGGCCACAGGGCCTCCTCCTTTTTCTGCATTTCTGAGGATATTTTCGCTTTTTTAACCCTAGAAATGTTTGATAAACGTCTTTCTGTGAGCTTACGGTTGTTTAAATGTAAAAATAAACCCGGTTGAGCTTTACAAATAGTCGCCTTAACGGCTGTAGGAAGTGACATCTTTGTACGGTGGTGGCGCCCATGTTTGATTTCACAGCCTGCGGTGGGAGCAGCCTGCTGCAGGCCGGAGTCTGTGTTTGGCGCCAAGTCTTGTCTCTGGGCAGGGCTCTTATTGTGGAAGAATTCATTTAAAAAGCTCCCAGTGTGGTTGGAGCTCAGTGAAGTTACAGCTAACACTCAGGACAGCGCAGTGTATGAGGAGAGCAGTGGTGCCACCAGAGGGTTTTCACAGAGGAGACCACGGAAAGTCTGGAGGTGCCACACAAACACCAAAAACCACAATTAAATGTCAGGAATTCTCTTATTCTGTGGTAAAGGCTAGCTGAAAGTTGAAAAATCGCATAGCAATATACAGAAATATAAACACAGCATGCAGATGTTCTTGTTTTGTGACTTAACGAAAAGGTTAAAACTGTAATTTCTATTATAATGGTTGGAAATGGGTTCAACTTAATCATTTGATCTAGTGGAAAAACTCCTTGACAACTCGGGTTATTCACATCCTAGTCAGGTGTGATCAGCACACAGATGCTCCTCTTACCAGTGATTATGAAATGTCCACCTTAAAGTGCAGCTTTATTTAAATGACAACAGAAGGACTAGAATGAACTGTTGGCCTGCCTGATGCTGGAATGTCAGTTAAGGCCGTAACCAGGCACTTAAATGTCCACAACTCCACCAGTTGTCATCTAACAAATTGTTTTAGACAGCTCTGGGTTGAAATGTCCGAGAACATGATCAAAAATGTCCATCAACTTCACCGAGCCCTTCAGAAAGAGTAGGACAACATTCCACAATCCAGTATCGGCAATCTCAGTAAGTCAGTGTGTTGTAAATGTCTAGCACTAGATGACACAAGTGATGCAAAACTTGTTTCTAACCGCTCTCAATCTACAGATTATCATTTCCTATACGGTGCGTACGTGGATGTTTCATGACGTCCACTCTGTTTTAGAGATGTCATGCACCAAAACAACAAATACTTACATACTTAATTTGATAAAATATTGCATACTGCATTTATATTTTTGATCAGTAGGCTACAATATCGTTTTTTAGGTAACCCTTCAATTTTTAAAAAAAGCTGTATTGTTTGTTCCAGGTTATGCTTTTCTGAGTTATTGATCTTACAGTTTAAAGTGACATTAGCGTTTTGGATATAATTCCAGTTCTGAGTGTATGTGCACCTCTCACAGGCTGTACTGTTGATTATGTGGGGTGGTGCGACAGTAAGGCCAATTCTTATTGTATTTCCACTCAAATTCCCCATGTGCAGACTAAAGTAGACTATTCTAACTACAGTGTATAAAGTATATTATTTAAATTTGCACATCGTAATATTTCTGTTACTTTTTATTACTTAAAATTACCTTCACTTATGTCATTTGCTTTCTTTTTTCAATCTTTTATTGTTCTTTTAAAAGTCTCTGCTGGTCTGCATTCACTGTAATGCAGCAAATTACCACCTCAAGCTCCTTGAATGTGAAAACCTACTGGGCAGTAAAAGTGATTCTTATTCGGTAGAGGGAACACGTCGATCAGTTATGCGTTGCCCCTCATATTGACCACAGAAAACCTCACAGGACTCCTGTAGATATTGGTAAAAGGCTGAGCGTGACTTCACACTTTATTACAGGATATAGCTGCTGGTTACACATTAGTCTGAAGGGCGGTTTGAGGTGATCGGGGCCACCCAGGGCCACCCCTTAGCTCCACCCCTGTGAATGTGGGGAGACAGCGGGGGGACGTGGACACAGTCGACCCTCTGTTGTCTTTGTGTTGACCTTTAGTGACTGATCTCAGTCTTTACTTTTCCTCAGTGGAGAAACACTGGAGGAGCCTGCTGACTGTATCAGAAGCAAGGAAATACGATCGTGAACCTAGTGGTGGAAATTACATTTACTCAGGTGCTTCACTTATGGCACAAATTTGAGCTTCTTTACTGGAGTGTTTTCGTTTTATGCACCTTGTAATTCTACTCCTCTACATCTCAGAGGCTGATGACATTCTTTATACACCACTACATTTGTCGGACAACTTTAGTCGCTAGTTACTTTTCAGATTTCAGTTCTTCAAAATATAATGTTCCGTATCATAAAATGTAATTTTGAGTAAATTCTCATAATTCACATAGACGGCTAAAGTTTAATAACCCCTCTTAGATTAGCTGGAAAATGCATTTTCACAAAAACAGCTTATAAAAATTAAACTTTAAATAATATATAGTTCTCACGATAAACATATGATGGTTGTATAGTATAGTAGTATATTTTCATTACTAGTAGGAGACTGAAAATTAATGTTTGGAACAGATATACGTTTACAGTAAAAAATTAAAGTCTTGGGGCCAAAATTCAACTCCAACAAAAAGATGTGTTGAAATGCTTTTGTTTATTTATGCTTTTAATATATTTAATTAAAAAGTGAACATTTAACCTTTAGTGTTGATTGGCTACAGCTGCTCTGGGACAAACTTTTAAGCTAAATTATTCTGTCTGGAATCGGTGCAAAAACAAATAATGACGCTGATAATTGGAAAATGCTGAATATCAGATCCGGTAATTTGTCTTTCTGTATTGTATAACTTACTAACAATATCAGTGAATCATTAAAGTGTAATTAATTTTTTTCAGAATTTTCTTGGAATGAGTTAAAAAAATATCACAGCAGATAATCAGGAAAAAGCTGCATATCAGATCCATGGTTGATTCTTATAATATAACCTACGAACAATATCAGTGAATCATTAAAAGGTAATTCAACAGACAGAATCGTTGTATTTCTGAGTTTCAGCTAAAGGGATGTGAAAGACGACAGACACCACAGTCCACAGTGTTTGCCTTTAGCCAACTGAACCGCCAGGACGACTCATTAAGGTTTTAAAATACTGACGGACTCAAACCCAGGGCTGCTCACATACAGTACGCTGTTTCAACAGACAGGACATGCCTCACATTCCCCATGAGGACAGGAGGGGCAGGAGGAGGAAAAGGCACGAAGCCAGTTCCTCTCCATACCATAGTATAAGTGAAACACACTGATGTATATAAGTGTGTGTTCTCTGCAACACAAAGCACAGCAGAGCACTTGAAACGGCAAGCATCTGCTACTGACATAAGTGTTTCCATCTCTGAATGCAGCAAACTTTGTGTGTTCAGTCAGTCAAGAGCAACACTGATGAATAAATGAAGGATAAATGAAGTCAAGCTGATACTTGAAGTGTTGCTTTTTATTGCTTCTGCCCTTAAACTGCAATAAAGCCAAATGATATTATATTGTGGTAGGGTTTTTTCATACAAACTCCCCGAGACCTCATAGCGGACTCATCGTCTCCTCCAGTGCTCCTCCGACTTCGGAAAAATAAAGTGTCCAACGTTTTTTGACCCTTTCTCCGTGACATGTCACGTAAAAGTTGTTAGCGTGTAGACAGGTAGAGGTTTTGGGCTTTCAGATGATGGAAGATACACTGGACCTCTCACCCCCTATGTGTTCATGTATCGACCATAAAATGCCACCATTGCACTTTCAACCGTATCACCAGATGTGATTAAAAGCTCTGTATACCGTTTTTGGTATCACTGTTTTGGTGCATGAAAAAAACCTATTTAAAATAAATAAACAAGTGACGCTTAGCCTGGCGGGGGGGCAAGAAAAAAATAATATATATGAAGCACTGGGGGAAACCCTGGTATTCAAACCCTCATTGATTGTTTTTTTTTTTCACTGGGTTAGTTTGAAATTTGTACTGAACATCCAAAAAACGCAGAGGATAATTTGCTAAATAGTTTGCAGTAGTCCAATTAATTAACAACCAGAACCCAGAATCCTTTCCAACATTTTCTTCAATAGTTTTCTTGCAACCACATTTTGCCTCTATGCAGTCTTATTATTTGAGCTGCGACACATAATTGATTAGTTGTCAACTATTAAAAGCAAAATCTAATATTATCTCCAATTATTTTGACAATGGGTTAATAAGTTGAAATATTTCTTAAGAAAAAAGTCTGATTCCAGCTTCTTGAATTTGAATATTTTCTGGTTTCTGTCCTTCTCTGTGACAGCAAATATATTTGGTTTGTGGACAAAACAAGATATTTGAGGATGCCATCTTGGCCTTTTAGGAAACACGTATTGGACCAAACAACTAATCGATTAATCATTAACACAACTGACAATGAAAATAATACTTGGAGCCCAAATTAATATAGCTCTATCATTATTTGAAGAGACGCGTATGAAAAACACACCTTTTTAAAGCATTTTGACCATATGTTTTTCCAAGAAGGATAATTTTAATTTCCCTTAAGTGTTTTCATGGGAAAATTTCAATATTTACTGTAGATATATATAGTTTTTAAAGGTGTTGCATTACTCCATCATTTAATAACTTCTTGAAAATATCCATTTATTGACTGTAATTTTCATTAAGTAGTTTCATTTCATAGGAAGCTGCTTGTTTCACATTTACTTGAATGTTTCCCGTCTCCTGTAATCTGTTGAGCCTGTTTTTGAGCATGTTGAAGCTTGTAATTGTTATTTTATTGCCTACCAGATGATATCATCACGTTCCAAGTGTCTCAACAAAATACTTATCTCAGTGCTTCAGTTCAATACACACATTATTTCACAATGTTAAACTTTGCTGAACTAATTTCTTACATCAGCTTGAAAGGTCAGATAAAAAATATCAAGTCTTGTTTTACTGTTCGACCTTAGAGTTTGTATGTGAGTTGGTACTGAATAAACTCGATTTGTAGACCAAATCATAATGTTCTGCATTAAGAAGAGGCCCGGCATTTATTTTGCTTATCTGATTGACCTTTGTTTTATTGTATTTGCAGGAATAAAACAAAGTGGTTAAAGGTTTATCAAAAGAATCTACTAGCATGCTCTTCAATGTGAAATTTATGGTGAGTATCTGGCTTCTTCATATTAAATCTTATTAGAGTTGATCAAGTCTCTGGTAGTACGGATCTTAAACTATTTTATTTTCGTGTTTTAATGAGTGTCCTTTTGTTTTCTCTTCTGCAGGATGTTACAGGATGAAACGTCTCAGGTCCTCCAGTAGCAGTGACAGTTCTGACAATGAGAGTAAGTCTGAGAGATCCAATAACCTCAGCAAGACTGATTTTATTTTCTTCACTGGTCCAGAAACCTGTTACAAACTAGTTTCTTTTTCATATATTATCATTATTTCTACTTTTCTATGTATTCTGATCATGCATTTTGTTGTTTATCTTTTCTTTTGTTGTTTTTTTACACTTAAAATGATAAATAATTGCAATAAATAGTGTAATCCTAAGTCTGTAATCACAACTCTTTCATCTACAGTAGTTAGTTGTATACTGGTGTGCCTAGATTAAATGTGAAAGATAAGCTAAGACAACTACCACAAAAAAACAGTGTAACACTTTATTATAGCATCCATCCACTCTTTCTCATCCTGACCCCTCTTTCTGAGCAGATGTCATTTGCTCTTTAATTCACATTTTATTTCTTTCTTTAGGTCCTTCGACCTCCTTCTGCTCCTCTAACAAGTATGGCAGTAAACCAGGAACCCCGGCCTCCAACCCAAAGAAGCCGGCTGAAGTAAGAGCCATCCTAACTATCACATCAGACTATGCTGCCTGTTGTTACATATCATTTTCTGACTACCTGTGTGTCTCGGCCTCTCCCTTCTCCTGCAGGTGTTCAGAAAAGACCTGATCAGTGCCATGAAGCTGCCAGACTCCCACCATGTCTCCCCAGAGGACTACTACCTGCTGGCAGACACCTGGAAGCAGGAGTGGGAGAAGGGAGTCCAGGTGCCAGCAAGTCCAGACACCATCCCAGAACCATCAGTCAGGTAATCCAGAGGTCTGAACGCGGACAAACTAATCTGAATGTTCTACTTTTTGCACAACCTTGTTTTATGAAAGGTGCACACTGCTAACAGATTTTGGTTTCATGTTCAGAATCATTGCGGAGAAGCCCAAAGAAGTGCTTTATTCCCACCAGAGGAAATATGTCCAGTGCTCGGGCCAAGAGTCAACAGAACCTGGTTATGTCAACATCAAAGAGCTGGCAGAGGCCATGTGTCGCTACGATCTGGACGACATGGACCTCTACTGGCTGCACGCACTCAACCGAGAGCTGGACCGCATGGGTAAGGAACAGGACTGTGAAGAGATAAGAGATAATCCACCGTAAAATTGACATTGTGCTATTCCAGTGATGTTGGATAGAGTAGTCAGTATCTACGGACATCTGTCTCCCTAAGCTGGAAATAAGAGCATTAAGATCTGGACTGATGAAGCCTCAACAGTGTCTGCTGGGGTTTCTCTGACTGTGCGGGGATGTTGTCTTGGTCTGTCCTCAGGGGAGGAGCCTATAGACGAGCTGACGATGGAGCGAGCCATGGAGGCACTGGAGAGGCAGTGCCATGACAACATGAACCACGCCATCGAGACAGTGGAGGGTCTGGGGATTGAGTACGACGAGGACGTCATCTGCGATGTGTGCCGCTCTCCAGACAGCGAAGAAGGAAACGACATGGTGTTCTGTGACAAGTGCAACATCTGTGTGCACCAGGTAGACAACATCTGAGTCTAATAATACAGACATGTTTGCTCATCAGTTAGTCTATTGATTGGATCTAAAACAGTTATCGGTTCAGAATGTGACTGCAGGGTTCTCGGTAGCAAGAAATGTGAAGGCCAAGTGACTATCAGATAATTATAGGTTAAAATACTAATTAATGAAAATAATTAATAGTACTTTATTTCTAAAATTCAAATTCAGTTCTCTTTGCTCATCTGGAGTAATTTTTCATCATTCTAAAAGCTGAACGATTCTGACTTATTTTCTGTTGTGAGACTGAATGTTTTGGGATTGCTTTTAAAAATGAAACATGATTTTCTGTGTTCGCATTTAACTGAGAATTTTCAAATTGTGCTGACAGTGAATGAGCTAATTATACACTGACACAGGATGCGTTCACACTTGCAGTTCAGTTCTCTTGGTCTGAACCAAAGCAGAAATTATACCTGTTCGTCCCGGTCTGCTGAGTGTTCAAACTGGCATTTTTAACATCGAAGCCTAAGATACAAAACAAAAGGCAGCTTTTGCATTTTGGGAAACAACTCCCAAATTTCTAAAACAGTGCTGTGTGCAGAGCTGAATGCTGGATTTGTGTAATTATGTTGATTTTGTAACCTGCAGAGAGTTTATAAAACTTATAAAGGAGTCGAAACGGCACCAGGAACTCCTCTGTTGCACATACAAACTAAGATATGCTGCAAGGAGACGTCAGTTCCAACACCTGTACTGAACTGTAACAGGTCACATGGGTCCTATGCTTGAATATTCCGTACTGTTTTTGGTTCTTTAGACAATTTTTCCCAATCCTGCATTCATATTTCAGTTGAACCACACCAGAATTCATTTAACAGGTGGATCTCGGTCCTCCTGGCTGGTGCACAGCAAGCTTCAGATGTTTACTCTTGTTCAAATGAGCTGCACTAAGGAATCAACTGCAGCATCGTTCGTTTTAATTTCACCAAACCTGCTGAGTGTGAACGCGTCTTATCT
This sequence comes from Dascyllus trimaculatus, assembly GCA_024666655.1. Taxonomy (NCBI): domain Eukaryota; kingdom Metazoa; phylum Chordata; class Actinopteri; family Pomacentridae; genus Dascyllus; species Dascyllus trimaculatus. Next base: position 21,426,523 of record CM045446.1, read on the forward strand.
GTAAGTTTACTCACTCACACTATATTCCAACCTGCTGCTCTCCCCACAGGCCTGTTACGGCATCGTTAAAGTGCCTGTTGGAAACTGGTTGTGCAGGACGTGTGTCCTGGGCATCGACCCGCAGTGCCTTCTGTGTCCCCAGAAGGGCGGTGCCATGAAGGCAACACGTGCTGGCACCAAGTGGGCACATGTAAGCTGTGCCCTGTGGATACCAGAGGTGAGTAAACTCTTATAGTATATCTCCTTACCTCTTGAAATCATTCTGCAGTTAGTTTTAGTTTTTTATCTTGTTTTGCTTTTGTAGGTGAGCATTGCTTGTCCTGAGAGGATGGAGCCCATCACCAAAGTCTCCCACATCCCACCCAGTCGCTGGTCTCTTATCTGCAGTCTGTGCAAACTGAAGACAGGCGCATGTATCCAGGTGAGTGCTGTTGCTTTTCTGGCAGCCACATTAATTAAATATGTATTTTGCATCATGATTTTAAGTGCGTTAATCTGTTATGGTGGATCATTAGTGCCCTGGGACTGTGTTGCACCCTGTGGAAGTTATTTTTTATTAATTTTTGTCACTAAGCCCTTGACTTCCTGGCATTTCTCAATCATTTATATGACCATGTTCATGTTTAGCATACAGACATGAGACTTGTATTGATTAGCATTTCCTGAAACAAACTATTCATTAAAGGTGCCATTTAAGATGTCAGGGTGACAAAGAACAATCATAAGTGCCTTCTAAAGCTGAACAATTAATCAGTTTCAAATTAAAATTGCAATTTTAAATTAGTATTTAACAAATTGCAAAAGCTGCAATTTAGCCTATAAGTTATGTCGTGCATCAGACCCAGAGACTAAAATCTGTTACACAGTGACTATTTAACTGAAGCAGGACTTAAAAAACATTCTACCACAAAATTTATCAAAAAAATCAAGTGTGACAGCCCCACCTGCCTAGATATTCTTTCCCCAAATTGTTTAGCACTAGCGCCTTCAGTTGTCTTGCATTTCCGTTGACGCACTTGTAAGTTCTTTTCTGTCAGCTACTACATACACTTTCCAGACAGTAATCTAATTATGCAACATCCATCCATTATTTATACACCACTTTATCCTGTAGAGCGTCGCTGGGGGGCTGGAGCCTTTCCCAGCTGACTTAAGGCCTTGACAGGTCGGCCAACACAGAGACACAAACAATCACAGGGCCTATAGACAACTATGCATGCTCACACGCGCACCTACAACTGAAAAGATTCAAAACCAAGACCTTCTACTTGTGAGGCCACACTGCCCCACCAATTGAAACTCATTCAGTTCAATGTGTAAAGTTAAGTTGCTGAGAAAATTGACTGCAAAATATGTAAATCCTGCTCTTACCATAATCTTCTTACCTACAGCAGTTGGGTTATAGTCCACGTAAATGTATTTTCAATTTTTCCCCTTCTGTCAGTGTTCGGTGAAGAACTGCACCACCCCCTTCCATGTGACCTGCGCCTTTGAGCACAGCCTGGAGATGAAGACCATCTTGGATGAGGGGGATGAAGTTAAGTTCAAGTCTTACTGCCTCAAGCACAGCAAATCTAAATCTGGGGAGTCAGGCCTGAGCCCAGCTCGCTCTAAACCCCCTGTAGAGGCGGGCAAGGTGGGCCAGCGGGCACAGAGACTGCAGGAGCTGGAGGAGGAGTTCTACACTCTAATCCAGCTGGAGGAGCTGGCCCAGGCCCTTGGGCTCAGAGAGCGCCTGGCGGATTTCATCTATCAGTACTGGAAGCTGAAGAGGAAATCCAACTTCAACAAAGCTCTGCTGCCCCCTAAAGAGGACGAGGAGAACCTGGTGCTGCAGCCGCAGGAAGACAGCATCCACACACGCATGCGGATGTTCATGCACCTGCGGCAGGATTTGGAGAGGGTGGGTGCTGTTTTAACACTGCAGTGGAGAGTCTTTAGTGCTGAGTCGCTGTATTTCAGATTACAGAGCAAGTCCAGTCTCAGTGTTGACTGTATTTGTTAATTTAACTGTGCTCATTTCATTGATTCAGAACCAGTTTGTTTTAGAATTCACATTTTGGTCAATAATCACATTGTAGTCACTGAGGGTTGCTTAATTTTATTTACATATTTCACACGTTTTTGTGATGAAAATATGCATATGACTGCCTTTGACCCTTTGTCTGCCCTAGCTACACATACACAACTATTGAAAACAAATCTCTAATTGATTCACACACAAGCAGAAAACCCACAGCAGGAGAGCCGAAGCAGACTGTTCAAAGGATACAAGGTTTTCCTACACCGACATATTTGACTCCCACAAAGAGGGTTAAGCCAGCACCAAAACAATAAGAATTTACTATTTTTAGAACTGTTTTATTAGTTGGGGTGTCGTTTATTTGAGTCTAGTAGATAGTTTTGTCAAATAGTCAGATAATGCATAGGTTTCACAAAGCTTACACACACGACTGGAGTTTGTGGAACTTGTATTGACTTGGATGAAGAATCCTAATGCTTGACTGACTTAGAAAGAAGTCAAATATTTTGTACATTATGAAAAACAAGCAGCAAATCCTCAAATTGGAGAACGTTCTAAGGGATTCATTTGCTAAACACTTCAGCTCTACACTGAGGCTATCAGTTATTTCAGTTTTACTTTTGTACTTTACATCTGTTTGTTTTCAGTTGCCAAGTCTTTTTGTTGATAAACACAACTAGTCCACTGTGATTCTGAGTTTTGAATGAGTCTTTTAAAATGGCATGACAGAATTTCCTGTTTGTGCAGGTGAGGAATTTGTGCTACATGGTGAGTCGACGGGAGAAGCTGAAGCTGCTGCAGAGCAAAGCCCAGGAGCAGATGTTCAACTTACATGTGAAGCTCATGAATCAAGAGGTGTCTGCTGGTGAGCACAAATTAAAAATTATGATCAGCATCATTTTAGTGATTTTTGTTTAATGAAGAGCTTGATATTACATCATGAATAGTCTGACTCTCCAGATATAACCTTCAGGTATAAGCCTGTCATGTGACCTAGCGCCACCCACAATGTTATTTGTTTAAAGAAATACGACAGCCAGAGCGTTTTTCTTCTCAATACTAGACCATTCTTGAGCTCTGACAAATTCCTGTGGAGATTAGTCTGGCTATCCGAGACTACCTGGTGAATAATGACTACATTTTGTTTGCCTTTCTTTCTCTCCAGGTCTTCCTGCTTCATTTCCATTGGAGAGCATGCTGTTCCGCCCTCCTCCCAGGATTACTCTCAAGCTGAAAATGCCCAAAGCGTCAAGTCTTGGAAATGGAAATTCCAGTTCCAAGTCTGGCAACGGGCCGCTCTGCCCGGACAATAGTGGGAATGTCACTGAACATGTAGGCGAAGGGCTTGGCCAGGGGAAGCCTCAACTGCACAGCCGTGGTCTGAGAGAGGAGCGCTCCAACGGTCGACTGTCTTCCTCCAGTCACTCGAGCAGCCCAGCACTACCCATTAAACCATCTGGCAAACCTTTAGCCCTGCATGCTGCGCTCCATGGCCATTCCTCTAACAGTAACGGCAAACTGGACCAAGACCGAACATGTCTGACCAAACCTAACGGCCTCTTAGAGAAGTACGTGGCTCAGAAGGACAGTTCTTGTCAGACACCCAGTGACCGGGACGCTTCGAGTGAAGCTTTGGACAAAAGCAGCTTTCGCAAGTCAGCCATGGAGCACTTTGGCAGGTCCTTCAAAGAGGCAACCATTAACTTGGTACGGACCACAGAGGACCTGCGTGCCTCTGACAAACTGTCCCGAAAGGGTTCAGCCAAGGAGAGACTTTGGGCCAAACCTGTGCCTGAACACAAAGTGAAAAGCATGAGAGCTTACCAGGACAGTGACGGCTACTGTCCCGACCTGGAGCTTAGTGATTCAGAGCCAGAGGCCAAAGGGAGGCATAGACGGCAGGTGGGGCTGTCAGACGCTCCGAGGAAAGGGAAGCAGTCACTGAGCTCCAGACACACCATGCAGAGGTGACGGCCGTTTGTTTACTCCACTCACTGCTGCTGTTCTTTTCCTCCCGACCCTCCGGCAGTCTGGGCCAAGTGCCGCATCATCATCTCTCTGAACACATCTCTATCAGGGACCAAGCCACAGTGCTAATGGTGCTGAATACAAGCAGCAGGAGAAACAGGAGCAGGAGATGCATGAAGGGTGTCGTCAGGATTTATGAAGAAGCTTAGCTGTGTGTCAGTGTTTGTTAGAGAGGAACAAATATGTCAGTCTTCTGAGATTATCGTGCTTGCCTTTCATTCGTGGCTATGATTACAGTTGTACTGTGCACAACTTTGTATTAAACACTCCTGTTGCCTACACACAGGTTTGATTTGCCTTTGACTAAAACTGCTGTACAGAAAACATTCAAATTGGGCTGTAAATAATGTGTAACTGAACCACAAATGTTCCACGTTATCGATACTCAAACATCAATGTGTGGCCAAAAATTTAAACTGACCAGATAGTAATTTTGTAGTGAACTCTAGCATCTGCTGCACTTGTTTTTCCCACATTATCAATGACGGTTGGCCTGTTTTCCCTACAGGTGGTACACTGATTTGGTGACGTTTTACATTTGTTAAAGTAATGGAGGGATTTCTGACAACACAAATGCCTTTTGTGTGCAGGGCTGATTACAGTAAGGCCTAATCAGACAATACACAATTTGAGCGTCTGAGTTTGTATCTCAAAATGAGAGGATATGTGTAAACTGAAGAAAGCATAATTACATTCCAAGATGTGTCCTTCAGAAGCTGGATGGATAAAAGCAAAAACTGAGAACAGATTAAAGACAGATTGCCTTTATTTGCGGTTTCAGATCACCACATGATCAGCCTTCACTATCACAGGGTTTCAGGTTGTGAAAACGAGCTGTGAAACATCCGGTCATTGCTGTTATTTATGTGCCCGATCTCACAATAAACAACTTGGCATGACTGTTTATTAGGGCTGGATATTTTTTTTAATTTTTTATACGGATGTCAAGTCGATATGTTTTAGTAATACCCCCTTTTTTGTCATTCTTCTACAAAACTTTTGTTTTATTTAACAAAAGAAATGCTACAAATGCCTCTGTGTTTCATGGCGTCTTAATATAAATGCCATACAATTGAGAAAACCTTGATTTAAATTGGAGGTCGACCAATTATCGGATCCGATATTCTACATTTTTCCAGTTATTTAATTTTAACTGGTTCCCAATAAATACAGTGAAAATGCTGCCTCTGCCTGTCTGTAGTCACTCTGTGGTCTCGAGCAATGTGACCACTTATTTCAGTTCTAACGACACTAAATAGACATATTCAGGCGTTTTCTCTTCAACATACATACAACATAAAGAACAAATGAATATCAATAAAGTTTTGTGTTAGAATTTGTGTTGCTCTAAATTTTATCTTGTTTTCAACTAGCAGTTATTGGTTTCCGTGATAATAATTGTCATCGGTGCTCAAAAAACTGTATTGGTTGACCCCTGATTTAGATCAGATATCTGATGAAAGAGTCAGATGAAAGGTCTCTGAGCTGAAATGTTGCAAATGACACGTTGAAGTGAAAGTTGTAAGATGATATTTCTCTGTGTTGAATCACTGTCATTTTCCAGTCCACACACTGAACTGTAATGTGACAGAATGTCCTTGAAAGAGACCCTCACTTAGAGCAAATCCAATTTAAATGACCTTTTCATCCAACAGAGGAGAAGGCAGAACAGAAATGGCATTCCATGGACTCCATCACTATAAACAAATACACACTACATCAACAAGGACTCATTTTTGTTCCGTTGGCCTTTTCTTTTTTTTTCTTTTTGTATTATGTTGTACTCAAATACAAGCAGGCGACAACAAACACTGTTGAGATTGGAGTGGATTGTGAATTGCAAAACCAGGTGCATTGACTTTTTTTTCTCGTTTGGAAAGTACGTTTTTAAATAAATCCTTTAAATGAACGTTGGTCTTCTGTGTGGAGCTGGGTGAATGTTATGAAAGACTCCTTAGAATATATAAGTCCAGTAATTCCTGTAAGCAGCAATGAGGTGACTGAGCCGTACAAAATGTTTAGCCTTTGCATGGTTTTAGTTACAATGAATGTAGACACTTCAAATAGAGCCAGTCTGTGCTTTGTGTCAGCTGTTTGAAATAAAAGCTAGATGGCAGCATTGTCACACATGTCAACAAAAGCCACCCTCAGCACATAGAGCTGTATGTGGGTCATATTTAGGATATAAACATGTTTATAATTTGCACGTAAGAATTTTTGATGCCCAACAAAAACTTATTATGGGTGAAATAAACCTTTAAAACTATAAGTACGTGGGCAGAAAGTAATACTTTGGGTGGAATAAGTAATAAAAATCATAAGTTGTTGGACAAAAAAGTATTATTTGGGTGAGATAAACCTTTAAAATCACAAGTAGTTGGACAAAAACTTGTATTTGGGTGGAATAAACCTTTAAAACTACATGTACTTGAATGAAAAGTAGTATTTTGGGTGGAATATAATTTTAAACCGATAAATACTTGGACCTTTAAAACTACAAGTAGTTGAACAGAAAGTAGTATCAGGATGGAATAAACCTTTAAAATCATACATCCTTTACATCATTAGACAGAAAGTAATATTTGGGTCAAATAAACCTTTAGAACTATAAGTACTTGGAAAACAGTATTTTGGGTGGAGTATACATTTAAAACTTTCAATACTTGGACAGAGTCTGGTATTTTATGTGAAGTAAACATTTAGAACTATAAGAACATGGACAGGTAATCGTATTTTGCGTGGAATAAAGCAATGAAACCATAAATAGTTGGTAAGAATGAAGTATTTTGGAGGTAATAAATATTTAAAACCATAAGGTGATGGATGGCAAGTATTATATTGATGGCATAAACCTTTAAAACTACAATTAGCAAAAAAAAAATGTGGTTTGGTTGAATAAACATTTAAAACTACAAGTAGTTGGACAAGGAAAATGTATTTTGGGGAGAAATAAACATTTGAAATTATAAATAGTTTTTTTTGGATGAAATAAACCTTATAAGACTATAAGTATGTCAGCAAAAAGTAGTATTTTGGGTGGAATATACCTTTAAAACTATAAATGCTTAGACAGAAAGTAGTACGTTGGATGGAATAAACCTTTAAAACTACAAATAGTTGGACAGAAGCTTGCTCCAGGGTGGAGTCTGAATGGAAAATTCCCAGCAGTAAAATGATAAGAATTGAGAAAAGAGGTTTTGTTAATTGAGGTTTTTGCTTATTGGAGCTAAATATTATTTGTTTGTTCTCAAATGTTCAGAAAAGCACAAAACTGCATTGATTATTGACAAACAAGGCAACACAGACTCACTGCTTCTACTTTACACTGATGGATCATGCTGTAGTGTGTAGTCGCCTGCCAAAGGCTTATTCTGAGGCAGGAAAACCCCTGGTGAGCACAGCAGGAAGAGCCCAGGTATGACTAATAACGTTAAATAATGAAGGCTCAGATCAGCTTCAGAGTGTCAGTGTGCAAAACCAGCAGCCTGTAACTGTTAAAACCTGATTAAATGCAGTCTTAAGTGTTGTTGCAACCTAAACCGATGATGTGCTGCTACATATGTGTGCGGTGCAAAAGGCTTTTAATGCAGAGAAACAGGGAGGGAAATGTTTGCTGCGGTTCAATAGAAGGTCGTGAAGTCTGGCTCTGGAGGCAGCTTGTTTGCTTCACCAGCCTGGTTAGTGCTGCTTCAGGGTTTATTGAGCTGCTGAAGAGGCTGAGAAAGACCTGAGCAACCGAAGGATCACAAACAGACAACTCAATCAATGTCCTGCTGGGAAGCCAATTTTAGTACAAAGGTCAACCTCTGCACTGAAACGTCCTGTTTTAACACTTACTGTTTTTAAAATTCATTATACATGAACCCATTTACGACTTTAGGCAGATTTTAAGGGGAAAAAAACTGGCGACACTGAGGCCATTTGCCATTCACGCTCCATAATACGTACTGTGCATCCAGAAAGTATTCATACAGTTTCACTTATTCCACAACTTATGTTACAGCCTTTTTACAAAATGGATTAAATTTTTTTTTCCTTAAAAGTTCTACACACAATACTACATAATGACGAATTGAAAAATGTCTTTTAGAAAATTTGGCAAATTTATTAAAAATAAAACACTCAAATATTGCATGCACACCCTTGTATTCACACCTTTTACACAAGACTTTGTTGAAGCACCTTTGGCAGTGACTACAGCCTCTATTCTTCTTGGGTATGATGCTACAAGCTTATTTAGTATATATGTTAATAACCTACCCGAAGTTTGTTCAAATGTCAATGTCTAGTTGTATGCAGACGACGCTGTAATTTTCACACATGCCAAAACCACACAAGAAGTTTCAGAAATCTTAACATCAGCCTTGACTCATGCTCAAAAGAGGGTCAAGGAATCATGCTTGCAACCTAACAGAAAGAAAACCATCTGCATGATGTTCAGTAGAAAACCAACTGAATTACAACGGTCCAGTGTCTTCCTGGATGGAGTAGAGCTTAGTCTTGTCAAGGACTTTACAAACCTGGGACTAACATTTTACCCGACATTGAAATTTAAGAAACATATTAAGCACCTCAAAAAGACTGTTAATTTTAATGTAGTAAATTTTAGACAGTTAAGACCCTTTATGACTCTGTATGCTGCACGGATGTTTTTACACTCTATGATTCTGTCACATGTAGAGTATTGTGTAATGGTCACATGCTCCTGGTGAAACACTCAAACCAATAGAATCACTTTTTTTTTTAAAAGCTATAAAAATTTTGGACAAGAAACAGCCCTCATTTCATCATTGCACTGTTTTAGACAAGTACAGTTCACTCAATTTTAATAATTTTGTTATTTTTAAATATGGTTGTCTGGTATGTAAAGCTTTGCATGGACTTGCCCCTCCTCCATTACAGGATTTTATTAAACCAGACTGTGAGTGGGATGGGCACCAGGGCCACAGTTTGGGGGGACTGTGAGGTTCCACACTGTGCTCTCAGTCAGAGGCACTAAGAACTGGAATAGTCTCCCAATATCAATAAGAGAGACTCCAACACTGACCACGTTTAAATCAGACCTTAAACAGTTGCTAAAGGAAAACCAGGCCTGTGAACACTTTTAGTGTGTAGTTATTGTTATTGTTGTACCTTGTCATTGTATTTTGTACTGTTTTGTATTTAGTCTCCATAGTGACTACAGATAGAAACTAGCATCTTTGCTATAATCTGGGCTCTGGCTGGGCCACTCAACGACAGAGACTTGTCCTGAAGCCACTCCTTTGTTATCTTGGCTTGAATACTAATGTACATACTATATTTAAGTGTTTTATTTTATTAACTCCTCCAAATACTTCATTCTGTCCAGTTACTCATAGTTTTAAAGGCGTATTCCACCCAAATATTACTTAGGTTCTACAACTTGTGATTTTAAATGTTTATTCCACCCAAAATACCACTTTCTGATCATGCACCTACAGATCCAAAGATTTATTAAACCCCAAATACTATATTGTGCTTATAGTTATAAAGGCTTATTCCACCCAAATGCAAGCTTTTGTCCATGTGCTTCGAGTTTTAAAGACATATTCCACCCAAAATACCACTTTCTGCCCAGGTACTTGTAGTTTTAAAGGTGTGTTCCACCCTCATAATACTTGTTTGTCTGAACAACTTATTTTAAATGTGTATGCCACCAAATGTGCTGAATTTATAGTGTTAAAGGAATAGTCCACCCAAAATACTATTTCATGCCCACGCACTTGTAGTTTTTAAAGGTTTATTCTACCCAGTTAACACTTTTTTTGTCCAACAACTTACGATTATAAATGTTTATTACCTCCCAAATACTTCATTCTGTCCAGTTACTTATAGTTTTAAAGGTGTATTCCACCCAGTCGCAGCCCTGCTATGACGGCTAAAAGGTAAAGGAAGTGTCTGCAGGAGCCACACCTGGTTCCACACCCCACCAGGTCTGTCCAGGTGTTTCACCATGAGCAGCTCCTGTGTGTGGACCTGTGCTTTGCTGCAGTATTCGGTGGTTTCCAGAACCAGAGAGCTTTGCAGCAGCATCCCTGTCGTCCCTCTGTGATTCATGGCAGCGTTTCAGTGGGCTCTTTAAGAGGAGCGACTCTCTGCATCTGCTGATCTGTGAGCCGGAGCGGTGCCGCCCTCCCGCACATCCTGCTGCACCTCGGGGACCGACGGACACCCGGCGGCTCGTCCCGGGACCCAGCCAGCCTCTTCTGCGCCTGGATCGGCGCCGGATATTAACATGCTCCGGGCCCGGCGTCCTCTGCGGCCGGGCAGCTGTGGAAGGTAACCGGACTGCTGGTTTGTTCTTATCGGCGGATCGCATCATACATGTTTGATGATCCAGACATGACACTTCCTCCTGATCCGCGATGGGCAGCTTCTCCGGGCTTCTAGCAGCGTGTCTCCCCTGTTGGTAGCCGGTCGGTCCGGTTCAGCCGGTTGGGCGTCAAAGAGGAAGCAGCAGCAGCAGTTTGATCAAGTGAGTGTGAGATCATAAACAGGGCTGCACCGCTCACCAAGTTTCCTGCAGAATAATGTGAGATCTGAGCCCCCAAAACTAACCAGAATGCACCGCAGCTGCCTCCCTCAATAGCAGCATCCACACAGACAGAAGGTAATCATTAAATGTGTGTCCATCAGCATGTCCTCGGTGCTGGGAGAGCTGAGCCTGGCTGAGCTGCCCATGGAGAGCTGGATGTCTCAGCTGCCCTGCGCTCTGTGGGACACCCCCCTGTACCACCTGGCCATCCCAGGTAAGCTGCCATAACACAGCACACTGTGGAGGGTGGAGGCGTTTCAGTGTTACCACAATGACAAATGTGCAGTTTAAGGTGGCAATGAGAGAGAGCTCAATGTGCTGCAGCTTAAGAAAGCACAGGCAAATGGACAGAAGGCAAACAAATGAGGTGAACATCTGCATCAGTCTGAGAACACAAGCAACAAATACGACATATACAGCATCATAAAATATACCAAAAACCCAACCAAATGCAGAAAAGCACTGCAAAGTCAGACAATATGGATAAATATCAGAACACACTGCAAACTGGGGTTGTTGCAGTGCACTGGTACTGATGATAACCATGATATTCAACGATTAAAATACTGATATCGTGATATTTGATCATACAGTAAATAATCCAGCATCAGTATCTGTCTGAGGACTGCACTCTAAAGCAGGATTAAAGGTTAGCAAGGTTCAACTTCAGGTTTATTTTTTTAGGGTTTCTGTGGAGCTTCACTACTTTGCAGGGTAAATATGTTTGAGATATCTGTCTATTATCAATTCTCTTGGAATATGGCATCAACATTCCTAGAAAATGCTGTGGAGCTCAGGGAACATAGATGTTAAATATAGGCAATACGCTGTAAAAACAACTTCTTTAGAAAGAAAAAATGTAGCAGCATTTGTGCCAGAAAACAAACATTAAAAACAGTGGAATAATGTAATGTTTAAAATAATGATATTTTAGCTGATTTTGGCCCTATAAGATTTACAGGAAGCCTTTCTGGTTTGAATTATGTTTAAATATTGAAATATTTGTTCTTTACTTGCACTCAAGTCTATTTAACAGTATCAGGGCTGCAGACGTAAGGATGAGGCTAAAACTGTCTGATAAGAAAAGTCTGCATCCAAGCAGCGCACTAAAGTAATACACTGTTATAATTAAGTCATGCTTTAATGGTGGGGCTGAGAAACTGATAAGTCTATTAACTTACACACTCACACTCTGCGCCTTTTTCCTTCCTGTCTCTGGCTGCAGCATCTGTGTACTTTTAGCCTGTATTATGTTTTTAGTTGTTCATATTGGTTCATGGTTATAGTATGTTCTTGTGGGAATTATGCGGCTCTAGACTTGTCCATGTGTGTGACTGGTGATCTGGTACCAAAACTGCCTCTTTTAATTGCACACATTAGAAGCTAGATTTAGAAATTCACCCTACATCGACTTAATAAGCTGATAACCAGCTTCGATATCCAGACTACACTCACCGTCCACTTTATTAGGTACACCTTGCTAGTAAAAGGTTGTACACCCTTTTTGCCTTCAGAACTGCTTTAATTCTTCGTAGCATACTTTCAACAAGAGATTTTGGTCCATATTGACATGATAACGTCACACAGTTGCTGCAGATTTTTTGGCTGCACATCCATGATACCAATCTCCTGTTCCACCACATCCCAAAGGTGCACTACTGGATTGAGATCTGGTGACTGTGGAGGCCGTTAGAGTACAGTGAACTCATTGTCATGTTCAAGAAACCAGTTTGAGATGGTTTGAGCTTTGCGACATGGTGCATTATCCTGATGGAAGTAGCATCAGAAGATAGGTACACTGTGGTCATAAAGGGATGGACATGGTCAGCAACAGTACTCAGGTAGGCTGTGGCATTTAAACGGTGCTCAGTTGGTACAAAGGGGCCCAAAGCGTGCCAAGAAAATATCCTCCACACCATTACACCACCAGCAGCAGCCTGAACCGTTGACACAAGGCAGGATGGATCCATGCTTTCATATTTTTTACACCAAATTCTGACCCTACCATCTAAATGTTGCAGCTGAAATCGAGACTCATCAGACCAGGCAACGTTTTTCTATCTTCTGTTGTCCAATTTTGATGAGCCCGTGTGAATTGTAGCCTCATTTTCCTGTTCTTAGCTGATAGGAGTGGCACCCGGTGTGGTCTTCTGCTGCTGTAGCCCATCTTCTTCAAGGTTCGACGTGTTGTGCAGTCAGAGATGGTATTCTGCATTCCTTGGTTGTAACCAATGGTTCTCTGAGTTACAGTTGCCGTTGTATCATCTCCAACCAGTCTGCCCATTCTCCTCTGACCTCTCACATCAACAAGGCATTTTCGTCCACACAGCTGCCGCTCACTGGATGTTTCCTCTTTTTCGGACCAACCTCTGTAAACCCTAGAGATGGTTGTGCGTGAAAATCCTAGAAGATCAACAGTTTCTGAAATACTCAGACCAGCCCGTCTGGCACCAACAACCACACCATGCTCAAAGTCACTTAAATCCCCTTTCTTCCCCATTCTGATGCTCGGTTTGAACTTCAGCAAGTTGTCTTGACCACGTCTACATGCATAAATGCATTGAGTTGCGGCCATGTGATTGGTTGATTAGCTATTTGTGTTAACAAGCAATTGTACAGGTGTGCCTAATAAAGTGGTCGGTGAGTGTATATTGAACTCGCTTCATGGTTCAGGCCTCTGGTTGAACCTCCAACATAGTGCGTGATTTCGCTATATTGATGGCAGATGTTTGGACTTGTGGGTCTTTTGCTTATCAGTTTATCTGGTTGCCTTTTCACTGTCCATTTAGTTAATTACTTGTCCTTTTTGTACACTTTAGTACAGTTGTGTTTACAGACTCTCTACAAAGTCAAGCTAGATTTCTATAGCTGCATTTCTTTTCCTTTTGTGTGTTGTGAAATTTGTTGAGCTCTCAGAGCCGCCACAGCTATTACATGAACCAATCATGTCTTATGGTGATTAAGTGTATTATGTTTGCCCCATTTAGGCAGCCACAATGCAATAACCTACTGTCTGGATATGAACGACAGATCCCCTGTTGACCTCATGCAGCCAGACCTGCTTCAAAAGCTGGACAAATACATGAAGCCCCTCATCCGGCCCTTCGTGTACAAGTGGGCAATAACACAGGTAATAAATCGCACCGGCTTGTTCTCACTGTAAAGGATGTTTTGTGGCACTGAAAGCTGGGTCTCATATAATGAATTCTGCATGTGGTGTCTTGCAGGAGTTCACTATAAAGCAGCAGCTGGACTGTGGGGTCAGATACTGCGACCTGAGAATCGCTCATCGGCCCAACGACAGCTCCACCGATCTGTACTTCTACCACGGAGTTTACACCACGCTCACTGTGGAGGTGAAGGAACGGCACGCAAATGATGTTGTCACGGTGAAATTTATGCTCCTGAAATTAATGCTCATTTGCATTTAAAGAAGAAAGAGCAAGAAGTCCAAGCTCAGCAAACACTGATGCTAAATCCTCCTAAAATTACATTAAAACCTTAAGTCTGCTGTTTTATTTGTCATGTCCATGTTAAAAAATCACTCTAAAAATTAAAATATTCACAATTTTGGATGTTTATGCTTAAAGTGCCTTTTCCTGAACACTATGGTTAAAAGTGACAATTGCAAAATAATTGAAAATGTTAAAATGTAGTGTAATACTAGCAAAAATAATGCTGAGTCATAAAGTTAGTGAACTTTGATATGGAGCAACATCTGTCTAAAGTTTGCTAACACCAGCCACAATGTGCTGCCAGATCAAGGAAGGCTTTATCAGCAAAACCACTGAGGTGTGCAAACTGAGTGAGGATTTTTGCATCTAGTGAATGAAACTTTTATTTCTTAAGTTGTGTAGTTTTACTTGAGCACACATACGCAGGATATTGGTAATCCTGCACATCTGTTTCATGAGACAGGTGCATAGGAGGGGGACAAGCATATGAAAAGTTTCAGATAGACTCCCACACATGCTGTCGAACTTATAAAAATACATTATAACGTCCAAAAAATACATTATGAACAACATTTTGGTGCCAGGCCGTCATCAGGCAAATGGTTCATTCCAAAGAGAAGCCATATTAAAGAGGCAATGGCTGTAACTCTGCAGCCATTAAGTTTCCCTTTGTACTACTGGAAGGCATGACTCCCAAAACATCTTCCTAATGAACAGACAGTTAGACAACACTTTATATTGCAGCACTCATAAATGTACCCTAAAATTGTTCACATTAAATGGGTAAAATGCTATGATGTGAAAGCCTAAAACCTCCAAGAGCCAAACCACATTCTGCCAAAAAACATGCATCTCCAGCTCCCTGCAGAGGCCGAATGTAGATGAACCTACAGGGATTCCTTTGGCAAATGGGGAAAAAAGCAATTAAGAAAGTGTGCAGGAGTCTGTTTAAAAGGAGGAGGAGCAGCCTCTTTTTAATGTCAGATCCAGTGTGTAAAAGAAAATTTTAGTATTTCAACAGAAGAAAATTTTGAAATCATACTTGCTCTCTGTCTTACTTATCTCTAAATGTACTAAATCGGCTGCAGTGCACCGGGTGCACTCTGTTAGGCCTATTAGCCTAAAACAATTCTAAATGAACATAAGAAGCTGGCATATGCAGCATATTAAATCACTTTGATCGAGTTATTTGATTTGAAAAGTTTTATCATGATATAATTTTTCCATTTTGATGAGATTGGAGGCTTCACACCCACCTTGGTCGAATTGTATCTTCTGTTACAAACACTGGAGCTGCCGAGGTTCACTATAGTCGCCTAACGTTATATAAAGATTAGACCAAACAGATTAAAATATGCCATTTGTGAGATGTTCATACCCAAAGATTCAAGCATTGAACACAAAAAGTGGTGTAAGATCCAAACACAGATACATTAACCACGTATTTTAGATGATATCCCAGTGTTGCTTGTTGAGCTGTAATTTTCTGGCCCTTTGTTTGAACACAATGC
Source organism: Dascyllus trimaculatus (assembly GCA_024666655.1). Lineage (NCBI taxonomy): Eukaryota > Metazoa > Chordata > Actinopteri > Pomacentridae > Dascyllus > Dascyllus trimaculatus. The sequence goes on from CM045446.1 coordinate 21,442,096, forward strand.
AACCACATGAGGACTTCTTTGACATGGCATCAATTAGTTTAGAGGAGACTCTGAGAAAACATTAATAAGGTTAGACCAAGCTGTTTCCATTAGGTTGAATGAGTGCATTTTGTGAAAAAAGTTACAATACATTTATACATTGGCAATAAAAATCATACAATCCAGATTGCTTCACAGTGAATTCCTGGATGAAAGTCATGCACCATGTAGCAAAAAGTATTTCAGGCACCTCGTGTGATGAATCCAATGTTTTTCAGTCTCCTCTGCTCTCCTGCAAAAGCTGCACTGTGTTTAGAAAAAAAGAACAAACTAATCTATCCAGAGCACTTTGGCAAATTGTGACAGACTTTGATATTTTCATCTTGTTGCAGACTCAAGTGTTGAAGCCAAAAATCAGTCCTGCCTGATAACGGCAACCTGGCGGCTGTACAGGTTTGCAGCGAGGTTTTAAAATAAGGCTGTGACTTGTAAATGGTGACTTGTGTTTCGCTGACAGACCGTCCTGATGGAGATAAGAGAGTGGCTGGACGCTCATCCCAAAGAGGTGGTCATACTCTCCTTCAGCCACTTCCTGGGCCTGAGCCAGGAGCTGCACATGCTGCTGCTCACAACCATCCGCAATGCGTTCACCTCCAAACTCTGCCCCAAAACGGTACAGCTGTGCTTCCTGTTTTGTATAAGATTTAAAAGTCTCACCACATTTTACATTTATTGTCAGCAAATCCCAGAAAACAGCTGTGAATCCAGTGTTGCATGTGTCTTATTGTGCACCGGAGCTCCACTGTTGTCCAAACAGTAAAGCAAACTGCTGCACCAGACGTTCACTGTAGTTTACTTTTACTTAATCAAATGTAATCAATGAACCACAACATTAAAACCATTTACAGTTGAAGTTAATGATATTGATCATCTCATTATAATGCAACCCTAAGTGCTTTTGTAGAAGGCAACCAGACTTTTATTGGTTCTTGAAAATGTTTCGTCTTCATCCAAGACACTTCCTCAGTTCTAACTGACTGGTGAGGAGTCCCAGGTGTTTATTCTCTCCCCCAAACTACATGGCTCACCACTACGACCCGAGACTCTTGGGTTGTAGCGGTAAAACTGCCTGGCGATGGATCTCAGGACTGCATTATAAGTACCTAATAAGTGGTGTCATAGACTCCCTCTCCTGTTTGAGATGGTTGTTCCAATTCAACTCAGTTGACTTCCTTCACCCCTCTCTCAAACCACCTGTCATCTCTGTCTAGAATGTTAATATTGCTGCTCTCAAAAGGAGTGACCCTTATCCTCTAGATCAGGGGTTCTCAACTGGTGGGTCAAGACCCAAAAGTGGGTCACAAAGCCATTTTTAGAGGGTCGCAGAAGCATGCCCTCCAAAAAAAGTAGTGGTATAAAGTCTTTTATTTTAAAGGACGTGTCTCTTATGATGCAGTTTGCTTTCAATAGCAGGATATTTAGTGGTGGAGACGGCAGTAGTTACTCACTATTAACCTCTAGATTTCTGCCAGCTTATAGGAGAAATTTATGCTAAAATGTGTCAAAAATGAACCAAAATGTGCTCAGAATCTGTCAAAATGGACCAAAATATGCCCAAAACTTGGCAAAAACGTCCAAATATACCAAAATGAACAAAAAATAAGCCAGAATTTTCCCAGTTTGTATCAAAATGCATTGAGATTACACCTGAATAACCTTTAATTTGTTAACAGGAACAGCAAACTTCAACAATTTGGGTCGCGACCAATAGAGACATGTGGGTCCTGAGGCTGGACCAGTTGAGAACCACTGCTCTAGATGCAGGTGGATTGCTGTCAGATGTGAGAATAAATACCTTGGACTCTGGAAATCCTTTGGATGAGAGGTTTAACATCTTTATGAAACAGAAAGATATCCAGTTGTTTTCTACTGAAGCACGTTGGATTACCAGGACCTGGATGACTGGGAATCAACACAAACAATAGTTTGTTCTACTGGGAAGCCTTTGGGCCTTGCATTCAAAGGGGTGCTTCTTTGATACATACTGCCACCTAAACATGGCAGATGAAGCAAACCCACCCCATGGCAATATGATTTCACCACATTGCAAAAAGTGGTCATGAACGACTTGAGGAACACGACAAAGAGCCCAAGGTGTTGACCCAGCATCCAAACTGCTCAGATCCCAATCTGATTGAAGGAAGCCTGATTCATGGAGGCCACACCCTGCAACCCATAGGATCCACTATTAGCATCTTGGTTCCAGATGCCAGAGGTTCTGTCTTTATGCCCCGAAGGGTCCGAGCTATTTTGACGCCACTAGGAAGACCTACACAATATTAGGCAGATAGTTTAAATATTGTGGTGTGCACTATTCTGCTTTGGATGGTCACTGAGGCACCAAATGTGTATTAGTCCAAAAATAGAAAAGTAGTCCCCCATATATCCACTACATACTCCTGTTTGAGTAACACTTAATTTTAAAAAAACTACAGTGTCCAGCTGATGAAACTTAGATATTTGTTATAGAGATTTACATCTTCAGTAGGAACCAATGAATTTGAAGGTGATAGTACTCAGACCAGTACATCACTGGTTTGGTCTTTGCATGGCATCTGGTGATGATAAGAAAATAACAGAATAATGCCAACCTCACCCTTTAAAGTCGCACAGAAGTGAAACTAAACCCATTATGTTGTTGCTTTCAGGAACTGTTAACTCTTCGAAACCTGTGGGCTTTAGGCTACCAAGTGATTGTGTCCTATGAACACACTATTTCCAGCTGTCACAGTGAACTGTGGCCACACATTCCTTACTGGTGGGCCAACAAATGCAAAGCTGAGGCTCTTATCGAGGAGTTCGAACACAGGAAACAACATGGCAGGCCAGGTAATTAAGTGTTGACTGACAATGTCAAACACATGCAAGGAATAAAGTGTATTTATCACTAATTTATTAATTTATAATGAAATTGTTTGTGTGTGTTTTGTGCTTCAGGAGGTTTCTTTGTCACAGGAATCAATCTGACAGAGGACTTAAAGTACATCTGCACACATCCGACAGAGTCTCTGAAGGACTTGGTGACGTCCACGTATCCGACGCTGCTCGGCTGGGTTAAAGAACAAACTCCTGGCTCCAGAGTCGGCTCTCTCAACATCATCGCCGGGGACTTTATCACCGAGAGCCACTTTGTACCGACTGTTGTTACACTGAACGAGAAACTACTGAAATGGTCCTCGTGACTTTTCACCAATAAGCATGACTCTCCGTTAAACAAAAAATGTGAATCACAGCATGAAATACTTTTGAGCTTGTTTTGTTAAGGGTGTCAGAAAAATACTTGAATTATTCATTTAAACATTAATGCACTTGCTGGAAGCAGTGACGTGTGCATTTCAGTCTGAAAGCTGCTTTTTGATATTTTGACCTGCACTTGTTTGTTTACATTCAGTTCACTATTTATGCAATGTACTGTATCAGTTTTCACAAGTCAGCGAGGCGGCCAGGTTTATGTTACGCTGACCAAAGCAATAACGATACAACTAATCTCACCTTAACGTAGACATTTTAGACCAGTAAGCACAAACTATGTATTCAATGAGCACATATGAATATAATGTAGGACACAACCTTTTATAATTACAAGCAGTAAAACTGTATCAGCTACAATACGCTTATTTAACCTTAGAGAATGTAGAGAAGACATGAAACTTATGCAAAATGCATGGAAAGCTTACTTGCATGAACCCAACCTTGACTGTTCTACTACTTTAGCCAATAGGTTCAGCCTTGATTCAACATGACGCTGCACCGCTGTGCCTGTGGAGAAAAGCTTTTCCAATAAACATGAGCATTTTTAAGCAAAATATCTCATTTTATTCAGATTGACAATATGTTTTCAATTCATCTCGTAAGTGTAGCTCAAAGGCTTTTCCTCTCTATAAACCTCTCAGTCTGAACTGACCACTTGTTTTGTTGCACAAATGAGGTCACCGTGTGTTCAGTGCTTTTGGCCACAGGGAATGTCAAACCATGGGGTCCCTATAGGGCCACAGAGGGGGAAAAAGCTTTTGTTTTCTCCTGCAGTATGTGTTTCTATAGAATTGCTTTTATTACATCACCTGTGTGAAATGCTACTGCGACTCTGGGGTCAGTTCAGTTCAGTCGTAATGGCCAACAAGAGGAAAAACATGTATATGATTCATGAAAAACCTTCCTACTCAGATGGTGTTTATTGTAGGAGACACAAGATATTTCCCTTTGTCATTTTTATAAAATTAAGAATACAATTCTTACCATGCCCGACTGTGTGCCGGAGGTTTAAAGATGTTTACAACATAAGGAAAATTCCTGCTAACGCTACATAACGGTCATTAAAAAATGTATTTAGTCTTAAGACTGAGTGCGCCACTGGAAAGTTATAGGCTGTGTGTTGTTTAATTAATGAGGAATAATTATTAACTTTATTCTTACAGCACTTTTCCAAAAGTACAAAGCAGACGTTAAAATACAAAGGGTAAAAACAGAGAAGACAAAAAGTAATATATACAGTAACCACAGTAAATTGATGCACCAGTTAAAAGAAGCCCTATAAAAAAGGAAGGAAACTTAGGAGCATAAACAATAAATCCGGTCACCTGTGGTCACAAGGTGAGATTCAGGGACAGAGTATTGTTCCTGCCAGTGATCAGGCTTGTTCGATAACTCGACGCCTGGCTGTGAAACGCTCCAAAAACAACCAATAAAATCTTAAAATCAGTTCTAAAATTTACTGGGTGCCAATGAAAACCAGCAAGAAATGGAATGATGTGTCCACTTCTACTAGAAGAAATCAAGGCCAATCAATTCAAATTAAATTGCTTTATTAAAATATAGTACATTTGCATTATGAAGGATGCTAAATTTTGCAGAGTCTGCTTCGATATTCTGTTTAAAAGGCGAGTAATAGTTGAGTTTTAAAACTGAAATCCTAAATTAACCCTAATTTGGCATCTTCCTTTTAGGGTTCCACTGTTTTTCTTCCATGATCACTTTCATTTAAAGGAATGAAATCCACCTCATAGTGCAGCAACATGATTGACCAACGAGTCCCTGCCGGTGCTCGTGTACAGCGATATATATGCAAATATTTTATTTCACTATGCTGCTTTTAAATGAATGTAACTTTTTATGTTTGTTTTTTTAAGTACAAAAGGCATATTTACCACTTTTTTCCTGTCATTTTTGTTTGTCTTATCCTTTAAACAGTGCACTTTCTGCTTTTATGTCTGCTCCATGTAAGTTTCTCTCCATAATTTAAAGCCAGTGTGCCGCACTAAAAATTAAACAAGGTCTGACCCACAGAGAAACAGGAGCTGCTCTTCCTGGAGGCATTTGTTTCCACCGTTGTAAACAAAGGTGAAAGTACTTTTCTCATCAGGTAGCCATTAGTTAGAGAGAGTAATGTGATGTTTTTGCTACGTTAAGTGACTGAATTTGAGACAAAAACATGAAAATGACACAAAAGTAAGGATTGAGGACTTTTTTACATGCATTTTGTCATTCATACAAAAGCCATTCTAATCTCAAGTCCCCTTTTTAACTTGTGCAAAAATAAATTAAAAGATAAATATCCAAGGAAATAAAAGTGATGTCTAATATTTAGGTGCAATGACAGCGTCAAGTCTGCAACTCACTGATATAAGTGAACATTTAATACCTTCTTTGGGAAATGCAATTTAAGGCCTATAAAGCAGCTGATGTTTGTCTTCAGCTGGTAAACTGCTCAGTAGTGTGACTGACATGGTTGATCTGAGATCTTTCAGGTTTTGCTGATAAAAGCTTTGGTTGTACAAACAGTGTGGTTTAGGTCATTGTGTGGCTGCAGGACGAAGGTCCAGCCAATCAGATTGGAGGAACTGATTTGCACAAAGGCAGAAACTGTCTGCACATCCCTGAATGCATCCTGCAACGTGCCAGTCAGTTCCAGAAGCAGCAATTCAGACCCAGACCAGAATCTGACCTCCTCTGTGTTTTATAAATAAGGTGGAATGAGTTGGATCATGGGCACTTCCTGTCTTTCTCCACACTTGTTCATTTTGGTCTCATCTTTTCAGAGAAGTTTGCTTTAGGGGAAGTTTGAGCCTCTTCTACAATCTAAATATCTGCCTGTCACCAGCTTCAGTCCACTGCTGCACTGATACATCCATTTTTCGCTGCTTTTTTTCTCTGCTTCTATTTTTCTATCACTATCAGTTATCTGGTCTTCATGTTTTGCCTTCTGGCTTCTGTCACGTTTCCTCCCCCTCAGAGCACAACACAAGATATCCGAGGCTGAAACAGGGAAACTAACAAAAACTGCACACTCAAAATGGAGTAACAAATGGGTCTTCGTTTTCTAAAAGGTGATGGTGACATTTGTCCCAACTACCATCCACTGAGTCTATCAAAAGGATAGAATAACTAAAATTATGATCCAAAACACCTGACGGGGGAGTCGCTAGTTTTGCAAGGAGTTGTTTGGAAAAAGAAAAAATAGCAAAGAATAACCTGATTCTCACATTCAGACACTCAAACTTTTCAAAAGAAAGCCAGCTGATGGTGCTGAACCTTCTGAGCCACACTCCCCAACTGAACTGAGAGTCAAAACCCTCTTTTTTATAAAGTCTCCTCCCAGCCAGGCTGACGACCAACAGCCCACAGCTGAGCTCTACTTCACAGGTGCAGCAGATCTACCTGATGAGCAGGGTGAGCTGGGCCTGTTATTTCCATATCAATCCATAACACTTCAGATACAATCTCAACAGATGAACTGGCAGATTGAAACGAAGGCTCGACGTGTGTCTGTATGAACAATCCATGCAAAAGGAGACACCTGGCCAACGAGTTACACCTGTCTGTCAGGCCTGGAGATTAGAAAATGAAGGTTATGTGCAAATAAAGAGCGAAATAAAGGTTGAAAGCCATTGTTATGTTTTGATCTGAAATTGAAATGCTTTAAGTTACAAAAAACATGACAGAATTTCACTCTACTGGTAACACATTTCAATAATATTAATTAAAATTCCTCTCCGGTTGTTGACTCGGCTTCTAAAAACTCATCTCTGTGTTAAAGATTTATAAGTTTTCTCAAAGCAATAATCTCTCCCTGGTTAAAATAGCCTAGTTTAATCAGGTTTATCACAAAATTAGAAACTTCAACAACAATAAACACATTATAAGGCAAATATAATGAAATAAAAGTATTATTTAGAGCACATGAAACTTAAAAGGAAATGAATCAGCTAAAACAAGAACAGCTAGAAGTTAAATAAGATGAAATTAGAAACCTGAGTTGCCCTGAGGATATTTGAAAAAAGATTCTGTATGCATAAAATTTTTTTTTTTTTTTACAGATTTTTCCCTGTTTTTTTAAATTTTTTTTTACAAAGTTTAGGGGCAAAACCTAATGTAAAACAAAGGAAAATAAAGAAAAAAGATAAAATAAAAAAGAATAATAATGATAATAGCAATGCTTTAGTAATACTTTAGTAATTTTATTATCTGTAATTAAGAAAAACTAAGAAAATATATAGAATAACAAAAAGCGGTTCAAGAATTTACTGTTCAAAACGGTTATAAAATTTTATTTTTACAGTGTACATGGAAAACCCCAGAAATCCAAGGATTCCCAGCATGCCCTATAAGATTTGTTTTAATTTTTTTGTTTGTTTTGTTGTGACAAATAATCCAAATAAAATGTAAAAGTAAGTTTCAAAAATATAACTAGTGCTTTTTAAAAAAAACATTTCTTTGCAAGTGTGATTTCAATGGACAAGTCCTGCCCCCCTTTGTCCTACGTCACGGCACCCGCACGGAGAGTATTTTGATAAAGATGTTCGTTTGCTAGGCTAAAGCTAAAGCTAGCTGTAAATAATGTGTGTTTTAATACGTAGAAATATACGTAGCCTAATTTTCTAAAGCTGACTCTCCACGTTAACCTAGAGGCTTTGCTGGTGACACCGTCAGCTGTCAGTCAGCACCTCGGGAGAAACCAGGAAACTCAAAGTTCGGCTCCTTCTCTGCCGTCGGTGGTCGAGAGGAGTCACATGAAGGCAGGTATGATGGTCAGTTTAATCAGGTTTCTCACTTCTTCACCTCAGACCTGCTTCTTCTGAGGTCTGACGGAGCGACATGGAGCTCAGCTGCCAGGACTGGATGTCCGCTTTACCCGAGGAGCTGTGGGACGTGTCCCTCACAGACCTGGCCATACCTGGTACTTTATTTATCTGTTTCTGTGTTAACTAAGAATGTAGCTTCACAATGCAGAATACCAGTCCTTTAACAGCATGTAGGAGCTAAATAGAGCTAATGTTCAGTGACCGGAGGACAAACATCCTCTACACTGATGTATTTCTGCTGATTGGTTGTGTTCGTTAGAGCTGTAACTACTAGTTCATCAACTGATCCATCAACTAGCTTCATATATTTGATTTTAATTAAGGGGATATGCTACAGCAGAACAGTTTAAACTTAATAACTAATAGACATCCCCATGAAACTTACACATTTTTTGTATTACACACTTTCTGAAATATTGTGTTTAAATATGCAAGTGAGTTACTATACGTATCAAAATGCCCTTATTTGAATTAATTCCCAGTGCAGAAATCTGAACTGAAGCCAGCTTGTAAATTCTTGTGTCGTCTTGTCGACATATTAGAATCAAAGGGTTTTTACAGAGGGGAATTTTATCGCTCCATAAATCAGAAAATACACTCAGCAGTCAGAGAAAAATCAATTTTCGCCTTGCTTTTAGGTATTAAATGTTCTATAAATCAGGCTGAGGATGACATATGAGCACACTGCTCTGTAAAAACCTTCAGAGTATATATGGGAATAAAACTGGACAGTTTGACGCTGCTGAAATGAAGATTTCTGCCTCAGCGTATAAGGAAATACTCATTTTGAGAAAATGTCCTTTAAGGAATGTATTAAATTGAAATCTACAGACCCAAAGAGACAAAGACTAGTGATATAAACAGCTAAATGTGTATTTTAGGTGTTTTCTTTCCGTTAATCCAAAGAAGACGTCATGGAAGCAAAATACGACAAAACTTAGACAACAGCACATGATCAGCATATAAAAGCATAACCTTGCATTTATGCTGATACAGGTTTCTGTAGCATGTGACCAGTTATACCTGCTCTGTTGTGCAGTTACGACGACGTTTACATGAGATCGCCATAATAACAGTGACTAAGCTGTAACTTAGAGGACGCCACCCAAAGGTCTAAAAACATATATTTTTTCTTTCTTTTTTCTCCAAGACAATAACTTAAAAACAGAATATTATCTTGTGTGAAAAGTCAGCTTTCATTACCTTGGGGTCCCTATAAAACAAATTCTGTTTTGCTTTAATACTTGTGAGTACATTTACTGATTATACCTGTATATTTTTACTGAAGGAGAAATCTGAACACTGGTTCTACTTACCATTAAAGGCTTCATTTATTCAGGAAGTGTTATTAAGATCAAGACCTAAGGACACACAAAACAACACACACAGACACACTACAGTAATTAAAACAATCATAAATGATATGACTACCAACAAATAGGGCTTCAAGTAAAGGAATGTTTCTAACTTTATTGTGTCTGTTCACACAGGGAGCCATGATGCTATGAGCTACTGTCTGGACATAAACTCTCCTCTGCTCAGGTCTGAGTCGGACTTCTTCCGGGCCCTGGATAGACTTTTTTACTGCTTTACAAGGCCGATCATTTTCAAATGGGCTACCACACAGGTCTGTATGACGCTTAAAGCAACGTGTGCTGATCATTATTTTGTCAGAGTGATGTGGGGACATCTGTTGGACTAAGAAGTTGTTGCTGTGGGTGTTTTTGCAGTCAGATCCTCAGATATCAGCTGAAGGTTGAACAATATGGTTCAAAGTTCGAAGAGACAAGTCTTAACTTTTTCCCCCATCATCAATAGCTGCTGGTTGTGTCTGTAGATGAAGTTGCTGAGTGGATAAAGTGAACTGAGACAGGTCGGAGTTTTAAGACAATGAGAAGAAACTCATTAAACCGCTCTGTAGAGATTAGAGGAACTGCAGAGGTTTGGTTCCTTAATGCAAGAGACAGTTTTCACACATGAGTAACATAATGAACTTCATTTATACAACACCTTTGTGCTTTATAAGTTACAGAGTGCTTTACTATAAAAACACATCATAAAGTATTAAAAAAACAGAACTTAAGATGTAAAAACAAAATAATTTAAATAAACACAGTAGTTACCATCTGATAAGGAGGGAGGGAGTCTGACAGCAAAGACCTGGTCACTCATTGTAATCATATGATTCATTGTAAATCTAAAAATATAGATTTTAGCACCTTTGAAGTACCAGTGTGGAGGATTTAGGGGAATCTAATAGCAGAAATGGAATATAACTTTTATAATAATGTTTTTATTAGTGTATGATTGCCTGAAAATACTAATCAATCAATAAGGCAGCACCTTTACAGCTGCACAGAGAGCAGATCGTCTTTCACAGAGTCCGCCATGTTTCTACAGTAGCCCGGAATGGACAAACCGAGCAGTGGCACTACAGAAAGCCATCAGCATTTTTGTGTTTTTAGCAGCCACTTTAAGTTCACTTATCCCAGCAGCCGTTTTATCCATATAGTATATTTTTGTACATTTTGTATCACTTTAGGAAAAGTTAAAGGAAATGGCATAATTCAAAATAACTTTTGCATTAAAGGTTTTATGCATGGACAAGGTGGTTTTTGACTTTTTCATAAAATAGTTAATTCATACACTAGGAGGTGGGAACACATTTTTCAAATATCTCTCACATACGAACCATTTAACTCACATGGCTGATCAGCTGTCACTTTTGCTGTTTTTGTGTCTGGACAGCATGAAACATTGTTGATATCAGCTGACATGACAGAATAATTACAGCTTTTCTGATGTAAAACAACTACTAAGGACATTTCTATATTTTATTATTTTCTTAAATGACCAAAATTTGTTTCTTCTTCTTCATCTTTGTCTTTTTTTCGTCTGGTTTTGTTTTCAGCTTCCTCCAGCTTCTTCTACTGTTTATTACAGACATGTGTTTCTTATTTTTTTACATTCTTTTGCAATATTTCAAGTGTTAACTTCAAAATTTTTATAGCCTGCAGGTGAAAACATGCCAACGATAGAGTGCTGGCTGAATAAATTAAAGTAATAAATTGATTAACGCTGGGATATTTTATATTCGTTCATATATTAAATCCTTAATAATGCCCCTTGGCTGTTACTCGGTTAATTTAAAATTAAACTTGAAAGGAGGTAAAGCCAGAGGTAGTCAACTGGTTGCTACTTAGTGCTCCTTTAAGTGACGTCTCCAAAAACCTCACAACAAAAGGATCTTTTTCATCAAACATCATTACAGCAAAGTGCTACGTGAACGTGGTTTTGTGGACTTCCCTATTAGGAAATCCCCTCCCAATAGGGAAGTCCTCTTGGACAGAACATGTATTTTTGTCACTCAATATGTTTCATATCAGTTACGGTAAAATAATACATCAGATTGTCTTATGATGTACTGACATTTCTAATCTCTTCTGTTCAGGACAAAAGCATTGAGGAGCAGCTGTCGTTGGGGATTCGCTTCTTTGATCTCCGAGTTGCACATAAACCCAACGACTCATCCAGCGACCTGTACTTCACACACGTCATATACACATATTTAACAGTTTTGGTGAGTTTATTTTAAGTAAAAGGCTTCAGTTTAGGCTTTCATAATGCTCACAGTAGATCCCTTTCCTCTACAGGAAACACTTGTGTCTGTTGCTACCTGGCTGAAGTCTCACCCAAAGGAGATCGTTATCCTCGCTTGCAGCCATTTGGAGGGGATGGATGATGTACGTCACGAATCATTCATCTACTCCCTGAAGAAGCTGTTCGGCTCCAAACTGTGTCCCCGGAAGGTCAGTTCTCTCCTCGTCCAGGTGACGTATGGTATAAAAACAACACAGTGCCTTACAGCATGTAACTGGTCCTCCACAGGAATCAGTCCTGACCTTGAGGAACCTGTGGGCATCTGGTTACCAGGTCATCCTGTCCTACGACTCTCAGATCGCAGCGAGACACCAGGAGCTGTGGCCGGCCATCCCTTACTGGTGGGCCAACCAGCACACGGCACAAGGAGTGATCAGTTACTTGGACTGGAACAAAGAGCTGGGACGTCCAGGTGAGTTTGACCCGTTAGATATTATGATTTGTAACAATAATCCTGTCAACCCAAAGCTTTCTGGACATTTGTTTTAGCTCCTGTCATATTTTTGCTCATTTTTCACTGCAACATAAAGTTTTTCATGTTTCACAACCATGACTAGAAGCAGAGGGAACTCAGAATGTTTTTTGTGCAATATTACACTTATTAAGCCATAAATCATAAAAAGTAGTATTTTTTTATTATTCATTTTACAAAAATAGAAAAACCTGGAATTAACATGTACAACAGTTTTCCAAATACCTACATTAGTGTTACCAATACAGGAAAAATGGTGGTTCTACATATTAAAGATATTTCACTACTTACCACTTTATTCTACGTCTTATTAAAAAAACAAAAAAAATCTGCCCTCCTCAGTGTAACTGTGAATCCACGACTGACTCAACAGGGAATAACAGTCAAATAAACAAATAAAAATTGTAGTACTAAGTAAGTAAAATATTTATAGTATGTCTGTACAGTCACCGTATTTTGTGGACACTTAGAAAACTGTTGTATGTTGATAGTAGGTTTCACCATTCTTGTAAAATGAATGATCAAAAAAAAATCTACCTTTGTTGTTTCTTTTCTTTTATATGACATTAAAACTGTGGGAATATTGCACAAAATACATTCTTGAGTTCTCTACCTCTAGCCCTGGTTGTGCTGTGTCCATAGAGGCGCAGGACTTTGTGTTGCAGTGAAAAGTAAGCCCACAGTGAGGAAATTCTGATGGCAACAAAAATGTCCAGAAACCAAACTGTAAATTTGGTTCGGTTTCTTGACCGAGCTGCACGTCCCAGATGAGTAGCTCAAGGACTGTTGTAAAGCTTAAAAAAAGTTCCAGGCTCTGATGATTGGTGTAATTTTTGCATTTTTTTTAACGACAACGTGCCTTTTAAACCGAAGTCTTAGGATTCAGAGGCTTAAAGTGTAATTCCTGCTGTGTTTTCTTTGTCCTCAGAGGGATTCTTCGTCTCCGGCCTGAACCTGACGGCTGATAGGTGTTACATCGCCGAGAACCGGAAGGAATCCCTGCGGACGCTGACTTATAGCAACTGGGACAGTTTGAGTAAATGGGTGGATGAACAGATACCTGGATCCGACCCCAAAAGCCTGAACATCATTGCAGGAGACTTTGTTGGGCCGCTTCCGCTCTGCTCTCAAGTGATCGCACTGAACAAAAAACTGCGACGGAAGAATTCCAGCCAGATAAAGAAGCAATAATAGCTGCAACTCTAAACAAGCCACATCTTACCTCATTTTATGTTTAATCAACTTCTCTCAATTTATGTGAAATGTTATCAGAAAACTCAGTAAACTCAGTACATTTTTATCTAAATCTATTATGTGCAATTAGTCTATGTTTACAAGAAAATACCTTAAATTGTTACATAATTGTATCTTCAGATATTTTAATATACTGTACAGTAATAAAGTCTTTTCTTATGGTACACTTTGTGGACTTTGTTTGCTCCTGCAGCTGCTGTTATCTGCCTCCAAACAGTTTCTTGTAGCGTCCGTAAGCGGCGGCGCTAATGATGACTCTGACAACAGCTGATCCTTCGTCTGCGTTCACCTGCACATCCTGAACAGTTGCCTCCTTGTACAGCCAGCTGTGGATAAAAATATACCTTCACCATGGATGCTCTTTTATTTTAAACAACAATATCAATAATACGCTGACAGGAACAGATCCAGAATCTCACCTGAGCTGAGGAGTGCTGAGGTTAACTGTGAGGTCTAAAATGTGTTTCCCTGTAGACTTTACGATCTGCTCTTCCACTGCTCGCTGCAGCTCATCCAGGCCTCGCTGCTCCAGGGCAGAGATGGGCAGTGCGCTGGGTTCTGCATGCTGATAACTGACAGAAAAACAGATCAATTACATGCTGCCACTCATAGTAATAGCTGTGGATGTGGGTTCCCTGTACGCAATTATTGTCTGTCACTCCAACTTGTCATATTTTAAGTAAATATAGCTTTGCACTGAGACCTTCTACCATTTAATATATATTTTAGTTCCTATATGTATGTCAACAGATGATTACATTTTTTATTTTTCCCATGAGGATCAACTTGATCTCATTTTCTATAATAAATTTAACTTCTACAGTATTAAATGTGCCGCTGCGACAGTATTTTTGCTCTTACTTGTCAATGAGGTCAGTTTTATTGTGGACTTCTATCATGGAGCTCATCAGCCTGTCAGGGATTTGCAGGTTCTTCAGGACATTCAGTACGTTCGCCTTCTGATTAACCGTCTCTGGATGACTGATGTCTCTGACGTGAACCAGCAGATCCTGGAAGGAAGATGAGCACTGAGTCAGCAACTCTACTCCTACAGTAACTTCAAAAAAAAGTGCTGAACACTGCACATTTCATCACTGAATATGAACATCGGGTGCAAATCTACACACCGATCAGCCCCTGACAGGTGAAGTGAATACCATTGGTCATCTCATTACAATACAGTGTTCTGCTGGGAAACCTTGGGTCGTGGCATTAATGTGGATGTTACTTTGACATGATGTACCACCAACCTAAGCATTGTTGTAGACCACCCGCTCTTTGCAACAGCCCTCCCTTGCAGCAGCTGCCTCACCCAGCAGGACAATGAACCCAGCTACACTGCAAAAGAGGAACACGACTAAGAGCCCAAGCTGTTCTTGCCTCCAGACTCCACAGATCCTAATTTGGTTGTGCATTTGCAGGACGGGTCAAAAAAATGATCCACAGAGGCTCTAACCCACAGCCAACAGGACCCAAAGGATCCACTGGTTTTGGTGACACATAGTGGGACCTACACAATATTAATCAGGTGGTTTTAATGATATATGGCTGATCTGTTTATATTTACAACATACATGTATGAGAGATCTGCTCTCTATGGGATTTTGTTATCCTGATTGTCCATGTTGTAGATTCCTCTATTCTGTAAGCTACTTCATGTCTGTTGGTCCTGGAAGACAGATCCCTTTTCAGTCGTGAGGTTTGTTCCAGTTTTTACCTGTTAAGGAGCTCATATTACACACATTGACAGCTTTATCATTCTATATTTTTGGGGTGTTGCAGAATATGTGTACTAGTATTAATGTTAAAAAAAAACATGGTTTTAGCTCTTGTGTCTTTGAAGCTCTCTTCCCTGAAAAGCTGTCTGCTCTGATTGGTCAGCTGGCCCGGCGAATGTGAGGTAATGTTGGTTATGTACTGTAACCCAAGATCTATGAGTGTAGGTGGACGGATGTAACTCTGCCGAGAAAATAATCTCAGAGTACAAGAAAGCTGCTCATTCTTGGTTTGAGTTGCTAGGCAGGCGTTATGTAAATTATGACAGAGGACATCAGAAAAAAAAAGCCCAGACTTCAAACGAGGCGTTTCAGGCAGGTAAGGAGCAGAGATTTCTGTGGAAGAGAATAACTCCCTTTGGCGTGGGCTTTGTAAGTTTGCAGATTTTTTTTAGATGCACAAAACAGCAGCTATATAACACACTGAAGGAAAAGGGAAAACACAAAAAGAATAACAAGGGCGATTTAAGAACAGAGAAGTTTGTATGCTCTGCAGATTATAAACCACACTGATACAAATGTGTGATTAAACTTGACTTACAGAGTGTTTAATATCCTCCAGGGTGGCAGAGAAGGAGTCGATGAGCTGGTGGGGCAGCTGGGATAAGAAACCGATGGTGTCCACATACAGAACAGTCATGCGATTGGGCAGCTGGCCGGCGTGAACGGTGACGTCCAGGGTTGCAAAAAGCTGGTTCCTGGGCTGGAGGCCGCTGTCACCAGTCAGAGCTTTGATCAGAGTCGTTTTTCCTGCACAGATGAAGGCAAAAAATAACTTTATGAAACTGAAGACCTCAACATTGCATTATTAAAACACACTGGAGGTAGTCTGGTGCGTCTCTCACCACAGTTGGTGTATCCTAACACAGACACGACGGGGAACTCCCTGTGTTTACGCTGAGATCGCAGCAGGTGCCTCTTTTTTCTAAGTTTTTCCAGCGCTGAACGAATCTTCATCTCTCGCTCCTTTAACAGCCTCTGCTGGACCTCGTACAGAGTCTCACCTGTAAGGATCAACCAGGAAGAAGGATGTGTCTCGTATTTTTTATTGTTGATGTCGAACAGTGTTTCTGAAAGACCAACATTAGATCCTGAAATGTCTTGTCTTGCCAACAACCCAAAGATATTCAGTTTACTGTCACAGAGGAGGAAGGAAGCCAGACAATATTCACATTTAAGGAGCTGGAGTCCGAGAATTTAAAGTTTGTTTTAAAAAAAAACTGTTCATCACTGCAGCTCTACTGTAAATGTTATGTTACCTGAGCCACCGATGTATCTCGACCCTCCACCCTGCTGATCCAAGTTTGCCATTTCATTTTTCAGACGAGATCTGCGATTGAAGCGAAGGAAAATACAAACAATAAGGCCTCGTGAAATCAAACTAACACAATCTTAATGGTCAAAAATATAATTTTCTGCATTTTGGGGAAATCTGTGTCTTTTCTGGAGCAATTTCAGGTAGAAATGTCTTTATTTATGTCAACAAAAATGCAGGTACCTGGTGCAATTTCAGAACATAATGGAATGTATGTGAATTCAGTTCTGTTTTCCACCCTAAAATTCAGGGGTTATATTTGTTAATAATTCATATTTTGAGTAAAAAAAGACCCAATGTTAATGAAAACAGACCCTCTCCTGTCTGAGGCAATGTTTTTTCTTTTTAAAAAAACAAGTTTTTGCTTATTTTATGTTTTTGTTTGGGGTGACAAATGCATGTGTTCGAAAACTGAGGAGGATGTACTTCATATGTTCCTACTAAAATATGCGTCCATGCTGCAGAATGTCAAAAAATGTCACAAAATGCAAATAATATTTAAATAATAGGAAATTCCAGACAGTTAATTACCTTAACAAGGGGATCTCTGCCAGCGAGATCTGTAATTTGGCCTCTTTGGTTCTGGCGTTGCAGCGGAAAATGTGGAGAACAACTGAGTATCTGTCAAAGACTTTCACCCCCCAGATTTCCTCAAACTCCCTCTGAATAGATTTAAAAAAAAAAAAAGTCAGTGCAGGAAACCTTTGACAGAGCAGAGTCACAAAAGAATTTTCAGTCCAGCTCACCTCAGACAAAGGCGACAGACGCTCAACATTCACAAACACAGCAGTGATTCCTGCTGTCTGCCTGATTTTCTCTGAAGGGGAAAAAGCACAGATGGTGAATGTCTGTGTACAACCGCAGTCATCCAGGTCATTTTAATCATAAGTGCTTCAGTAGAAATCTTTTCTAATCCAAGTGGCTTTCTCCGTTCTAACTGACTGGTAGGGAGTTGCATATATGCCTATGTCAGAAAACTGTTTTGACACAGAAGGAACCATGGATAGAAGATGAGACGGGTATCAAAATATAGTTAAAAATGACACTTTTTATACACTATAACTTGTTTTGACCAACCGCCTAGCCCACATGGTGATTTGACCTATGAAAGTTTACATAAAATGCCCCTTTTCAAACACGATTATGGTTTTGGATCGTGAATGTAAAACTGAATTGGTTGCAATTTTCAACAGAGCTCAGATGTGTTTTTCAGCAAGAATAAATACGTCTAGACTAAAAAAAACTCTGGCATTTAAAACTGAAGATGCCTCTTGGATGAGAGATGTAACATCTTCAAGAACAAAACAGAGAAGTTTAGTTGCCTTTTACTGAAGCTCTTGAAATAGATAACTAATATAAATTGATCAAATGCAGAGATCCATAGGTGGACGCTGGGACTGGAGAATACCTGTGAGAGACTGGAAGTTGCCCTTCCCAAATATCCTCTTCTTCTCTGGTGTCTTGGTGGAGAGGATGATCTTGTCCACCACTGTCCAGTTGTCCAAGGTGTTCACGAGCCCCACAGCCTCGGCCATCATCAGCTCAGCTGCACATATAACAGTCATAAGTCTTAAAATAACCCTTTGACCTAGACATCCCTCTCATCTAAACATGCTTGTCTTGTTACCGGTGGTGAGATACTGCTTCCTGCTTCCCCATTTTACATTAGGGTGGACGATAAACACTCTCTGCTGTCCCTCTCCAACACCTGCAGGAACCTGCTGCTGGAACAGCTCCTCCACCTCACTGTCCTCCAAATCTTCATCCTCTTCCTCCTCCTCCTCTGTATGTCCAGTGATCCAGTGGTCATCTGTGCTCTTCAGTCTGCAGGCAGAGAGTCCAAACTCCCTGGACGCCCCTCTGTTTAGATGTTGTTGTAAAGTGTTGAGTGCAGCTGCATGGTGATGTGTGTGCAGGAGTGCTGCTGCTGCTGCTGCTGCTGCTCTCTGACAGCTGTATGTGCAAGACCGCTGCAGGAGAGGCAGCCATGACTGAAACATCCGCAGTGTTGTCATGTTGTCTCGGGAAGCTCTCTGATTAGTGGCATCGGCATTGAGGTTAGATGTCTAAATAATTGTTTACCATAACGCTAAAGCCACAAGTAACTGAGTCACTGCAGGTCACACACGAGCACTGTTGACGTCCTTCTGCTTCTTCTGGCTTTCTGAAGAGTTAACAAGCTAACCTGAGACCTCACACTGCCATCTACCGTATCCGTCAGTGTCCCTGTTTCACGGTTTCAATCGTTATTTCACTCAACAAATACACCAAAAGTTAAGTTATGCTTGGATAAACGCAGCATGGTATGTTTACGACTGCCCATGCGCTGTGGTGTTTTAGGTTTAGGCTCTAGTTTGTCACTATTACCCTTATTTTACCTTGCAGGCAACGTCTCCTGCCAAGCTGTGCACTAAACTACAATTTCCTCCTCAAAAAACGTTGTGAGCTTAACAGGGTTACATTTATGAACTTTGATTCACATTACAATTACTACTTGCCACCTAAAAACAAACGGAGTGGATTTTTCAAATGCACACTGGTAACAAGTTGCTTCCTGAGAGGCTAAACCCAGGGAAGCTATTTACGTAATCGTAATACTGCTTCCGGTTATGTCATGTCCTCTGTAATCTTTTTTTTTTTAATTAGAAAGTGGTACATTTAAAAAACCATCAACCATGGAGCCCAATTTCAAATAAAGCACACACACGTTTAGAGTGGCATAAATAAACAGTTTCAGTATCGGTCTCATGATTCACTCCGCCCCCTATTGGACTGCTGTAGATACTGCACGCTAGCTTAGCTTTGCTGTTACTTTAGCTAGTTATGCTTTATTGGATTTTTTTAAATTAATTATTTGTGGAATTAACTGTTCATTTTATCTTTCTTCAGCCAAATTAAATGTTTTGTCTCTCCTGCTAGCTTAGTGCTACTGGAGCGCTCTAGCAGCACGAATATTACATTTCTTTTCTTTAAAAAAAATTACTATGGTTATTATGTCTCATAAAATAGAGGATATTTTGTCTTTATATGAAGGTTCAGACAGGTATCTCAGAAAATAACACGACTGCCAAAAACAGAAATACAACCAATTAATGCAAAACAGGAAGTAAGGAAATGTAGGAATAACAAATACATAAATAAATTCGAATAAGTTAAAAAGTTTTTTTAATGTGTTTTTTTTTTAAGTTTGAAAATGGGATGAGTTTATATATATTTCTTTTTTAACCATTTATATATAATTACTATATGAGTTGCTATATTTGTCTTTTAAATACACAGGTGGAAATTTGTAAAATATGCATTTGTATAAATAAATTTTTGCCATGAAAATACAGCCAAAACACTATTTTTATAATGGAAATTTTATATATTTAGTACAATCAATATTACAAATCGGATGAAAAGAATGATTACATAGAGTATATATATATATTTTTAAATTTTAGATTAATTTCTTTTCTGTGGGATAAACAGGCCTAATAATTTCAACAATATCCGTTTTAAAGTGTCCTACAGATGTTTTTTTTTTTTTTTTATGGCATCACGCCTCCCACATCATAATGGGTGTGTATGACCTGAAAAGAAGTCAGACAGGTCGAACCAATTTCCGCACAATGATTCCTAACCGGATATTTTCTGACTGATACTGACGAACCTCGTGCTTTGACGCTCATTCTGCTTGCCAGTCTTTTTCATTTTAAAGTCCGTACAGGTATTTTTCCTCATTTAAATTGGACAGGAGACGACAGAGGGCAGGTATGGCACAACAAGCCGCAACATGACTGGTGATGAACTCCTTCAGAGTGAGGAAACGTGTGCGTAAGAGCTGGAACGAGCGGAGGACGAGGGAGTGAAGTCAGACGGTTATATGATTTACGGAGTCATGGATGCGTGTTGGATTAATAATTTCAAGAGTAAAGTGTATTTGAATGGTTTGGGGGTGTTTTGTGCGCAAATGTGCGCTCGGCGGAGGGTGCCGGTGGCTCTGTGGGGCACAGGACTGCTGCTCAGCTTCCTGTGTGTGTGCGCCTGTCTGGGTGAGATGACTGTCTGGTCATGTAGATCACATTCTGAGGTGAGGAGTCACTGCTCTGATTTACATGTGTCTGTTTTCTCTCTTGTTTCTACAGAGGAGGACTGTGTTCTTGGTGTAGCGGGACGCCCGGTGTCTCTGCCCTGCTTTTACCCTGACTTACTAACTTTAGCGAATTATTCCATTGAGTGGAGGAGAGAGGATGAAGTGGTGCTCAGATCAGTGTGGGAAGAGGATGGAAACATTCAGATATGGAGCACGAACAGAGCCACGGTCCACACTGATGCTACACAAACTGGAAACTTCTCTTTGGAGCTGCCAGCCGCTGATCCCACACAGGACAACGTCTTTTACAGTTTCTTCATCATTTCAGGGGATAATCAGAGGTCGCTGGTGTGCAAAGTGTGTCTACGGATAGCAGGTCAGTGCCAAAGACACCAGATAGATAGATAGATAGATAGATAGATAGATAGATAGATAGATAGATAGATAGATAGATAGATAGATAGATAGATAGATAGATAGATAGATACATAGATAGATAGATAGATAGATAGATACATAGATACATAGATACATAGATAGATAGATAGATAGGCATAACATTATGACCACCTGCCTAATACTGTGTTGGTCCCCCTTATGTGCTCAAAAATGTTCTGAGCCATTGGACATGGACAAGAGGACCACTCAGGGTGTCCTATGTGGTCTGGAACCAGGACGTTGGCACTGGATCCTTTGGGTACTCTGGCTTGTGCAGTGGAGTCTCTGTCAATCAAACTTGTTCCACTGCATCCTGTTGATGCTTGATCAGAATGGGGTGTAGGAAGTTTGGAGGTCAAATCAACATGTTGGGTCATTGTCATGTTCCTCAACATGTTCCTGATTGTTTGATGTTTTTCTATGTGGTGGGGTGCATTTTCCTGCGGAGGTAGTCCAGTGACATTTGGGATTTCCATTTGCATGAGGGAGTGTGTTTGTTGTGGGACAATGTTTATTTAGGTGTCTAAGTCTCATTAACATGGATGTCAAAATCCAAGGTTTTCCATCAGAACAGCACATAGTACCAATATGATCAATGTTATTCACTTCACCTGTCAGTGGTCATCATGCTGTGGCTGATCGATGTATATTGAGAAACTCTTGCCTTTTGTGGTTGTTTGCAGCCAGTTTCAGCTTCCCGGTGCTCCATAGGGAAGAAGCAGTGGAAGGCGAGGAGACGTCCTTCCACTGTCAGTCCAGCGGGGGTTACCCTCAACCAGCACTCTACTGGCTCATCAACGACACTGAGGAGCCCCCTAAAGGCTCAGCGAGGACCCAGACGTCTGTGATCCCTGACTCCCACTTCTACAACATCACCAGCCACCTGAGGGTCAACATTTCCAGAGACTCCAGTGTGACGTGCGTCATAGAGAACCAGTCCATGAATGAGACCCTGACCTCCACCAGCTGTGAGTCGTTTTCTTTTTTAGCATTCAGTGAGGCATCAAACGCACCAGCTGGTCACTAATCTCTGGTTCTGGTTCAGACGGAGCACCCAGCGGCCCCGTGGTGAGCCGAGCGTCGGAGGCCATGTGGATCTTCAGCACGGCTCTGTGCGCGGTGGTGGGCGTCATGGTGATCGTGGGGGTTTGGTATCAGATCCACCTGGACAGGATCAGTAAGAGGAAGAAGAAGGAATACCAGCAAACAGAGAGAGGTAGGTTCTTGTGCTTAAAGTGGAATAATTACGCACATCAAAATTTGTCTCTACCTTGTGGGTTTTTTTATCTAAAGTGCTCAAAAACTGTCATTTATACTAAGAACAAATCCTATACTTTAATTTACGGGCCTATTAGGCTGCAACTAATGCTTATTTTCTCTGTCGATTAATCAGTTGATTATTTTCTCGATTAATTGATCAGTTGTTTACTTTATAAAATGGCAGAAAATGAAAAAAGAACGTGAAAAATGTCAGTCATTGTTTCCCAAGTTGACGTCCTCAAGGGTCTTGTTTCGTCCACAAGCCAAACATATTCAGTTTAGTGCCACAAAGGCCCAGGAGGAAACAAATCAGAAAATATTCACGCTTAAATCGGTGAAATCAGAGAATTTTGACTTTTCCTCTCAAAACAGTTTCCACTGGATTAATCACCACAGCTCTACCAGCCTGTAACCTGTAAACATGCACAGACAAGCATTTGTGAAGAACAGTGTTTCCTATCGAACAAACTAACGATGAATTAGAATTTACTTTGTTTTAAATTAAGCTGTTCTTTCACTGAAAAGTATATTTTCTATTTTATCGCAACCTAATTACATACGGTAGTTTAATTTAGGGAAACATAGTGATATCAACTCCGGCTTCCTCCCACAGTCCAAAAACATGCTGAGGTTAATTGATTATTATAAATTGTCCGTAGGTGTGAATGAGAGTGTGCTTGTTTGTCTCTATATGTAGCCCTGTGATAGGCTGGCCACCTGTCCAGGGTGTCCCCTGCCTTCGCCCGGGTCAGCTGGGATAGACTCCAGCCCCCTGCGACCCTACAGAGGATTAAACGGTGTATAGATGGTGGATGGATGTTGATATCAGAACATAATTATATATCTGCACATAAAGGTTTAGCGTCTGCTCAAAATGAACAATAATAGGCAGATATACATATCTACATACATACATATACATATACTGTTTACATTTACAATTTAGTTTGAAAATATTACATGGAAATAAATGTGGCATGTTTTATTTGTATGTTGAAGTAGTATTCGTATATTTATTTTATTTTTTATACTTTTTCTTAAATGCCTTTTTTGAACATCCCATCCCAAAAGAGGAGACAAATAAGCACAAACATTACAAAAAGAACATGCTGGATTGTCTCTACAGTTTGTTTCTGTAGTCCTTATCCTGTCGTTGGTGAGTAGGTAGTCCATTTCTCCCATTTTTCTCATCATCGATCTTCTTGAGTCCTTATCTTATGCATCAGCTGTTCCATAACATAGAGTCATGTGACGAAATTAGGACACCCCATTAAATATTCAGTTCTTTATCAAGAAATATTCACATATCAATGTCTAATCTTGTTTGTATTTTTTCTCTGGAAGCTGACTCGGCCGTTCCAGGACTCTCCATTTCTTAGTTTTTAAATGAATTTTCTTCAGTTTGAATTGTTTAGTTATATTACTTCTATTTCTCAGTATCCATATGTCTAAATATGTTTTAAAAAAACACACAGGCTTTCATGGAGTGTCCTAATTTTTTCACATGGCTGTACATTTCGTTCACAATTTTAAACCACTCATGTTGTGTTGATGGATCTGACTTTTACCACTTTCTCGTGATTGCTTTTTTTACACTCTGCTAACAAGATTTTCAGGAAATATTTGTCCTCTTTTAACACAAAATTCCCTGACATATTGCCAAAATACAGAAACATACCTGACTTAGACAGATCATAGCCCAGAATTCTGACAATAACGAGGTGAACGTCTTCCCAGAATTTTATATTAGGGCAAAGCCAAAAGACATGGGAATGATCTACATTTACAGCCCCACATTTTCTTCAACAAGGCTGTAATACAGATGAATATATGCTCCTAACTGTGGGTGTGATAAAGAATCTTATTAAATTCTTCCAACAATATAATCTCCAAACACGTGATGATGTAGTTGTGTTCTCCAAATATGCGACCGTTCATCATCAGCTCCCTCTGCCATATCAGTTTTACATATGAGGTTGTACTCCCTCTTCTCTCCATTAGGTGACCATATATTGTAGATATCATGCTATGTTTCTTTGACTTGTAGATTCCAATTATGGTTCTGATTACTCCATTTTTATCCAAATCTAGTAGTATTTTGTCCAGTGAATGTGTGAATTTAAATAATAATAGTATTTTATATCTGCACCTTGCATTGTAATAAAAGTCAGCATCGTAAAATGTTAACTCCACCACAGGAGAGACTTTATGTTCTCTGCAACTCGATGGAAAAAACCAAAAGCATTAGCAGCTGGTCAAGAATAAGTTGGAGAATATCTGCCTCAGAGATATGATATCCAGTAAATTCTTTTTAACCCTAACAGGGTCTAAATCGGGTTAAATGTGCTCCAGTTAAAACAGTCTGGGATTCAAACAGCCAATGAGAGCAATGAATCATAAGACGCGCCATCAGCGGTCATTGCTTGACTTTCTGTTGAATCTGAACTAACTTTGGCTTTGAAACTATAATTTACACAGCGCTTGTAGCCCTTTTACAGAGGCCAAAGGAGCACTCATGTCCATCCCCTTAGTATAAACACAACAACCCTAACAAACTGAAGCCATTACAGACTTTATATGTTTCCAAATTCAAAGTGTTTCTGTGACTGAAGTGAACATTTTTTTCCATCAGGATACAAAAGAAGACGTCGGTACAAGGAGGAAACCGAGGTGATGCGGCAGGAGTCAAAGGAGACGGATGTGTGAAACTCTCAATCAATGAATCCTTTAATAACTGTCACTTTTTATTTTTCTGCCGTGAGGCGACGAAGCACTGATATGTAAATATGTATTTGTTGAGGTCATCACTTAAATATCCAGCCAGGCAGGTTTTTAACATTTAGACATGAGCTCATCTTTAGTGATCACTGTATTTTTCTCTCAACAGGGCTGTTGTATTTCAAGTTTTAATAAAGATTCCCAAACCTACTGCTGGAGCTTTTTTTTATTTCACCTCACACATATGGTGGGCAGTGGTGGCACAACGGGTTAAGCCCTGGGTGAATCGAACCCCCACTGCAGCCACCGTTGGGCCCCTGAGCAAGGCCCTTAAGCCCTGACTGCCTAACTGACCTAAGCCCTCTGCTAGGATGGGTTAAAAGCAGAAGTTGAATCCTCCCCAAGGGGATTAATAAAGGTTATATTATTATTACATCTGTAAATGATCCGACAGTGGACAAGTGAACCTTTTTTTAAAATCTCTTAAGTCACAATCAACAAAATCTTTCATCAAGCAAAATGAATGAAAAGACCAAAAAAAGACTGTAAATTTCAGAAAAGTTCAAGAATAGTTGTCGTGAATTTAAAAAAGACAGAACAAGGGCTGCCATGTACCAAGATGTTCATCAGTTATTTTTACATTAAGCACCATGTCAAAAATCAGAAACACTTTAAGAGTTACGCTTTCACATTTACCTGTAACCTGAAATGATTAATGATTTCATTGCCCACCAAAACTCATCAGTTTTCTGCTGATCAACAAGGTGTTTCATTGCTACACATAAAAATCACAGTTCCTTTCTTAAGAAGTGAGTTTTTGCAGCTTTTCTGCACTCGAATCAAGCGATTGTCCAAACTGCATCTCATCTCCACAAATACGAGTCTCAACATTCTGCAGCAGAGATCTGTTGCAGTGTTTGTATGTTTGCATGTCCAGGCCCCTGTCCTCTGTCTGTCAATAACTGAGATATAATGCTGGTAGTTTTATACGAGTCTGGAGTTTTTGGTTCTTTGAAGCTGGTTTAAAATTTGTCTGGAGGCCTTTCTCACAGTCAGCTGGATAGTCAGATATAAATGGTTCATGTTCTTAGAGATACAATGAAAGACTGTTGTTTATAGATGAGAAAACACAGATCATTGAAAAACTGTTATGATCTGTTGACGCAATTATTACTCATGTGATAAAATATAAAACAAAAAGACATTTTTAAAGATTCTGACAAGTAAGACCTGAACATGTGGCATTTAGAGGTCTGGTGTGAAGGGGTCGGGAGGCTCTACTGGCAGAAATGGAATATAATTTTGTTTTCATTAGTGTACAATCACCTATAAGAAGCAGCCGCTGTGTTTGTATCTACAGCCCTTTGTATCTACAGAGGGAGCGAGCCCTCCATCTCTCTACAGTAGCCCAGATCTGATAAACAAAGCACTGACTTTAGAGATAGACTTTCACATTTGTTGGTTGTATTTTTCGAAGTTATTTACATTACATTATATTATTAAAGGTATTATGTGTTAGAATATGGAGCACACTCTATGTTTCAAGGCTACACATTTAGAGGGGTTTTCCATGACAATAATCCCTTCCTGCCTTAAAATGGATTAGAAGTAACCCTACACTGTCGTTTCTTCTCGAATGTACAGATCTATTCAAAAGAGAATTCATCATCTCATCACTGAAACTGATTAAATAATAAACTGATGGCTCACTTTACAGAAAATGGTGGGAACTATATGTAGCACGACGCTCAACAAAGCAGCAGCAAAATGCAGAAATGACAGGGAAATCCATCAATCTACTGCCCCAGTGTGCCGGGAGGGACGTGCCGACTTCATGTGACCGCAACATGTAGCCAGTTGAATGAATGAAGTGCACAGGAACTTCATCCAATCGCTTGTCAAACCACTCTTCAAAGAACCAATTTATCTGGATGAGAATTAACATATATTTCAGCCACAGTGGGAGGACAGGTCCACAGGTGAGTGTTCAGCCTGATCCTTCCCGCGTTGACGTCACTGCATAGAGATCGTCCCGCCGCTGAGCCGTGATCGGAATCTGCTGCCGGATGTCGGACAAATACTGCAGGTCTGGAGATGAGAGACGCATGCAGAGGGGTTCAGTACAAAATCAGAATATAAAGAAAGTGGACGCAGTAACAGTAGAGGACAATGAAAGTGCCCTGCAATAATTACACTCATGAAACACCCTGACAGATGTTTCTGTTAGGTCTGGTGTTTCTGTACTTGAAATGAAGGCGTAGACAGACATGATAAACAACAGTAAACTACTTTGTTTTTGTCCAATCA
Organism: Dascyllus trimaculatus; assembly: GCA_024666655.1. Classification (NCBI taxonomy): domain Eukaryota; kingdom Metazoa; phylum Chordata; class Actinopteri; family Pomacentridae; genus Dascyllus; species Dascyllus trimaculatus. The sequence goes on from CM045446.1 coordinate 21,469,490, forward strand.
TTCCACTTATATTCATCACAATCTGATCAAATGTGTTTCAGATATCATAAGAGACACAAACAAACAGATGATGAGACACTCTGAGTCAACACAACAACAAACAGCATCAGTTCCTCGCCGTCAAAGAAGTGATAAATGGTCAAAGTTGTATCTGCCAGGAGTCTGCCTGCATTTCAAACTCTCCTCATCAATACAGTCCACAGAGACAAGCAAACTGTCCTCCTACTCACCGATGTCGGCGTAAATAATGCCTTCCTCTGGTCCTGCCTTGGAGATGACTTCTCCCCTGGAACAACAATCACAGATCAGCACAGTTAACGCCTGAAACATCAGTTTAAGATGCAGTCGGACAACTAAAGTTTAGGACCAAGTTGTGTGACAACAATATCAAATCTCATCGCTGCTCGTCAGGAGTGTAAAATGTCACTAAAGCGCTTTTCTCACGGGATTAGTGTTACAAGGAAACCTCAAAGTCTGCCTTTTACTCAAATTCACTGCATATGTTTTACTGATATGATCTTACAAAGTGCCACATAACAACTGCTGAGCTGCTAAAAGAAAGCCAAATGTTCCTGACCGCATGCTCCGATGCATTTAAACACAATTTTTTTTATCTTCGGATGGATTTGAGCTTTCTGCAAATGGGCCTTCAGGCTGTGTTATGACATGATTTTCCTGAATTTGCAGCCAAAATGCTCCAAACTTGCATTTGTAATTGTTTTAAATGATCATATCTTTAATATTACTTTAGACGTACATTTCAGAGAACTTACCAGCTGTACCATTTATAGTTAAAAGTCATTTACTGAGCAGATATTTCACAAAAACGTATATAATTATTAATTAAACATAATACAATATATTGTTAAATACAGTTTATTGGGAAAGTCTGGCCTCCTCTTGGAGATTTTTGAAAAGATGACAATGCTGCAAACAAAATTTTAAAAAGATGCTAATGCAGCGTTACAGTTTATTATCCTGACCTTAAAAACAGACTAAAATTAAACACTAATTGCGGCAGGTGCAAAAGTTTGGGCATTTTCTACTTGTAAACTCCCTGATCCTGTTTGACTGGTGCTCAGCTGCAATTAGGAATCACCAGCCGATGACATTTTCAGATCTGACTCCTTAAACCTGGTGGTGTCACTGAACAACCGTCGTCTCCTCGAAGCAACTGACTGAGGACGTAAATATGAAGCTAACTGATGCCTCAAAGACAAAGAGCGATAAAGCAGTTTTCACAGTTGGAAATGTGTTTCAGAAAAGGCATTTAAGGAGAACAGTGGAAGTCTAGATCTGGAAGAGCAAGACAACTTTCAGGTTTAACCCCAGGAAAGTTTAGGTGACGCTAGACGTGGAGCTGTTCCACTTCATTTTCTTAAACATGGGGGTGGAAACCTTCTGCTTTGGCACACAAAACACTGCATGGGTAGACAGAAGAATGAATTCCACTAAATATCAGCAAATTCAGGAAGCAACCAGCTGAAAAACTGAGAAGAGTCTGGCTTGAAGATGACTACTCCTACATTAAGAAAACACAAACTGGAGCTTATGGAGCGACTCCCACTGAAAAAACTGAGGGGATTTGAAATATGCTGCGTGCGCTAGAGTCCCTAAAAATAGCCTGGAACTTGAAAAGAACTGCAGAAAGAGTGTGTGAAAATAAACAGGAACAGAAAGAGTCAGCTGGTTGCAGAAAGCGTTTGTAAGCTGTGATATCTGCCAAACTGAGGCTCCTCTGACTTTGTTTGATATGAAAACTTTTGCACAGAATGCCACAGTGACTGTTTTGTTTTTGTTGACCTGAAAAAAAACTTAAAGTACATTCAGATCCGGAAAAATGCTCTTTTTTATCGTTACTTAGAAAAACATTAATTCTCACAATCACACCATGAAAGTACCAAAAAAATAAATCTTGAGATTAGAAAAAAAAAACTACATAAAATAGGATTTTGCTGCAAACCTGTTTTTCCACACAGTTTGGCATTTGCCTGGGACTTACTACTTCATTATAATATACTGTGAAATAAGCTGCCATCTGTCTGTGCATGCTCACTGGCTCAAGCATGTTTATACTTGCACAGAACACTACATCATATGTAACATAAACTGCAGAGAGGATTATAGGTTAGAATGTCCAGAAAGACATACCAAGGCTTTCAAACTGCAAAACCCAACAGGATGTAGTGAGACATCCTGGTATTCCTGGCATATTAAATTTGACATACTATACATTGGGAGACACTAAATCCTTTTATGGTATACTATGTAGTAGTATGAATAGTGGAACACACCCTGAATGTTCATATTATATTATATAATCTCATTTATCTTATTATCAATATTGCAAGATTTCTATGGGAAGGGGGGATACAGGGGTAGCTAATGAAGTGTACAGTGCTGTGAAAAAGTATCCCCCCCTTCCCTGTAATATTACAATATACAATATTGTAATGAGATAATCAGAGGGTTTTTACTTCATCCGTCAGTGGTTTTAATGTCGTGGCTGATCGGTTCTACATTACATTAAACAGGGAACAAAATAAATACTGTGACATTTGGTAGTTTTAGTATCTTGCTGATGAGATATTAGAAGCAGAATTCAGAACTTACACCTATCAGCCACAACATTAAAACCACTGACAGGTGAAGTGAATAAAATTGATCATATTGGTACTATGTGGTGTTCTGATGGAAAACCTTGGATTTTAACATCCGTGTTGATGAGACTTAGACACCCAAACAAACATTGTCCCACAACAAACACACTCCCTCATGCAAATGAAAATCCCAAATGTCACTGGCCTACCCCTGCAGGAAAATTCACCCCACCACATGGAAAAAACATCAAACAATCAGGAACATGTTGAGGAACATGACAATGACCCAACATGTTGATTTGACCTCCAAACTTCCTACACCCCATTGTGATCAAGCATCAACAGGATGCAGTGGAACAAGTTTGATTGACAGAGGCTCCACTGCACAAGCCAGAGTACCCAAAGGATCCAGTGCCAACGTCCTGGTTCCAGACTCCATACTACACCCTGAGAGGTCCTCTTGTCCATGTCCAATGGTTCAGAGCATTTTTGAGCACATAAGGGGACCAACACAATATTAGGCAGGTGGTCATAATGTTATACCTGATCGGTGTATACTTAACAGATATTTGTATCTTGAGAAATATCTGCTGGTTTTACTGACACAAGTCAACTCCCTTCAAACTCTTGCAGCCTCGACACACCCTCCTATTATTTCTACTCTTTGTTATTAACAACAGTTAAATGCGTCCCTCTTATATTAATGTCCTTGTTTTCTTACCATGGGTTTACAACAGTGCTGTGACCCCAGGCCACGTAGGAGGAGGTTTCATCTCTGGCAGGTGACGCTGTGGCCACATACACTTGGTTATCAAGCGCCCTGCAAAACACACAATGAAATGATGTTGAAGTAAACAGCAGTTTGCTCGTGAAACCCAAAAAACCCCACTTCATTAACGTTTATTGCATCGTTGCCACGGATACAATTACAACAAATGAATCAACAGTTTCTTTAGTGTTGCAGCTGTACTGCAAATTATCGTTTATTACTCAGAGCACCTCTTTAACTTAGACATATTTTCTCAGAAAGGAATTACAATAATTTACAAAATGCATGTGAGGTAAAAAAAAATGCTTTGTTAAATTTAAGTTTTCAGTTTGGATCACTTTTATCTGGGATCAATCCTGACACAATATAAAATTTAATTCACTGATTTAAAAAAAACTATCAGCTAATGTTAAATATCCCTTGGTCCAGGCTTAAAACAAAGGGGATTGTGCTTTCATTGTTTTAGCCCTGACACTCTGAAACAAACTTCCCCTTAGAACAGTTCAGTCAGTTCCTCAGCACAAAAACCCACCAGCAAATGTATTATAGTCCTTCGCTGATGCCGTTACTGCTCTTTTTAAGGCTGCACAGTCTTTACTAATATTTAATAGTCTTATTTTAAATGTTTTATTACTGTTTTCTAATGATTTGTATATTTTAATGTTTTCTGAAGCACCTTGTAAACTTCAGTTTTGAAATAAAGTCTTTTATTACTTCTGCATCATTTTTCTGTTGTTTCCACTGTTTGTAGCCGTCGTTCTTGCCTGAGTTTATCGAAGACCTGCAGCTTCAGAAAGCAGCAGGATCCAGCAATGTGGAACAACAGCAGCAACTCCATTAAATACTTATAATCATGAATTATTGCTGGCATGAAGACAGGATGGATTAGGATCTAGCAGCAGGTCACGCTGAGTACTTTTTCTTTACAGTTTACAAGCTGCAGTTAAATTATTTGTTACACAGCAGCAGGTTGAGTCCTGAGCCACATCACAGCTGTTGGGACATTTCACTGTTGCTAAAGTAGCATTTGGATTATTATTCAGAAATGCTACGTGTTGCATATCTGAAAAGGGCTTAATAGATTTAATGTGTCTACGCTAAATTCTAGAAGGACTTTTAGGGCTGTCTGACCTCCCCCTCTGCAGCAGCTCCCAGTGGGCCGGACCAGTCGTCATGTTGAAGGCTCCAGGGTAAACCAGCAGCTGACAGCCTGAGAACAGAAGGAAAACCTGGTCAGCTCTCTTGTAGACCAACAACAACAGGACAGCCGAGGCCATTCCATCACTCGTCCCAGCCTCTTACCTTTCCTGCTGTAGATCTGTGCGAGCTCCGCAAACCTTATGTCATAGCAAATCCCGACGCCCACTTTACAAAACGCTGCAGGAGAAAGAAATCAGGTCAACAAGAAGGCCGTCCGGATCACGAGGAACAGAGGAGGAGTCACGAGCTGCCACTCACGGGTTTCAAACATTGACAAACTGTTGCCCGGACTCAGCGTCTCCGATTCCTGGAAGCGGATTTTCCCCGGAACGTCGATATCAAACAGGTGAATCTTGGAGGAGAAAACACGGATCAGCTAAGGTGAACTGCATTCCTCCAGATAACCTCTTACTGTTGGTGATGCAGACCAACCTTCCTGTGTTTAAGAATCATCTCCCCATCAGGGCCAAACACTGTACAGCTGTTATACAATTTCCCACCGTCCTCTTCAGGGATGGATCCTGGTGAGCAACAAGCCACATGGTTAATTTCTCCTTGTAAAAAGTTCCCATCTTACTCCACTTACTCCCCTTACTAGCACCACATGAATTTGATCAGCTGAGAGTAAAGGTGCAAGCTAGTATTCACCAACTATTTCGATCATTTCCCCAAAAATTTCAATAATTTTAACACAAAAAAAGTCAAAATTCTGACTCCAGCTTCTCAAATGTGAATATTTTCTGTTTTTTCTCTCGTCTGTGACAATAAACCGGACAGTAAACTGGGTTGCGAGCAAAACAACACATTTAAAGATGCCATCTTGGCTTTTAAGAAACTCTGATTGGCATTTCTCCAAACAACGACCAAAGAGCTAATCGATCAATTGCTAAAATAATACATAAATAATTCAAAAATGAAAATAACCATTGGGTGAAGCCCGAAGCTCCACCTCTTTCAGTGCGACTCAAAACTGATAAAAGAAAGAGAAAAGTTTAGATTAAACTTTAACTCGGGTTCCCTTCATTTATAGCTTTACGAGCCGTTTATTCTACCATATAACAATCAGTGTGTTTGTGTGCAGAGACACGAGGGTTTTGAAGGAGCACAGAGAGAATAAAAAATAGTACAGAAGCAACAAAAAAACAGTTAAAGTAAAAAATCCCGCTTGGACACTCGGACAGTTATTTTCACACGTGACATTCGGTGTTTTCTGGGAGAGGAAGACGATCCATCCGATTGTTTTTCTTCCTCTACGCTTCTCTAAACTGCTGTGACCAAACCAAAGAAAAGGAACTTCACATTCCACAGCTTTTTTGACATGTCATGGAAGGAACAAGGGTAATAAATAACACTATGAGTTTATCTAGTAACAAGTGGAAAAGTCCTGTCAGCCTTTAACTCGGTGGCTCTCACACCATAGTGTAGTTTCCACAGTTATTCACAAAGAACAGACATTCTATCAAATATACACTCACCAACCACTTTATTAGGCACACGTTGCTACTAATGGCTAGGACCTTGTAGACCATCTGCTTCAAGTGGAGCTTCATAAATATCTAATTGCAAGTTTCCTGATCAGGAAATCTGCAACGACGCTGGTAAATTGTTTAAGGGAGTTTAAAGCAACCAATGTTTATGTGAATAAGTGCACTTAAAATCTGGAAGGCAGTGGTGCCATTTTAGATTAGAAAAACTGAGGAGAGTCTTATTGCAGATGGGACAATTCAGCCTTCTTACACGTAGATAGCGCTACAAATCCTTGAACATGCTGTTGTCTACCAAATCAAGACCCATCTCACCAACAGCACCCTCTATGAACAGTTTCAATCTGGATTCTGTTTTCACCATAGCACCGAAACTGCCCTTCTCAAGCTCACCAATGATCTCCTCCTCTCCTCTGACTCTAGCCTATTCTCCATCCTCATCTTCCTGGACCTCACTGCCGCCTTCGATACAATTAACCATTCCATCCTGCTTTCCCGCCTAAAATCTCTTCTCCACATCACTGACGACACTCTCACCTGGCTGACATCATACCTCACAGACCGGAAACAGTTCATTTTTATCAACAACTGCTCCTCCTCCTCTACTGCCCCCCCTGTCCCAAGGCGTCCCTCAGGGCTCTGTGCTTGGTCCTCTCCTCTTCATCCTCCACCTCCTCCCCGTCGGTCAGATTATAGCCATGGTCTCCGTTTTCACTGTTACGCCGATGACATCCAACTCTACAGATCCACTAAATCTATCGACCCTCGGGCCCATTCTACCCTCTCAAATTGTCTTTCTGATATCAGTCTATGGATGCAAACAAATTTTCTCAAACTCAAACAGGTCCCAATTCCCTCACCTCAACAGCCAAAGACTTCCACCTCTCCTTTGACAACTTCACCCTCTCTCCCTCACCCCACAGCCGCTCTCCCACTGAAGACTAAATAATAAAAACTGAGCCGTTACAGGGGTAGCTAATGAAGTGTACAGTGCTGTCAAAAAGTATCCCCCCTTCCCACAGAAATCTTGCACATTTCTCACACTTAAATGTTCCAGATCTTAAAACTAATATTCATATTTATTGAATATTTGACTGAGATAACTCACAAAACACAAAATGCCCTTTTTAAATGATGATTTATTGAAAACCTGTATCACCCCCTGTGAAAAAGTAATTGCCCCCCTAAACCTAATAACTGGTTTTCCACCCTTGGCAGCAACAATGGCAGTTAAACGTTTGTTACAGCTTGTGATCAGTCTTTTACATCCCCATGGAGGAATGCTGGTCCACTCTTCTCTGTAGAATAATTTTAATTTGGTCACATTAGATGGTTTTCGATCATGAGCTACCCTTTTTAAGGTCTTTGCCACAGCATCTCAATTGGATTCAAGTCCGGATTTTGACTCAACCACTCCAAAACCTTCATTTTGTTCTTTTTGAACATAAAATAGAAATACATAGACACATAAAACGAGTACATTAGACAGATGTCCTTCATCTCTTCTATGCATGTAGGTCACTACAGCCACAGATGCTTCCCTACCTCCCACTAGATACACCTTATTCTCCTTCGCTGCCTCCGACAGCACCTGGGTCGACTCTCCAGGGATCTTCTCTGCATACGTGGGGAAGAAGCTGGTCCCATATGGAGAGTTGAAGCATTCCTGTTAGTAACAGGTGAGAAACCAGGTGAGTCTCAGTCTCTTTAAACAGTGACTCTACTTCTTCCCAGTGTTAAAGATCACGTATAACTATGTCAAAAGTCCACCAAGGAGTCTGGGGTTAATCAGTGACCCTCTCCAAAGAGACCTGGACCTCGAACTCTACCTGTTCATGAGGGACCACAAAAAACAGTTTCATCATTTTCTAATGTTTGTAGTTGTTTTAAGTCATTTTGTTGTATTAATGAGTCATTTTAACTCTCTATTTTTGTCATTCTCAGTCTCTTAGTCGTTGTTTTTTGTCTCTTCGTAGTTTTCAGGGTCATTTTGAATCTCTCTGTGTACGTTTTAAGTTTCTTTGCAGTGATCTCGACACTCTTTGTAGTCATTTTGAGTCTCTTTGTATTTTTTTGAGTCATACAGAGTGTTGTTGTAGTTGTTTTGAATAATTATGTAGTAGTTTTGGGTAATTGTGAGACTCACTGTAGTGGTTTTAAGTCTCTGTAGAAATTTTGTTGTTTTTATGAGTCATTTTAAATCTCTTTGTAGTCATTCTCAGTCTCTTTGTGTTTGTTTTAAGTCTCTTTGTAGTTCTTTGAGTCATTTTACTTTTCTCTGTACTGGTTCCGAGACTCTTTGTAATCATTGTGAGCCCCTTTGTATTTTTTTGAGTCATACAGAGTCATGTTGTGGTTGTTTTGTGTCTTGTTGTGGTTGTTTTGTGTCTTGTTGTGGTTGTTTTGAAAAATTTTGTAGTTGTTTAGGGTCATTTTGAGTTATGCTGTATTTGTTTGAAGTCTCTTTGTTGCTGCTTGAGTCTTTTCAATTGTCTTTGTTGATATTTTAAGTCTTTTTCTAGTTGATTTAAGTTTATTTGTAGTCGTTTTGAATAAGTTAGAATATCTTTGTGGTTGTTTTGAGTTTCACTGTAGTTGTTTCTGTGCTCTTTGCAGTTGTTTGAGTCATTTTGAGTCTCTTTGTAGTCATTTTGAATCAGACTGAGTGCTGTTATAGTTGTTCCGAGTCTTTTTGGAGTCATTTAGAATAACTTTGAATCTCTCAGTACTTGATTTGTAGTCATTTTGCATCATTTTGTCATTATATTGTGCCTCAGTGTGGTGGTTTGATGTACTAATGACAAATGTAAACAGTCACTTTAAACAAAAGCTCTGTACTAGGGCTCCCTGGACTTGCAGCCACTAGATTTTTTAATCAATGCTTTTCTGCTCTGCACCTCCAAATGTCCTGATAAGTCATGACAGTCTGCCTGCATGCATGATACCAAGACCCTGGACATGCTCACTTAGCTGGATGAAAAGAAAGTGTATCAACTACGCCTGTGTTTTCCCTGCTGTAATCAATATTACCAAAAATAGCATGCTGTGGAAAAGTTGCATTCAAGGACTCAAAAGACATTTTAAAGAATGTCAGTGAGGGCAGGGTGACATCCAGCCCCAGCCTCCCTCCTGCTCACCGGCAGCAGCACCAACTGTCCTCCCTGTCCTGCAGCCTCCTTCACCAGCCTCCGGGCTCTGCTCAAGTTGTCCGCTTTGACGCTGCTCACCTGCAGCTGGACCACCGCCAGACGGAACTCTGAGGAGACAAACACAGCCGGAGTGTTTCTGCAGCCGCTTCACTGAATAACGTACAGCTTTGACCCTGAATGAAGGAGGCTTTTAATTACAACGCTCTGAAATTTAAAATTAAAATTGAAATATGCAACACGGCAGTAATTACACAACTTTGTACTTACTGGACATTACTTTCGCTAAAGTTGACATGAACGCAGACTTCACTTCAGACCTCAGAGCTTCGGAGCAAATAAACATGTGATTCCGGGTGGCTGCTTGCTTTTCGAAATTAAAGTCCCTAATTAGTGTGATACTGCTTCTTGACCTGAGAATATCCTATAAAGCAAACCTTATCAATAATAAGCAGTAATAATGACCATTTTCAGAAGCAAATTAAGTTCTGTTCTTGATTAAGACACTCCATTACATATTTTTGAGCTTACGTAAAGAAGAGATATCTTATTATGAAGTGTAGAAGCGGGGTTACGTCACCCGGGGTGGATATCAACCGACCAATCCGGCGTCAGTGAGAGATGGCATGGCCTTCCTCATTGGTTAATTATTGGTTTATAACAAACATTCCCTTTATATTAACATACTTAAAATATAACAAAAAACAAGACAAACCAAATCAAAGCAATAAAAAAATGAAATTAAATAAAATGAAATTAATACATAACCATTGGCGCTAGCTATAATAAACACAAAACACAAAACACAGTTATTTGTACTTTCCCTAAATATTAATTTACAATTAATGTTTAATAACCAGTAGCTGAAAATGACATAGCTATTTCTGTATTGGGTTTTGTTTTCCATTGTACCATGTTTAAATAAGGTGTTTTTATTTGTATATAATTGATAAGTTGTTTGTTTTCATGATAGACAGAAAAACATGTAATTATTTCAATCAGAAATGCAAACATCCAGTTTACATGGAGCATTAACATGACATTTTAACATATAAAATGTAAACAGCAAAGTATGTAACAGTTGTTTTTAGTCTTTTTGAGTCACTTTGTAGCGATTTTGAATGATTTGAGCCTCTCTGAAGTAGTTCACTACTATTTCTTTGTGATCGAGTGCACAATAGTCAAAAGCGATACTCCCCCACCTTATCAAACAAACTTTATAATAACTGTTTGGTGTGTCACAAAGATGGAGCATGTCCAGAGGAGGCTTTTCATTCTTTCAACAGAGGTTTTAACTCCAGAATAAGCAGTTAAGAAGGTGATTTGTTTTTCAAATTATGACACAACTTGGGAATGACTAAACCACCTGTACAGCTATGCCACTTTATAGCATGGATATAAAATGGAAAATTCCAGTAAGAATATTCCGAGTTGTTAACTGTTGGGGATGAAGGATTGGCCAAAAGTGTAAGGTGTACATGTGCTGTATATTCATACTAATTAAGATGAAGTTAAACAGGACAGCAATAATTAAAGAGAGCAAACTCTTCATATTGCTATGAGCTATTTACAGGGACTGTTTGCACATTTGTCTCTGTTTACACATGGCCACCGCTTCTCACTGGAGGTAAAGCACCTGAACAATACAGCATGAAATTCCAGTTCCATTGTAACTTGTTTGCACATTGATTTTACCATTTTTAATTTAACTACTGCTTGTATAAATATGAAGGAAAATAAGTATTCAGGTTTCTGTTGTTGGTCACAGCTGTACCTTTAAATTGGCATACACATCAAATGACTCACCGAGTGTCCACAGATGCAGTTGAATAATCTCCATTTATTAAAAACAGAAATGCTTAGAAAATAATAGCAGTACAGTAAGGTGCAAATTACACTGTAGACATGTTGCATTTTCGACTAGTGGTTGACATCCTTTGCCAGTGATGTTACAGAGGAATGTAAAGACTCCCATTCGAGGATGTTCCAGTCAATAAGAATACTGAAAAATATCACAAAATTACAAATTACAACACAATGCATGGATTACACAGGAATGCTATGAGAGACTGGAGTGAACAAAGACCAGATTTAGAGTCTTTAATTCAAGTTTTGGTTTTTCTTGGCCGTATTTTAAATGTGCCTTATTTTTAAGTCAGGATGATGAACCATTGTGTAATTTTTTTTAAAGGGGATCAACGCTCTCTGGACTGAAAATTCAACTGCAGCAGTCACAAAGGAGGCCTTGACACTTCAAACCCAGGCTGTCGACACAACTAGACTTCAACGCAAATGAATAGGTAAGCAAGGAGAGAGCGAGGAAAAGTCCAAAACAGAGTTTAAGATTAGAGGAGAAGCAGCAGTATACTGTGATATGTTGCCACTGCTGGTGCCAATATCACACATCACAGGCATGAGGCCGAAGGCAACAGTGGCAAGCAACTAAAGCTGCTCAGTTTCGACTAATGCAATCGACAAGACAAGATTTGAAAACATAGCTATATAGTAACTTTCCTTTAAACAAATCATCATTTCATTCAAAGCTGTGCTTAAAAGTGCAAAGCACAGTCTGTGTTACACCGATCTTTACCATCTCAACAGTTATCAGCCTTTTGGTCGCCAACGTGATTAAATTATTTCACCGGCACATTTTCATTTAGTTTTCTGGGGAAAACGTTCACATCTGAATGGGATGAAAAAAATACTGAGGTGCTCAGGCTCTTTACAATCACTGAACCTCCTCTTGTAATTCTAATGTAGCCCAGACAAATGTGGACGATGCTTTCTGAGAGCTACATCAGACTGCTATGAGATGAGGTTAATTCATTATCATACGTAAAAGCAGAGAATAAATTATCTCCCAGAAACACTGTGAAAGACTAGAAAGAAGGGGACCTTCAAACCGTATGAAGCCAGATTAAAGTTTCGCAGCATTGTTCTAGCTATCAGGATATGCTTTCAAAACGACATTGCAAAGGTCTGTGCTGATATAGAGCAGTTTACACAATATATACATTACATATTTATAAACACCCTCAAATAATTTCTATTTAAGGCTGCCTGCTGGAAAACAAAAGCTATCAAAAACAGTTGCTGTGGTAGGAAACCTGCCTCATGTGCCAGCACTGCTATTTTCTAGGGGGGGATGTGCGTCTTTTATGTCCGAGCTGGCTGTCTCATGCTCACTTCCTGACCAGAACGATGACATCTACATTAAGAGAAATGCAATACTGTTCACAACAGAAGGGTCAGAACTGAGATGCTCAATGGAAAAAGGTCAGTCGTGTGTGGATCGAACTGGTCGGCCAGTACGCTACGTTAAGGCCAGAGGGAAATCATCAAAGTGGAACTGCACTGTAATGACATCCCATGTTGTACTAATAGTAAAGAAGAACATACACTATAACCAATATATTGTTTTAAATTAGTTTAAGATAATCGTTGGATGACTGCGGAGCACCTAAGTATTTGAACAGCCTGTCCCAACAGGTCTGCAGTCGGCGGTTTGCCCACATGTCCCAGAGACAGACACACAGGGCTTCACAGTCAACACTGCACTGGGATCTGTCCAGGAGGGAGGACACCCAAGGGAGAGCGGGAAGAGGGTTCACCCTTGGCAGACGGAGACTCTTCTTACAGCTTGTGTCACAGGCAGTCGTCACAATCTCCCACGATGACCCCGTTGTCTCCGTTTACGAGCTCTCCAGAGCGTCTAGGACTTTCATGATCTGCTGCTTGATCACTTTCGTGGCATCGCCTGCATTGGGTATCAAATATCTAAGAGAAAGAGGAGAAAAGACGACGTTGGCTCAGAGGAAACAGTGACAATTACATTCATTTGATTCAATAACTACCAACTAAGAGAAAGTATTCAATATCAAGTAAGACTCAGAAACAATGATTAATTTCCCCTTTTCAAATCCACACTTAAAACACACCTGTTTAGAATTGCTTATCCCACCTGAAGTCAACTGCACTGTCTGATTTTATCTTAACTTAATTCATCACATCTATATTTTACTGTGTCTAATTGTATTGTTATTTGATATTATTTGTGTGGTAAAGTGTCCTCGAGTGTCCTGAAAGGCGCTTTGACAAATAATATATATATATATAATAATCTAATGAAGCCTGCTGCACTTCATCTCCCAGGGTACATTTGTGGGCAGAACTGGTGAAAAATTTTACTTTAAAAACTTGTCAATGAAATTCTAAAATACAGTTGAGCACTAGGGTACTTTCAGGGTCATTTCACTACCTTGATTTTTAAACTTTCATCTTGGTCATTACAAGAGCTAGCCATACATGCTGTAGGAAAACAGCCATATTATGAAATAGTTGTTTTTGTATGTATCTCCCTCTAAAATGTTGCCAGTATTAACAATTTTTCATAACTGCGTAGGGGAGATGGTCAGGAATCTGGCAATATTAGGACAGTGATATTCAGATACTGTATGACTTACAAAATGGGAAAAACATGTGCTTATTAGTGTCTAATGGAAATGAGAGGCTACTGTATGTATAAAAATATACAGTAGCCTTCTTGCAAAAGTGGCAAAGGTTTGACCATTTGATGTCAATTTAAAATTATTTTGTCCTACCAACACTTTGTCAAAGAGACAAGCCACTAGTGTTGTTGAAAATGACAAGTGAAGCAGTTTAATTTGCTCTGGGCTACACCTTGCTGCAATAAAGAGAAATCAGACTGAGAAGAAGGGACGTAAATCTGGGTACAAAGTGCATCTGCCAGGCTGTAAGGGTTATAAAGTATTTTTTTTCTTTTCAATTACAGTTTTAATGACATTAGAAGCCTCAGTAAAAATGAAAGGCTGACCTGGCAGCCTAAATGTAAGATTATATTATTTTCTGGAAAATATATGTTTAAAAATAAAGGTCAGGGTTGTCTTATATTCTGCAAGTATATTTATAAAAGGATACAGCCTCTGACAAAGCCCAAAGCTGTATTTCCTCACTTCTTTAAAACTGGAAGAATGTTGCATTTGAAATGTATATCTGTAGACAAGCACCTCTCGACGGCTGATATCTCCACTCCAGCTGAGTTGTTGCTCCCAAACTTGAACGTAATCAGTTCCGGGTGCTTCTTTTTGGATGTGATCTTCACCACAGAATTCAGTGCTTGTCTGGACTGGATGTAGGCAAAGCCTTTCCTTGAGGCGATCTCCCTCAGACAGTACATGTGAGTTGCTGTGATCAACAAGTGACTGGAAACACAGAAGAGGACCAAATAGAGTCAGCGTTAAGATTCAGGGATTCTAAAGTAAATGCAGAATTTCTTTATTCATTCATTTTAAGGAAGGATTAGTCGTGTTTAAATGCCACTTTTCCCGCTGCTCATCCAATCCAAACCCCTGCACCCCTGACAGCCACGGTGTCGTTAGGAATGTTTTTGCACACACATTCAATACAATAGTACGTTGTTTAACTCACCTGGGGAACATGTGACCTGTTTCTTTCACCTCATTACATGGAATGTGATGTTTTACATCTGGTTTGTTTATCCAAGTCTGAATGTTGACAATCTCCTTGCGGTCATCATCCGACATAGAAGAGCTGTCGATCTCATCTGAAGGAACATCACATGGAGGTTACTATTTTGTTTTTCAAAATAAAAGCCCTCACACTACTGAAATATTTCACCTTCCGTTTAATTTTACAACTACAGATGCCTTTACCTGTGTCATACTCTTCTTCATCACCAATGCTGAAAACAGGCTTCACTCCCCGGTAAGGTTTGCCGACACGGTCACTGCTGCTCACATGTCTGTTCACACGACGAAACAAGTCAGGTTAAAGAGTCACTGAGTGAGGTTGCCGATTCCTGTAGTGAAATCACTGAATAATGCACGTTTGCAAGTTTGCACACAAATAGCAATGGCATGAAGGCCTCCAGGCTGCAGTAAAAATGATTAGACACAGGTTATGCTGTTAAATATGAAAGCAAGAGGTTAAATGAGACATCTCTAGTTGGGTATTAGGAGTTACAGATTAGCAATTTTATGATATTCAGGGCTATTAGCAGCAAATTGTTGTGTCGTTTCTGTTTCTGTTTTGTAAAATAGCCCTGGCTATCATCTGAAAGAACAATAATGAAATGGGAAGACAGATACATCTCCAAGCAAACAGACAAACAGAAGCTGAGGTTCACCCTAAACGCCTCAGTTACTTTGACTAGCAAGAGACGACAGCCTCAGCGAGCTGTGGATGTAAAGATGATTCAATGTCTCCTGAAAGGCTGCAGCAGTTCCAACAGTGCAAACTAAACAGCAGCTGAATGTTGTTAGTGAAAGCATGAAAAAAGACCTTAAAAGACATTTCCTTGCACTCAGCCTGACCAGACTCTATGTGCTGTTACATGAGTGAGCTGTGAAGGCAGAGATGCTAAGCATGCGTTAATGTAAGTCTCCAACAATCCCAGGGACTGGTGCAGGTCTACAGCCAGTGGGCATGCTGGTGACAAACAGCTCGATGTTTGGGAGCTCTTACCGATCTGGAATCACCTTCTCTGGCCAGGGCAGATTGAAAGATATTCTAGCATGGGATAAGGCACAAGGGACTGAATTTAAGTTAAATTACAACAAAACTAAATGTCAGTAACATTTATTAGAATGACCACGGTTCCCTGCTTTAATAGTCCAGTTATTGTAAATCAGCCCAATGTACAAAAAGTTTGAGCTGTGTAAAGAAAAACATTTTACAGGGTACATTTTAATGTGTTTAGTCAGATGTAGTGAAGTATTAAAAGGATAGTTTGGTTTCTTTTAAGTGGGATTGCATCTGGTATATACCCATAGATGGTAGGTTACCTCCAGTAACTGACACTGACTTAAGGAGTTATGTCTCTCTCTTCAGACTTAACGAAAACTGTGATTTTACTGTGCACAAAATGCAAGTTACTGGTCTGTTTTCTGTGTAACTTTGGTTACACTTTGTGTCATTATGTGACTGTGTTAAAACCAAACAAACTTATCAATCACGGCAGTGGCAGAGAAGTAACTCATGTTTCCTGCAGGGTAAAATCAAAGTTTTTGTCAATGGAGTCTGGTGGCTTTGCAGAAAGCATAGAATCGTAGCATCAGAAAGGGCTGTTGCACAGCAAAGCAAAGCAGTGAAAACTTCCTGAATAAAAAACATGTTGAATGTCTTTTAGCTGTGCCTCCTTCAGGTGGCTAAAATATGTTTCCATCCACAGTACTACACTGCCTAGCTTCTGTGCTGGTTCTACTGTGCATCTCCAAACTGAGGGCATTCTGACCATCATCTACTGTCAGTTAATACACAACTATATTTAAGTACCTCATTCAACACCACCTGAACTATTCCTTTAACATCAAATGACAAACTAGCACTAGCTTCTCCTAAATACTATTTTTGGTTTATTTAATTTACAGTAAAGGCGGACGTAACATTTGTTTTCAGGAGACAACCACATTGTTTTGTGTTCTTGTTCTTAGTATTTAATTCCTGAAAGTAAACCATACAATTGGAATTTTTAGCATACTAATATATTAAATTGTAGCCTTTAAATTTAGAATTGTAGAAAAACTTAACATTTGCACCCACAAAATTAGGAAGCAAGGCACAACAGTGTGTTGTAGTGTGGGTTTCAGTGATGGAGGTTTCTTCATTAGGAATTCAGAGGAAGAAAGGGGTTCTCACCTGTCTACAGGGGTGGAGGTATTCTCAATGAAGCTGATCATCTTTTCCTTTACATTGACTGACTTGGACTTTAGAGCAAATGTCATTTTGTTGACCAAGGACTTCACGCCTTTGCTGTCTCCAGGGCTGCTCAGAGAGTCTCCCTGTGTCGTCCATGTAAAAAAGGAAAGATATATTTAAAATCAGTGTCAGTGAAGCTCTTCATGATAAAATTTTGCTGTCTTTTCCTCATCCCTGACTACTTACATCAGCAGAGCTGAGACTACTGTGAGATCCAGACGTGCTGACGATCCAGTGCATATATGAAGAGTCCAGTCCCTCAACATTCATGTCTACCAGATGCTGCTGGAGGGCTGAAATTACACAAAACACAGTGAGTTTTTGTTTCTCACCAACATCTGCACTGCAGTTGTAACAAAAAAAAACATGTTTGAGAGATATAAAACAGTGAGCACCTCATGCATACTTCAGACCATGTGTACACATGTCTAAAGTCAGTGTCAGTTGATATGATGCAGAAACATAATCTAATAAAACATTGTTTTCACTGTCATCCAATTTCACTGACTTTAAAAATTAAGACATCACAGCTTATAATCATTTGCAGAATATGCTTTTATTTACTTGTACTTTTTTTTATTTGTACTGTTTTTCAATGTTTCCAAACTAAATTGTCCCCTTGGGACAATAAAGACTATCCAGTCAAATCAGAAACACAGCAAACAGGTGTACAAACAGTTTAAAGAATTGCTTGTGAATGTGCATGTTTCTGCCTCTGTGTTTACTCTATTCTCACATTACACTACTTACCCATAAAA
The DNA here is from genome assembly GCA_024666655.1 of Dascyllus trimaculatus. Classification (NCBI taxonomy): domain Eukaryota; kingdom Metazoa; phylum Chordata; class Actinopteri; family Pomacentridae; genus Dascyllus; species Dascyllus trimaculatus. The sequence goes on from CM045446.1 coordinate 21,487,184, forward strand.
CCCCCTTTAGCGATGCTGACATATTCTTTGTTTTTCTGTAACAGAAAGCCTTTAATTAGTAAAAATGCAAACATATAGCATGTAACACTGGGAAACACAGATAATGAAAGCATTTGTGCTGCAAAACAGGAAAAACAGGATACATAAGTAACTTCTCATTTTCTGTCCAGCTGATCTTCCATTTAAACACTGATTAATCAATCAACAGTAATTTTCCAGGAAAAATATTTTACTGCAACAGCTTTATGACGTTCGGATTTTAAAAAATAGTTTGACTGCTGGTTGGACAAAACAAGACATTTTCAGACATTAGGATTTGAAAAACTACAACAGACACTTTTTGATTGTTTGGTGCAGCCCTACTTCCACCTCTCACCTGCAGAAAATGTGCCAACACCATGTTCATGTACATGTCTTCCTCTTCTCTCCCGCTGCCCATGAAGCACAGATGCTCTCCGCTGGCGATGGAGCCTGATTCTAAAGACTGCTTCTGCGCCTCCAAGAGGGATTTCACAGAGAGAGCAAACTCAGAGGGATTCTGGAGCATCTGTGGAAAGAAAGGAAATGTGCGTATTACATTCATTCATTCACAGTCACTTATATTTTCATATGGAATCTGTATCTTAAATATCTCTCACCAGGTCAGAGTCCAAGTGAAATGCTGTGGACAGATGCCCAGCATTGTACTGCTCTGCTGGCCGACAATCCACCACAAAGAAACGTACCCCATCCTAAAAGGAAAAAAACCCACTTTAATCAAATAACACACCATCTTCTTTCCTTCAATTGACATGTATAACTTGTCAAATTTCACAATTAACGATTTCCTGAAACTGGTAAAATGTGAGAGTGTCACTGACCTGCTGCAGCTGGTTTGCCTGTAGGATTTCAGGGACAGACACAGGAAGACACAGAGCCTGACTAAGGTCAGTGTCCTCTTCTTTAAGAGCGACCAGGCTGCTACCAAACAGATTCTGGTTCATCTACCGAAAAGAGAAGGAAAACACACAATAATGGTGTTTAAACAATGACTTCTTTTGTGAAGCTGCCTGCACCTCTTTGTTTGCTTTTTCCACTCCAGTCTTGTTCTCAGTGTGTAACAGGGACGTGAGTCTATATTTGTACATTTATCTTTTGTTTGTATGTTTACCTTTCTGAGTGATAGAGGGGTTTTGCTCTGGTAATACTGGGCCAAGGAAAACAAATCCTCAATGTCCTCAGATTCCAGGAGTGAAGGAGACGCTTCCAGCATTTCTGTAAGAAGACAGTCTTGTTTGAACCCAGTTCTTAACAGGATATTGAACAAACCAAGTAATGAGGTGTCATTAAGACAAACTCACTGATAATTTCCTCTTTACTTTCTCCTTCTTGTGCAAGGATGGTCTCTCTGAGGGTGAAATAAACAAAACAAAAAAAACATATACTTTTTGTACAAGAAAAAAGCCCCTTTGAAACATAAACTCCTTTCCAATAATCTGATGATATCTGACGGTGTCAGCCTCAAATCTACATGAACACCGTTTTTCAGTAAAAGTTGTGACTTATCATACTAGGTTGGACCTAGTAAGATTCAAGTTTCACTTTCAACACGGCACAAGACTAAACTGCGTGCAGTCATATGAACACACAGACACATACACACAAGATTACAGCATACTTAATATTGTAACATCTAGTGGTCAACATGACTTCATGCATCACACACGCTTAATGTACCGTCAGATCATGTGTGAGTACCGTGTCTCTCTCTCTCAGTCAATAACATGAGTATGTCTAAATGAAGCTGTGAGGAACCTCAACATAAAAGTGACCAAATTCTGAATAACAGACTGCAAAAGACTGATGAAGCAGCAAAGTTACATAATCCAATGTCTGAAAAAGGGCTCAAGAGTCACTAATTGTTTCTGTAGAAACTTTCCCCGATAGATTTCATACTTGGCATTGACGAGGATGATGAGCATGAGGAAGAAGATGAGGAAAGGGTCAGCCTGCTGGACGTAGGAGTCCCACAAAGACTGGGTAACATCAGGAAGGCAGTGGCTGGAAAACAGACTGCCCATCTATGGAGGAAAAACAGACACAGTTCAGGCACAGCCACATATGTATTAAGAGTACAACTGTCTAAGATACAAACATACCCAGTTGATGGCGTAAGAGTCGGGTGTTATCTTTTTGGTGTCCAAGAAGGAGCAGAGCTCTGGTTCATGATACTGCAGCAGTAGTCTGTACAGGTGGAAAGGTCGACCATTTGGAACACAGTCTCTGAAACAGACACGCAGATATTACAATTAAAGTTTGCATCTCTGTGTGAGTGGGATGAAATGGACATGGTTGAGATGGTTCACCTGGGGATGTATTTGTTCATGACAGCGTAGAAGCAGTTGTAGAGGTCGCTGCGGGGCAACTGAAGCCCCAGTAGTGGTTTGAGCAGGTGTGGCCAGCTGAGATCCGGGGTGAACGTGATGTTACGAGACTTACAGTAGAAAGTGATGACAGACTCAATATCAGCCACCATTTCACTCCTGTCTTCCTCTGATGCTTCCAGCTGGTCTAAACATGGAAAACAAGGCAGCCGTGAGTGGCCTTTTTCCACAAACACGATGCACACTTTGAATTCAAAAACAGGCAGCGCAGAAAAGTATTCAAACTCATAAAGAAATGTTAAAAAAAGCCGAACATGCTGTACACTAGAGAAGATTATTTCTCTCTTTTTCTGTAGCGACTGTGTTATTTTGAGCCACTCCAGATCTGGCTGTTAACTTGTCAGGACAACAGAATAATCAAAGTCACTTCTTCCTCTGAACTCCTGAAGAAATCTGACAGCGACTGAGCCTTGAAATTATCGCAGGTCTTTCTTGTTTCCTGCTGCTTATTATTGTGTGTGTGTGCTAGTTGAAAGCGAGCCCAACGCTCAGCAGCCACAAGAGGCTTCAGCTCATGCATCAAAGTAATACTTTTATCGACCGCACTTCAGCATATTAGCAGCACATTATGTGTGTAGCATTAAGATAAATTGCTCAAAGCAGGACATCACCCCAACGATTTTTTCCCCCCAAACAAGACGTACACTCTTCCCAAATTAGCCTACCTCAGGATATTATTGAAATATTTATCATTTTTATAAAGTTGCTAACATCTTTTTCTTACACCTTACGCTTGGTTCAGTTAATTTGCAATGAGATTAATATCATGGACGTGTGAAACCGTTTATCCACTAAAGGCTCTCTGAATTCTGCCTTACATTATCTAAAGGGTAAAGCTGTTCTGCTGCACTTAGAAAACAGCTTATGAACAGACTCTATATAAACACTGTATTCACAACAACTCTACAGAAAGGTGTAGTAGATAGTGCCTCTTTCACAAAATAGTGTTGTCCATATAAAACCAAGAACACAGTGACAACTCTTAACCTTAAAAGTGGTTATTATTTCACCTTCATCTTCCTGTCTGGTGGTATTTTCACAGCAGAGAGGTAAAGTATTGACAGAACAGAAATGTTTAAATTCATTTTGTTTATGTTATTGTGCTGACTGTGTACTTTTGTAGCTGCATGTCCAAAACTCAGGATTGTGTCCAACTATTCAGAGGCGATTACTCACCGATCAGCTGCTGACTGCGGTTGTGAATGAGCGTCTGTTCTGGTAAATCGAGGACGCCGTCCCAGGGAGACAGGCTGTCTCCTTTTCCAGAGACATTCAGAGCGATCTGCCAACACGAAACAAGGATTTACTGCTATCATCTTAACTGCTAAACGTGGAGCTACTAAGTGATAAAGAGACACCTAATAAATACACAACAAAGACTGGTCCGCGATCAGTAGTTTAACTGTTGCTCCACTAATGGAAAACAAATTTAAATACAGATGGAACTTGATCTTTAAGCTGAAAATATTACTCATGGATTATTCAAAACAAGACCCAACAAACTCTAGTTGTTTACTAGATGAAAATGATTATAAGCTGCCAGAGTTGGTACGCTAGATGCAACACTTTACATGTTTAAGCAACAGGAAATAAAGCAAAACACACATTGAAAAAATCTGAAATACTGGATGGCATGCTTAGCAAAACTGTGCCGTCTTTAAAATATAAATAAGTATTTAATAAATAAGTAATAATGTATTCATCTGAACAAAACATCAGCTAAATCACAAAAATGTTTTCCTCAGTTAACTTAATGGCCAGTGTCGCCAAAAACATTTAAACAATTATTTTGTATTTTTTATGTTTCTTTCATTCATTTGTAAATAAAAACATAATTATGAATCAGCTGTAAATCTACCAAAAAGAAAATAAAAACAAGTACCATTTAATTTTCTGCCTGGTATTTTCCTTTAAAATGAACTCCACTGTATTTATTCCTCTGAAGCAACCACCTCTGCCATTCCTCTGATTAACAACTGTCTGTTCAATAAAAACTCAATGAACTTTGCCTTACATTGTCTTAAGGGTAAAACTGTTCTTCTGCAGTTATCGAACAGCTTATGGACAAACTCTACATAAACATCTTATGCAAAATAGCTCTACAGAAGTAGATAATGCCTCTTTTCAAGAAATGGTATTTTCCATACACAGCCAAGAACACTTTGACATCTAACAACCTAAAAAGAGCGATGTTTCACCCTCATCTTTATGTCAGAAAGTATCTTCACAGCACAGAATTTAAGTACTGAGAAACATATATGAATAAATGTAAATAAAGTGTCAGAAACTAACGATACTTTCAGCCTTTGTCCACATGCTTTACATACTGAAACTGGTGACAGGCAGTCGGTAGGTGTGTTTTGGACAGAGCTTAAGCCTTTATCGTGGGTGTGTCAGTAAAAGGTGATAACAGTGACATCAATTGAGCCTGAGATGCTGGTCTTTCCAGTACGGTGACGTCCACATTATCATAGTTTAAGAATAGAAGAACTACGAGCTCCATATGCATACACAGTATTTTGTATATTGTTATCTGTCTCTTCTAATTATATGTAAGTCTAAGAGCCATATCACAGGTGAACTGACAGGTTTCTCACCTTCCACATCTTGGCCCTGTGCTGAGCTGAATGCTCCTGGACCTGGATGATGCTCCTCTCCATCTCCATGTCCGAGCCACCAGAGTCCAGAGCCTCAGCTAGATCCTGGTTCCTGAGGAGGCACAAACAGAAACTTAGACATTCCCACAAAGTGTGAAAGAAGTTATTTATTACCAAATAACAAAGATAAGAACAGCTTCTTGTATAATTCAGTACTCATTAGTCATATTTTTACAGTGTGAATCATGAAAAAAAATTGTATAGTGTCACAAGATTCATGGCTTAACCAAGTAGTCAATCAACGTAAAAGTAAGCAATAATTACTTTGATAATCAATTAGGGTTTTCCTTTATTCCTATGACTAACCCGAGTGTAAATTAAATACGGAAAAAAAAGCAATTTTCAGTGATAACTCTGGCTTCTGGTTTATTGGAATAATTTAGAAATTAGAACAGACGTCTCATAGACAATGACATGCTAGTTTGTGTATAAGAGTTTGTGTCAAAAATTTGATATATTAATTTAAAAATGATAACAACCATTAGTTGCAGTGGTGTGTGAATACTGTCATTTAAATACCCACAGCACAGACAAAAAAATAATTATTACAATAGTCAGTAGAGCTTATCAATATTGTTTATTAATCTGCTGATTATTTTTTTCAATTAACTGATTCGTTGTTTGGTTTATGAAGTGTCAGAAAATGATAAAACATGTTGCTCAGTGTTTCCCGAAGCCCAAGATAACTTCCTCAAATATCTTGTTTTGCCCACAACCCAAAGACGATCAGCTGACTGTCACAGAGGAGTAAACTGCCAGTAGGGCTTAATATTATTGTTTATTAATCTGTGAACTATTTACTGAACAACTGATTAGTTGTTTGGTCTATACAATTTCAAAAAATGATGAAAAATGCTGATCAGAGTTACCCAAAGCCCAAGATAACTTCCTCAAATGTCTTGTTTAGTCCACAACCCAAAGATTTTTGGTTTACAGTCACAAAGAAACCAGAGCATATCCACATTTAATCAGATCAAACTGATAAATGTTAAACCCGGTTCTTTTGTTGGAAGCTCAAGAACAAACTAGAGGACTTTTCAGTTCACAGATGTAGAATTTATTTAGGTCACAGGTAAAGTATGGCAGCGCTGGTCTCAAAATGACAAGGCTCTCGCAGGAACTCCATCAGAATGAGCCCCGATATACGGGTATAATTCACATTTATCTTCTTGGGCTGGGCCTGCCCCGTACACAGGTTGGACCTGGACGCAACAGAGTCTCATTGGCCAGTTATCTCTGACGTGAACACGCCAACCACTGTTCACGTGGATTTACTGAAATGTGCTAAAACAAGTGTCTGTGTGTGTGTTGTCTTTAAGGCGTGCATCTATTTTGCCACTCTCATGCAGAACTTAGCTGAATATCGAAACTACTGAATACAGATAAGACTGGAACTGCGAGCACTGTACTCCCTTTTTCATTTAATTAATTCATAACAATGGCGAACTGTCCATAGGAACTGGATAAGACGGAAACTGGGAGTGCAGCTATTCCCATTCTCACAGCAACAAAGATAATGAGTGCAGACTGTCTATGACCTCAAGGCCACATAAGGTTAGACGAATGATGATCAAACTGAGTAAATAATATAGCAAATCCAATCAAGGTAGAATCAAGGAATAATATAACTAATCATAAAATAACATAACATAAATCAATTATCAATATAGCTGGCTGTAAACTTAGTGGTTGACATCTTATTGATTAATTGATTTGTTGTTGCATGATGATTTTGGTGTCCTTTTCATTCAATATTTACCATCAGCAGGGCCGTTTAACAGGTGATACATTAGATTTGAATCCTGATGACATTTATCTCCATATCACAACACAGCTCTTGAAAAAGTTTTTAGGTCAACTCTAGACAAATCCAGTACTTTTGTTACAGTTCCTTAAACTCAGGATATTAAGTAATATTTGATTATATTAGAGTGCAACATGAGAACAGCTGAGCGGTGTTGGGTTCAGGGCTGAGGTTTGTTAAAGGGAAGCGGCTCTCGGCAAACACCGGCTATCTGTCTAGCTAAGTATTAGCTCTGTAGCTAACTAGCGTCGTACACAAACTTCTCAGTGCGACAGAGAAAGTGGTGAAAATATAAAGACTCTGAAGGCTCCTTCTCAGAGGCACTTTGTCTATTTTTAACCGTCTTAGAGGCTGGGCTGTTATTTTATCACAACCAACTTGGCTAATTCTCATTAGCAGGCTAGCTGACGAGCAGAAACGTTAACAAACTGCTTTCAGAGCAGCATCCAGCGGAGCGGCTCAACGCAGCTTCAGCTACTGTACACGGAAATATTTCAGTTAAAGCCGACACGACTGTCTGACAGTTGGAATAACGCCTCTGAAAATGTTAGTCCGACAACAAATTGTCTCACCAGTTGCCCTGAAGAGCTTCCTCCACGGCATCCGCCATTGTTGTGTTGACGGAGACACGTCAATTGTCGTCAACAAGGCCGATGTGTCGTGCAACGCTGTCACCGAGCATAATATATAATATACATTAGAAACAAATACTACAATACAAAACGATAGCTAATTCAAAAAACATTAAATATGAGCAATATAAGTTAAATTATATGCAGCAAAATGTATTATGTTATATTTTTTGTACATATTGCATGTACATTAGTATTATATGTATGTACTAATATTTAAAATGTAATATTAGATCATATTATGTAAAGTTATTTTTGCATAATTTTGTTTATGTACTGAATATATAGAGAAACTGACAATAAAAATGTATTCTTCTATTCTTCAGTACATGTTACATAAATATCATAACATGTACGCAAAATTATAAGTAACACATATTATATATTACTATTACAGATTACTTATTACAGATATTAATGTGGTTATATGTATGTGACATTTTATGCACATTTAATATTATGTACAATACATATTAAATGCGCATAATTTAATTTAATTGAATTAAACTGAATTTAATTATTACGTACCATTATGAATGTTGTGTATGTAATAATTAAATTCAGTTAAATTCAATTCAATCCAATTATGCACATGCAATATTAAGTAAATCACACAATATTACATACATATTAATTTTAGATTTATGTAATAATTGAAATCAATTAAAACATGTAACACACCTTGTAAATCCATTTTTAAAAAAGTGCTCTAGAAATAAAGTTTATTTTTAATATTATTTATATCTTGATAACTTCAGGTCGGAAATGTAAAACCTGAAACACGCACAAACCTAAAACTTAGACAAATATAAACTAAAATACTCTCAAAGATTTAAAGTAAAATGGGGTTTTGAACTACAATACAATCACAGATGCTAAACAGTTGTCGGTGCAGCACAAAATCCATACAGCTAAAGAAACATGCGGCAACAGAATTCATTCCAAGAATTATAACTTTATTAGGGTTCATATTCTCTTTCACTTTGGTCACCATACAAGACATTGATGAAGAATGTCAGTTTAATTTCTACCAAACAGCCAAAAATTCAGGTTTACATCCATTTTTCAAAGGTTACCTCCTGTTTTTACGTTAAGTTTGAGGAAGATGATTGTAGTTGAGAAGAAGTCGTCAGCAGCTGCAGCTCGAATGAATGATTTGGTTCTTTGTCATGACCGCACACTCGGTGAAAATGTGCCATCACTGCTGTGAGATGAATGAAAGTCACAGAGAAACATTTCAAAAAACTGAAAATACTGCAAACATACAAACATCCAGCAGTGATGGCTATTTTCAGTATTTTTTTGTTTTGTTTTTCTACATTGAACAGATGCTACTTGAGAACCAAATCATACATCGTACCAAGAGATTCTCAGGGCTGCATGTAGGCTGGAAACAATAAGGCTCGGGTTGTGACAGTATACTTTGAAAAGGAAAAAAATAAAATTAAACCACCGTCTTCAGTACTCTATGAAACCAAATGCAGAATGAAAAAATATTCACAATAAAATAGAAAATAAATCATGTTTCTCAATTAACGTGAGCTAGGAAAAACCACTGAACATCCAATCCTGTGACATGTTCTGACACTAGAGGCAATTCAAAAATAACATCTTCAAAAAAAACTAAAAACATAAAGTCTGTTAAGTTTGTCTAATCAAACTTGTTTTGAACAAAATTTCATATAGTTAGGGTTTTCCTAGTGTTCAAGACAGCACAAGCATTGCATTTACATTTATTTATAAAGTGAACATGCTGCACAAAGTATATAAAAAAAACAAAAACAGGCAATCCAACCATTAAAAAAAAAGGGTTCTAAACTAACCTGTGCAGGCCCGTATCCATGGGATCAATTCCAGCATTACAAATACAGACATTACACCATTTGACTATAATTTTAATCTTGCATTCAGAACTGATAATGTATGTTATAATATGGAAGTAGCCAGACGAAAACACTGTAGATCAGCATAAGTTAACGAGTGAACAGTCCATTAGAATTATATAAAGCTCTCACAGTATTTTCTGTAGATTTGAAAGTGTCACAAAAGCCTTGAAGTCAGTAATTGGTTGAACAGACATTTCACTTCTCTTGCATTGTTAATTTTGACAGATATACATGGACATTCATGTATGTTTTTTTCTCTCGAGATGACAACCTTCCTCTTTGCTCTGAGCAATAAAAGATTTGACAATGATGTCCTGGTTGAATTAGGCGTCAGCAAAGGTCGGTGTTGGTTAAACACCTCACATCCTGACAAACCACCGAGTCTACCTGAGGCCTCAGCTTGATTGTGAATAGAAATCCTTCCATGACCCCTTTAATGTGATGTAAACACGGTATATACTCAGGGTGCTTCCGTTTTTTTTCCTCATATAATCCAGTACTCTTTTTTTAAAACAACAAATCAAAGTTAAGTCAGACAGTTGCACTTTTAATACAGTTAGATTCAGAAATGAAGACTGAGATTGGCGAACGATTGGCAGAGAAGTTACAGTGTGGGAGGTTTCAGCCCGTACTTCCTGGCCACTTCTGTCTGGGCGTACGCTGCATCACATAATGAGTACAAATGGGCCATCTCCATCTCTGACTTGGCAAGGTTAATTGCTTTGTTGAACATTTCTATTGCCTTGTCCAGATTGCCCCTGTAAAGAAAACATTCTGGTTACATCAAGCTCTGTAAAAAGACGTCTAACGTGTGGATTTTGATTAAAACCGATGATCTCACCTTTGAACTTCAATGGTTCCCATAGTTTCATAGGCAAAGTCACATTTGTTGTCGATCTCGATCGCCTTGCTGATGAGCTCTAGACCCAAGTCGAGGTCTTGTTTCCACTGAAGCTGCAACAACCTGGATAAGCACAGAGCAATCACCGACAGGAAATACAAATGAATCAGAGATGTTTGTTTTGAGTCAATACGCCTACATAAAGAGGAAGAACTGCCTACCCCTTGTGGACGTATGTGGTAGCATTGTCTGGCTCCAGCTCGATGCATTTGTCGTACATCTCGTCAGCTTTTCCAAACTGCTGCTGATCAGTCAAAGCCTGAAAAGAACAAATAATTGTTTAGTTGAGCACACAGAAAGGCTTAAATGGGCTGCTTTAACAACTGACACAACTCAGGCTGCCATCGAAATGTAGTGCATATTTTAACCAAGCATTCAAAAAAAATCAGGAAGACAGTTTTCCATCCACTGCTCATGCAAATTCCCAGTAGTTGGCCACACTGAGATAAGTGTTTGTCTGAGCCAGTTTCCAGTGTCGTTCCACTGAATCATTGTAAAACAAGTGGATGCATGAATAAGATGTAAACGCAGCTTCTGCAAATATTTGCACAGTTGACATCAATGCTGAAAATGCTTTGACATCCTTTACAAACAACAAATAAAATCAGATTTTTGATTTCAAACCTGAGCATAAAGAGCGTAGCCCTCAGCACATTTTGGAAACCTTCGGATAACATCTTCAAAACCGTCCATGGCTGTCTGTACTTGTGCTGGGTTGTTTCCAGTATATGCTTGTCTGTACTGAGGACACACAAGACAAAAGAAAAAAAAACACTTATCAGCTATTTTGTAACAGGAAAAAGTTGCTACATGCAAAACAGCAAAACTAAGAAAAAAAAACATTTTGTTAGTTATTCCTTTATTACTTACAAGGGCAAAGCATTTCTGTGCCTGAGCCAGAGCAGAGTCGGGCCTGAGCAGGATGCACTCATCAAAGTCTCCCACTGCTTCATCCACCTGGTCCAGCAGGATCTTCAGCTGAGAGAAAATACACAGCACTTGTCATGAGCGATGTCACAAAGCATCCAGCATCAAATTATCACCTTTGTCTTGCACTCAGGCATGCAAGTAATAAGTAAGTGGTTTTCAGCTGACACCAGATCAATTAAAAAAAGGATGCTCACTAAAATGACAACCAGATGTGAAGGAAACCAATTCAACGTCACTCCTACCTGACCCCTGTGGTGATACACATCAGGGTTGCGTGTGTCAATCTCGGCTGCCATGTTGAAGTCTTGTGTAGAGAGCAGAGGCTGCTGCTGCTGCATGTACATGCTGCCACGCTTGATCAAAGCGTTAGCTCGTAGCTGTAAAGTTTAAATGACAGTACAGAAAGAGAACCGGTCAGGTTGTAGCTTTTTAAGTCTTTTGTGAAGGATGTTTTTGGAGCATAGACATCATCAGTTGAACCTAGAAATAGGCATTCACTGAAGTCACAACTGATTTAGAGCGATACAAATCAGTAACGAGGGCATGTCTCTCAGACAGTGTATTCAATCTCTAGTCTGGGACTTCACTTAGTGACAGTTTAGCCATGTTTCACCCAAAACACAAAGAACTGTTAGTCCCAGGAACATTTTTTCCATCAGACCACAAGTTGTTTGTGTTTCCACTGAAGTCTGAATACACCTAAAGATTGGGAAAATTAGTCCACTGACAAAGCTACAAGCTACAAGTCATTTTTGAGCACAACTATACAACAATCTGTTCCACTCCAGTCCAGTTGGTGACAGTAACGCAGAAGCCCATAAACAACACTGATGCCAAGGAAAGCCAGGGACAGGCTACAAGCAACAACAGTAAGTATGGAAGAGATTCAAGCTGTGCTACTGCTGTTGTTTTATTATTTTGCATTAAAAGAGATGAGCAGTAATGACAGCAGATTCAAAATGCCCAGAATGCTAAACTAAGAGAAAGCAAACAGGTTTTGCACGCTGCACAGATTGACTCTAAGATGGCTGGGAAATAATGAGTGCTGTGAGTACCCGATCCTTTAGAAATGTTTGCTCAAAGTTCCTGAGGGTTAAAAAAGTACTATCCTATGTGCAGAGACTTTTTGGGGGGTCAAATAATTTCCCTAGAACTTAATTCACACCCTCAACAGTTCCACCAAAGGTTCTTTGTCCTTGGTAAAATTTCCAACAGCTTTTGCCAAGCAAACTTTTCTAGGAACCGTACTGAAACTACTTGAGAACTTCATATAACTGTGTAGAGGAATGTGAATTAACCACAATATATTAGGGTCTTGTGCAGTACATTTTCTCTAAAAAATAGTTTGCAGAAACAAGTGAACCTTAACATTGGCTATTAGTAGTTAGCAATATGCTACAGAGGACATTTCTAAAGCTTTTTGTCTAACTAATCAACTATCACTATTTCACTATTGTGAAAATTACTCCAATAATCTTAACCAAGAAAAAGCTTTTAAAATAAACAGCCTGTACCTTCACATTGGCGTCTTGCATGTTGATTACTCGATCGAGGTCAGGCTGAGCAGCAGTAGCGTTACCAATCAGCAGGTAGAATGTTGCACGCAGCAGCAGGGCTTCGGCAGTGTATCGGCCTCCGGACTCAATCTCCTTGGTGCATTCACTGATGATTTTGTCATAGTTCTCCTCCTCCATGTACTGCTTTGCCTTCAAGTAGCCAGAGCTGAGGAAATGGGAAAACACAGATGAGGAAAAGGGTTTATCTACAGGTGTTTGGAAGTCACTTTTCATTAAAGCTACTTCCTCAGCACAAAAACAGACTTAAATGTATTGCAACACTAAAATCATTGTGACATTGAAATAAGAAGTGCACTGTCTATGTATTAACACAGCACATATTGTTACGCACACTTAAAATATTACAGGTTTCATAAAATATCAATGACACTCTTTTAGTACACAAAAATGTCATTTAAAGCAGTGAGTTCAACATTTTCTGGACAAGACATCTTACATATGAACTTCCAAAATCCATACAAAAGATGAATCAGTATATTTGTTTCCCTGTCCTTCACTCTAATGCCACAGTATGACTATAATTCCCAAATTTACATACAGTAACACAGTTTAAAGTCTAAAGCATCCGAACTACAACTTTTTCTTAGCATATTGAGTGTGGCTAGTCATACAACTCCTCAGGCTAATAGTCTAATTCTTTCAGGCAACCAATACATCAGATTTCAGTCTTTTTGTACCAAAGTGGAAATTATTTTATACAAATGGACAGTTTCCTATGGAGTAATATCAACATCTTGTTCCGTACCACAAGCTTCTCTGGAACAGGGGTAGCTAACCCAGGTCCTCGAGAGCCCCTACCCAGCATGTTTTAGATGTTTCCCTCTTTCAACACGCCTGATTCAAATGATCAGCTCATCATTAAGCTCTGCAGAAGCCTGATCATGATCCTGATCATTTGAATGAGGTGTGTTGGAAGAGGAGAACATCTAAAACATGCTGGGTAGGGGCTCTCGAGGACCAGGGTTGGACACCCCTGCTCTAGAAATATTCACTCACCTCTCAGTGACCTCGGCTGCCTCGCCCTCCTTGTCCTTGTCTTCATCTTTCTTCTCGCCCTTCTGCAGCGGCTGGGAGATGATGTCGTCTGTGAACGAGCTGAAGTATGACTTGATGAACTGAGGAGAAGGCATCATCGGCTCACGGTTCTGCAGAAGAGGAATGCGGAAAAAAAGGTTAATGTGATAATTAAGGGAGTTAAAGCTGAAGAAAAAGGGTCTGAAAGTGGACAAACACCTTGTACTTGTCTTTGGCCTTCTCCTTCCCCAGCTGTTTCAGCACCTTGTCTGCGAGCAGCATGCTCTGCTGGTTCTGGAAGGCCTCAAGAATACACACCGCGGTGACATCTGGAGAGAAAGAGACTGACTGTCAATGAGAGCCGCATGTTTTTCAGTCAAACTTGAAAAAGGACTTTTTAAGAAGAAAAACAAGCATCTCACCCTCTAGGCATTCCTTCTTGTTGTCTAGTTTTTCCAGAGCTTTAGCCCTCCTGAACAGAGCCTTGACATATCGTGGATTCAGCTCCACAGCTTGAGAGCAGTCCTGTACCACTTCTGTCCACTTCATCTGAAATTAAAGTTTCAGTCTAGTTAGACTGTGAAACATTTTTGCTGAATCTACATGGGGGGCTGCTTTACCACAGGTAGGTAAACACCTTAGTCAAACATAAGAAACAGAATGTTGATGGTTTACACAGACTCTGCTACACATTGACCAAAGAACAGTAACCACGGTTTTCTGCAGAGGTATTCCATCTCTCGTGTTTAACAAATACTGAAGCCATTTCAGACATTTTAAGTTTAAAGAAAAGGTGTAGTGACATATGGCTTTCCTTCTACAACCAGCACAACCCAGTGAACATCTCATGGGACGATGTTTTACTGAGAACAGTTAAAACACTTCATCATACAAGTTTAAAATGCTTTTAGTGGTCGAATGAGCCTTTTGGACGTTAACCTAAACCCCATTTTCTCTGGACATTCACTTTGTTTATATTGTTTAACATGCATTGGGTGAATCATACGAAGAATTCCAGCACAAGAAGCTGGTACCAACCTGCTGTTCGTATGCTGCTGCTCTGTTCTGGTAAAACGTTGACAAATCAGCCTTCTGTTCTGTCGGGCAGAGAGCAATGGCCTCTGTGTAGCACTGGATGGCGCTATCATACTTGCCAGCTTTGAAGTACTTGTTGCCCTTGTTCTTTGCTGCTTGGGCCCGATCCAAAGGGCTCTAAATGAGAGAAAAGAGAAAGCAACAATTATTGATCAAATACTGTCTTCTGGGACTCAGTGGACTGGATCAAGGACTAAAGAGCCAAAAGACTGTTTTTCTGTGAAGTTATTTATAACAACTGTGCCTCCACTAACAGCTCTGAACAGCCATTGATGTGTGAATTTATTTCAGAGCTTGATAATGAAACATATTACACTGATAGTAGCAAACACAACAACATACAAACATAAAGACCTTATCCCATACTAAGATTGCAACTAACGTTTATTTCCCTTTCCACGTTTTTTCCTAAAGCCCAAGGTGACGTCCTCAGATACCCTTCTAAAAAAAAAAAATCAGTTTACTGTGCTGCATAACATCTATCCTACATTGCAGCCATTGCAATTTGCAAACTGCACTGTTTAAAATAGTGATTTTAAATTGAAATCAATTAACTGTTCAGCCTTAGCTCAAGCACGTGTACTGTACAATAGGAGAAGAAACAGACATGCACACACAACCATGGCAGACCCAGACACACCTCCTACTGTCAAAGTACATGTGTGCCACTAAATTAATGCTGGCCGGAATGTATGTCTGGTTAGATATACTACAGTAGCACTGTAACTTAACTTCATGTAAACATACTAAATTTTAAAATATGAGGCTAAGAACTTAATCGGTCATAAAAAATACATGTAAATTATTGAACTTTGGATGAACTATTACCTAGGCAAGTCTGTTACTACCATTGCCCATGCACGACAGCCAGGAGCGTCATTAGACCTGGGTGTCCTTGGCTTGTTAGGTTGCTAGAACAGTAATAGAATAATAAAACATAGCTCTGGATCGTTCAGCTATCATTCCAATCTTCAGTACAGCTCTCAAAAATAATCAATGTCAAATTCTAAGTAAATCAACGTGTTTTGTTTTTTTTTTTTGGTCAAGGCAGTGGCTTTATTCTGAGGTTTTTCTGTGTGACAACCTCACAGCAGCAGTGGCACTACTGTGTGTGGATGATGTCACATAACTACATAAAGAATGTGTCCTGATTAACCATTGAGGAAACAAACTGTGGCAACACGGAAGCCTTTTGTAACTACACAATCTATTGTTTTATCTAAAGTTGCTGTAGTTAGATAAGATATCATTACACAATGGACAGATTTTTTCATTGTTATTGGTCAGCTACACATACACCGCAGATCTGGGTTGATTTCTGGACTATTTAAAGCATCAGTCACCCAAATAATGAATGTATTCATGGCATGCCTTTTCAAGTGTTTTAAGCTCAGTAAATTAGCTTAAAACAGTAAAGTAAATCCAAGGAACACAGCTTGAAATCAACTCATCCAGGTAGCCTGTATTTAATGTTTTATTATTGTGGAAAGGGGAAGATGACCTTTCTTTGCCTAGAGCACTCTGAGTCACATATCAATTTTACTCTTAAAAATGACCACTAAATTTCAGGTTATAATGAAAAATTTTCTGGGCTGGGCTTAGCCCCCAGTATTGCAACATCCTACCAACACCTCTGTTGTAACTTAAAGTAGTTCAAAATACTGAGAAGCAGCCTCAGAACACAATCACTCCAACAAAATATAAATGTAAATTACTGGACTCAGTATGAACTGTCAGTTATGCATGTTTAATACTACACAGTTTCCAAACATGGCAGTAGAAAGTGAAAGAGCTGACAGCCACCTGTAGGCTGTTATAAAATTGTCTCTGCATAAAGCAGACGGATTCAAATGACAGCCATCCCCGCCCAACTTGACTTTCTAAGAAAATAGCGTTAGTCGGCTAGCATAACCACCAAAACATTACAATTACAAAGCAATGCTAACCTCGGGTAAAGACATTTTCCTATGCAGTTCGCACTTGCTTTTAATTTTTTAAATATGCCACTAACACTTTATGTTAAATATGAGGTATTTACAGGCGAGGACTGTCAGACATCTGCAACCAGGCTGGTCAGCCTTGCTGCGCTGATAACGTTAGCATTAGAGAGCTAACTAGCAGCTAATAGGAGCTAATCCAGCAGCGAGCCGGCTGCTGTCGGCCTCGCTGGGCTGAAGGTAGCTGTCACTGTCACAGTAACGGCTGGTGTCCTTGACTGGATTTTTACAACCATGACATGTTTAGTCACTACAGTGTGCGTACTGGTCCGACAATCATCATGCTAATGCGGGGACCGCTACATTAAACCTCCGAGGCCGGAGGAGGCTCCGGGAGACAGTTACCATGTTCTCCTGCTCTCGGCTGGCGCGGGCTGCGCCGTCTTGGCCCTGCACGGGGCTGGCGCTGCCTTCTGGAGTTTTCCGCTCCCCGGTCCCTTTCCGTTCCTTCGTCCTGCTGCGGTTCCACAGGTACACCGCCCCCACTCCCAGCACTATGGGAGTCCCGACTAGCAGTGCCAGCTGCCAGCGGGGTAGTCCAGTCCCGGACTGCGGCTCGACTGGCTTTGAAGCAGCCATGATGTACAACCGAGCGATGGTTTAGCCAGCCAGCACCTCCAGCAGCAGACAGCGTGAGAGCTCCGCTTCTTCTTCCTGTGCTCTGAGAGGTCACAGCCCCAAGGAATCATGGGATACCGGCAGAGGTGCCCCAGGGCTGTGTGGTACTTGTAGTGTGCCAGTGAAAATTTGTAGTCCAAACAAACCCAAAGATATTAATTAAATGAATTTGGCCTACAAAGAAACTAGCAGGCACATCCTAGAATACCAACTACTACTTATTATTATTATTATTATTATTAGTAGTAGTAGTATTACAATAATAAATGCTTTTATTTGTAAAGCACCTTTTGCAAAACAAAGTGCTTTACAATAAAAGAGATACCAAATTAGACAAATAATGAAACGAATTCAGACAAATAAATAAGATTCACAGCATGTAAAATTACCAGACAAAACAGCTGAGTCAACTTTATATTTATGCGCTCGCGTGTGTGTGTGTGTGTGTGTGTGTGTGTGTGTGTGTGTGTGTGTGTGTGTGTAAATA
Source organism: Dascyllus trimaculatus (assembly GCA_024666655.1). NCBI lineage: Eukaryota > Metazoa > Chordata > Actinopteri > Pomacentridae > Dascyllus > Dascyllus trimaculatus. The sequence goes on from CM045446.1 coordinate 21,505,205, forward strand.
CAATAATGCATAGTAATAGACCAATTAAACATAATATTTAAAAATATTTCCTGGGTTCACCACCTCTGGAAGTAGGCGACTGTTTGTTAACCCTCCACTGAATAAAATAATAACATTAACTTCTGTTCGACACTAAGCACATATTTTTCCCAAATTTTTTACAGATTCCTGGCAATATTTAATAACAATAGCAATAGCACCACTTATAATTTAATCATCATGAAAATATACCTCTACTGTGAGTATTTCATAGTGAAATACATGTAAAAAATAAATGGAATGATGGAAGATCTGGTTCGCCTAGACTGTTCTGGTTATTTGAGGTTGCAGGTTTTCAATCCCATTTTTACAACAGACATTTACAGTAACAGTCTGTTTCAATAATTATATTGATATTTTCGTGCATTTTAAAAGCAGTGAAAAAATCTCTGAAATTTAAAAACTACAGATTTTTTAGTGGTGCGTATCAAAGTCATGATGTGTAGTTCCACTGCAGCCACCAGGGGGCGGTGCTGCTGACTCCTATATGTATTCTACAGTTTGCCTGCTGTTGTACAGGAGAGTAATAATCCCTTGGAAATGCTGCCTGTGTACCTCTGCACAATCACATTCTTGTTTATTAAATCATAACATGGAAAATCCTCACTGCTGTCTTTAAGATACTTTCCTTTCAAACTGTGTCGCATGTTTATCTTGATAAATGTGGATTTATCTCGAGCTTGTGTGTCTGTTTGTACGTTTGCCAAGTCCACTCTCCTCTCTGTCCCATTTCAGAGCTCGGTGCTGGTCTGTCTGCACAGTGCTGCAGCCTGACTGCTCAATTACCGCCCAGGGCCATGTGTCCTCGGACAGCAACCAGCACTGAACAGTTTTCAAAGTCAGCTGTATGTAGCTGGTTAGAGGGAAGCCTGTGTAATGAAGAGCCTCACAGTAAAACACACACCTTTAATGGGACACTGCTCCCTATTGAGGTTTTCTAAAAATCAAGGACATGATGAAAGGTATGTTGCAAATAACCTGTAAAGTATTTACACAGTTTGCTACTTGCTGTGTCTTTCTGTTCTTGGAATTGCATCAAATTTAAAAGTAATATTTTCACACTAAACATGAATGTCTTAATTCATCATTTTCATCTCAGTAAGAGTCAAATATGTAGAAATCTGATGCATTTTAATGGCAGTGCAGCGTGAAACATGTTCCCAACCCCATTCTTGTTTTGAAAAGCCATGAAATCAATTTTACCACTAAACCAAAACACGTGATGAGACACAATAACCTTGTACACTACTTGTGTGGCGTGTACAGTTAAACGTTGCTCAGTATTAGAGCTGATATTGTTTCTTTACAAAGGCAAGAAGGTTCCTGACAAGGGTCACAACCAGGGTGTCTGATCTTCTAACTATTCCTAACTCTGCCTACTATTCCTGTGAAATGTGTCTGCTATTGTTAGCACCGCTTGGCTTAGTTTTAGCTGCTGCCACACGGCGTTTGGTAACCTGTGAGCCCCGAGGCGTGTCTGTGCCCTCGTAATGCACGGAGGTGTTTAGATGAAGGAAGCAGGTACTTTGGAAATGTTTACAGATCACCTACGAGAACACAACACATCATTCCAGTTAGATCATTTAATCTGATTTACTTAAATACATGGAATTTCATTTTGTTTTTGCAGTTTGTTGGTGAGTAGTTTCATGGCTCTCAGAAGCATTTCTGCAATACTTTTTATAATTAGTATCCATCATTTATACGCAAATATAGCTCATTTTAATACACACACAAATACAGCACAGTGTTAAATTATAACGTCTAACTGCTGTTACCAATTTAATGGTTCAAAAGATGCCAGTTGCAAAAATCCCTGCACACTTGTAATCTAAATACTGCATTATTTTTCCAGTAATTCAAAGAATAGGGTTGTTTTTATGGAAGTTCCCTCATATTCAGGCATCTCATGGGCATGCATAAAGAGTACTTTCTTTGTTTTCTGTTCTTCTTGGTAATTTGTCTTCAGGTTTATCCTTAATGGGTTCTTATCTTTGGAGTAACAGCAGCTTACTGTAATCTTGTTCTTCGTCGTGATCTGCGGTTACATGACAAAACAGTGTGAATGTCTCATAACACAGATTATCCCTCCTCTTAAAGACTCAAGTCTCTGATATTCTTAGCAGCATTACAGTTTGTGAAGAAGTGGATGAAAGTTTTTACAAAAATTTAAATTTCAATTGTATTTCTGTGAAACTGATCACGATTGTGTTTAATTTTCTCAGACTGTCCACTAACTAATGCCCACATATACTGTTTGTTTGTTTTTTTCACCTGAAATGTGCTTTTTCTAACATTTACATTGCAGTTTTTGGATCATTCTCATGTTCTAATTGTGTGCATATGCAAGCTAATAAGAAATGATGAGTTAGAATATTTTTTTAAGTCAGATTTTGCACAGTATGAAAACTGGACCTCTGATTTCATACAGTTCTTGCTACTGTATCAAGAATGAACTGACCACAGAGAGACTCTGATGGTCCAGTGTAAGTTGCTGTACAACTGTGGTGAAAGACAAATTTAGATTTAAATGACATTATAAGCTGCAACTCCACAATTTGAAAATGCTCCGTTGCAAGTAAAAGTTCCACATTTCAGTCTCACTCCATTAAAGCATGTAAGTATTATCAGAAACTTGTTACACTATTGGATTATTACTACTGAAAAATTAATATGCAAACAGCATTAACTATTGTATCTGACTGAAGTAGAGCTGATTCTAGCCATTCTATATACAATCTGGTGGTGTAACTTACTGTATTAATGTAATTTACTGTTGCATTTAATATCATTCATTGTAATATCATTTAACACTCTGAATCCCAAAGCCCACCAGGGGATTTAAAAGCTTCTTTTTTTAAAATCTCCAAAATTAACCATTTATTAGAGCCACAAACCATGAAAATAATACAAAATTTAAACTTAAAACTGCAATGATTCATCAAAATCCTTTTATTTTGTGTGTCTTATCTAAAAATGTGCCTGAATAAACACTTTGATCTGGACAGACTGTGTATGAAAAATGATAATATTGAAGAGGTTTTAACTGTAGCATTTAAATCAAACAGAGTAATCTATATAAACAATACATTTATATGCTCTCAACCTTTATATTTTAGATAAGACAGGGCTTTATTAATCCCACAGTGGGGAAAATTGCAATTTTACAGCAGTAAAGGGGGATGATGCAAAAAATGTTGGTACATGAGTCAAAAAAATTAAAAAGAAAATAGGAAAAATGGAAGCTGTTGGGTAAATTTGCTGCATTAGTCTTATTTCTTCATTGGAAAGCACTTTGGCTCAACTTCTGTTGCATTAAAGAAAATAGCATAGAATGAAATCACTCAAGTAATGAAAAAATACATTAGAACTGTACTTATGTGATTTACTGGAGTAAACTGACTGAGTTATTTTACACTACTGATGTATTTACGACCATGTGCTTATAATACCTTTTGTACCAGTAATGTTGCTTTCCTAGTTGCTGGTCATGTTCTAAACAGTTGAATTTTTATTTATAAGAAATTTACTTTATATGTTTGATTAAGAAGCACAATAAATAATTAAAAAATAAAACCAACAAATGAACATGACTCTGTGTGATATGAACAGATATGCTGCCTCCCTGTCCAGTGCTGCAGCAGCCTCGGGCTCATAGCACACAGCAGCAGAGAGAGCTGCCTGCACTCCATATTTATTGACAGGTTTGATGGACTCAGCAAGTGGAAAGTATGGGGAAATTGGAGTTTGAGTTGTCCACCCCCAGGCCCATGACTGTAATGGAAAGATTAAAAGCCGTGGTCACATCACCCAGAGTCAAAACACGAGCTGCTCCTCCATGTTTGTTCCCATCACCTCCATTTTTACTTTCCACCAGCGAAGGTAAATAGATTACTGGGGATTCACTTATTTAAAGACTTGGGGAAAAAGCTCTGTGGTTTATTTTCGGCTCATCCGAGAATAACACAACTACAGCAACAATGCTTGAGGCACCAGAGGAGCCTAATTAGAAGTAAGCTACAGCAGCAGCGTTGTGTAGCAGAGCAGCCAGTGTGAGACTTAGTAGGTCAGCTCAGCGTTGTCTCTCCCCTCAGTACCACTGAGCCCGGATCACACTTTCATCTGCTGAAGCCGGACCGACTGCACCAGGAGGCTCCATCATGTCTCTGAGATTGCTGCCTGCTATCATTATGGACAATGACGAGGACGATGATGGCAACTTCACAAAGTGGATGAGTAGTTACTGGGGTCATGGAGCAGAATCTGGACACAGCAGGGAGAGAAAACGCAGTTTCAGGAGGCCTGCGAAAACACACGTTGATCGAAGAGCATCACTCCCGACTGTGGTAAGAACTATTGAGTCCATGCATGTGGCTTTTAGTGTTTGCACGGATATATAAACACTTTTAACAAAGCTTTTCTCCCACTCTCTGACACTTTTTCTACACCACGCCTGCCCAAGCATGAACCACACTAACGTAAACTTGTTAAAACAACCAGCTTTAAAGATGAAATCACAAAAAAACTCAGTCTGTACCCTCATTAATCAAGATCCAATTTGTCAGTATGAAATATTTATTTAAAAAATGCAAAGTATATTAAAGTAATAAGGCTAAAAAAGGAAAGGAGCATGACTTTATATATATTTAACAGTGGATTCATGCATGTAAAGTCTCTATTCAGGCTATGTAGGTCTGTCATAGGGTTTAGAAAAAGGCTGTCCTGATTTGATTTCACTCTTCACATCAATAAAGTCTGCTGATGCACTAGTATATGATGCTTCACCAGGGCACAATTAAATACACACAAGGATGCACAGTTGAATATGTTGTTTAAAGATACTAATATGCTCATGCAGCCCAACAGAAAGAGGAAAAAGTCTTACTTTCTGTACTGTTGTTTTCCACCATGCAAAATTCTACCAAAAAGCCAACAAAGCAGAGAATTAATGATGCTTCAAGTGGACTGGCCTTTAGTTTTCTCTGTTACTTTACATCAAAGGCTGTATATTCTCTGCCACATGCAGACTTGGAGTCAGTTCAGGGCCTCGCCACGATAAACAGAATAGTTTCACAGTAAATGCAGACCTGGTGGTGAGTCTGGTCTTTGTCCTGTTTGTTGATGTGTGAGGAAGTTTTTATGTATATTACGAGCCCTGTTTTGGAAATGATATTCTTTCATAAACATGTTTTAAAGCCTGTGGGCTGCTGCATGCAAACGGTCTTCCATAAATAGACGCCACGTTCTCCATCAAACAGTGTTCTACTCTGTTCGTAGCTCAAACTTGTAGCTCATGCAGGAGATGTTCAGCAAACTCAATGACAGTTTAGCAAATCACCTAAGATATACTGTAAATAGCTGGATTTAATGTTTTTTTTATATCCTACGTTAATTTTAATGACAAAGATTGAATCAATGTTCTTCACCATCAAGGTAACAAGCTTTTTTAGCTACTAATATGACCGAGAGGGGTCATTTATGATCCCGTTGACTTTATATAGGAATACTTGTGTATAAATTATTGTTTTAGGGTTCTTCATATTTATTACACTCTATAATATATTTGTCCATCATCTAATGTAATAAGGAATTTGATGTTTTTTGACAAACAAGTAGCCAAAAAACACACACCGATAGAACAAAATTACATTTATTTAGATAACCCTTGTCTGTTACATCTTATAAAATGCAGCTGTAAATCTTCCTATTCTAGGTCTGTTGGCCGTGTTTCCCTGCAAAATATAATGATTAGAGTTGGAAAATTACAATACCATCTGAAGCTATAATGTCAAAAATCTCATAGATCTTCCCCAGGGTCATAAGTGACCCCGCACAAGTTTGGATTATACTTGCCACACAGATCGGCCGATCCTTGCAAAATTCTATGAACAAAAGCAGGACAAATAGATTGACAAATTCATGGTAGGAAACTTTTTTCCGATTAAAATTAGAAAAATGGTGCACAAAAATATATGCCCAGTGTCATAAATGACTCCACTTGGTTGCTTGAGGGTTAAAGGCACGTGTTACCACTTCAGACTAGTTAGACCACATCTCTGTTTAAATATATGGAGAGAAAGCCATAGTTAAAACAGCAAACATTTGGAGACGTTGCACCAAAGTTTCATGACACCATGTTTGCCAGTGCAACAGTACAATATAGTGGATGTTTCCTGGTTTGGTAAGCAGACGACTGGCTGCTTGGATTCTTCCATAAGTTTCTATTCAGGATTCTGTGAGGGCTGACTCTCTTCCCTATAGTGTCTCTGTCTTACTCAGTCTTGAGTTATATTCTTCATAAATCAAATGTTTTGAGCTCACTGTCATCCAGCTAAAGCAGCAGGACGGAGATATAACAATGCCAGTGCACTTAAACATGAGTGAACACAAAAATGAATAAATCGGCCTCAAACAAAGCAGTGGTGGCTGACAGTTGAAAATCTGTGCTTCTGCCAACACAGATCAACTTCAGGAAGTGACTCATGACTTGGATGTGAAGTGCAGTCTCAATCACTGCTCAACAAAAAACAAAACTGTAAAAAAAACCAACAACATACTCTGAAAAATTACTGAAAATACACGTCATTATAAAACACTTTTTTTTGACAATTAAAATACATTCTCTAGGCAGATAGATGAATAGAGATAGATTTTGACAGATTACCAACAGATGAAGCCACAAGAATTCAACCTTTTTATATTGACAACTTTTTAAAACTAAAAATCTGTAAAAATGACACAACCAGTACTTTTATTATGTTATTTGTTACTAATGGTATATGATTTTAGAAATATATCTACAGTATTGAACTTAAATTTAAAAGTATTATCCATTAAAAAGGCAAAATCTGTGATATTATGAGAAACTTATGAATATATTTTAACAGCTATTTTAGGAGGAAAAAATCACATTTCTTTGTAAAACTGGAACTTCTCATGGTTATTTACAATTAGAGATTTTTAGTGTTATTTTACATTAGATATGTAAACGTGCAGCACATTTTTGTATTTTTATTGATTTTTTTTAGTATTTCAAATTTTCAGGAAAAAAGCAAAATAAAAACAAACAAATATGTAAAATGACAGACTATTATTATGAATGGAGATGCTTTATATTCTGTATAGTTTGGAATTTTGCTTGAAGTTATAACTAAAGCACAAATGATGGGCTTTCATGCAGAGACACATAACCCACAGTTAATTTTTTTAATATTAAACGTAGTTCTGATAGATTCAAAGCAGTTTTCTGTACATCGTATGCTTCAAACCACTAAGCTTAGTCTCTTCATTAATTCTTAATTAAGTTTAATTTCATCCAGACTGATACAAGGGCAGCCACAGGTTCATCAGTTAGTGCTTTATATATAGTCAAAAGTAGAATATTTACCTTTAACCTACCTGTTTTGCAACAATGATGAGATTATTGCTGTTGTGTAAATAATCTAAATTAATTATCTAATTAAATAGCTGGTCTGAGTCCAGAGGTAAACTATAATTAGTTGGCTGCTTTGCTAACATGTTACTTAAGGATATTAGCATGTGACAGATTAACCCCGTTCACAGACAAAAGCTCAGCGTGGTCATCTCTATGGTTTAATCTTCTCACTACTGATCCTCACATAGTCTCAAGACTACTGATCAGAAGGTCAGAGAATCGAACCCCAGTGCCGCCATTGCTGGGCCCTTGAGCAAAGCCCTTAACCCTTCCTGCTCCAGGGGCGCCGTACCTAATGACCTTGTGCTCTGACCCCAACTGGGATATGCAAAAACAACATTCAGAATGCTGTAAAAATGTGTTTGTGACAAATAAAGGTTCCTCTCTCTTTTATATTCAAACATGCAAATATAACATTAGACACTATTGATCTGTCAGTTGTTTTTGTGTGACGACACTTATATTCCTGCTCTCTGTGATCCACAGTCACAGCTAGATGCCATGAAGTTAAACAGGTTCCATGCCGCCACGATGGCTCCGACTCCGAGTCACATCAAGCCCAGGGAGGAGAAGGGGGAGGTCAGGCCTCACCCGAGAGCTCGGCGGGCCTCCTCGGACGACAACAGCCGCTCCAAGACGGCCATCCCAGAGAACCGCATCACCACCATCCCAGAGCTCACAGAGTCACTGGAGAAGAGACTTAGCCTCGCTGATAAAAGGCCCATGTCTGTGGTGAGCATAGTGCCATGAAGTGAATTAAGATATAAAACATATAGATCATCCAGTTCAATGCAGGCTCAGTCTTCTGTCTTTCTCCAGTAAGGTGTTATGAAACCCTCACAGATTAAAGAGCACTTAGAGAGTGTTAAATGATGCTTTACCTTAACGTGCAGACAGGATCACAGTCAGGTGTGATCTCAGTGACATAACCTGAATGCTTGTATAATTCAGTGATACTACAAGGACTTGATGCTGTTTACTACTAGGACTGGGTACTATGATCACATGCATTGCAAATTGTAATGAACTGGGATTTACTAACATTTGATTAATTACTTTTTTAATTAAAAAATAACACAAATACAGTTCAGAGCAAACAAAGGCCCTCCCAACCTGTGTACAAAGGTTTTCAATAAGGGAGAGTAAACATGATCCGACAGAATTATTATTTAAGTTTATTTATATTTAAGTTTATTGTACAAAAAGGTAAATAAAGGGACTGAAATACGAAGAATGGCTTACAAAGCTATTTTTGAGGGTTAAAAATGCTAAATTTGAGCAGTGTCATAATCTTTTTTTGTTGTTTCTTTCTCCAGTTTACCTGAATTTGCCTATCTGATAACTCAGCACCCTCTAAGGCAGGGGTGCCCAATCCTGGTCCTCGAGGGTCCCTATCCTGCGTGTTTTAGATGTTTCCCTCTTCCAACACACCTGATTCAAATGATCTGGATCATTATCAGGCTTCTGCAGAGCTGATGATGAGCTGATCATTTGAATGAGGCGTGTTGGAAGAGGGAAACATCTAAAACATGCAGGATAGGGGCCCCTCGAGGACCAGGGTTGGGCACCCCTGCTCTAAGGCAACACAGTTTAAAATGTAACATTAAAAATGAAATAAAGACAAAGTAAACACTCTAAATAATACATGAAATGCAAAACTAAAAGCATTCACAGTGAAAATCAAAGCAGTATGAATAAAATGGCATTACATGTATCATAGCAGGTAGCACTATAAGGAGGCTAGGTAAAAAAAAATAATGGTTATAAGTATGGTTTTAAGAGCCTGCCCTTCAGATGTCTTTGGGTAATCTATTCCACAGCTTGGCACCATACCTGAAAAAAGCTACATCTCCAATGTTCTGTAGTCTTGCCAGAAAACCACCAGTAGAGAATCAAACAGTTTGTGATGGGACAAAACTAAGCTGATTTTAATGTTTCACAGAATGATAACGACAAGTTGTGCCTGATCTGTCATGAAGAACTGCGTAAAAACGGAGGAGTACAAGAGTTCCACTGCACGCACCGCTTCCACAAAGAGGTGAGAAAACTTGTGTGGGTCAGATCTGCTGCATGTTTCCTCTCTGCTCTGTTCTCCAATCCCAGCATGTCAGACATCAGATCTGTGGTGCATGAAGGCAGCTCATTCCTGGACATGCATGAAGTGAACTGGTATGAAAACAGTCTCTGTAGCAGCATGGAGAACTCTTGACAGCCACTCTCTGATCATAATGTCTCCGTTCGGTGGGTGCTGAAGGCGGCTCGGAGGTCAGAACAGTGTCGACCCCGCAGCGGCAGCGGCGAGGCAGCAGCTTTCCCAGTGAGGAGGCCGTCGGATGAGAGGAGGAATTCTGCAGACGAACCGATTTCCAAGGAAAAAGAGCAGCACACGTTTCGTCGCCAGCTGTCCCTGCGGAGACATCGCTGATATCACATCTGTGGAGAGATGGAGGATTTGTAGCTGTTGGCCAAACATCAGGATTCTCTCCTGAATATTTTCACCTGTCAGCTGTGACATTCTAGTGTTCAACTCTCAGGGCCTTGACTGTGTTTGATCTGATAAGTGTCCTCTGGGCCCCATCGCTGCGTCAGCTTTGGAGTCATTGCAATTTTTTCTCTTCAGAGCCAAAAATCAAATTCAAAAGTCCAAATTCACGAATAAAAACATTTAAAACCTCTGAAAAAGCCCCAGACATTTGGGGTCGTTTGCAGTTCTAATAAGGAAATTAATTGTAGGAATTACTGGCACTTTTATTAGCTCTTATTTTACCAGGTGCCATATTAAAACATACATACCACTGGCCAACAATGTGTGTCTCGATATAATACTAGTTCATAATTTATGTGCAGTAATGATACTTTATGACTCACATCTTGTTGCTGGGTGAGAAACTAGTCAATATCTTAATGGTTACATTCATTACATGGTTTTAAATATCACATAAGAAGTATATTTTCTATTTAACAGTATTTCAGCAGTGCTACATTGTAAATTCACTGTGTCATACAGTGGATGTATTTATTGTGATCTGGTTGCATCTTTCTGTTTAGGGTTTTAAGACACTGGACATACTTCAGACTCTACTGAGGACTTGTGTAATCTGGATTTATTTGATGTTGCTCTAATGAAGTCCAAGTGTTTTGTGTGTTAATAGAAAAAACAAGAGTCAATAAATAACTAAGGAAATAAATTCTTACATTTAAATGAACCTACTTTGGATTTTACTTTACTTTTTGATAGGTTTTGACTTTTTAAGCACAGTAAACTACTTGCACTTGAAATAGTTTAGCTCCTTTAACAATACAGTGCATGTAAAACTAGTGTCCTCCAGCTTGTGGTCGTTGTTGATCTAAGCTCTAAGCTATTAAAGTTTTAAACGTACTTTTTTCAAAGCAAAACAGTTTTTTTAAATAGATTCTTTCTGTTTTATAAAACTACAAATAATATCTAGTAAAATCACAGAAGTAATTATTAATTTACATGTTAACATTAACTAACATGCCAAAACTGTAAAAAAAAAAAAGAGAAAAAAAAATAAAAATAAAATTTTAAATAAATGGTGATTCATTCTTTCATTTTCCCATTAAATCACACTATTTTCTAGTATTTATTTAAATTAACAAAATGCCATTATTTGATTAAAACAAATGTATACTGAGAATTGAACAAGGCTAAATATTTTTTTACTTGTACAGAAAAGTATTGATTTACATGTAAATAAGGCGAAAACACTAGATAATGTAAACACCAAAAAACAGTATTTTCATAAAAGGCAATTTGTTCTTTTACTATGTGCAAAATTCTACTGTTTTACTGTATTTAAATCATATTTGCAGGCATTTTCACAGTTTTTGAAGGTTACAATACTCCATCATCTTTTGATATTTTTGCTGGCACTCTTACTGCCAGACTTTCAGTGTTTTACAGATTTTTTTTAACAAAGTGCAGAAATGCTAAAATGTCTGACTGACTTCCAAATAAATACAGTCAAAGTAATGATGTCTTTTAAAATGTGTTTCAGTGCATGGAGCAGTGGCTATGGAAGAGACAGACGTGTCCCACATGCCGTGTCCACGTGTCCATGTCAAAGCCCCTCTACTGGTCTTCGTCCCGCACTACAGTCCCATAACGGTCCTGCATGTCCGTGTGACCCACTGACCCCAAAAGCTCCACCAAACCTCCACCAAACATCCACACCTCGGTCCTTCTGCATGAACACCCATTGAGAGACTGTCCTCTGTCACTGAAGGGCCGTGGGCACAGTGAGAGACTAAAGAGTTTTCCAGTACAAGAGAAAAACTGCAATTTGGTGGCTTCTCACACTGCACCTTTATGTACAAGATTACTGTAGAATCTTCTGTGCACATTAATGCACTATTATCAGAGGTTTGTCTTTTTGGTCCATATTTCATTTTCTAGATTTTCCAGAGACGTTTAGAGCACTGACATAACATGTAGTTATGTGGAGCAAATTTCTGCAAGATCGTTTATATTTTCAGGATGAAAATTTCCAAGTTGAACAATCTGAACTGCAAGCTGGAATCACTGAACCAGCCACAACACCAAATACACAGTAAGCAACACCACAAGAAACTCATATTCATATGACAGCCAGCATAGGAGTGTTTGCAGCTTCAGCAGAGCTTGATTATATACATCAACGAAATGGAAAAGAATAAATGACATATATAAAAGCTGCCATGGGACTATGATCTGGAATACCAAGAGTGAAAAACAAGAAAACAGGTGGATTTTTTTTATACATAACTTTGACAATCAGGCGGAACAAAGTGGGAAAACAGGTTAGATGTTAAATTTTCCTTTGGGGGTAATTCCTATTTTTCTTATTTCGTTTGTCAAGTAAACACCACAAATCAATGGAGAGGCTGAACTGGAAGTGAAATGATGTTTTAACACTTTGCCACACAGGATATTCTACTTCACTTCAACAACATGTATTCTTATAGCCTTTGCAGATGCTGCCATATTGAGCGATTACAGAACATCTGTTTCTCATGACGACAGGCTTCGTCCCCAGTTGGATCTCTAACTTCCTGATGGGGTTTTGTACTTTAATAGGGAGGTTGAATATTTCTGACATGTATTGAAATCACTGCAAGTGGTGTTGGTAGACAGAATTCTGGTGCACCCATACTACCATACTGTTCAGCATGCCAAAAACAGATTTAAACGGTCCTCATTTTGCACTGTGCTAACCACCATGTTTCTCGGCCATTCTGATCCACAGTCCTCTGCAGCGGAAGATAACTCACACACATTGTAGAGTCTCACATGAGTATAAACAAACCTGAGCAGCTGAGAGCAGACAGACAGATTACAGTATTCAGATGGAATGCTGTGCTCCAATTCGCATATTACTTGTTATTACTTCAAATTTTGACTACTGCAGACTGTGACGGATACATGAGCAAAGGGTCAAAGGTCAAGGTGTAATTTTATGACAGCTATCATAACATGCAATTATGGAGCAATAAAAATGTAAAAGTATACTGCGTGCAACAGTGCAAGCTTTGTAAGGTCAGCTGCAGTACGTCATCTTTAGCATCTGCTGCTGGTACAAAACAAAGGTGTGACACATAACACCAGTACTGACCTCCCTTCAATGGCTTCTTGTCTGCTTTAGGATTCATTTTAAGGTGTTTTTTAGGGGTTTCAAATGGGTTGCCACCACCTTATGTATCAGAACTTACATCCTTATGCCCCGGCTAGATACACCTGCATGTTCTGAGATCTATGCACTAAAACAGAGGCAACAGACCCTTTACACTGGCTGCTCCTGATCTCTGGAACTGTTTACTTTTTCACCTAAGAACTGCCAGACTTTACAAACTTCGATTCAAGTATAGCTTGACACTCTGGCTTCATCTTCAATTATTTTGTAATTTTTTATTATAAGTACTTTACTGTCTACTTTTATTCACATTTGTATTTTAGTTGTTGTGTTTTATTGTGTTTTTATGTTTTGCAATTTAACCATGCAGCACTTTGGTTCAACTCCTGTGGATTTACAAAGGAGCTTTGTAAACACATTTGACTTTATGCACTGAAAGTGAAAAGAAAAATTCTGCAATTTGGAACGCAGGGTCTGTTTTATTGGGAGAGAACCAGGCTAGCTGTTTCCCTCTGTTTCCAGTCTTTATGCTAAGCTAAGCTAATTGACTGCTGGCTGTAGCTTTCAAATTTAACATGCAGAATGAGAGCTTTATCAATCTTATCCCCTAAGTTGAAGGAAGTGAATGAGCATATTTCACAAAATGTCAAGCTATCACATTTCACTGAAAAGCAAATATCTTTAGAACAAATTTTAGCATTTCAAAACACTTCAGTATCAGTATTATGTTGCATATTCAAACCAAATGCAGCTGGAGTTTTGTGTGTGTGTGTGCGCAGATTTGATTACAGCATGGACAGAAATAATAGTACTTTGCTGAAACACACCTTTGCCTGTTCATCATCTTTCCTGTGAAGTTGCATAAGTGAGCTCCTTCTCTTGTACCAGTGTCGTATCCCGTATCCCATCCTGCCTTACCTTTGTTGTTGTTTTGCATGTAGAAGGTTTTGCATGTGAAGTCTAGACGACTCGGCACTGTTGACCTTTGGAACATCTCTGTTGTGTGTGCTGCACTGCCAAATGACAAGCTTATATGTACAGTCCAGCAAACATCGGATTGCCTGTATATATATTTACCCATTTATATATGCAATTATATTGAAATGATTCAACTCTACTTACTGACAAATAGTTGTTATTCCATCATGAGTATTTCATGTGACTCTTATGAAAAAGTTTATGATCTCAGTTAATTTACTAAATGCTGGTGATCCTCTGTGATCGGAGAAGCAACATGAATCTGTTTGCATGCTGCATAATGGACAATGATTGTTGGGTTGAGTATAATTTAACATGGAGCCTAAATGTTCAATATGTTATATTGAACTATTCGCCGCTCTAAAAGCCGAAGTGACACAATGATCAACACGCAACGAGCCGGGCAGCATCAACCTTCAGCTGTCATGTTCAATGTCTTTCTGAAAACACGCAGCGCTGCTGTGCTGTGGTCTCGAATAAAAACACGCTGATGTGACACACCCTTGATGAATGTGGTTTGGTTTGCTTTAAAGAAAAATACACTTGTCTGCATCTTCACATGCAATTTAACAGAATTATCTCCTTTGTCATTATACAGCTTCAAGACACTGCAGCAATTGTAAAAGGCCCATAATAACAAGTATTCAAAGGAATTCATATCCCATAATGGGGACACCTAGACCTTCCTCAGACACCAGGCATTTTGAACTAACAATAAAAAGACCAACATAACTAATAATTTGAATAATGGCTACAGTACATGTATGTCCCCTATAAAAAGCATCCACCTCTCTTGGAAATGTCCCCCTTTTTACTGCTTTTCAACATTTAATCAAGGTCAGTTAGGTTTTTTGACAAGAAATTACAAAAAAAGATTCTTTCACGTCAAAGTGAAAACAGATTTCCATAGTGTAAGTTCTTTAAAGATATAAAACATAAAATAAGTGATTGATGCTGCAATTTTACCCAATTCTTCTTTGCAAAGCTGCTCAAGGTCTGTCAGGTTACACAGGGATGTTGAGAAAACAGCCCCATCAGATTAAGGTCTGGGCTCTGACAAGGCCACTTGTTAAGTTTAAATCATTTGCGTGCAGCTTTGCCTGTGCACTTCGGGTCACTGACTTGTTGAAAAACAAATCTTCTCCCAAGTCGCAGTTTTATTGCTGCAGGATTTCCCTATTCTTTGCATTTGTTTTCCCCTCTATCTTTACAACCCTTTCTAGGCCCACTGAATAGCAGCGTCCCCACATCATGATGCTGCCACCGCCATGCTTCACAGTGCTTATAGTGTGTCTGTGATGCTTTACAGTGTTTTGTGTCAACCGAACGTAGCTTCTAGTCTGATGAGGAAAAAAAGCTAAATATCAGTCTCACCAGACTAAAGAATCTTCTTCCAGTGGACTTTATTTTATCTTACATGCCTTCTGGTGAGCTCTAGTTGAGATTTAATATGACCTTTTTCAACAGTGGCTTTCTCTTTGCTACTCTCCCATAAGACTTTGACTGGGTGATGAACAGCCAACAGTTGTTGTATTCACAGTCGCTCCATCTCAGCTGCTGAAGCTTGAAGCTCCTTCTTCAGTGGACTCTTAGGTGTCTTGGTGGCCTCCCTCACTAGCCTCGATTTTGCCCAGTCACTCAGTTTTTAATGACGGTGTGCTTAAGACAGTGGCTTGGAAATGCTCATGTATCCATCCCCTGACTTGTTCTGTTCAATGAACCTTTCACTGAGTGTTGTCTTGTCTTCGTGGTGTAGTTACAACTATAAAGCAGTTGTGCGAAAAAGTTGTGCTACTAGAAAAATATAATAATGCAGACTAGTAAAGGTGTTCTCGGGATTTCTAAAGAGGTATAAAAGTATAAGGTTTGATGCAAACAGGAAACAGGATATGATATGTATGGACATGTGGTGGGTAGGAGTTAGTTTTGGGTCTTTGTTTGTTTGTTTTGTTTTTTTCTAACATGTATTTAAATCACTGTTTACCCATACTACCACACTATTCAGCATGCCAAAAACAGATTTAAAAGGTCCTCATGCATAATATTTCAAACTCAGCCATAAGTACCAGGATGTCCTAATTTTGCACATTTTGCACTGTGCTAACCAGCATGCTTCTCCGGCCATTCTGACCCACAATCCTCTGTGGCAGAAGATAACTCACATACATTGTAGTGTCTCACATGAGTGTAGACAAACCTGAGCAGCTCAGAGCAGACAGACAGACAGATTACAGTATTCAAATGGAGCTCTGCGTTCAAAATTACATGCTTTTTGTTTGTACTTCAAATTTCGACTGTGACAGATACAAGGACAAAGGGTCAGAGGTCAAGCTGTAATAATAATAATAATAATAAGTTAAACTTTTTAATATTCAGACATTTTAGGTTCGAGTCTTCGTTTGTTTTGTTTTTTATTTTGTGTGCTTTATTTTCTTTTTTTTTGCCTTACTACTGTGGCATGTCTGAAATAATCTAATAAATAATAAACAGTTATAGCCTTGAAGACGGATTCACCATTGATACAGCCTTCTTTATGCTGCGATCGCTTTGACACACATTCACTGCACGAAAATGATCTCTAGTTCACTAATTGTGTGACTTCTAGCATCAACTGGCTGCACCTGGGTTAAATTATGTGAGTCAAGGGGTGAATACTTACATGGTTTTTAATTAATTAGGGCCCGAGCACTACAGTGCGTAGGACCCCATTGTTCTTCTAGTTGGCATTACTTTTTAAAAACGTGCTTTCACTTTGACGTCAAAGAGTCTTTTTTTTGGTAAATTATTGTTTGAAAAGCCAGAATAAATTGACTGTGATGAAAAATGTCTGAGCAGTTGCCACTAGACTCCTCTATAAAGTTGGAGTCTGTGCAGTCTCTTACAACAAAGAGTATTTCTTGCTGTGTTGACTTTCACTGTTTGCCTCAAAAAGTCTGGCAGCGCTGTACTTCCCTCCCTCTAAGTCACACTGTGGGGCCTGTTTGAATTAAAACAGTAAACCTCCTGGAGATAAGGAGGTCTTCCAGCTGTGTACGTGCCGGATCTCCTGTCCCGGTCTGGTCTGGTCTGGCTTGGCTCGGCTCGAAGGGAAAGTAGCGGTTTCCTGCGTACGAGGAGGGCCAGAACCGAGCACGGGCAGGCGGAGTGAAAGTGCACACGTGGACACGCGAGACTGACGCGTCCATCAGCCAATCAGAGCCCGGGGTGATGACGCCACCTCGCCTCTGTCCTCCAATAGGGAGAGCTGTTCGGAGAGTAAAAGTCTGAAGTGTTTGGAGTCGGAAAAATTAGGGGAGGAAAAAAAGAGAAAAGGTTGTGAAACGGATCTGGAGGCTGCTGGGAAACAGGAGGAGAAAGCTGATGTTTACTGAGGAGCACAGCAGAAGTCCTTTTTCTTAGCGGTGGAAAACAGATAAATGTGATGAAGCAGTGAGGATGCTTTGATTCTTCTGTCTGGATAAAACTTCCAGCTACTTTTCATCTTCAGAGAGAATCAAACTCGGGTAAGGCTGCCTCCCTCTTTTTTCTTTTTTACAGTGAAGGAATTCAGGGCTGCTGTACCCTGAACAGTAGCTAGAATAAGACAAACAGGCCTTTAAAGTGCAGCAGTCCTGCCTCTAGAACACCTACTGCCTTCATTCCTCAGATAAAGATCAGGAAAATGTCCTTATGGAGGAAAACTTGTTGAACTCTGATCTGATTTCTACACCCAGTAATTTAAGATGATGTCTGTTTGTCAAGCTGTGCACTGTCACTGTGTTTGCTGTGGAAAAAAATAAACTGAGCACAAGGTGTATTTTCTGGAAGGCAAACAGCTGGAATCTATAAAAAATAGCCTCATCATCAAAACTAGAATCTGTGTCTCCCTGGTTAACAAACACCCATGTGTTGGCTTCACAGACTTTTAAGTAGTTTAATCTATGTCTTGGTATAAAATCTTAATCTGAAATAGAGCTGCAACAATTATTTGTCACCTATTCAACTTTGACTATCCATTCAGTTTTAATTTTCTCTTAGATGTGAATGTTTTTGGGTTTTCCCTTCTCTGTGACAGCAAACTGAATATTTTGTGGACAAAACAAGACATCTGTCATCTTGAACCTTAGGAAACAACATACACCTAAAAATAATATATTAAAAAACAGCAGAATGCTTGTAACTTTAAAAACAGATTATTAAAAATGTGGATTGATGTGGACATTATGTACAGTTTGGGCCTTTTTAATTTAAAAAAAAATGTAAATTTATGTGATTTTTCTACTTATTTTCTGTACTTAAACAGAACAAAACAGAAAATCTGATAAATTCTGGAGAAAATTGTTTATTTAATTGTTCATTGTGTTTTAGCTTTCAAATAACAGCAAATATCTGTGAAATAAAAGTATTTTGGGCTGATTTAAATACAGTGAAAAATAGTGTAATGTTATGGAAAAATGTTGTAAAAAATCAAAACTACAATAAAAAATACATATTTTTTTTGGTGTGGACGTTTTTTAACCTGTTTTTGTTATTTATTCATTTTACAGTCTTTATGTAAATTAATATTTTTCTCTGAGTTTTTCTAGTTATTGTCAGAAATTTAACAAAACAGGTCGAATCTGTGTACATTTTTACAACGTGTTATAGTAACCACTGCTTAATTTCCTGCAAAAAAATGCACATAAACATTGGAAATACTCAAGTTAAACAGAAGTACCTCGAAATTAAGCGACTTAAGTGAACCTCTGAACTGAGCATAGTAAAAATATGCTTTTAGTGGCTGTAATCCTTGAAAACCTGTAGTAAATGTTGCACCTGGGAACAAGACAAGCACAGATGTTGTTGATTTCGTGAGTAAGTCGGATGAACACTGATGAGTCCTCCAGTCGAGTGTCGTGGTAAGGGGAGGCGTTGTCATGGCGACTGAAGTGTTTACCTCAGACTGGAGAGGCAGATGAGCTCAGTTTAACATCTCAAACAGTCTGTTTGAATTGAGGTTCCTCCTTCAAAAGGTTCCCTTTTGTCGCCGGGCAGAATATTGTCTGTCATCTCCATCACAAAGCAGAGCACAGCCATGCATGAGCTTTATTCTCCGCTGATACCACTTCCACTCTGCTCTCACACTTTACAAAGCATTAGTCACTGCTGCAGGGGACTCAAGTCAAACAAGTTCATAAAGCTTCTTTGAACTCTTTAAGATCAGTTCATGCTTCTAGGGAAACTGTGAGCGAGGTGTACAGCAGATAAAAGATTGCACAGCACTTTGAAATGGTGGCCTGCTTTTTTATTTAATTTTGATCATTTACTCAATGTGTTTCCTTGGAGAGAATAAATGTGTAAAGACAGACAGCGCATAAATCAGCTTAAATCAGGTGCAGGTTTAATTATCACGGAAATTCTGGCTCATCATTAGTAAGAACAACCTGCAATTAAAGTCAGATGTAAGCCTCTTTGTACAGAGCACAATATATCAACTATTTGGACAACGGATTACCTGGTTTGAGCTCCTCTGTAATCTGAATATCTTTGGACTGTGGACAAAACATGACAATTTTGATTTTCTGCTTTATGAAACACAGATTTTTGGTGCCATTTTCTAACATTTTATACACTTAATTGACAGATTAATCAACAAGGAAAATAATTGGTAGCTGTAGCCCTAATTTAAAGTGTATCTACATGACATCATTTCATGCAAAAACATACATTTAGAAGACTATTAAAACACAACTACCTCAAAATTAAGGAACTTGAGTAAATCTGCTTCCCACCTCTGCAGTGAGTGTAATAAAAATACGCTTTTATTTGCTATAATCCTTGAAAAACTGAACTAAACAAAATACCTTTGGTTTGTTGACAAATAAGACAGTTGAGCGTCAAGTTTGGAAAACATTGATTGATGTATTTCACCATTTAAACATTAATCAAAAAATAATTGATAGATCAGCCCATAATGAAGATAACTGTTAGTTGCAGCCGTAGTTCACATATAGATTATTTTTTATCATAGATTACATATAATTTTACAAATTACATGTACTATTTATTACCTAAAATTTGTTGGATTTGCTACATTTCCATGTTTAAGTTTATTTTATTGCGTTCCTCTCTTTATTGTAATGCACCAAATCAACACATATAACTCCGCGTATGTGAAAACCTACTAGGCTATAAACCTTCTTCTAGGAACTGACTCTGATCCTAGAAACAGGTTTTTATTTTTTACATACAAAGGTGCAAACCTCTAGACCTTCTAGACACACTTCTACCAAGGTCAGCTGGAGAGCGTCACCAACACACACTCTAATTATGTCTGATTATGCTGTTTACCTAAATTACGGTTCACGCCTCCACTTTTTCCTTCACGTTTCTTGCTTCTCCACTTTTGCCAGCCTTGCTAAAAATATGTCTCTATTCCTTTATTGCGTTAAAAAAGAGCCCCAAAGTGTAAATAGGTTGAAATTATCTTGTTTTCATGCATTTACTGCCTGCATTTAAAGATAAAATGCTGCCAGTGTAATATTAAAGAGTTTTTTGTAGATCAGTGATTAGATTATTCCTGTGCAGCTATGGAATTACTAACAAACGTCTGCTAATAGATGTGTTTTCTCCTTCAAGACAGGTGTGGAGAGTCATGGGCAGCTTCAAGGGCCACGCTCTCCCTGGGAGCTTCTTCCTCGTAGCCGGGATCTGGTGGACAGGGAAGTACTCGCTCTGGCACGCCACCCGCAGGAACAAGAACATCGGATCCACTCGACTCTCCAGCAGAGCGTCACAGCGACGCCTGGAGATCATCGAGAGCTCCGTTATACTCTTCTTCTCCTTTGTTGGTAAGCAGGTCTCTGTATTCCTTTTAAATGCATCCTTAAGCACTCAGCTGGCTGGAGTTTTGTGCGTTAATGCAGCACACACGGAGGCAATTTAGAGCCATAAACTTTAACTAAACAAACAGACGTCTACAGTAACTTAGACTAGGGGGATCTGAGTGTTTCCTCCGCTGTGCTCTGCAGGGATGCTGGCAGAGCAGTTTGTAGCAGATGGACCGAGGCTTCAGCTGTACGACTTTGCTGAGAAGCACTGGGAGGATCTGATGAACTGGCAGCACAGCACCATGTACCTGTTCTTTGGCTTCGCTGGGGGTGTTTCTCTGATCATCCACACCACAGAGGCAGCACCGCCGGCACTGGACAGGCTGATGCTGGCTGTTGCTTTCTTTAATGAAGGTGAGACGAGGAAATTCCGGCATGTCCTTTGACATGATTTAATTCTATCAGTGAATCCCTAGCTTTTATTTTAAGACACACATCCCCCAACAAGATTGAAACAAAAAATGGGACTAACTTTTAAATGAGTGAAGATTTTGAAGCTTATTTCTTACCTCAGATTTATTCAGAAACAGATGTTGGTGGATTGAAAGTGTACATAGATGTGTCATTCGACTGAGGTTTACTGCTATTGCTCAACTGACACTTGAGGCCTCAGCAGCTGGACTGGTCTCATTTTATCCATCAGAATCAGAATCATGTTTATTGCCAAGTAATTTTTACATTACAAGGAATTTGTCTTGGTCTGACAGTGCAAACAGTTACAATAAAAAAAAACAGATAGCAAGAAATAAAATAATATTAAGAATATAAAAAACAGAAGAAGTAGAATAAGATATATACAAATAAATACACTAACGTATGTGCAGAATGTCAGGTGGACAGTGCGAGACAGTGCAAAAAGAGCAGATGTGCATTCATGTCCATGACAAGTGTCTCTGGGGGAGTCAGTGGGGGTCAGGGGCCTTGTTGATGAGACTGACTGCAGATGGGAAGAAACTGTTTTTGTGGCGTGAGGTTTTGGTCCTGATGGACCGCAGCCTCCTGCCAGAGGGGAGTGGTTGAAAAAGTCTGTGTCCAGGGTGGGAGGGGTCAGCTACAATCCTCCTTGCTCTCCTCATAGTCGTGGAGGGTTACAGGTCCAGGAGGGATGGGAGACTGCAGCCAATCACCTCCTCTGCTGAGCGAATGATGCGCTGCAGCCTGCCCTTGTCCCTGACAGTGGCAGCAGCGTACCAGATGGTGATGGAGGAGGTGAGGATGGAGTCTATGATGGAGGTGTAGAAGTGCACCATCATAGTCTTTGGCAGGTTGAATTTCCTCAGCTGCCGCAGATAGTACATCCTCTGCTGAGCCTTCCTGGTGATGGAGCTGATGTTCAGCTCCCACTTGAGGTCCTGGGAGACGACAGTTCCCAGGAAGCGGAAGGAGTCCACAGTGTCCACCATTATTTGTAGCTTACGTTATCTATTATGACAATGTATTTATTATTCACCGTTTTGCTTACTAGTTTTACTAGAAAATATATCAGCTCTTTATTCATTTAGCCACCTGAAGTTACATCAACCATTTGTACAAAACGTTTAGTCAATATTGACTATTTTAGGTGGATATTAATTTCTTTTAGCAAGCTCTTTTAAGTGTGAAGCCTTACCAACTATATTTTCATTACTTCTAGCTCATTTAAATGTAAATTCATTACATTTAGCAATCAGTGTTCAATCATTAACTATTACTTTTAAGTAAGACCAAGCTCATTTGCATTTTTTTTTTACAAACTGTAAACTACAACTTGGGCTGCTCGGTGGCTCGGTAGTTAGCAGCGTTGCCTCACAGGTGGAAGATCCCTGGTTCGCGTCCTGGTTAGGATCTTTCTGTGTGGAGTTTGCATGTTCTCCCTGTGCGGCGCTGGTTTTCACCGGGTACTCTGACTTCCTCCCACAGTCCAAAAAACGTGTTGAGGTTAATAGATTATTCTAAATTGTCCATTGGTATGAATAAGAGTGTGCTTGTCTGTCTCTATATGTAGCCCTGTGATAGGCTGGTGACCCGTCCAGGGTGTCCCCTGTCTTCGCCCAAGTCAGCTGGGATAGGCTCCAGTCCCCCCACGACCCTACAGATGATTAAGCAGTGTATAGATAACTACAACTTGTTTTCTGCAAGTTCAAGCTGAATAAATATATCTGTATAGTCTATTTTTTCAAATTATTTCAGCTACTCTGCAGTATTTCTTATTTACCATGAAGCAACTGTAGGAGTAGCTTTAATTCAGAATCGCTGATTTAGACCATGGACAAGAAACTTTTTTTAGTAGAACATTAAGTCAGAAGAGTGGATGACTGTAACTTTGGATGATGCTAACAAAGCAGTGCTTTTGTGAAAGCATATTTTACTTGACCTTTTGTCTGTTTTCCCATCAACTGCTTTCTCTTTGTTTTTCAGGATTTCTTTTCCTTTATCACCTCCATGGTAGGAGCATGCTGGACGTCCACGTGCACCAGCTCCTCCTCTATGCCGTCTTTGGTGGAGCTCTCGTTTCCTTCCTGGAGGTCTTCCACCGAGGAAACATCATCCTGGAGCTGCTGCGCTGCACCCTGACGGTGCTGCAGGGAAGCTGGTTCTGGGAGGTAAATCTGAATGTGAGCTGAAGTTTATGGTAGTGGATGTACGCTACATTAACTCCTGACGTTACCTTCTCTCTCGCCACAGATTGGGTTCGTGCTGTATCCTCCAAATGGCCCCGAGTGGGACCTGAAAGATCACAACAACATGATGTTTGTCACCATGTGCTACTCCTGGCACCTCGCCTTCGCCATACTCGTCGTGAGCGTCCTCTACTGCACCGTCAGCTGGTGAGAACCTGATCCACTTTAGACCTCCCAATAAGCTGCTGCCTGTTTGTTTGTCTTACATCCACTCTATTAAAAACAACTTGAGCACCTGCAATAGCACAGTTTATGTGAGACTCTGGTGTTTGTTGTGTTTTCTCTTCAGCGTGGTTCGTTCCAGATTGAAGAGGACTCCTCCGATGGAAATGGGACTTTTGAAGACCAGAGAGCGAGATCCTGAGTCAGAGGATGAGATTTTATGAAGAGGATCTTTGTATTTCACATAGTTACTTATGGATGCGAGGGATGATCAAAATATTTTAGACTGTGCCTATAAAAATCTAAAAACCTGATTTAAATTTGACTGCGATCCCTGTAGAAGTAGCTCCTGTTGAAGAAGTCCTGTCATGTGGCCATGTTAAGTACCATCTGCAGTGAGCATAGGATTTCCTTAATTATCCTACAAAGGGCAGCATGTCGTCTTAAATTTCATTTTGGAGAAGCCAAAGAAGTCGCAGGGAGCCAAATCTAATAAGTAAGGCAGGTGGAGAATGATGATGATGTGTTGTCAAAGCCAAAAAACCCTCTTTTACATACCACGGCGTCACAGTTCGGGTTGTTTGCACCAAATGTTCTCCGTCAGACGCCTCGGGACGCTGCAGTAGAACTCTGCCTCGACAATCCAACCCTGGGTGATGAATTCAGGATGCTCAACCACATGAATGTTGAAGACAACAACAAGCATGCTCACGGTGCTCCTGACCTCTATCTTGGACACTGCAGCTCCTCCGCTTTAAAAACAGCTGTTTCTTCTGTGGATGGTAGCCAAAGACCCGCCTCCCTTCAGTAGTGATGAACTCAGCATTGAGTCTGGATAATCCTCACTGCTGGTGACACAACATGTGATGTCTGCTCTCTGTTCCAGTTAATGGATCGCAAATGCACCACAAACAGTTTGTGAACTTTTTGATCACCCCTCGCCTCACTGTTAAATCAGGGACATGATGTTCGGAGCTCCAGCAGCAGCACGACTAGAAGTAAAAGGCACACAGACAGTGAAGGGATATGGACATGTGGTTTAAAATATAAGTAAAAATAGAAACATATCTCTACCTCTGCCTTATTTAATCAGCTGTAAAGCCCCTTTTAGCCTTACTCTTATTGTTCACTGCTATTTATTTTACAGCAACCTTTCATATACTCTGTCATATCTTTGGTAATAATTTGCACATTCAGTGTAGCAGAACATGAATTTTCTATGGATTGCATGCTTTTGATTTGACTCACCAAGCTTCTTTTTTGGACTTTGGTGTTCAGTAGTGCCATCTTGTGGTGAAACAATCATTGTCAGTACAGTGTAAACGACTTGAAAGTATGTATTTACATATTTCATATGACTTTTTTTTTTGCTTGTTTCATAATGTGCAGAAGTTGAGTCACATGTGTGAGTCAAACCCAAATGCCAAATAATCTGAATTTTATTAAAAATGTTTAAATGTTTAGGTTTTTATGGTTTTTAATTTTGGACTTTCTCTCTTGCCTTTATTTTTGAACATTTATTTAAATGAAACCATGTGAGAAGTTTGAAGGGAAATGTTATTTTGGTAAAGCTATTGACAACTTAAAATCATCTGAAATGTGAGCCCGACTAAGCAGTGCTTTCTGTAAAAAGCCAACAGGGTTGAAAATCTCTAGTTTAATCATAACAGTGTGTTTTTTGTTTGTTTTAAAAGCTTGTTATATTATCTATTGTGTTACACTTTCCTGTCACTTGCAAACCTCCTTTCACCAAAATCAGTCTGTTATTTCCCATTCTTCATTTAACAGTTACAAGGTATACTAACTAGCACTAAATTATCACATTGTCACCCCAGCAGGAGGTAGTAACACTATCCTAAGGCTGATAAATTGTTCCTGGAAAACCTATTTTTGCCAGGGCAGAGCAATACAATACAAACCTGCTGTCGGCAGCTGTCAGCAAAGATCTTCTGTATTACAGAAGGCTCACTTAGTGCTTTAAAATGTGGTGTGTGTAAGGCAGCTATTGCCTTCAGTACCTAAAAATTTGCTCTGAATACAACAAGCAGTCTGTTATGGTGAAAATGTCAGAAAACAGCTAAATGTGTTGTTTTAACTGATAACTGGTCTAAAAACTACCAGTGAAAAACAGCAAATCCTGACATTAAACAGTGATAAAATGTGTTAATTAAATGTGTTGTTTGATCTGATTACCAATCCATAAAGCAGATATATTCAGTTAATGATTACATTAGATTTTGGAAAAACAGTAGATCCTCAAAGAGAATATAAATAGATAAATAGATAAAATGTCAAATGTGTTGTTTTTATCTGATCAAGTCTCCAAAAACCATGGATGTTCAGCCAATTATCACACAAGAAAACAAAAAACACTAAATCCTCATGGAAATAGCTGAGAAGATGTCAATTTATTTTTTTGTTTTATCTGTTAACAGTCCCAAAAAACTAAGATATCCAATTAATCTTCATAGTAGATGGGGAAAAACCGCAAATCCTCACTGGAAACAGTAAAAATGTCAGTCAGGTGTGTTGAGATTTTCAGTTAATTATCACATTAGACAGAGGAAAACAGTAAATCCTCACAGCTAAAGTAAGCTTGTTGCAAAAGTGCATGATTCCTTCATCAAAAAAGTGATTATTTAATTAGTTTTATTGACAATCAGCCAGTAAATACAGTTCAATGTACACACAATTGTTAAAGCCTGGCATGAAGAGGAATTCATCTGAAACAAAATATCCAAAGTAAATTGAAACACCTCCATTTGTCATATAATAAATTAAACTCTATTTCATGTTATCTGCTTGCTTTGGTCAATTTTTTCCATAAAAAGAAAAGGCTGAGTCTCGTGGCTGGGGAAAAAAGATCAGAGTGAGACCTCCCTACTGCTGCTGCACTGCCAAGGTGTGACTAATGAAGTCTCTCCTGGCCAGGTGAGGTACTGACACATTCTCAATCAGCCATGTGACGCTGTTGTCCATCTACACAGATCTGAGGAAACCCGGCAAAGTTTGTTTCAGTCCAGGAAACGGAAAGATTTATTCTGCAGTTC
This sequence comes from Dascyllus trimaculatus, assembly GCA_024666655.1. Lineage (NCBI taxonomy): Eukaryota > Metazoa > Chordata > Actinopteri > Pomacentridae > Dascyllus > Dascyllus trimaculatus. Next base: position 21,532,007 of record CM045446.1, read on the forward strand.
AGTCAACTTTTTGAGGATCTTCGGCGATGGATAAATTAAAATCAGTTCTAAGTGGTGAGGAGGCGCGCAGAGATGACAGAACCATTTTAGAGGTAAAACATATCAGCAGTGAATCTCTGCCTGAACTGTGACTCCAGCTGGGCCATTTATTCATCATTTATTCTAACTCTTTATTCAGACAGTGAATGAAGCCTCCACTTTAGGCTGGGGGACACGTTTGAAGGGCTTTGTCGCCTGTTTTGTGGTTGGAGCCGCTTGCACAGTCCTGGTAAGGATCTTTAATGATTTCTTTAAAAGTGCTGTGTTGCTCTCCATAATAAGGAAGAGCGCAGGGAGAGGTGATGTGGCCTTACTGGTTCTTCTGGCTCTGAGGAATGTAGAAGATGTGATGTTCATTCATTTAACAACACCAGCTAGTTCTGCCTTAAAGAGCCAGCTGCAGCTTGAAGCATTATCAGACAGTTTCACAGACGTGGATTATGCCTAGACTTTAAGAAAATAAGTTTTTAGTCTAAAACTCGGCTAATCCATGTCTGGGAAACTGACATTCACCTGCCTTCATGTGTGTCTTGCAGGGAGTCTGTGTGTTGTTCCTCCCCAAGATCGGCCTCATTCTCTTCATCGTCTTTTACACTTTTGGAAACATTTGTGCTCTGTGCAGGTCAGTGTCAACGATACCCTGCAGAAAGTTGAATAAAAAATCCCATCAAAGCAGTTTTTGATGGGTTTGACAGACTTTTTTTTAACATTTTTATTCTGTCTAATAGCACAATGTTTCTGATGGGCCCAATGAAGCAGCTGAAAAGGATGTGTGACAAAACAAGAGCGCTGGCCACCACAATTATGATTGTAAGTGCACAAAAGTCAAATTTGCTCATTCAGAAGTCTTTTAAAGTGTAAATTACAAGGCCTCTTTTACCCTCAGCCCATAGATTTCTTAAAGGACATTCACAAGGAAGCTGTAATGAAAGCTTGGAATTTTATGTTCCTCTTTCAGAATCTGTTTTATTGCCAAGCAAGTTTCACACATTAGGAATTTGATGTAGTGTTTTGGTGCATAACAGTAACAACTCGCATGTAGAAAGTTTTGAAAGGATGATTAAAAGATTTTTTAAAAAGCAGGCATTACAAGTCAAATCAACAGCAAATGTAGCAAATCAAAAGAATTTTAAAAGTAATAAAAGAAATAGCAGAAACTTTCAGTGTGCAAAATATGCATATTCTTCTTCCAGGTAGTCACATATGGAAAATAAAACAAAACATAACAAAATATAAGTGAAAGTAATAATAAAATCTTTATAATTTTGTACAATTAAAGACAAACAAAAGCCTGCATTACCTTGATCATGACAGAGTTGAATAAAGTTGATTAAAAGTGAATTCACTACCTAGATTACTTTTAAAAATTGTCTTATACCTGCAAAGTTTGGAGTCAATAGTTTGAAGACATTAAAACTCAGTTTTCCAGACTTGGATTAATGATAGTCCTAGAATAGGAACCTTTCTCCATGGAGATCTTTAATACAACTTTGTTTTAGTCTGTCAGTAGAATAGATTAAAACATGTAAATAAAGAAATCCCATTAAAAAACCAATGAAAACCTGGCAACATGGGTACCAGGAAAAAACAAAACAAAACCTAAAATAGCATAATGCTAAAAAAAGACTGTCACTACTATGAATATCTACAACAGTAATCTATTCTAAAAACATATGGTGCCAAAGATGTTGATCATGAACTGAAGGCAGCAGTGTGACAACTGCACTGTACTAAGATTAGCTTAATATATGTTAAAACATGTCACGGGCACCTAATCACATCTCAAGATGAAGATATAGACAACACAGACTAAAAGAAAAGATGGCCTATTTAAGCAGGAATTCCTATATTTAGTTTAAATAATGTACGACCATTAATTAGTGTATATTTTTAATCTGTGCTGTTGGTTATATTTGTCCCATCATTTGTTCCAGACGTGTCTCGTGTTGACTCTCTGTGCAGCCTTCTGGGTGAGTGATGTGTGATTACTTTTGACTTTTTTAAAATGAATTTGTGCCAAATTTGTAGAATGAATTAACTTCATTCTTTAATAACAGCATTTTTTTCCTACAGTGGAAGAACTTTGGACTTGCTTTGTTGTTTGTCATCTTGCAGGTCTTGTCATTTTCCTGGTGAGTCGCTGGTTCTCTTGAATTTTAACCGACTGCTTCGCAAATTACTGTTAAGTAGTGACGTATCATCTGTTTTGTCTGCAGGTACAGTCTGTCGTACATCCCTTGTGTGAGGTTTGTGACTTTTTTGCACCATTCATTCAAATAATCTGCAGAAGTGTTCAGTATCAAAGAGCCATTCGAAGCCTGACTGATTTATGTGATTTGCTTTGCAGGGAGGCAATCCTGCGGATGGTGTCAGTCTGCATGAAATGAACCCTGACCTTGTGGTGAAGTTTGAGGCCAGATGAAGTGTTTTTAAAGAAAGAGGCAGGTCTCTGACCAAAGACACTGAAACAGCTTCTATGTGGTTCTGCTTCAGAGAGTCTGTGACTCTTCCTGCTGCACAGCCGTCCTCTTTATAGGTGAACAACGACACGTTTACCTCCTAAGATGTTTACTTGTTTGAGCTTCATTAATCGAGCCGATTGATTTTTGAATCTACTGATCACTTCAGTTTATGCCAGTTTTAATGATTGTGGGCTTGTTTGTAATATGTGTAAATATCTGTAATAAATAAATATTTTAAAAGTTTTGTAAATGAACACATTATAGCCTCATTATTGTCACTGAGATGATTAATTTAAGCAGATTAAATATATGCAAGTTTCAGCACATACAATATGCTTGAGAAAAAAAATAATTTAGGCTTTTTTTTGTTTTTTTTCCAATCTGGGTAAAAATATAAAGAGTCTTCTGCTATTAAACTGTTCTATCAATGGAATAATATTCATGTGAGACCCAAACAGTTTGGTCTTTAATCAATAATCAGGTGGTTATTCTTGGGGTACTCAGTGACTCTTGCATGTGAAATATTTTTGGCAGGACGAGGGCTAATGTAAATGTGTCAGCTTCACTGACTATAATTAGAAAATTAGAAAAGTTAAATTTTCCTTTATGTTTTAATGTTCTGTAAATAAATATTAAAACATTTAAACTGAATTAATTTAAATTTTCTTTTTAAGTACATACATGTCATATAAATAATTTTAATATTAAAATCTGTAAATGTTTTCATTATTATAATTATTATTTTTAAACGCAAGTAAGTTCGCGCGCCTTTCCTGAACGTCATGTGACCCAACCAGGAAGTAACTCCACGGTAACAACACTGAGGAAAGTCTCACTTGTCTGTACATGTCTGCGCTGATTTAAAGCGAACTTTGCGTTGCTTTGAGTCCTGCTGGTTTGGAAACATGACGGACATTCTGACAAAAATCAAAACCAGCGTAGCAGAGAAGAAGAAGACGCCTGTTGTTCAGAGCGACCTGCAGAAGTGGGGATTAAAAGGTACGAAGGCTTTTTTTAACTCAGTCGAGTCGCAAAGTAGTCACAAAGTTAACTCATTCATTGTTTAATGGAGTCAACTATGGTAGTTAGCTGCTGCTTAATGGAGATTTAAACACTAGCGGCACCCTCATCTTATTTACATTTTTATGATGACATATTAATATTCTTACATATAAACGAGTCCCAGCAGTGCTAAGCTATGACCTCCTCCTCACAGGGATCCAGCTGAGGCCCTACCAGCTGGACGGTGTCCAGTGGTTAACTCAGTGTCTGAACAACCAGCAGGGATGTATCCTGGGAGATGAGATGGGTTTGGGAAAGACCTGTCAGGTGTGTGACCCCCTCAGTTCAAAGTGATGCATGGCAACAAAAACATGAACACAGCATGCAAATAGTTTTCTTTTGTGACACAGAGAAAAAGTTAAAGATCTCATTTCTGTCTTCATGGTTAGAAAAGGGTTTAATTCAACCAGTTGTGCACAAAACGTTTTTAAGCTGTTGAACTGCTGACATATTCTCACCCACTCAGTTAATCCACTCCCTCATGAGGTGTGGCAAACATCAGATACTGTGACCAGTACAGAGACACTCCTTTGACCCGTGACTGTAAAAGTCCACCTTAAAATGCAACTTTATTTATATTACACCGTACCACAGAAGACAAAAGAAAGACAAGAATGTGTAACTGGCATTCAGGAGGCCTGCAGATCAGTTAGGACTGTAGGCAGGCACTTGAATGTCCACAACTTCACCATTCGTTGTCTAAAAAAGCGTTTCAGACCGTCTAACACACTTGTCTAACAACATGATCTTGTTGCCTGAGAGTGAAGTGTTTTGGATGAATGACATGTTCCTCTACATGTTCCTGATTGTTTGATGTTGTTTCCATGTGGTGGGGTGAATTTTCCTGTGGGGGTAGGTCAGTGACATTTGGGATTTCCATTTGCATGAGGGAGTGTGCTTGTTCTGGGACAGTGTATATTTGGGTGTCTGAGTCCAATATGATCATTGTTACTTATCACCTGTCAGTGGTTTTAATGTTTTGACTAATTAGTATATATAATAAAAAAACTAGATATTGCAATGTCAGTTTTTTCACTATCATCCCGCCCTCCTGCATTCGGTCTCTCTTGAATGGTTTGACCTTTAATAGAACTGGAGCCATCATTTATGAAACCAAAGGGTTTTTTCTTTTGCTGTTGGTCACAGTATCAGCTGTGAAAAGGGAATTCTCACTTAAAAGTGTCAGATTGTGCTGTATATCAGTGGCATATTTTAAGCAAATCCTGCCCAGTATAGATTAACTGATATTTCATGCAGCTGCAGCAGTTTCCGTTAGTGTGAATCATCATATACTAACTTACTACTGGATATTTTATCATGCATGCTCAATTAAAGGCAAAGGAAGCGTTAACTCCAGTGTCAAAAAGGTCTGTGCACATTTATTAACAGTAAGTAGTAATGGTATGATTTATCTCTTTAGACCATCTCTCTGCTGGTGTACATGTCAGGAGCTCTCGGAAAGAAGGGTCCATTTTTGGTGCTGAGTCCACTTTCTGTCATGGAGAACTGGAGGAAAGAGCTGGAATGGTACGATCACATTCAGTGACTTTATAGGATTAATTTGCTAATCTGCTCCTAGCACTGCTGACAGTTCATATAAAACCTGTGTGACCTCTGTGTGACTTTCTCAGCTTCGCTCCCTCTCTGGTTGTGCTCTGCTACAAAGGAGACAAAGACAGACGGGCTGAGATTCAGAGAGAAACCAACACACAGGACTTTAACGTTCTGCTCACCACATATGAGGTCTGTTTAGTGAAAATAAAGTGACCTGAAGTTTCATCTGAGCTCAAACTGACATGTTTTTTTAAAAATATTTTGTCATTTCCAGCTGTGTCTCAAAGATGCTTCGTTCTTAAAGCGGTGAGTGTGACCTGAATTATAAAGATTTCTCCAATAACTTTGAATTTTTTAGTTACAGCAGGGATTTAAAATGAGGTTTCCCTGTTTCCATGTCATCAGAACTTCTTTTTTCTTCTCCTCAGGTGGAAGTGGAAAGTGCTTGTAGTGGACGAAGCTCACAGGCTGAAGAATCAGAACTCGCAGTTACACAAAGTCTTGACTGAGGTACTGAGCTGCACCTGGCCTGTTTCCCACTATCATATCTCTTCTTTTACGTATTAATTCTGCCTCTTTGCGTATTTCCTGTGTAGTTCTCAGTAGGTTTCAGAGTCCTGCTGACTGGGACTCCCATCCAGAACAACCTGCAGGAGCTCTACTCCCTGCTGAGCTTCATTCAGCCCAGCGTCTTCACAGCAGACGATGCAGACAGCTTCGTTAACTCTTACTCCAGCGTACAAAGTCGACCTGCTCTGGGTAGGATGCATAAATATCATGTAACAAAACGTAGTTTAGATTCAGTTGTAGTTGTTTTTCAATTCTGTTTAACATTTTGAAAAGTCAAGTTAACTTTTAAGTCTCTTCCTTTAAAAGATGCTTTTATTTGCGAGCCGTTCCTGATTTTATTAAAGTTTTTTTCCCTTTAAACTGTCTTTATTTAATCGATTAAAGTTTCTAATGCTTCTAATGGTGCAGTGGTGTTTATACACCATGTTGTGCTTCTATGTGCTTTTTAAATTCTGATGATTCTATGACCATTATTCTAATTCTACTACTTATATTATTTGTACTTTTATTATTATTACTATTCTTTATACTGCAAGCTGCTGGAACTGTGAATTTCTCTTTGAGATGAATAAAGTATCTATCTATCTATCTATCTATCTATCTTGTCTGTTTTATTTTGCTGCCTTGTGAAGCACTTCTTAACTTGGACTTTGAAAACTGCTCTAAAATTAAAAACTTCTTACTTGTTCATTATGTATTAGTACCATAAAAGTGACTTAGATGGTGTACTGTGCTTGATGTGGATAAAGATCCCTGGGAACTACTAACTGAATGAACAGTGGCATACTTTGTGTTTTTTTTAAATTTCTGTTTATAGCTGCTGAGCTCCAGAGCATCCTCGAGCCTTTCCTGCTTCGTAGAGTGAAGTCAGAGGTGGCTCTCGATCTGCCCAAGAAGACGGAGCTGGTCGTGTATCACGGCATGTCGGCTCTGCAGAAGAAATACTACAAAGCCCTTCTGACGAAGGATCTGGGTGAGACTTGGGTGAAACTGTGGTGTGCTCAGATTGTCAGAAAGCTGTTTATGTGAAGAATAAGTCGTCATGGACTCAAAATCTGCTTTCAGAGGCGTTTGGAAATGAACAGGGCAACAGGACCCGGCTGCTGAACATCTTGATGAACCTGAGAAAGTGTGTTGACCACCCGTACCTGTTTGATGGTAAGATATGCTCAGTGATAAGTGGATGGTCTTAGTCATGCTAGATGGGATATAGAAGCATATGCTGGCCTTGGTGATGAAATGTTGGCGATATATACCAGTAATAGACATTTTATGAATAGCAATAAGAAAACTGTGCAATAGAACGTTTCCTAGTTTCACTTAAATGCATGAAAGCACATGACAAAAACGCAGAGTTCAACTGTATGAACAACTTCAATGACTTGCCGTCATTATTTAACGTGCATCAAGGTCATGTCATTATTTTATACATATTTATTTATGTAAATTTGTATATTTCACAGTTTCATTGTTCAGCAGTAAAATTATTACTTGTGTGCCTTGATAAATAAATCTGGTAAATCAAAGTAAGATGGTTAAATTCTAAATAAACCTTTTTTCTTCTATTCTTTAGACCCTTAAAAATGATCAGTAATTATTAGTAGCTACTGAAAAAACACACTATCCTGATCAATTTTCTAGTTTTATCACCTATTGCTGATATATTGGATGCCAGTGTTTTTATGGCTCTGTGCCAGCGACACCTGTGGCCAGTGGCATTGTGTTTTCTGGTTGTCTGTCTCATTCTTGTGAACACAGTATCTCAGCAACATCTTAAGGGAACTTCTTCAAATTAGGTTCAAAAATTCACTTGGACTCGACAATGAACTGATTAGATTGTGGTAAATAAAGATCAAATTCTCTGTAGCCTTACAAGAATTAAACATAAATGTCTGATAGGGTTAAATGATGAAGTGACTGCATTTTATACCCAAAAGGTTGTTATAAAGTTCTATAAAACCTTCTTCTGTTTATTATTCAATGTCTTTACTCAGTAATGGAAGGAGAGATTGTGATGGTATTTCACATGAATTGGTGACAGTAATCTTGGTTGGGTACCTTAAAACTGTGTTGAATGCTTCGATCTTGTGCGCAGACAGGTGAGATATGTGGTGAAGCATCCGTGTTTTAGAATTTGTAGCTTCTTTGCAGAAACATCCATATTTAAAGCAGTTTTTACTGTTATGGCTTCAAATTTGTGTTCTCCAGAATTAGCTTTATTGGCCAAACATGCAAGAGGTATGACTGTTTTTTTGTCTCTCCAGGTGTGGAGCCGGAGCCCTTTGAGATGGGGGAGCATCTCGTTGAAGCCAGTGGAAAACTTTTCCTCCTGGACAGCATGCTGACCTTCCTGCACAAAGGGTTTGCAGATTTACTGGCTATTTGGCTCCATCTGGTGGCAGCTCGGACTCAGTCTGACTCACTGCTCCCACATCACTGTAATGGTTTAGTCACTATGACGCCAAATGAACTAGACGCTGTCACAGTTTACTGATGAAGCAGTTCACAGTAGTTGTTGTCATGTTTTAGGCATTTTCTTGAATAGAGTTTACTTTTTTTTTCTTGTATGTGGTTAAAGGGGCCATCGGGTCCTGCTGTTCTCTCAGATGACGAGGATGTTGGATATTCTTCAGGACTACATGGAGTACAGAGGTGAATGAGGGTGAACAGGGATTGACTTGGCCATGTGAGCTACATTTAACATGTATCTAATGGCTTTTTCACAACCTGCACTTTACAAACATTGTGAAAACAGCTTTAAATTCTAAGTTCACTGGCTACGCTATTCTTTATTGTACCACCTGATGGCAGATTCACAATATATGTTTTATTCTTAGCCATAGATAAGTCCTAAATTAGGCTTTTCTGTTCAGGTTACAGCTACGAACGCCTGGATGGGTCCGTCCGAGGGGAGGAACGAAATCTAGCAGTGAAGAACTTCAGCAGCAAAGACATCTTTGTTTTTCTACTTAGCACTAAAGCAGGTGACTGAAACTCTGACACGTGTACAGGAAGGCAAAGTTGTGTCCTTTAAAGATCAAACTAAACATTATCAAATGTTGACGAGGTTCATAATGTGCTTTTTTTTGTATCAGAGATGCAGAACATTTAAAATTGTATAATTTCTAAACTTGTTATGGTCAATTGTCGTACACATGACAAACATGTTTATTCTTGCTTTTTAATTTTACAACTACGTTAGTGATATCAATGTTATTCTGAGTATGGTACTGGTAATCATTTATGATGCTGCTTGTGATGAATTGCATCTTTCAAACAACACTGTGGCAAGTTTGTAGAAAACACAGCAATTCTGTCGTTTTTAAGTCTGCTGTAGCGCACTTACAAGCTGTATATCTGAGGCAAAGTTCATAGAATTAGCTGAGAGAGGAAAGGAGTCTGATCACACAGAGATAATAGCCACTGCAGAATGAAACACTGGTGTGAAAAAGCCCAGAGGCTTTTCTTTTTTTATGCAAAGTGTGAAAAAAAAGGGAGAAAGGAAGTTTATTACCTTTCACAGCTTGTTACTTTCTGTACCTGTTTAAACGCAGTAGGCCCCCTCTAGGACATTTCACATAAAAAGTTGCAAAAATGAAGTGTGTTCAGCTTCTAACACTCTGTCTTTACAGGGGGAGTGGGCATCAACCTTACAGCTGCTGACACTGTCATCTTTGTGGACAGCGACTTCAACCCTCAAAATGACCTGCAGGCTGCTGCACGCTGCCATCGGATTGGACAGAACAGGTGACAGATTACTCCAAGCACTGCAGTATTTTAATTTGACCTACTATTTAAAGACCCCCTCTGGTGAAGATCAAGTTTTTAAACCTGTTCACATGTCGATATGATGTTTTTTAAATCCTGGAATATCATGAGCAAAATAAGCAGTCAACACCCCAACAGATCAATGCTACCTCGAAACTACAGATGACAGTCTCAAGAACAGGGATTCATACTTTTTCATATGCTACAAACCCAAAGAATCAATCCTGTCAGCCTGCAGGGTGGAGCTTTCTGTATATTTATTCTTCAGCTCCAACTAACTCTTACTCCATTAACATCACCTGCATTATAAAGTAGTGACGTAAAATTTGAAAGATAAGGTGTTGAGTAGGCAGGAAAGCTCTAACAAAATAAGCTGTGAAGCATTATGGGAACTGGATCTAGCACTTTAAACTGAAACTCCGGACATGTCTGTCTCGACTGCTTCGATATTCATAGGTCTTTCTTTTTTAATTCTGTCTCTCCCAAATCCTCCACGTTAATAGAAGAGCAGTACAAAGCTATAGTCTTTTATTGTCTGTGCTTTATTACAGGCCTGTTAAAGTGATCCGCCTCCTGGCAAGAGACACTGTGGAGGAAATCATGTACTCTCGTGCTGTATCCAAGCTGCAGCTCACAAATACTGTGATCGAAGAAGGACGCTTCTCTTTAATGGACCAAGTTCAGTCAGCTGCTGCAGGCCTGCAGGTCTGCAACACCATCATCCACAGTATATTCTTTGAATCCTGCAGTCCCTAAGCTCTCTGTGTGTGTCTCCACTTTCATTTAAAACGTCCTCATTTATCTCTTTTTCACCTCTTCTGCCCACCTCTTATGTTTCCTGTTCTACACAGCTGAGCGAGATCTTGAAGTTCGGGATCGATAAGTTGCTGTCTTCAGATGAAAGCTCCATACAGGATGTGAAACTGGAGAAGATCCTCGGTCCGTCACGTGACAGTGAGTGGGTTGATGACGAGGAGTACACCCCCCTGATGGAACAGGAAGAGGAGGAGGAAGACGGATCCGAATCTGATGTGCAAAGTATGTTTTATTATTTTGTGTCCACTATAAAATCAACAGTAACTGTCAGTTCAATTTCATAGCTTGGTTAGAATGCAACTGGGAGTCATACTATGAAGCAAGATGAATGGGTTAATGAGCCAGAGTTTTCAATGTGGCTCTCTTTTAACCTGCTAGATCACCGTGGTAACTGATGCTGCACAGCTAACCTGCTCTGGAGGAAATTCTGTTCAGAGTTTGCGATATAAATCGGATGTAAAAAGTGCCACTTGTTCACTAAATAATTTCTTAATGATTCTATCTGAGTGATACAGATGCTCAGCTGTAGGAACATATATCTGCAAACCTGTTGAACTGCACGTTAGTAATACCGCTGAACAACACCATGCAGTTACAGCAGGCTAACTGCCACAAGAATCTTAATTCATGCAGTCAATGTTCCAGAAAATGCAGAAATATGTTTTTATGTTTCCTCCTAATTTGCTGCCAAGTTCATTTTTCACATCTGCAGCTAATAGAACACAGATTAGAGCATCAAATATTCAGTCAGTAACAAATAAATTTCACTTTGATTTGGCCAAAAACTAAAGTGATTTTCAATTATTTCTATTTATGGGGCTGTGTCAGACCTAAATGCTGTCTTGAGTGTCATGTTTAAATGTATGTAGTGTAAAGTTTAAGAGCTTTAATGTGCAGCTATCGTGCTACAAATACTCAGCTGTCTTTAGGGTTAAATTTTATACCAGCAGTCCTCTCTTGCATCATCTGCAGTCACAATGCTCTTTTGCAGTCATACATTTTTGATTAATAACCCTCCATCATAACAACCTGTTCCTCTTGAAGTAGGCGCCACACGATCGCTTCATTTTCTCCAGAAGACGCCTTCTTTTTAACCCAACTAAAGAAGCCCGATTTACAAAACATAAGCTGACAACCACCGTCGTGATGCTCATTATCTCTGATTGGGGTTTTAGATGTTGTAGGCTCTTGCTCTGTCAGACTTGCTACACCCTTCAGGTATGATCTGTTGCTAAACAGGTTGTTCCTGCATGTAGACCTATGGCTTTTAATTTCAGTTCTCGCCCTGCAAACTTTAACCACACATGAAGACAAAAACACAACCAGCAAAATCAGATTCCATCTATTGTGCATATATTTGCCTCCCAAAGTATTAAAGCTGCTCATCATGGTGGAAACAGTCTTATCTTTCAGTGTAACTTCATCTGCTTGTTATGATAACCTCTACTCATGTTGTCCCCTTTAGACCACATGTACTTCTTTGAGGGAAAAGACTACAGTAAAGACCCCAGCTCTGAGGACCAGAAGGGCTTCGATAAATTGTTGGAGGAGCAGCTGGCCGAGTTTCAGAAAGCTGCAGGAGAAGGCCGAGCTCTGCGGCACAAAGCTGGAGTACGATTCTGCCGCATTAACTTACAAATACACCGATCAGCCACAACATCATGACCACTGACAGGTGAAGTGAATAACATTGATCATATTGGTACTATGTGCTGTTCGGCTGGAAAACCTTGGATTTTAACATCCATGTTGATGAGACTTGGACAATGTTTACTTGGGTGTCTCACAACAAGTACACTCCTTCATGGACATGGAAATCCCAAATGTCACTGAAGTACCCCCGCAGGAAAATGCACCCCACCATAGGAAAAAAAACATCAACCAATCAGGAACATGTTGAGGAACATGACAATGGCCCAACATGCTGATCTGACCTCCAAACTTCCTACATCCCATTGTGATCAAGCATCAACAGGATGCAGCGGAACAAGTTTGATTGACAGAGGCCCCACTGCACAAGCCAGAGTACCCAAAGGATCCAGTGCCAACATCCTGGTTCCAGACCCCATAGGACACCCTGAGAGGTCCTCTTGTCCATGTCCAATGGTTCAGAGCATTTTTGAGCACATAAGAGGACCAACACAATATTAGGCAGGTGGTCATAATGTTATGCCTGATCGATGTATATCGGAGATATGTTTAAATATCACAACACTGAATTATCTTTGTAAAACCAGCCCCTAATGAGTGTCACGAATATGTTTTTTATGCCTGGTGGCCACTTGACACAGTAGGTTTAGTGTGCATTGTACATTCGTGCCTTAATAGACATAAAACATTTGTCCCCATTGTCCTACAGTATCTGGACTTAAATGTAGTGAATGAAATTAACTTTTGTGCAGGTGATTATCTTTCAGTTTTTGTCAGGAGATGTTTTTGCTGCAAACTAGACCCACGGCACTCTGTCTGGTAAACAGTATTTATTAAGGGCATGATGGCTGAGGTAAAAACCACTAAATGAGGTCATGTGTTAACACTTGTAGCTTTGATTTTCTTCAAAGATCCATTGTTGCCTGGAAGAAATGCTTCCAGGCAGTTTAAGGCAGGTTGGGATTAGTTTCATGAAAGTAAAAATATAGATATGAAATTTTGATACACAGAAATTAGGTTTTAGGGTTTGATCTATGACTAGAGATGAAAAAGGGGGAACAGTGTGACTCGAAAAGTGTTATTTTTCTCTGTTTATCCACAGGTTTCACTGTCAGTAGCCCTTAGTGTTCCAAATAGGAAGAGGAAACCTCTCACTGAGGCTGAGCTGGAGCTGAGGAGGCAGAAGAGGGAAGAGGCTGCAGCCAAGAGGGCCAAACTTCAGGAGGACTTGAAGAAGAAGCAGCAGGAGCAGAAATACAAGAAAAAGTAAATATTCATCAGTAGATTCACTCAGACATCTCTAGCACAGACAGTGTCCCTTTTATGTGGTGTTTTATTTGGTGTGTTTGTCATCCAGGATGGCATGGTGGGAGTCCTGCGGCTACAGGTCACGGTGCCTGCAGCCTGTGGACAGTGAGGAAGAGAAGGAGGAGGAGGAGGAAGATGACAGCAGCGTATGCTCCACAGACTCTGACAAAACTGATATCCACTATGTTCTGGGGGATGTTACTCATCCACACACTGCTCAGGGAGATGCTATCATTGTCCACTGTGTTGGTACGTCCTCCATAGCAACAAGCTGCTTTGTGTCACACACTGATCAACACAAAAGCCTCTTCAGTGCATCTTCTACTGCATGTTTATGTATTTATCGCTGCAATGTTGTCTGTGCAGATGACTCAGGCCGGTGGGGCAGAGGAGGCCTGTTTACAGCGCTAGAGGTGAGATCTGATGAACCACGGAAGCAGTATGAGTTGGCTGGCAAGATGAAAGGTACAATTAGTCACGATTAAATAAGAAATAAATCCTCATTCCATTAGACATCCTAACGTGTGGGGTGCGGTTGAGAGCAATAAATTACAAACTAAAAATGTTCACCATAATATTTGTTTCAGATTTGGACCTCGGAAATGTGCTGCTTTTCCCCATCGACGACAAACAATCCAGACTCAGCGGCCAAGATCAAGTAGGTTCTGTAAACCCCCTGAACATGCAGCCCGTAAAAGCTTAGAGGCATTTCGTTCATTGAACTCTTAGACAAGTCAGCAGATATGGTTTTTCAGTGGCAACACAGCTGCTGATTATTAGTAATCAAGGAGACGATGACTGAAAAATGAAAATCTTCATGTGGAAATTTAGATTAACACAAATTGCAACATAAAACTTTGTTGAAATGCTTTTAATTATTTATGTTTTACATATGTTTAATTTAACTTTTCAACATTAATTCAACAGTGTTAACTGACTCTTACCTGATATGCGTAACCAGTCATACACCGATCAGCCACAACATTATGACCACTGACAGGTGAAGTGAATAACATTGATCATATTGGTACTATGTGCTGTTCTGATGGTAAACCTTGGATTTTGACATCTGTGTTAATGAGACTTAGACATCCAAATAAACATTGTCCCACAACAAACACACTCCCTCATGCAAATGGAAATCCCAAATGTCACTGAAGTACCCCCGCAGGAAAATGCACCCCACCACATAGAAAAAACATCAAACATTTAGGAACATGTTGAGGAACATGACAATGGCCCATGATGCTGATTTGACCTCCAAACTTCCTACACCCCATTGTGATCAAGCATCAACAGGATGCAGTGGAACAAGTTTGATTGACAGAGGCCCCACTGCACAAGCCAGAGTACCCAAAGGATCCAGTGCCAACGTCCTGGTTCCAGACCCCATAGGACACCCTGAGAGGTCCTCTTGTCCATGCCCAATGGTTCAGAGCGTTTTTGAGCAAGTAAGGGGGACCAACACAGTATTAGACAGGTGGTCATAATGTTCTGCCTGATCCATTTATAGTGCTTGAGACCACAAAGTGCTGACTACAGATGCATCAGAACCACATTAAGGCATTTTAAATGATTTATTTAAGCAAAAATCTGTTTAAAAAAAGAAAAATGCTAAATATCATTTTCGATGACTGGCCACGCTGATAAAGGGTCAATCCCTAATTCTTCTGGTGAAAAATAGTGTACATCATATCATGGTTCAACATGTGTGGGCCCTTATAAATAACAGAAAATGTAAAAAGAAAAACTACTATTTTGATGTGCATGCTCTTTTATTAGAAGGTAAATAACCATTATTGCTCGCTGCAGCTGCTATTGTTATTGTGGTATTGGTATCTTAAATGGTTTCTTTGATGCAGAAATATGCCAGTGACACTTAAAATACAATGGCAGAATTTTCACCCATATTTGAACCGGTGGGTTTTTTGAGGTCAGATGAAGTTTCCAGGTGTCAGTGCTTTTTCCTTTCGAGTCACACCTATTTAATGATATGAGTTTCTTCTCTGCAGTAGCAGTGATCAGCAGTGTGATGCACATGTTTCAGTTTATCGGTGGTGGCAGAATTTCAAAGTTGTGGCAGAGCAGCAACTGATAAAACTGTGACAATGATTAGATAACACCATAACCGGCTTTAAACTCCTTCCTGTCACCTTAGTTGGCCCTGATTGTGGCACAGCAACGAGACAACGCCAACAACCTGTCTGGGATCTTTCTGACTGCTCTGGACGAAGGTCTGAAGAGGATTTATGCTGCAGCCAAAAGAAACAAAGGTACAGTCAAGTTCTCAATATTCAAATAATTCCTAGTAATAATAAATGTGTTTTTAGTGCCATGAGCTAAAGTAACACTGATCATTTACAATGTGTGGTGATAGAAGTAAAGGTGGGGCAACTTGAAAGCATTATTTTAATCTTGTGCGACATGCTTTGTGTTATCTTTTTGGCATCGCCATGTGTGTGTGCTCAGACAAATTCTTGCAAACTCAATTACTGAAGAACAGCACATGAGACAAGAATTTGAATCCCCTCCAGCTATTCTGCACAACAGACAAACTGATAACAACACTTTGCACTGAGATGATCTGCCTTGCACAGTTTTATGTTATTGGCAGAAAGCTGCACACCTTTGCAGCAGTTACAACAGTTGCCCCAGCTTCCCACAATTACGGTACATAAAAATGATCCACTGCAATACTGACGTTTAACATGCTCATGGAAAACTCTCAACTCCAACTCTTGCAGATAAAATCACTTGTTTTCAATCTTCAATCTGACATTGGAACAACGTATTTCACTCTTTTCACGGTGATTTCTGGTCACACACTTGTCTGAGCTGCTGTGCTGCCGTAACCGAGTGGAGACTAGAGGCTTCTCTGCGCACAGCCGCCTAGCTAGCTTTTACTTTAGCATGCATGTGAGGTGTTTAGGGAACATCGGTCAATTGTAGTGTCTATCGATAAGGAGATGTTCAGTTAGTGAGAGGATTTAGGTGCAATTTTACTTATAGTTTGCCCTCTACCAGATGCATTGAGTTGAGGTTAAAATTATTTTACGTCTAACTTTGAGACAAAGAGGCGCAATAGAAATATTTTGTAGCTCAATAAATAACCATGATCTCAGTGTTCATCAAAATAATAGTGATTGGCCATAATCGTGCAGCCCTAGCTGGAGCTGGTTGCAGTCAACAGTCCTGATGTCCCTCGCTGACATTTACCTTCCTGTTTTTGTCTTTTCCCCACAAAGCAAGCGTTCATCTTCCTCGTATCGGACACTCCACCAAAGGCTTTAACTGGTACGGCACAGAGAGGCTCATCAGGAAACACCTGGCTTCCAGAGGCATCCCCACATTCATGTATCTTTTAAAGAGCTCCACAAGTAAACATCAGGGCCCGTATTCACAAAGCGTCTTAGAATTTTCTAAGAGAGCTCCTAGCTTAGCCTAAAAATTCCTAGCAAGGAATCTTAGCTTCAGAGTGATTTAGGAAGTTTCTGAGAGCAACTCTGAGCAAGGAGGGCACACAAACTTTTATATTAGTGAGGAGGTGTGGTTGACCCCGTTGATAGGTGTGACGCAGTCTTCTAAAGGCTGTGATTGGTTGTTACAAAAAGGGGGAAGGACAAAAGAAAAATGCGCTCCTCCTAATGAATGGACAGTAAAATGAACCGATCATATAACTTGGACTGTATTAAGAAATGTGTAATCTTGACATTAATTTTATGTCAGGATGATGAAACTCGGCAAAATTAAATTAATTAATTTAATTATATAATAATAACACAGCTTCAAATGTTTGAACGTACCTCATTAACATGCCGATTATATTGATTTGCTTATTGTTATGTTTACTGCCCATGCTGGTAATTTTACTACTTAATGTGTTTGATATTAATGGTGGACACAGACTCAGCTGTCAGCAGGTCCTGTGGTTGCTGTGAGAAGCGCTGGTATGTGCTGTAATCCCAAGCAAGAGTGGAGATTGAAATTAATAAGTTGCGCAACGATACGAGGCTGTGAAAGACCGTACTGGTCTGACTGGTCTGACTGGTCTCTCTGCTGACAGAGGGTTGTGACAGACCCAAGTCATCACTGCTGCATTTTACCTGTGGTCAGGTATCACAATGCTACGATGACTTTCATCTCAGGAGTTATTACGTTACTGCGCTGAGTGGGACAATAAACTCGTCCCTGATGAGGTCAACCGCAAATATTATTTCTGCACGATCGAGCCGATAGCGTGTTATTAAATCGCTGTCATTTAACATCTTTTAATGTACAGAGAATATCTCTCCTTCCTCTCGGTGTTTCTGCCATCTTGTCTGTTTAAGACACTCTTAGGCTTCTTAAAAGTCCTCCTCCCTACTCCTAACAGTTTCTCACCTTAGGAGCTCTCTTAAGGCCTGAGACGCTTTGCGAATAACTTTCATCTTACCAAGGGAAAATTCTAAGAAAAATCTTAGAACTGGAGAAATTCTAAGATTTTTCTAAGAATGACGTCACTAAGAGCTACTTTTAGCCTTAGGATGCTTTGTGAATACGGGCCCAGGTTTTTAACCTCTTTAACATGTCCGTATGGTGCATTTTATATATGCTGTAAGGCACAATATGAGTGAAAGAAGCACTAAAAACTATTGAATCTGCTGTGTACTGATAACAGTTTCAAAAACAGAGATTCAGATCTAAAGTACAAATCCTTTAAACTTGCAGAGTGAAGTTTTCTGTATCATTATTCATTTAAACAGTTTAAACATGCATGCAACTTGCCATTGTGTTGGTGTGGAGTAGTTTTACAGTGTTTGAGTAGGTGAGCTGGTGTGCTTGAGCTGCACTGACTGGCAGAGCAGTCAATAAAAAGGCAGCAACTTCAAAGATCTGAACAGTGTAGAGCTATATCTTAGCTATTTAAGGTACGTTTGTTTCCATTTTAATGGAAACTAGACAAGCACTCAGAGATCGGATACCTCCGCCAAGGAGCTTCAGTCCACCCCCAACACAATCTCCCACTTCACATATTTTGTATGGAACGTTACAGATACAAATGTAATTACATACAGTTGAAATTTCCTACCGGCAATGCGACGTTCACCCCATCCGACCTGATGAACAAGCGTGGCAGGTCGTAACAGCCTCCCAGCTTCTTGGACAACTGGAGACAAGAATGCCAACCCAACTGTGCGTATGTCGCTCAGGAAGGAAAGAGAACTCTGTCATTGTCGCTGTCTGTTGCGTGGAGCCCCAAAATCTCATGTAATCACAGCGGGTTAGCCCAAAAACAAGAGTTCCCTCTGGTGGCTTTTAGAGTAAACCGCATTTAATTGTCCACCCTGTTACAGTTACATTGAAAAAAATTCCTGGATCCAGACGGTGATCCAAATCACTTCCAAAATGTCATCATTTGTTCCTTGTCCCATTTCACACATTTCCTGAAAATTTCATCCAAATCCGTCCATTACTTTTCGAGTTATTTTGCACACAAACAAACAAACAAACAAACCAACGCTGGCCATCACATAACCTGCTTGGCGGAGGTAATAAATCTTCTAAATATGTAAATTTCATACACAGAGATGAGTTTTCAGTGTCTCAGGTTCTTTTAGTTGGACTAGTTGGAGTCATTTTCCCTTAACCTGGCTGACAGATACTACCACAGCAGAACTGTCAAGAAAACAGCTGCACCTCAGACATCCACCTCTACGTCATCTACATGCTCCCCCTCAGCTCAGTCGACTGATGAGACAGAAGCAGAAATCCCGGGACCCTCGACCTCGACGCAGAGCTCCGCACAGCTCCCCAGTTTCATGAAGGGAGTCCGGGTGTTTTTCTACAACCTGGCTGCATCAGAGAGGAAGAGGCTGGCCCGATACCTTATCACATATCCTTTCTGACAGTTTTTTTTTTCAAATCTGTCACAGCTAAGCTTGTGTGTTTGTGGGTGAGAAGAACCAGAAAGGCTGAAGAACCGCTACTGTGAAATGAACAAGATTTCACCTCTCGTATTTCAGTAACTAGAGGTGTGGATTTCCAAGGAAAGCAGGATTAGGTTTAGAAAAACAATTTGTCATTCACGTGAAAAGGTGGCCATTTAAACGGGTTACTTCCTCAAACAAAAGATACAAAAGACGTGTGAATTAGGCCGACAGTATATGTGTGTTGAATCAGCACGGATAGCATTATATTGCCTTATATTCTGTTATATTTTGAATTGTCTCAGAAAGTTGATACAGAAAAGGAACAAACTGGTGCATAAAACACACCAGAATGCAGGAAATTAAGAGTTTGATGCTCAAGATCTTAATCAAGTTACTGCGTCAGTGTTTCCACTCAGTGCTACGACAATGAAGACCGCTAATAATTGGTATTTAATTTAATTAGGAAGCGTTGACGCCTAAAATTTAGGCTCTTATTTCTTTTTTAACTGGTGGAGGCTGAGCTACCTGAAGGACGCAGGACCTGAGGTGGAATTGGCCACAAGTCACTTTAAAACCCCAGTAATAGTTTCTAAATCCAATAGTTACCTGTTTACCTGCGTGGTAAAGTGTAAAATGATTATTTATAACCGAGTCTGTTGCAGTTTCAAAATAACGCCACGGCTCCTTAGCTGAAGCGCACTTATGACGGTGACGAGGAGGACATCATGAGCCCGGAGGTCACGCACATAGTAGCAGAGGTGGAGCACGACATCCACTCACAGGTGAACTTCACTGACAGTAATCTGACCTTTATTTTCCACTCACATTCATTTGTCAGGCGTAGGAATGGAAATTTAGACCACAACAGATAGTTTGTAGGCTGCTCAAAGAGTTTCCAGACCATTAACCGGTTCCTCAGAAGCAAAGCAATCGGCGATGGAGGAAGTACTCACATCCTGTACTTAAGTAAAAGTACTAATATCAGATTGAGCGTACTTTTTTTTATTGCAAGTGAAAGTTCTGCACTGAAAATGCATCACAAAATGTACATAAAGTATTAAAAGTGAACATACTTCATGCAGAGAAAGACTTGATGACTGTTTTGTTGTTCATCAGTGGATTATTGTCACTCATGCATTAAAGTCAAAGCAGGGTTTTATCGTTGTAGTTATTTGAGCTTTACTTTCCCCTCTGATCTGCAACTAATGATTGTTTTCATTAATTACTGATTGTTTTCCGCTCTAACTAATTGTAGTATTTGATTTGTAGAAATTCTTAAAAACAGCAACAAATGCTTTCACAAACTCTTCAAACTATGAATAAAGGAGTTGCAGGTTTTCTGACTGATTAATCGACTGATGCTGTACTTGTTTTAGCTGTTTGGTGGAATAATCTGTAGCAAAACATCATTTCTGAGGTTCTTCATACGTTTTTGTGCACCAATTTTATTTAGTAAATTTTTAACCGAAACTGTCAGATAAATGTTTTTAAGTAGAATATTTCCCTCTGTGGAGTCGAAGTAGAGCACCACAAATGTGCTTTGTTGTATTCCACCGCTGCCAGTAACGTGTTGTGTGTTTTCCTGAGCCAGGAGCTGCAGGATCTGGTGCACCGGTTCTCTCAGGCGGTTCCTGTGCAGACGGCCTGGCTGGAGTCCTGCTTCTCCAGACAGCAGCAAGTCGACACGACGACGTTCCAGCATCTGCTCAGATAACAGAGTGCTTTAGTGTTTTGTTTATTTTTAAATCAATTTTATGAAAGTGTGGATTGAAAGAGTCTCGTCTGCTGCTCAGTGATGCACTAAATCATTTCCATCGTTGATTATGACGCAACGGGCTGCTGAGCACGAACCCCGACCTGAAAACCACGTAGACCTGATTTGTGGTTGTTTCTTCACGTTTGCACCTTCAGATGTTTTGCATAATGTAGAATTTCTTTGTGGTTATTTTGTGCCCCACTTTAGTCGTTGCATCTCTCATAACATTAATTTAGTTTCTTCTTGTGGTCATTTTGCATCTCTGTGTCATGTTTTTTTGTTCCATTTGGCGTCTCTGCTGCTGTGTCGTGTATCATTTTGACCATTTTTCTTCTCTTTACATCACACTTGGGAAATTTTATGCCTCATTGCTTGATTTAAATGTCTTTGTAGTTGTTTTGTAGCACAATATGATTGTCTTGTTTTGGTCCTTTTTACATTTTTTAGTGGTTGTTTTGTGTCATTTTGATTGTTTTCATCGCTTTGTTGCGATTTTGTGTCTTTTACATCACTTTATGGTCATTTTGTGTCACATCTTGGTCCTTTTACATCTCTTAATAGTCATTATTAGTTATTAGTTATTATTATAGTGCTTCATTTAAGTAGTTTTTCATCTCTTTGTGTTTTACTTTGTTGGCACTTTGTTTCATTTGGGTCCTTTTGTATCTCTGTATGGTCGTTTTGTGTCACAAATTGTTCCTTTTGCATCTGTTCGTGGTTGTTCTTTGTTTCATTTTAGCCATTTTGTCTCATTTTAGACTTTTTCCATCTGTTTATGGATGTTTTGTGTTACGTAAGTTCTTTCTTGCATTGCTTTGATGGCTTTTTTTGTTTCATTTCAGTCCTTTTGCATCTCTTCATGGTCGTTTTGTGTCACAAATTGTTGCTTTTGCATCTGTTAGCGCTTGTTTTATGTACCATTTTGGTTTTTTTTACGTCTCTTCGCTGCCATTTTGTCTCATTTTACTCCTTTTGCATCTCTTAGTTGTTGTTTTGTGTCTCTTTTTTGGTTTTGGGTCACACAAGTTCTTATTGCATTACTTTATTGGAATTTTGTCTCATTTTGGTCCTTTTACATCTCTTAATAGTCATTTCATTTATCAATTTAGCAGTTTTTCATCTCTTTGTAGTTTAAGTTGTTGACATTTTGTCTCATTTGGGTCGTTTTGCATCTCTTCGTGGTCTTTTTGTGTCACAAATTGTTCCTTTTGCATCTGTTAGTGGTTGTTCTATGTATCATTTTGTGCGTTTTACATCTCTTTACTGCCATTGTGTCTCATTTTCGTCCTTTTGCATCTCTTAGTTGTTGTTTTGTGTCTCCTTTTTGGCATTTTTCATCTCGTCAGGCATGTTTATTGGCATTTTGTTTAATTTTAGTCACTTTGCATTTCTTTGTCTTGTGTCACGTTACGATCCTTTTGCATCTGTTAGCGCTTGTTTTGTATCCCATTTTCTTCGTTATACATCTCTTTGTGACTTTTTTGTGTGTCATTTTGGTTGTTTTACATCTCTTTCTTGCCATTTTGCCACATTTAGCTCCTTTTGCATCTCTTAGTGGTTGTTTTGTGTTACGCAAGTTCTTTTTGCATTACTTTTTTGGCATATTACATTTTACATCTCCTATTAGTAGTTTTGTGTATCATTTTAAACATTTCCATCTCTTTATGATCATTTTGTGTCACATTTTGGTCCTTTTACGTGTCTTCATAGCAGTTTTGTATCAGTGTGACCACCTTATGTTGCTTTTGTGGTCATTTTATATCTCTGTCTTTGTTTTGTGTCACGCTTTGGTCTTTTTTCATCTTTTTTTGCCAACTTGTCTCTTTAGTGGTTATTTTGTGTCTCATTTTGGTTGTTTTGCTTATTCTTGTTGTCATTTTGCTCATTGATGTGTCTTTTTCTGGGATATAGTAAATCTGGGATAAGATCAGGAACCCCCTGGCCTATTCCTGGTCGACCTATTAAAAAACCTGGGCAATCATTTCGAAAAACAGCTATTCATGGTTTATTTATGAGTGAAAAAAGGAGTAAATAAATGAACATTTATCTCTGCTGCCGTGTTGGAGGTTGGTGTTGACGTGCAGGGTTACAGCTACTCTAACATTAGTTAGGATTTGAGTAATAAATCCTGCGTGCGTGTGTGTGTGTGTGTGTGTGTGTGTGTGTAGGAAGTGCGATGCGCGTGCACGCAGGGGGTGAAAGGCGGGGTTTCTTCTCGGGGCCGCGCCTCTCAGCGGCGCATCAAAAACACAGACCGACTCAAGTTACTGCGTAAATATTTCACATCGGAGCTGCGGACACGACGCCGAGGACAACGCTTAATTGATATTTAATTTAATTAAGAGGCGTCCAGGCTGTTCAGGCTCATTTTCCGGCTCTAGTTTCTGCGTTAACCCGGTGGAGGCTGAGTTACCTGAAGGAGGTTTGAGAAGTTAAACCAGCGACGGTGAGTTAACTTGATGTTATTTCACGTTTCCATGTTACCTGTTGATGTACTTCGACTAATAATATATATATTACGTGAAGCTCATGTGAATTTGTCTTTAAAAAAAACAGTTACACAAGTTAGGAGTCGTTAAAACTTCTATTTTTACGCATATTTTTGGAGCAGTTGACCTTTAACTTCGAGTTAACGCGTGAACTGAGCTGAAACTGGCAACAGGTCGCTCTAAAACACCGGTAATAGTTTTATAAATGTGATATTTATTTGTGTACCTGTGTGGTAAAGTGTAGAGAAAAAAAGTAGACGGAGGAATATGTGGGTCAGCCTCAATGGAAAGTGCTGCGAACAACAGGCGACCACAGCTTCTAATGAGTGATTTACAGGAACAGTCAGGGTGTACTGGGAGATAAAAGCCCCTAAAATCAGGTTACACAAGCTTAAAGTCATAGTCAGTAGCTTTATGGAGACAGTATGTTATGGAAACATTAATATTTGACCCTTAAAATGTGTTTAAATTAATTTATTTCTCATTAAATTGTGCCTAAACTGTGTGTGGGAAAGTTATTAAAGTGTATATACTGTTATAAAAAGTAACAAAAGTAAGGTTATAGTAAAATATGATCATTCTTTAAACACTAACAAATCTAGAGATGAGTTTAATCTTAAGAAATGTCTGAGGTTTGACTCTTCCTGTCAGTTAGAGGCTTCTTCCTTATTCCCACATGTGCGTCTCCTTAGTATTAAACCAACACATCACATTTCTAAAAAGTCCCCTGTGTGGGAGACTCTGTCATGTGCTGCTGCGCTTTCGGGGCAAATCAAAAAGACACATATTGAGGCGTGAGCTGATGCGTGAGAAGAAACGCATATATCGGATGCTTGGCTTCCTCTGTGCTGTTTAAAGTGACACCCTGATCCTGGACAGATTCTCAGGTGCAGCTGAATCCGGACACACATGGATGTCAGGAGGAGGAGGCCCAGTGATGCTGCCCGCTTCAGTCTACTCAGCACCAAATAGGTGACAAACACAGATGCAAAAATGCAGCACGGTGCAACACGACATGCAGGGTTCTTGTTTATCAGCAAGGCGGATGCCACAAGTAGATTTCTCCCTTTGATAAGAAGTGATGAAAGCTTGCAAATTACAGAATGCGGCACTGGAGCTTGATCTTCGTCTGTTTCTCGTTACTGCGTCTGATAAATGTGTTTCCTGGCTTACAGTCGCATCAGCCAGCTGAGCAGCCGCCACAACACCCCTGAAGAGGACGATGAGACCATGAGCACCGAGCAGCAACAAGCCGTCCACTGTCCAGACTCCATTTCCACCCGTGACGTCCGCCACACTCCTCCAGACTACGCTCTGCTCCACAATGACTCCATGTTCAGCAGACAGCAGTCAGACCAACACATCCACACACCTCCCCAAAGCAGCTTCTGCTCGTCCCAGCTCCATCACAGCCTGCCGGCCGGGTACATCCAGCCAACTCCATTCCCGAGCCACGTGGACGGCAGCTGGATCCACTCGAGCTTCCCCAGCAGCTCGTCGGAGTACCCCAACAGCCTGCCATCTTGCCTGAGCCAGAAAGATTACTCCAGGTCCTCCGCAGAGAGCTGCCTGTCCAGGTACAAGTTCCTGTCGCTGCCCGACAGCCGCATGGCCAGCATGAGCAGCCTGGAGCAGCCGATGTCTCTGCGCTCCAACCCGCCTTCAGCCGCGCTGTGCCACCACACGCTGTCGCCGTACTCGTGTCCGCCGCAGGGAGCTGCCTGCTGCGCTCAGTGTCCACCTGAGGCCTTCAACAGGGGGCCAGTGGCCAACAAACACCCCTGGCCTCAGTATCATCCAGCTTATCCCCCCTACTGTAAGTCTGCCCTGCACAAAAATCACAACAGCTGCTCTGTTCATCTTGATACAGTATGATAGAGTAGAGCTGCACAGATTAAACAATTACTTATCAAATTTAAGGTGAACTATTGACTAATCTAAAAAAAAAGTCAAATTTCTCTTGACTCCAGCTTCTTAAATGTGAATATTTTGTGGTTTTGGACAGAAGAAAACATTTTGGGAAACACTGACCAACCTTTTCTGACATTTTAAAGAACAAACAGCTAACCAGTTGATAAAGAATATAATCGACAATAACAATAATTGTCTGTTGTTTCAGATCCAGGTGACTGCAGACTTCCTGGAGCTGAATTCACACACATGTGAGTTTTTTTTAAATTATGCTTCCACCTCACACTGATAAGACATGTTGTGTGTTTGTAATCATTTTTGTTTATTTCTACCCTCATGCAGTGGCCACAAAGCTCCGCCCAAAGAGAGACACCCCCCCTACAGCACGCCGCTGTCTCTGGAGCAGAGTGAGTGTTGACCACCAGACTTACAGACCCTTACCGACTGAGCCACTGTGCAAACTCATTTAAAAGCTTTGTTCAATTGCTCTTGAATGCAGGGAAGGTTTTTGTCACTTATGAGGCCGACAACGACAAACACGTCAAAGAGATCATCAACTTTGTGGCTCTGCTGCGACACAACGGCTTCGACACGCATGTACGTACAGGGTTTTGTTTGTTTTTTTAGTGTTTCATCGGAAACATCGGTTTCCAACAGGTTAGAGAACAGTGGTGCTGCTGCTGTCTTGGTCAGGGCTCCCTTGAAAAAGAGACCTGCGATCTCAATGGGACTCCCCTGGTTAAATAAAAGTTAAATAAAAAATAAATAATAAAGCTATCTCCCAATCTCAGTCTAACACTTTTAATAGCCTTGAAGTGACAATAATATGTGTAATTAGATTTAGAGATTTTAATTATCATCATTTTAAAACTTGTCTACACAGAAGGAACTCCATGAGAACCAGCTCAGATCCTTCTGGCTGTTCAACCTCAGCTTTGTGACGAGCTGCCTGAGGAGACGAGCCTCACAGACTCAGTGACTCCTTTAAAGTCACTTCTTAACACCCATTTTATAGACTTGCTTTTATGCAAGGTTGTCTTTTTATCGCATTTCCTTTTGTATTTATTAATACTGATGTACTGTGTTGAGTGTTTTTGCATGTTTTGTCTTTTTGTTTGGCTTTCCTGTCTGCCTTCCTGGTTTGATTCTGGCCTCTGGGCGTCCTGCTTTGGCTTTGTTTGTCTAACTGACGTATAAACCCTTGTTTTTAAAAGTGCCATATACAAAACCTGTTATTATTTGAAATAATGAATAGATATTTTTTCTAGCTTGACACATTTAAATATGCAATTAAAAAGTAAAAACAACCAAATATAAGTGCGACTCCAGTCAAAAAGTACTCGGAGCATTTTTTTTAGCCGCGTTAGTTCGGCTGTTTTTATTCTCCATGTTTGCTGCCTTATTTATGTGGCTTGAACAAGGTAAACTGCACTAATGTTAGTGAAATTATAAATTTTGAATCCATACATTTATACAGTGCAAAAGAAGCTGTTTTTGGCTCTGCAGGTTGCCGTAGATCTCCTTGTTGGGTGTCAGGGGTTAAATAATCCGACTGTTTGTTTCAGATCGACATATTTGAGCAGCAGTTCAGAAGTATAAGCAAGATCGACTTCATGGAGCGATACCTCAGTGAGGTAAGATCAGCCAGAGCTTTCTAAGGAATTAAAATCCATAAGCAAGGGAAGAAGGTAAATACACCTGGCTTAATATAAAAAACGTAGCCAAGTTGTTGCACCACTTTCTGCAAGAGCGAGCATGTTTAATGAACAATTTAATAACCGCACAAGAATGAAAATGGCTCAGACAAGCAGAGGTATCGATGAGCTGTCATCCTTATGTCATCATCTTCTCACCCAGAAAGAGTATCTGATCATCATTATCATCAGTCCCAAGTACTACGAGACGGTGACGGCCTCCCCCGTCGGCATGGAGAACGACGAGAGGACCTTCAACACAGTTTACATCCATAAACAGGTCAGAGTTCGTCACCACTTCAGACCGGCGCTGACATATTTACCGTCAACGCTGTTTGGACTGAGATGTGTGTGTGGTTTTCTTGTGTGCAGCTCCAGAATGAATTCATCCAGAATGGGAGCAAGAATTTCAGGTTCATTCCCATTTTGTTCCCCGGGGCCAAAAAGGTACGTTTCATTCTCGGTGACAGGAGGCATGTAATTACACTTCAAAACTTCAACAGTCTCATAATCCGCTCGCAATGTGTGTGTTTTGTGTTCAGTGTCACATCCCGAACTGGCTTCAAAACACACATGTTTACGGATGGCCACGTGATCGGGATGACATTCTGCGACGGCTGATGAGGGTGGAGAAATACAACCCGCCTCCTATTGGGGAGCTACCGACCATTGTTTCCATCCCCATATAGAAAACTGTGAGACTAAGACTGGACTGAAATCCAAAGTTTGCTTTCTGGAACGCTGTCGGTCATTGCTGAGGTGAACACGGACGCATGTATGGAAAACCAATGGGGTCATAATTCATCTCATTTTTCTTGCCATTTGACATTTTAAGAACAGTGCTTGTTATTATTGCAAGGCACAAGCGTAAAAGTCCATCCTTCAGTGGGAACAAACGTTAATTTGTCGCCTCACTGGTTAGTCTGTTGGTGCAAAATTGGAGGGCTAAAGTAGACCAAATATTTATTTGTAATTGTCACACATTTATGAACTTAATTCAAAAATATTTGAATTCCAGGGCTCGGAGAGAATGTCACAAGTAAGCTAGCATTGCTAACATTGTGCTACATCGCAGACAAATACAAAAACGCAGCTAATAGTGAGCCTTTAAAATATAAATGTTACACGTGTGCAGACGAAGCAAGCCGCAGCAACGCAACAGAAACGGTAATGACTCTGAATGTGTCAGAAAAACCAGCAAGGAGACAGAGCTTTTCGTTAATAAGCCTAATTGTGTAGTGGCCTCAGGTCAATGAAGGACACAACCTCAGTCAGTTTTCGTAGAAGCTATAGGAGCCAGTCAGTCCGTTGCTGGCCCACACTGGCCTCCTTTTCTGGTAGAGACCCTAAGTTTGCGTGTGATCTTCTTATGGTCATCCTTTACCCCTTTAAAGTGATCCCACGCTCTAGATTTCCTACCAACATATGTAATTACTATCTAATAACTGCGGGGACCAGCTGTGTAAACATCTGTCTGTGGAGGTAAAGTGTTTCATTCGTTCCTGAAACAATCTTACCAACCAAAACTTAGTCGACTCCCTTCATCGACTAACGCTTGGTCAGCTACTAGAAGGAAACCCAACAAAATTCGTCTTATTTTTCCTGCCATTCAACAATTTAATGATAGTACTTTATGTCCACGGTGTCTTTTTCACACCTGCAGTATTAAAAGTAGCTCTTTCATCTGGTTCTGATGTTACCTTGTAGTTATACTGGTTAACTTCTTTGCGAAAAGGTGTACTGCAAGATACCTAGCTAGGTACTAATTGTCAGACTTCATAGTTTGCCAGAGTTGATCCAAACACATTGAAGTGTAAGTTATTCTCAAGGACAAACCATGACTAATCATTAAAGGCCAGTTCTTTGTTGCTGCTTCCCTGTGCGGTCTCTTAAAGTGGACGTGTGCATGTTTGTACGCATAGTCGGTCTGCTGTGCTAATGGTCACATTGACCCTCTTATTGAACACAGAAAAACACACGGTGCTTCTGAAAGGCTTCGTCTTTGTGCTTTTTACAGGGGGGAACAACTACTTACAGATTGGGCTGCAGCACTTATTGCTTGTTACTGAGGTGTGACGAACTCAATAATCAGACATGGCACGTGATTTCTGGAGAATTAAGAACATCTTTCTGTTGTTGGTTAATCGTTAATAAAAAAGCATGTGCAAATCTGAGCATCTCTAAAATCCAGCAGCAGCTACTTCAATATAAACTCTTTAATGAAGAGACATAACGGTGTGGATGACGGAGAATCTGCTGGTACAGTCTCACCCAATAACAAGCATTTGTTTTGAGCACCATTTATCTTCCTGGTGCATGTGCAGTTGATGTACTTGCAGTGTTAAGAGGTCCGAGAGTGGATAATGAAATTTACATCGCACTGTCCAACATGTGGATGTGGAAGGCATTGATTGACCTTTAGTTATCTACCGTCTACAACTAGCTCATATATTATGTTAAGTCTAGGGTTAGAAAGGATCATGGGATATGGGAGACATAAAAAACAACCTTAGGAAGCAGTTTTAACAATCAGACTGTGAAATACTGCCCTGCCTGTGTAGCATGCATCCTAACCACTCAGCTATCGGGTCACCCCAGCTCACAATATTACAATATTGAATGGTACGAAAAGTGAGATGAATTGTGACCCCATCAGTTTCCCATACTCGTGCTCAATGCTCTATTTTACTGGAGTGTGACTGTGTAGAGATTGTAAGATGCTTGGCGTTGTTGTTTAATTGGGATACACTGTGTGAGATTCTTAAAATATTAAATCAACGTACCGAGAAGTGCCAGCATCGATGTTGAATAGAGGCACAGCTTGTCACACAGATGTACATTATGCCGAATGTTTACTGGTGCTACTCCGAGTTTATTCATTTTACAGCCTGACAAGTTCAGTTTTTTTTAAAAAAACATCATTCAAGTTTAAATGATATTATCATCTGAACACATATCCTCATAAAAGTAAATCAGATTTTAGAGGGAGTCCTGTGCACATGCTATAGTTCAATATGTAGCAGGTATGATGTACAGTCTGATGATTGTATATTTACACAGTGGGACAGTAGAGCTTTTAATTATGACGTGTAAACATTGACCGATTCTGTACACAGTCTTTTTACAGGTGCCTATTCACTGCAAACAGCTGCCCAGCTGGATGCAGTTACTGAGTAACAATAACAGAAATGTACTGCTTTAATGTGATGTTTTATACGGTTGTCACGTGCATATTGTTCAACTTTAGGTTTGTGGCTGGTCAGTTTTACACACCTCTGTAGGAAGCACTGGAATCACATGTTTTCTTCTGATATTATGTCAAAACTAAATTATTTTTTCAGCACCTTTCTCACAGGAAATTGCTTTTACTGATTAACCAGGAACCGACTTGCAGGATGACTTGTCAACATTTTACTAAACACATCAGAGTGCAGGAAAAAATAGCAAAACTGTTTAATATAATTACAACAGCTAGAGGCTGATGTTACAAACATTTTTCATTTTATTACTGCACTGGGAAAAACTCCTTGGTGGATCTTTAATGCTAAATGTCACAACAATTAAACATGCAGCACTGAATGGTGCATTTGTTGCACCAAAGGCTTGTTGTTGTCTTTGAGAAACACGAGTGTTTGTGAAGCTCGGCCCAAACTTCATAGTTCACTGCAGACAAGCAGAGACCTGGAGTTATTTGCCTGCAGGGCCATGTGAGCATTTTTCCAATAGTGAGCTGCATTTTTTTGTTTGGGAGTGAGCCATGAGAGCAGAAAGTGCTCTTTACTATTAACTGCAGATGTGCCAACACGCTGATCAGAAATCGCTCAGGAGGAAAGAAGCCTCAGAGCAGAGAAGCAGAGTAGATTATGTGTAGAAATGCTCAAACAGGATGTTGTATCAAGATAACTAGCTGACACAGCTGCCTGCCTGGTGTGTGGTAGAGCTTCTTAAGAATCGGCAAATTTAAAGTCAAATGGGTCATCGCAACCTGCTTGTGGTTAGACAGAAATCACGTGTAACGCTGTGACACACTTAAAGAAAAGGCTTGCGTGTGCAGAATATGTTGGGTTCCTCATTCCAGATCAGGTTCATCATCGAATAAATAAATCCTGCTATACGTAACCCATAAAAAGCAGAGTGTCAAGGTGCGGATTAATGCTTTTATCTTCACAAGGAGGTAACACTGCAGATGTTCATACAGACATCATAAAAAAATCTGAATACAGTGTTTCATATATTCATCCATATATTGAAAAGTACATGAAATAATATTAATTTTAATAACATAACAACAAAAGGACAATGACATCTGTAATAAAAGTGGATTACAAAGTGACATTTTATGTAAATAACTCTTAAGAATTAGGTAACAAACAAAAATCAGACAATAGTTCCATTTTACTGTATGTAAAAACACTGAAGTGCTATTTGTTCAAAGCTACAAAATACACTTAAAAAGCAGGAAGCGTTTTTTTTATTTCCTTCAAGGAAAAGTACTATAAAATAAGTTACAGTACAGTGAATTTGTCCAAACCGACTTTTTGTTCCCGTCTTCCAGCCTTTTGTAAGCACAAACAGAAGTAACTCATACAGGAGGAAAGAGATATCGTTTCAAAGTCATTTTCCCCCAAAATGAGATGAACAGCCGAGCTGTCGTCGATAGCTGTGTGTCTAGTGTGTGATCGTGTTTATAATAGTCGCACAAATGCTTCTGAACATGTGAAACCTTTGAGTCTTCATCATCTGCGTGTCGCCTTGCCTGTGTCCTTAGTAGAAAGAACTTTGTACTTCATGAGCTCAGAAAATTTAACAAATACTTCATGTCTAGTCACATAATACAGAGGGAAGCCCTCATACATCGTCAGCCGGCAAAGGAGGTATGTTGAACCTTGGTCTTGTGAAAAAAGCCATCTTCTCTCTGCGGGTAAAGAACACACAGCTTATTATAACTCACTTCACACACCTCAGTCAACTC
Source organism: Dascyllus trimaculatus (assembly GCA_024666655.1). Classification (NCBI taxonomy): domain Eukaryota; kingdom Metazoa; phylum Chordata; class Actinopteri; family Pomacentridae; genus Dascyllus; species Dascyllus trimaculatus. Next base: position 21,563,967 of record CM045446.1, read on the forward strand.
TGTGTATTGTGTCTCTAAGATAACTGTTGAGTATCTCACTGATGCAGGTTAACGCTCTGAACTCCAAGCACAATTTTTATGCTTCTGTCACATTTTTATTCACTGTGGGCTCATTTTTCACTGCGATATCAATGTCCCTCTATGGAAACAGCACGATCATGTCTACAAGTAGGAAGGACTCAGAAATATCTTAATAATAATAATAATAATGCATTGGTTTTATATGGCGCTTTTCTAGTTACCAATACACTAACTTTTAATTTGTTTCTATGCCTGTCTTGAATCTGCTCTACATCATCAGCCTACAGTTCAGACCGGTTTAGCCAAACAGTCCCTGAATTTTTGTCACATGACTGTTGGTTGTAGCTGAGTGAATCATGTCTTCACAGCTGCACCAAGGAGCTCAGAATTTTAGTTGTTTTTTTTTTTTTTTTACAGGATTTAGAGCACAGAGGGTATTTCTGGAGAATTTTAAAATGAGAGATACCATAAAGTGATTTTGATGACATTGGGCATGGAGCATCACAGATGACTAGTTCAAGGACTGTTGGAAAGTTGAACATTTGATGATTCCTCCCATAATTAGAGTTTCTGGCTCTAACAAATGTGGCAGTTTTTTTTTTTAAAGACAATGGGGTTTTATGGTTTAGAGGTCCATAAGTCAAAATATCTGGGGAAGGCTGGGAAAGCAATTCATTTAAAGCTAAGCAAAGCAAGTCAGCCCATCATTTACTAAATTGGCAAAATATTTGACTTCTTTTCTCAAACATGTTCACAACAGCAGAATGGAGGATAATGGAGCTGTTGGTGTGACTACCAGTAAAAAAGCGGCTGGCTCCATGTCCCTGTCAAAACCAGCCAGAGAAATGAAGCTACAAACTGACAGCAGTCCAATGACGTGGTGAGCCGTCAACCAAACAAATGTTTTTCTTGTAGCATTTCCCATGGAGAATTGAAATAAAAGCCTATTCTTGCTGTTAGCCAGTTAACAGTGCTATTTAATCCCTTTCTTATGTTTTACTGCAACCTTAACAACATCAACAAGCACTTGAGCAACACTTCATCAGCAACTATAACTGATTTGTAACTTTATCCCTCGCAGTGTGAATGAGATATCACTGCAGCTCTGAGAGAAGGTGTTGCATAATGGGCTAGCTGTTGCGTAAAACGTGTCTTGTGGGATTTTTGACCACTAGCGCTATAGAATGACATTTTACAACCAGGACCATGTTTTGTTTGTCCTCGTGCAGGAGCACCAGGGGTTTATAACGCTGATATGATTTGTGCGTCAAGCAGCAGGAGACGTTTATAAACTAGGCAACAAACCGCACGCTCCTGCCGACAGCAATCAGTTTTTGGCACTTGATCACATTTTCGCATGTTACCAGCAAACGTAAGAAAGAAGTCTGCTGCTAGGAAGCAAACATGGATGTAAACAATGCACAACTACATTATGAGAAAACATTTTGCTGAGGAACACTGGATGTAAACAGAAGCTTTCACATACCAACGATAATGCTGCAAGGCAGGCAAAAGTGTACATCCAGCGATGGCATATTAAGTTTGATTTGTACTTCTGCGTTGAATCACCGGATGTGCAACTCCCCAGAAATGTAGTTTTGCAATGTGGTGACGCAAACCACAACAACTGTGGTTCACTTGGTAGTAATATATCAAGTTTTCACAGAATGTCAGTTTGTGGAAAACACAATGATTCTGTGAAACTAAAAGTAACATGTAAGAGGTTGTAACTGTACCTTGCTTACTTGTAACTCAAATGCAAGAGCCAGTGTTCTGCCAGTGTGGCCATATACCACTTCCTCCTTTTCACAGCTCAACCAGCCTGTGAAAACTCTCACATGTTCCCTCTTTTCTGAATTGAGTAATTTTGTTGGAAGTAGCAGTTGTTCAACATCTTTTAGGTCCAACTCCTAAATGATCCACTGTTTAAGTAGCGATTGTGTGAAATACAAGAAGAAAGTCAACACTGTGGCATAGAAACCTCACCTCTAACCATAGAAGAGTAGAAATTAAGTTTCAGTATCAACAGTTGTAATCAGTCTGGGCTGTTTCATTTTAATAGTAAGATTTGGTTGCTAGGTGTGCTTTTATGCATCTCTTGTCACATGTGTGCTTAGGCGATGATTTTATTGTTGCTGTCGGGACATTTTTATTGACCTGTAAGATTAACCTCTCCCACACATCATATAACTATATCAGCATTTTTTTGAAAGTGTGTTTGTCAGAATGTGGCTGACATCTAACTTACACCTTCATCCTCCACCCCCTGATCGAAAAAAGCAGGTGAGGAAGGTGTGGGTGGAGGAAACTTTGTACGTTTTCACTTTTTCTTCATTGTCTTAGTGTGATATTAACGTTCTCAGGAGAGCTAGAGTATGAAAGCTGACCAGGAGTCAGGAGATTCCCAACCTGAATGTCTGCACAGGCAGAGGCTCCTTCTGGCTCTGTCCTCTCATCTGCAGAACCTCTTTGGAAGCCTTCCTCAGCCTCCTCTCTGCTGCCTCCTCCTGTCGCTGCTCTTGCTTGCTTTGGCTGGCCTGTAAAACAGCATAAAGAGTCAGCTGCTGCTGCTGGGCGAGGCTGGAGCCGGTATGTGAGGTGACTGTAGCTCACTCCGCCTCCAGTCCCACCTGTCTCTGGGCCTCTCTGAGCAGGCAGCGAAAGCGCTCGTCCCTCAGGGCCCAGTGTGGGAGCTCAGTGGCCTCCTTGGACTGCGGCTCCTCCAGTCGCAGCTTCAGCTCTCTCAGGGCGCTCAGCTCCTCCATCAGCTGCCTCTGACGGGTCCTGCAGGCCTGAAGATCCAGCTCCAGGTCCAGGGAGGTGCGTGTCGGCTGCTCGGCCAGGGAGGAGCGGTACGACTGCTGCTCACACACACAAAAAACACACCTCTGATGAGCAATAAGAAAACACTCCTACACGCACAAGCTTAAAAACAAACAGACACTGTACCTGCTTATATCGCAGTGTTCTCCTTTCCAATGTGTTTCTGACAAAAGGCGATTTCTTTGGTAAAGTTGAGCTGTCACTGTCACTACGATATAACTGGAAGAAAGATAAAAACGAGTAATGTCATGTCGAGGGTATTCACACTGGGCGGTCTGAACAGCTGAGCCGTAAATGTCTATGCTGACAGCAGTCTTAAATCTTTCATTTTCCTTTTTGGGAAAACTCACCCTGCAGACATACTGACTACGAGCGCCAGGTGAGAAAGTCTGAGAGCGAACAATGGTGCTGCCGCGCATGAATGGCGAGGCGTGACCCCAGCGGCCTCCCCTCTCTTTGGGCCGGATTCGGACCGGCTCTGGGAACAACCCGTCCGTCATGGTGGCCTTCTCCACCTGTAATAATGTATGAAAGTCACTTTAATCCTCTGAACCACAAAGTCCGCCGGCAGGTTTAAAAGGTATGGAATCACTAAAATGACACCATTTATCAAAACTGGAAAAAACAGGACAAATCATCATATTTTCAACTTTGTGACAGTCCTTGAACTATTCATGTTTGACGCGAGGTTCTGTTGGGAAAATTGACCAAACTCTAAATGTAAAATCATAATATTTCATCAAAATCACTTTATTCTAGATATCTTGTTTTAAAAAATAGTCAGAAATAAGCAGTTTCAAAATCATGAGCAAGCAGCAATTAGTGACTCAACTGCGACCAACAGTGACAAAAAACTCAGACTTTCGGCTGAACTGCAGGCAGAGTACAGAGAGGACAACAATGGAGGCAAATAAGAGAGACTGAGCAGAAAATAAAACACACTTGCTTTCAAAAAATGATGAGGCATCGTTCAAAAGCGATTTGTGATATATTCAGCATGGTGAAATATCTTTCCAGAGTTGATATGCAGTGTAGTTTGAGAAAGGTTTAGGTTGTTAAAAATTAAGTAATAAAATATCTACACCATGCAGAGTCCCTGTTTTGTCCCCAGTGATGGTAACACATGTCTGTAAAAAACAATTAAAGAAATTCAACTTTTGTTTTTCTTTTTTCATGGTTTATGGCATTTTACTTTGTTATACTGCATAAAAGACGTTTGAGTTCTCGTCACTTCCAGCCATGGTTGTACTGTTTCCATAGAGGTGTAGAGCTTCACAGTGCTGCTAAAAACTGAGCCCACAGTGAGTAAAAATTTTCAGAAACTGCTTACGAGTCAGAGAATTAATGACAGGTTCTTATTTTGCCAGTACATAAAAGTGCAAATCCACACACTACCACTGCTTCAGACGTTACCTTTATAGCAGAGAGTTTGCTGGTTGTCTGATCACAGCGCCCCACAGTGGTGATGCAGATGCCCTCTGCACACAGGCCCTCTGAGCAGTGAGCTGTAAAAGCTGTGCTGTTACTGCAGCCACTGTCCACCGACTCCGCCTGCCAGCTCCTGCAAAACACATCCACGTCACAACACGCACATATGCTGGAGGCAAAACTTACAACACAACACTTCAAAATTTGACCCCGACTGGAAAATACCATCACCTCTCAGATGCCGCCTCCCCCGGCTCATCCTTCTTCTCCAGCCTCTGCAGCTCCAGCTCTGCATCCCGCTCCTCCAGGTGGGTGGTGGTGGTGTTAGCACGTGACAGCAGAGTGCATACAGTGTCCTGTAACATCACACAGCAAACTCTCAAACATCATCTTCACACTGTCAACATTCCCCCTCCCTCTGCTGACAGTTTGCTGAAGCTGCAGTGTGAAGGCGTGTTTGGCTTGTCATACACATTCTTGTCAATTACTCACACGAACGAGCTGCACACCTGCAGAATGTTGGCTAAAAGCTGCGTAGCAACCGTATGAAGAGGATTTTCTCCAAAAGGCTTGGCACGGTTTAAAGCTCACAGGAATATTTATTTGATTTATTTCACCTTTGTGTAAGGCTTAAGGTCTAAGCTCTGATTAGAAGATGATTTATTTTGTGTATCCAAATCTCCTGGTTATTTTAATGTGTTTTGCTTTTGTCCTATGCCAACTGTTGTCATGCTTGATTTCACAATTATTTTTAACTTTATAACTGTGTGCCTTCTTCCCCGGTCTCCCATGAAAAATAGATTTTTAGACATAGTGCTATGTGGTGACATTTTTCTGGTCACATTTCAGGATCGCAGCTGTTTTGGTGATGTTCCAGCAGGTGAATGGATTTCATTTGAAGGCTTTTCTCTTTTTAATAGAAAGTCTTACCTCGCGTTCATAATAAACTTGTCTCTGAACTCTCTTCTGATCATGTCCTGATGTTATCTAAGTGGTCACTGTCAGGCTGTTACCTGACACTGCTGCCATTCACTGATAAAATATACATGTGCTTACCATGGCTCTGGGCTTTTGCTCCTCATCCTGGCTATCATGGTGTCTGCGGTGGCTGAGGCTCTTCTGTTCAGGCCTCTGCGGCTCTGTCCCGCCCAACATCTGGACTCGCAGCCAGTGGTAAACCATCTCCGCACTTCCCTCGCAATCTGCCAGGCTCACCTGAGAGGTACCCTGCAGGAGCACACATACAATATCACAATTTTACTGTACATGAAAATAGTCCAGACAGCTGTATCCATCCATCAGCAGTGAGGTTGTTGCTGTTGAGGCTTTCAGACCCACCAGTAGCTCCTCCTGAGCCTGAGGTCCCAGCGAGCAGACGGACAGCTGCAGAGCGCACACCGCCAGGGCGTTTGCAGGGACAGGAATGCGGAAGCCTTCATTGAAACTCATCTGGCATTGTGGCTCCAATGCTGTACAACAGTAAAACGCACAGGCCCTGCCGGCGTCCAGTGGAATCAAGTGCACCTTCACATACCTGAACAACAACAAAAGAACAGAACAATATTTACACAAATTTCTGCTTGCTGATAAGTACAGCATGCTACTTGTATTCAGAGTGCATTTAGAAGGGATTCAGCACCCCAGCTCTGTCCAGCTAAATTGGCCAACCAGAACCTCTCAAGGTCACTAATTTACATGCTGCATTTTGTTAGTTTAATCTGTAAAAAAACATGAAGTGTGGTTTTACGGTTTTAACCATTTTTAATTGAATTCAAGGTGGTTTTATGTCTCAGATGTCAGGGTGCGAGTGCAAGACTGAAATGAAAAACTACACCGTGCTGGACTTAAATTTGGCCACCATCCCCGTCAGAGTTGTCTCCTTGAGCAATGATACAACACTTCCAGTGCTTATGCAACACATGTTAGTATGGTGTTATACTCTCTAACTATGCTGTTGCCTACGTAACATAACTTTTGTCATTTCCCAAAGTCTGTGAAAGTCTCAGTGGAGACCTTTGCAGATGGTTGCATGCAGCCCAGAATTTGTGACTGCCCTACAGGGGCATTGGTGTGCCTGCAAAGCAGCAGTGGCATGCATGCGTGGAGTACATAGATGCCAACCTATTGCACATCTGTGGTGTCCAAAGCTGTTCAAGTGTGTGTCCGCAACGTAGTAGAATCCAGGTTTAATTCTCTGTAGAAGTCCTATTTTATAAACTTGTCAGCCACCATCTGTGATGGGTGGTAAATCTCTTAAACTGCATCTCCATTTAGAAATGGCAAATGTGCACCTACTGGCGATCAATTCTACATTTCCTGGAGGGCACTGCCTGATAGGATCAATAAAGTTCTATCTATCTATCTATCTATCTGTCTGTCTGTCTGTCTATCTATCTGTCTATCTATCTGTCTATCTATCTGTCTATCTATCTGTCTATCTATCTGTCTGTCTGTCTGTCTGTCTGTCTGTCTGTCTGTCTGTCTGTCTGTCTGTCTGTCTGTCTGTCTGTCACATAAATGTGTGTCCCACCGTGTCACATGATCTACTGACTCGTGACAGTTACTGCTCCTACATGTTAAGGCTGCATGACCATGATGTGCTCCCTGCATGAACAACATGAGCAGTTCTGGAAATATTTGATTACGCTACATTAATATTTTCTTGCTATGTATTTTTCAAGCCCATCAAACTTAGCGGCATATTACTCTCCAACATACTGATAAGTAGAGCTGAGGGGCAACTTACTTTGGATCCAGTCAAACTATCAACTACTGAAAATTGCCCAAACGCTACAAAAAGTTAAATACCAAATTGGAAAATCTGGCACCAGTGTTTTTTCACCTATTAACAAGGCCAGGAAACCCATTCATCTGTGTTTTCAGTAAACTGAGGTGAGCTAACAGGCCGATTAATGGACAAGGGAGTGGTCTGCTCATCTAACCTTTCACAAAAAACAGCAAATAAGCCATTACATATCTATTCCAGAAATCATTATTGCTGAAATATAGTTGGTGCACATGGTTCAGATTCTCATGTTAAGGAACACTTTGCATTTTGTGTCCTGAGATAATTGCAAAGGCCAGAACCTGATTCGACCAGAAAGGCTGCATGGGGCAGTGCTGCACTTGTTTTGCATTTTTCCTGTTTTTCATTACTTTGTCTATAAATCTGACAAACGCATTGACTTATTGCGACCTTTCAATGTCCTGAAGCTCATTTTTCCTTACCCCTTAACAGCATTTCCAGTTTTGAGTAACTTAACAGACGAGTGTTGTTCACTCAGCAGATTCAAAGAAAAATGAATGTGACAGCCTAACGTTAAATCAGATTTACAACACAGCTACCATGTACGCAATACTGAAGTACAGTATGACTACTGCAGTAGAAGATTTAATTGAATGTATAACTGTTGAGATTGAAATTGAGAAACAGAAAATATTGTTGTGACATGCATATACAGAACCCCAGGGTCAAGTGTAAAATCATTTACAGATGAATTGGAACAATTATTAGTTGGAATGAATGAAAATAAAAAATGTATAATTTGTGGGGACTTTAATATTAACCTCTTAAATGCATCTAATCATACTAGTACCTCAGATTTCTTGGATATTATGACCAGCAGGGGCCTTTATTCAGCCATTACTAGGCCCAGTCGAATAACTTTGAGTTCTGCAACATTAATTGATAATATTTTCATAAACATATTTGACAACATTGTCAATAGTGGCCTTCTGATAACTGATACAACTGATCATTTACCAGTATTTTTAATTAATTACTGTGGAATAAAAACTAAAACAGTGAGACAAAGAAAAGCTGTCAGAATGAGAACTGAGGAAAGAGTAAAGAGATTTAGAGATGATCTTTTGAAAGAAGACTGGAACAGTGTCTGTATTGTCAATGATGTAAATATGGCATATGAATTTTCTTTACAAAGGTACCTACATTTGTATAATAAAAACTGTCCAACTAAAATTTTGGAGGACAGAGCAGCTTGTGACGAGAAGCCTTGGATAACAAAGGGAATATTAAGAACAAACTTTATAAGAACTTCCTAAAATATAGAACATTGAAAGCAGAGAAACAATACAACGTCTATGAAAACAAGCTAACAAGTATAAAACGACGTGCACAAAAAGATTATTATAACAATTTGTTATTGAAGAATAAAAATAAAGTTAAAGGAATGTGGAAAGTGCTACGCGGTGTTATAGGTAATGAAGTTACCCAAGGGCAGCCATATTATTTAATTAATGAACAGAAAGAAGAAATTTGTGTTGCAGAAATGGCTGAGGAATTTAATTCATTCTTTGTGAATGCTGGCCCTAATCTTGCCAAATCTATTCAATCTAGTAATGGAGAAAAAATTTGGAAAGGTGAAAGCAGGGTTATGCAATCTCTTTATCTTAGCGAAATCAGTGAGAATGAGATTATTGCCACAGTTTCTAAATTAAAAAGCAAATATTCATGTGACAGTGATGGCTTGGACATGTTTATTGTAAAAAAGACTACAGATTGTATTAGCAAACTATTAAAATATATAATGAACATGTCTTTCAATACTGGGTTTTTTCCTGCCAAAATAAAAGTGGCTAAAATCATTCCACTATTTACGGTAAATCAGGCGACAGGCAAAGTCCCACAAACTATAGGCCTATATCTTTGCTCTTTGGCATTATTGAAAAATACAGAGGACATAACTACAGAATTAGAAAATAAAAATCATACCGTTGTAGTTTGCATCGACTGTTAAAAGGCCTCTGATCATAATATATTACTATCCAAGCGACAGGCTTATGGTATTAGAGGGGTAGTCTTAAATTGGCTTTCAAGTTATTTGCAGAACAGAGATCAATATGTTGAGATTTAAGCACATGAATCTAGTTGTCAAAGAATTTTATGTGGAGTTACGCAAGGCTCTGTTCTGGGGCCTAAACTTTTCATTATATACATTAATGATCTTTGCAAAGTGTCAAGTGTATTACGTTTTTCTCTTTTTGCTGATGACAAATTTTTTTAGGTCTGGGAAGAATTTACAATTATTGTTAAATACTATTGAAGGAGAAATGGTCCTGCTTCAGAAATGGTTTAATGAAAATAAATTGTCACTAAACGTACATAAAACTAAATTTATGTTGTTTTCAAACCAAAAAAGTATCGAAAATGCGAGTCTTCGTTTGAATGGAAATAATATAGAAAGAGTTTCTGCATTTAGATTTTTAGGTGTCATCATAGACGACTAATTAAAGTGGAAGTCCCATATTGCTCATGTAAAAAAGAAAATTTGTAGAAATCTTGCTGTTTTGGGTAAGGTAAAATATATGTTAAATTATAAAGCAAGCAGAATTCTTTATTGTTCCCTAATTTTGCCATACATGATTTATCGCTAGAAAGTCTGGGGAAACTCTTACAACACTAATTTAATGCCTTTAATTGTTCTACAAAAAATAGCAATAAGAATTCTTCACAAAGTTCCTCCAAGAGAACATACTAATGAACTGTTTCTGAAGTCAGGACTATTAAAATTGAAGGACTTAATTTCTTTACAAACATTACTGATTATGCACAAAGCTAAACATTTATTGATAATTGTCTGACAAGTAGAAGACGATATGATTTTAAACATCCTTTTGCAAGAACCACACTTAAACAAATGCATGTTTCTGTGACTGGTGTAAAAAAAATGGAATTTCATTTTTAAATGAAATTAAAAATTGTTCAGATCTCAATTCAGAATAAGTATAAAAACAAAATCTTGAAACTGTATGAAAAGGAATGTGCAAGGAATTAGAATTATGTGTACATTGAACAGTACAAAGTGACAGTTTAATTTGTGCATGAGGCCATCTTGTATTTTGTACTGAGAAAGGAGTTGGGGTTAAAAAGGGGTTACACTTCAACCTACTCTTGTTCTTTTTTGCATGGAATGTATTTTTCTTAACCATATGTACAAGATGAAGTCTGTATAATTCATTATGCATACCATGAAATAAGAACAAATAAAGAAATGAAAAATGAAATGAAAGTACTCACACTTTATAGCCGTCTCTCACAATTGACCTATTCAAATTCTTGAGCTGTAGCAAATGCAGTCGCAGAGACTGAGAACTGGATTCCCACCTGTAAACAGGAAAGTTCAACAAAGAGGATGCAGCGTTACTACAGAGACACTAACAGGGAATGAACTTGCCACCCACATACAGTCTCTACACAAACAATTTACTCACAGCAGTCCCAGTTGGATCTGGGTGGGCTCGCTAACAGATGTCAGCTCTTTCATGTATGACATCTCATCAAACTCCTCTGCCCTGTTGAAGGAACGACCAAACAGCGAATCAGAAAATAGTTGTCATCTGTTATTTGACACAAACTGTTTGTACAATCATCTAAAGATGAAAGCAATTTCTGTATGAGGAGATATTACTATCTAATTTTATGATGGTTAAGATTTCAAAGTAAATTTTTAAGATTTAAAAAATTTGATGTTTTTCCTTGTTCTTTTGCAGACACCGATACCATGTGATGGCATTAAATCCAATCAAATTTGAAAGTGGTTTGTATTTTGGCTGTTGCAGTTTTCTCCTCTTTCACTAGGAGGTGCCAACAGCTTGAGGTTCATGGTCTTTTTTTCAGTACTGCTGGGGTGGGCCTCCTCTCACCTCCTGCCCCAGGCCTCGAACACACCGCTGTCAGTAGCCAGAGCGTCTTCAGAAACACCTGCAGAGACTCTCCTGGCTCTCCTGCCACTTCTGTTGGCACTGTTTCCCCTCAGAGTCACTCCTACAGAGGAAAGCACGGTTATTTCATGAACAGTCACCTCTTGGGAGAAAGGTCAGATCCCATTCACTTGCCTGTGGAGGTGAAAGCCGCCTGAGCTCCGCCGTCTCTATGAACCTTGTTGTCCAGTTGATGCACAGCGGCAAGGCTGACCGTGTCCTCGCTGCTCAGCATGGCGGTGTGTGACAGGGTTTGTGATTGAGCCCGCAGCCCCTCCAACAGGCCGCGACCTGCCTGCTCCATGTACTCCTCCGTCATCTGGGTGAGAGGGCAGTCCTGAGGGGCAGAGTGGTAGGGAGTGTCCATGGGAGAGCTGGGCGGCGACAGGGAGGAGAGAGAGGAGCGGGAGGAGAGGGAGGCCAGGGACTGTGGGGTGTCATGGGAGCGTTTGGCTTTGCTCTGGTTCATGGGGTCGGGAGTGAACATGGAGCAGTCTCTGGACACGGTCTCTGGGGGAAGCAGGTAACGAAAGTGAGGGTCGAGCGGCTCTCCGGCCCCCTCGTGGCGCTCATACTGGGGGAGACCATAGATGTCACTGAAACTGATGGAGCTCAGAGAGCCTCGGCTGGACGCCAGGGAACCTCGACTAGAGGCCAAAGAGCCTCGACTGCTGCTGGACGACACCGTCAGAGAACTGGCTGACAGGCTGGAGACAAAGGAAACAAAAGAACATTAGAAAAGGGACACAGTCATAAATGAACAACAAGTAAATCTTTACAGAATAAGTGTGCGGTCTAAACTTCTGGAGAAATTTAATTGCCTTTTGTTTTATGATTATTTCTTTCTCAAAGAATAAACATACAGGTGAGTGAGAAGCAGGCTCTTGTTGTTGCTTTGGGTGTGTCACAGAGACTTTTCTTTAATCAACAAATTTGACCTGTAAGGCTGGTCACTTACTGACCCCTCAAGGACTGGTACTGTGATAATGAACCTTTGAATCACTGATATTGTGAATGCTGCAGAGACAATGCATTCATTTTGTTTGATCTGTGTTGTTTTGGTTCTTGTTTGAATGATTTATTTATGTTAACGCTCCTTTAAAAAAACTCAATAAAAATAAAGAGAGTGTGCTTCACCTTTTCAGTTGGGAGTGAAGGTAGGTGGTGATGCGTGTGGCCTCCTCCAGCTGTCTCAGCAGGACGTTCCTCTTCTCCTGCTGCAGGATCCTGTCAGCAGTCACACATTGATGCATAAGAAATTCACTATTCAGACTTAAATGAGCACGTCCATGTCTAGATCTTGATTCAAGAGTAACATTTAAGGGTAATATGTGAGGTCAGAATTCTTAAAATTCAAAGCTGTCATATCATCCTATATCAGAACACATCAGCCCTGCTCTGACTTTACTGTAGCATCATGCAGCAGCCAGCAGGTCCATATCAAGAGCACTGTGTTTACATCTTATAGGATAAAGTGAGCTATGAGGGCACCTTTATTTCTCCTCGAATTTCAAGAGCATAGCTGCAAAACTAACAGATAACCTGAGAGTGAATATACAATACAGTATCATATGTAAAAAGAGTTATTTTAGTTATCATTTCTTTGATCAGCTGGCTTTTACACATGCATGTCCCAACTACTTACTAACGACTGTATAAAGTATGCACTATACGAATGTTGTACTAATGTAAGGTGATTTTATTACTGAATTATTAATACACATGGTGATTATAATATGGATTTAATTATGGTGTGATATTGATTAGCTTTGCATTAGAAGGTCCTTTCTGGTAAAAAAAAAAAAAAAGAGAGGGAGAGAGAGAGGTGACCATCATCATCATTCTTACCTCTGATTGGCTCCCTGGCACTGGGAGCTGTGGGCCCTCTGCACCTCCTCTTCCAGCCTGGAGCGCTCCTCCTCCAGCTGCAGCAGCGTCTCTGGTGAGTGCTGCTGCTTGCTCACCAGGATGATCTCCTGCAGGAGGGCCTCCTTCTCGCGCAAGAGCTGCAAGAAGTCCCGGTCACGGTCTGCCTCGGCCCGCCCTGACCAGCTTTCACTGTCCAGCTGTGCTAGCTGGTGCTGAATACTCTGCACCCTGACAGAGGAGCAGGAAGGATTAATGGGAGGCAGAACTGGTTTGCACATTTTTAATGCTCTCCTCATACCTGGCACTGGTATGCTGACATGCATACAGCTGATAAATTTATAGTCAGAGGTGGGCAGGTACGTGCTGTGTCCGCTTAGTTGCGAACATTTGTTTATATAAACTCTGCTGGAGCCAAATGTGCCTGGCACTCTCACTGAAGTACAAACAGCATAGAGTTCACTTGCCACGATCAAGAACGAATGAAAAAAAACAACTCATTCCTCTTGCTTCTCTTACACATTGCTCTCTCAACTCAGGTCAGGCACTTTGGGATTTACTGTCATCGACAAGTTGACATAAACACACTGACTGTGTATATGTTGAAATTAAAGTGCCATAATAAACTGCTGTAATTGTTGACAACATTTATATCACCAGGGTTTCCTGCAGAGAAGGAAGGGGTGTTGTAGTCAGCGCCAAAGGAGACTCAACAGTGCCAAAATGATAAAATGTTAATGTTAATTGGGTTCTATTTACTGCAGCCTGACAGACGTTCTTATCAAATGTTCAGAAATAACAGGAAAATGCACGGAATTCTGTGAAAAAAGGTAAAACTGACTCATTTTACTGTATGTGTACAGATCATGTGTAATGCTGTGCATAGTCTTCCCACGAAGTCCCACTATGAGCCAGGAAAAAGCCTGATTACATTTGGCAATCACACTGTAAGTTGTCATAATATTGTGACAATATGTTGCCAAATATTGCAAGTCCACTAGACAGTGAGTAAACTGGTTGGAAATACTTGGATTACTTCTTTATAAGTCTGAACTGGTCATATACTGTATTTATTTAGTGCATTACAAATAGTTTGACATCTGCAGTGGTTTGGGACAAAAATCTGAGCCTTTTTGAAGACATGCAAACAAACATGTAAGCCAAATAATTAGGATTCAACATACTATTAAGTTTCCCAGTTAAAACAATTGTTAGTTTGAAAATACAGCTTTCTCTAATAATAAATCTATTTTGTTTTAGTACAGGTTTTGCATCACAAGATAAGGAATCAAAACATAACTGTCCCAGTCTTTTGGACATAAGGAATGTCATTGGTGTGCTGTATTCATTATAACAAACAGAGCTGCAACTAATGTTTATTTTTATAATTATAAGTCTTATAATTTTATATTTCGATCAGGTTTTTGGTTAATAATGTCAGTATATGATGAAAATGTGTTTCCCAAAGCCCAAGATGATACCCTCCAATGTCTTGTTTTATCCACAACCCAAAAATATTCTGTTTACTGTCACAGCAGAGCAAAATAACAGAATATATCCACATTTAAGGAGCTGGTATCAGAGACTTTGGCTTCTTAAAATACTACTCAAATCGATTATCAAAATAGTTGGTGATTAATTTAATACTTGACATCTATTTAAGTAGTTGATTAATCGTTGCAGCTCTAAACTTGAATCAAGTTTGTTTTTTAATTTTATCCTTCTAACTCAATTACGATAAATATTAAGCTACAGCATGCAGGCAGTTAACTTTGCTTAGCACATGAAACTGAGGATAAGTTTGTCAGCCTCTGTCCATAAATGATTACATTCTGCCAACAAAAAATCTAAAGTTTTTATTATATATACAAAAAAGTGTAAACATGACCTTAGTTCCATATTTACATTATGAGAGTGATATCAATGCTATCATAAAATTCTCTGCCAGAACGCAAATACATTTAAAAAATGTTTAAATATTCCTTTGGGTTTAGATAAAGCTGTGCCCTAGCATAAAGAAATATTTATAAATTGCTTCTAAACAGTTCGGTTGACTGCATTTTCTCTCTGAAGTAAAGCCCCTACCTGGATGGTTATTGAGCTAATGCTCCCTGCAGCTTTACCTAAAGCTCCTGTGTACTCTGCACAAGTGTTTACGACAACACTGCACAATCATCCCCACATAAGATCACATATTTGAGCCCAGCAGACACTTCACACTGCAACTATAATGACAGCATTCAGTGTGGTAATTTCTGCCTGAGCTACCTGCTGCATCAGCCAGTGGTCTTACAGGTGTACATCACTTAGATGTTTATACAGAGTTAAATGGGATCTCAGAGAGTGAGTTCTCAGCTCAGATGAAATAACTGTGTTTATGTGTGTTGGATTTCAGACAGAGTGACTCAGTGACAGAGCATGCAAGTTTCCACAGGTCTCCCTTCTCTCTCCCTTTCCCTCCCTCCCAACCTCCCTGATGTCATGGTTGGCATTGCTGCTGCTGGGTCACCACAGCAACATGAATCTTGTAAAGGAGTGTGCATGGAGCCAACGTAATAACACTGTTGCACACTGCAGCTCCTTATGGCTGCAGGAGACTCTGTCCGACCAGGAATGTATCAATCATTAGATAACACACACACTAATGACATACCTGTGCTGAATTCACAGGCACCCTCATTCAAAAGCAAAGGAATTTCAGCCTCCGTCCAGTGTTGATTTTGCCAACGTATAATTTAGCATGCACTATAGGGTGAGCTGGGATATATTTAACCGAACAGTGTGTATATTAAACCACCTTGTGGAGGAGCAGGGTGTGCGGTGAGGCAGGCAGTGGGCAGTCCTCTCTCTGGCTGCGCACACAAAGGCAGCACACAGTCAGCAGCAGCGTGGCCAGGCAAGAATGTGACCACCCAGCTCATTCTGCTGGCCAGACATCGCTCAGCAGCCACGGCCACCAGGCGCAAATACTATTCATAACACATCCTCCCACTGGACGACGCACAGGGAGAGGGGGCTGATGGGGCCAGTGAGTCACTGCAGCATGCCGGTGTGTCATACTACTACGACTGACAAACAACAAACACCCAGACACACTTACTTTTTCTTGGCTTCCTCGTACTGCCAGTTGAGTTTCACTTTGTCCACCAGATGCGAGGAATCTTGAGGACCATACTATAGAGAAATGCAACATTACATGCATGGATTACAGGAACACATATGATCGGTTTAGTCATTTCAGATACATAATCGGAGCTTCCTGTGGTATAAATAAGTTAATTTAGTCATCTCTGGAGCTGCTGGTCATAACTTTAGGTGCAGACAGGGAGGAGTAGCAGTGCCTCCTACCTCTCCCATGATGTCAGTCTGACAGCCAGTGTCACAGTACTGCTGCAGATTGCACGAATCGCCCACGGTTCCAGTGCTGTTCACCACCTCGTTGGCCGAGTCACTGATTGACAAGCTGCTTTGGAAGTTGACTGTCAGCTTAGCCAGGCTCTGAGAGATAAAACAACAAAACAGAACATTAACCCAGCTGAACCCACAACCTGCAGGCAGTTTTAAAAAAATCACCAATATGACACAATTGATCAGAGTCACCAACTGTTAAAACAGAGAGAATTGTTGGATTCGGTCATTAAACTAATGATGTGTGATGTGCAGTACCAATGAGGAATTCACCTAAACTAGGATTAAAATTGAGATATTTCATTAAAATGACTATATTCAACATCTACTCTAAATAATCGCCAAGAATAGTGGCAGATTCTGTAAAAAACCAAACATTTGTGCTCTCTGAGATGTCACGACTGATTCAACTGCAACCAACAGTGACGTGACAAAAGTTAAAGGACTGTTTGGCTGAACTACAGGCTGTTGTTACACAGAGCAGAAGAGAAGTGTGGAAACAAATTAAAAATGTAATGCCATAAAATATCTACAGAACGTAGAGCCATGAATTTCTCCTCCATTATTAGAAGCGCTGGTGGGCACTTGGAAAAATGTTGAGCATGTTGATTTCAGGCTTTGTCAACTTTTTAAAAATAAAAAATCTAAAAAAAATCAACCTTTCTTTTCTCTTCTTTTTAAGATTTATGGCATAACAACTGTCATATTACTTCAAAAATACTTTGAATTCTATCTGTTTTTAGCCATGGTTGTGCTTTTTCCACAGTGGGACTTTAAAAAAAACACTCAGAAACTTCTTAGGGTTCAAAGGGTTAATAAAATAGATGTGTGTCAAGAATACTACAACAGGAGTTGGAAATACCTCAAAGTGAAATTTCCACTGATAAAAACAACCAAAAAGTAAAAAGTGGATTCCCCTCAGGAGTTTTCAGATGTGAAATATTCCTGCATCTCTTCTTCAAATTATTGTAATGTCTAAAATCATCTGGCTCCGCTATGTGCTCAGTCAGACTAAGACATTGCCAGGAAATGCCTGAGCAAATGTGGCCTGAAAATGGGACTGAATCACCGTCTTGTTACCACTCGATTGTTCGCTATTTATTAATAAACTGTATGTTTTGCTTTGCTGACAAAATCGTTAGATGTGGTTGGTGATTCACATGTCTGGAAATGTGTTTTATAAAAAGACAACGAGGAGAAGCTGCAGAACAGTAGAGGTTAACAGACACTAGAGGTCAGCATCCAATGTGCCAACAACAACAACTGTATCAGAAGTGAAGTCTGATGGCAGGAAGTGCAGATGATCTCTACAAGAAAAAAATAAAACTGATACCTGGATGAGGTCCTGCCTCTCCTTCTCGCCTGTGCTGATGGCCTTCTTGATGCTACGCAGCTCGTTGAAGATGGCTTGAGCCTCGTCCAGCTTGTAGTTCGTCTGACTGCAGGACATCTTCCTGTCAATCCTGTGGAACAAAAAAAACATCAACATGGCAGCTCCGATTTGTGACGAAGTACCATGGAACTCATCCCTTTAGAACTTGCAACCTACAAGCTCCAAGACAAACCATCAGTGTAAAATGAAATTTGAAATGAAACTTTATGCTCTAACCTAAGAGCATAAAGTTAAAGGCTTTGGCTTTTCCCTTCCAATATTCTTATTCTGGTTGGGATCTATATAGTCTGAAATAGCAAATGTAGACTGCAGGTATAAGCCTGGCATTTCCATCAAATATTTCACATGACATTCTCCTCCTCCTCCTCCTCCGCTATCTACATGTTACCATTTTCAAAATCCCCTTGGCTATGGGAAACAACAACAACAACCTCCATTCAGTAACCTATATTCTGAAAATGGCATGTTTTGCCAAATATTTGGATCATGCTATGAGGCAGGCATGCTTTGTTTGTTTAGTAAATTAGCCATTTTAATGACGGTGGTTGCCTGCATGCATGTAAATATTTCACCAAAACAAAAACGTAGTAAAACTAAATCCATCTATTCAAAGTGGAGGATGTGATTCTACACCGTTACTATCACTTCACGGTGCACAAGTTGTCCATTCTGTGTAAACACTGAAAAAACAATCTGGAGCTGTAAGACAGCCCAGGCTCTGTAAACAGACAACAAACAAAGTGGCTTGGACCAACTCAGGGAAAACTATTTCAGCATGTCCTGTGCCAGTTTGTGTTTGTGCATGCATGTGTTCTTGCACAGGGCAGTCGGAAAGGGGGCAGTAGGAGCAAATGGGACAGCAAATCTAACACATGCTTAATATGTTAACTTTGTATTAGTGCAAACTCCCCTTTGCACTAATACAAAGGGGAGTAAATAAAATAGAAAGTTTTATATTTTATATCCCAATCAGATGCTGAAAATCAGATGGCAAATTTAACTAATTATACATTAACTATCTATTGATGCTTAATTTTTGACTTTTTTTAAATTACTTTTTGCTTCATTTGGTCAGTTTTGGGGTTCCATATAAGTAGATATTATAACTAAAACAACTGGCTTTTTTCAAAAACTTGAATTAATCCTGGCAGAACAGCTACGTGCTGCAATGTCTTTGCACATAAATGAATGCGTTGTAACATTATAACAATATCACTATAGTGGTGGAGATGAAAATATGTGGAAAGAAGCAACAAGACCAAAACGTTACAAAGGGTTTAACAGCGAAGGAGGGAAAGCTGCATTAATTAACCACATACACAATCAGTGAATTATAGCCAACATAAGAATCCAGTAGAATCAAGGAGTTTCACTTCTAAGCAACAGGTTGGTGTTTTATATCAGATGACAGGTCAGGGGTAAATAAAGATAGACAAAATCCTCCAATGAACATCTAAAGTATTTTTGTGTGGGAGGTAACATTCATCAATGACTCAAGTGTTTTTTTAGTTTGTGGTCAGTTATGAAATACTGACAGTGCATGTGACAAACCAGTGTAAATGCTGGTTTCTGTTTGGTTCAGGCTCTTCCCGATTTAGCAGGTGAATCTTGAAAAGTTGTTTAATAGAAAACTAAGAATCCAGAAAGCACATGATTAAAGTCTCAACTAAAAAAAAAGCACATCATAATACATATAAACTAATATGCATTCTGCTTTGTTCTATGCCCAACTAATCGTGTCGCGTTCTTCAGTGTGTTCGTGTGGGGGGGTTTGGTGGGTTGGTTGGGAGCTGGAGGAGCCCGGCTCGGTGCCTCCTCCATCAGTGGGCCTGGCACGTGGCCTCCCCTCACCACAGCCTGCTTCCCTCACTCTCCTTCAACAGCAGGTACTGTTCATCCACCCGACCCTGCCTCTTCCTCCCAAAACAAGCCCTGCTTTGTTCCCCCCACCCCATTGGCAGGGCCCAGGAGTTTATAAGTTTATATGCTTAGCAAAAAAAAGAAAGAAAAAGCACTACCCACCCAACCCTCTGTGCCTGCCTGTATTGACCCCCCCACCCAACCCCTGCCCCCATCCTGTGTACTGTAGTGCAGCATATATTTTCAGTGAGTTAACTCCTTAAAACTACCAGTTAGGATGTTGGCTACAGAAGCGGATCAGTGAAAACACGTGCAGCGTCTCAAAATTTGAGAAACTTGTCAAGATAAGGTAGAGCACAGATGAGTACAAGAGATACTTGTGTACAGAACTCCTGACTCCGACTCCTGAATTCTTTAGGTTGAGTAGTGATGACAACAGGGAGGGGGCTCTACACCAGAAACTGTTTGTTTGCTTTATCTGATGCGACATGGCGTGGAGAACAATTAGCTATATTGCTGACAACAGCTGAGATTGGAGAAAAAACAACAGCCGTAGGGTCCTCTCCTGGCCTCAGCCCTACTGGGCAAAAACCAACCCAGGGGGAACAATAGGACGTGGACACACACACACGCAGACAAACAAAGGCACAAACACGCATACGAGCACGTATACACACAAAAAAAACTCAAGAGGAGGATGCGTCCATGTTTTCTGCAAGCTGTGTATTCTCCTGGCTATTCTGGGAATCACTTGAGTTGTGTATTATCTAAGAGATAAGGGACTCTTTGCCAGGACTCAGGAAGTGCAGAGGAATTTGCTGCCAGATATCTCTGTGTTTTTGAAAACTGCTTTCAAGCCCACACCTCCTCCTCCTCCTCCCCTCTCCATGGAACAACTTCCTCTCCAGGCTGAGCCTTGGCTCCCTGCACTCCACTGGTGCATCCTCTTCCTGAGGTGGAGTCCCCTTTTCCATCAAAAAACTCCCTCCATTTGCCTTTTCTCAAACACTCTCTTTTTTTCCCCCTCAGAGAGGTGGAGCTTCTATTTCTAACATGAAATTTGGAACTGCTCAGAAATGTTCCCAGCGCAGAAAGACGACATATGTATGTGTCAGAAAAGCAACACAAACTTAACAAAGGATACTAAAGATTAAGGAGAACTTCCTTTAAAACAACAGGTGGAAAGTATGTTCTTCTCTTTCAATATTCTATATACATATTTTAATATTTCTATAATATGGGTCAAAGGGCTTTCTGGTCCAAATCATTGACAGTTCAAGAATTTTCTGCTTGGTTAAACTGAATCATGTCTAATAACATAATTAAATTGTGTTTTTAAGCTGCGGGAACTGTTTTTAAAGAGACTCAAATACTTTTAAAGGGATATTTTAGCATACACGCTACATTAACATGCAACAGTTTGAACAAGGGATGTGGAGAGGAAAAAGAGAAGACAGATTAAGGTGAACAAGCGCAGAGGGTGAGAGGGAATCTGAAAAGGGAAAAGGCCGGTGGGTGGGGGAGCAGCGCAGCCGAGTGTTGTAGGAAGGAGAAGGGTGGCCATGGGAGGAAGGGTGGGCCTGGGACACACAGAGGCAGAGGAACACTCACTCCTGCAGGGTCTCCACTCCCATTTCCTTATACTGCAGCTCCTGCTTCACCTGGGCCAGCTCCTGCTTCAGTCTGGAGAGCTGCGGACACAAGCGAGCACCGGGTTACCATGGCGCACAATGGGCTTCTCTCACCACCACCGCTGGCAAAAACTGCTTAGTCATGACTATTCACATACAGGAATGCTCAGCTCTGTTTATACAGAGGCACACATCGACACACACTGGATCACACACTGAGGCGTTCTCTCCTGAAAAAGTTATCTGTTACTGATGCAAAAAATAACGTACGGTGGTTGTGAAATGTGACACAGTTTTATAAAGTTTGGAGAGTTACACTGATAGAAAATAGAACAGTTCAGTGTTGTAATTACCAATTTTACAGGGAAGTTCAGTTTATTGGTGACTTTATTTCAGCATGGGCTGAGACAGTACTAAGGTGAGACAGAAATTCTGTGTTGCAAAGTGGAGTTTGACAGATACACAATGACGGTCTGACAAAAGACGCTATGGGGTGCCCATAAAGGAAAAATATACAACCAGGTGTTTTGGGGAGCTTGAGATATACTGAATACTAAATATAAATTTAACTTTTGCTGTTTTGTTTTTAAAATCTCCTTTACTCCCACCCATGTTTTGAAGCAAAAATGCCTAAAATGACAAACCCAAATCAAAACAGCCAAAGCTCCTGAACCATTTTGGCTGTATGCATGAAGTAAATCTGGCTAGAAAGAAACCCTCCTGAAGTGTCAGAAAGCCTGGACATGTTAAAGGCTGCAAAACACACTCACATATTTTCATTTTAGAACAGCATTTTAAAAGAAAAAAGATCTCTGTCCAGATGAGCGTTCGAGTATAATTTCAGAAATTATTTCTGTGCATACTAACATACCTAAAACGCATCTCATATGACCATTCAGGTACTCTGGGCATGTGGTTGTTGTATAAATAAGCAAGAGGTTTAAGGCTTGGTTGTAAAAAATACTACAGGGGAAGAGCAGCAATGGCAGAAAGCAAGATCAGAGATTTCCTTAACTGTGCAACAGCTGCTAGTACAGACGACAAGGACAGCACCTGTACTCTGGATTATCTATGTTGAATTACTCACTGGTAGTCAAGGCTGATGACTCTGTTTCCTTACAGAAAATGGTCATGTGATATGAACATGACAAATCAGGGAACGACATGTAGTGACACTTAAGACCCAGTTAGAAAGCAAACATGAGCGTCTGCCTCATCACTTCCTAATGTTTCAGTTTTCTGCCCGTCCAGACTAAAACACAACCCTGTAGTTTCAAAACTAAAACAGGGTCTGCAACATTTTCAAAAGTCTTAGAGCCGAAGTAGTGTGGCTGCTGGGCATAAATGTAGCAGAAGCTATGTGCTTTAAAATGAAAATGTCTTAGTGCAGACGTAGCCACAAAAACAGAGCAGTGGGTGTTTGAAGTCAGTAGAAAGTTAAGATTTTTGTCCATCTAGAAATAATCACAATAATAATATTCCAGAAGAAATAATTTACATGCCATTTTTTTAATTCAGTAAACTTTGCGTTCCAAATGTATTTGATTATCGTATATGTAATTCTGCAGGTACTGTATCTAAGAAGCTGGAAGCAGTGACTTTTGCTTTTTCACTGAAACAATTACTTGAGTCAAGTCATGGATTATCAAAATAGCTGGTGATTAATTTAATGGTTGACAACTAATCGATTCATCACTGCAGCTCAAGTGTTAAGCAGGTATAATGTAAAAGGTATAAATGCTAGCACTCTACAAAGGCTGATGTTATAATTTCAATTTGACCTGATGATGGCGCTAAATGAGAAGTTACAGGATTCTCAGAGTTTTCAGAGCATTTTAAAAAATATACCTGTCAGCATATGGATTTTAGCCAACACTCATATTTATTAAAGATGATACCTCAATAAAAATAAAAATGATGAGCAGTACATGTTGACTAATTGACCATTAAATCCCTTTGGCACAGCTGCTGCCTACATCAAATTATCAGTGTTGATTAATGGGTGTTGCTCGCTGTTTCAGTACAAACCTCAATTTGTCTCGAGTTGTTCTAGGTTTATTCCAGAAGACAGATTTCTATAGTAACATTACAATTACGTCTTACTCATCTTTTCAGACTTCAGGTTATAATGTCCCCGATCCACCCTCACACATATGACTGATCTCAGAGAAATGTCCTACTTGGCCCTGTTAGTCAGGGACCTAGCCTCTGCTTGACCCTTTGATGATGATCTCATCCTCATCCTCTTGAGGCCCCAGGCCAGAGCCACAGTATCCTGTAGGGGCCACACCCCAGCCCCCTTCTCTGCCCAAAAAGGGCCCCTCACTGCAGCCCATTGTTCTCCTCCGATAATGACTTACCCGCTCTCGTCTACAAGCTATTTCCACTTTGATTTGGTCAGGGTCGTATTTCGCGTTTGAGGACGAGCCGGAGAGCGCTGTGAACACACAAAAAGAAGAGAACACAGGGGGGACCGTCAGTGAGTTAATAGTCATGATTTTAAGGTTAACTCGTGATGCTAAGAGATGAAGGGGGATCCGGTGTCGTCTCCCAGCTTTTGTGTGTGACAGCTGGCTGGAGTCAGAGGGTGAACTGGGCGGAGGTGGTTAAAAGAGAGGGTGGGGTGAACAAGGAATGAGGATTTGGAAAATTTTCTATAGATCTGCATCCCCCCACCAGTTCTTGAAGGGACATCAGCAATATAGCATGTCCAGGCCGGATAATTAGGTCAGCCAAGGTCAGGGTTTTTGTTCTCATGGAGCCTTCAGGTTCACACTTTTCTCATCTTTTCATTCTCTTTGACAATCACTCCTCGTATATATGAATTTCTGTTATACAACACAGGGTCGTGCACACATTCTCTATAAACTACGTGAGCTTCAAGTCTGCACGGGACATGAGCTGGATATTAGTGTGCCTTACTGCTGGTGATTGAGCGATTGTCCTCAGAGAGCTCGTGGAAGAGCAACATTTCCTGCTGAGCCAGCTCCAGTCGCTGCTGCTTGACCAGGTACATCTCCTTCTTGGCTTTGAGGGCCTCCTGGGCCACGACAAGGTACTCCTTCAGCATGCGCTCCTGCTCTTGCCGCCATTGAGTCCGCGGGTTCTCAATCTGGGTGGTCTCTGACAGAAGAACCAAGCAGAAGTGACTAATCAGCAAATAATGAAGACAAAAATCCTCTCGACACTGTATTGATATTAAGGGGCCGTCCAATCTTGAGCAAAAAGTGAAATCTGGTATTGGCAATATCATTTATATTCAATCCAGAGTAAATTTTACAGTGTGGACACAAAGGCCATTAGATGTACTCACTGTTAATGTGGTCGATGTAGTAAACTCCCACTTGCTGGTCATAAACTTCCTCCCACCCGAGAGGAAGTTCATCTCCAACACAGTCGGCAAACGTCAGCGGTTTGGTGATCCTGAAAATATTTGAAAATGATTCAGGGCAACAGTAATACCAAGAAATGATCGTCCACACTTTCGTAACAGCTGCAGAGATAATACCCTTACTGTTAAGATTCTCAGTTCCTGCACTTTTTCTTACACACACTAAAAACTCTCCTTTATGAAAACTAATAGATAATTTCGTCCATTAAAATTAATGCTTCTGATATAATACTGATAATTGATGCCCACAGCACACTGAAAAAATGTAATTCCATATTTAGTTTTATTGCGTGCCTTCTGTGAAATTGTATTCAGTTATTTTAGGAACACAATTCGACATCCAGCTCACAGAATACTGGTTTTCTGTCCCCAACATTATGAAATTTAACCATTAAATGCTCTGTCTTGTTTATTACATAAATAAAAAGGCATTTTAAATGGTAATTAGGGTGAAAGAAGCAAAAAAGCAATCATTGTTAAGAAGAAAGTTCTCTTCCCAGCATCGCGACCCCCAGTAGCAAAAGAACATGAGGAACCTGTTTTATGGGCGCAGTTATGAAAGTTTAGACTTGTATTCTAATATTACTCATAAAAGGAAACCCGTGTTGTGAGTATTTATGAAAACTTGTTTATTAGAACTTTGTGGTCACAAGTCATAAGCAAACAGATTATGTGGAATATTCATTACGCAGAGGTCTTTCGACTTTAAACAATCCTTCCTGCACTTGTGAGATCTGCAGGATTTTAAATGTGCTCCTTTAGGAAGGAACAGACAATTTCAGGTGTTCAGGTGACCAAACTGTTGCTAGTTTTGAAGGTATACTGTCTTATTAAACTGTGAATTATTTCTGGACACTTCCACGGGACATTTCACACACAAAAAAATTCAAAGAACCTCATAACTTGCTGGCTTCGCCTGCCTTACATACTTAAAATGAAGAAAAAAACACTTGAAATTTAGTTAAGACCAGAGTTGGCCATTGGACCAGTTGTTGACATGTTTCGAAATGTACTATTTTAATGACATAATTACACTGAAAGAATCTAACAGTCAACTACACAGCTAAAGCAAAAGAGCCAAATCCAAGTGAAGCGGGCTAAAAATAATAATAGTTGGCCCTGACAAATGCTGATGTTAAATTCGCTTCCTTTTTCCCTGTAGCTGTTTCTTGTCATTGAAATTTTTCACTTTTCGTAAACTGACATCCTGTTTATTTGGGTTAGTTGGGTAATACTCAGGGCAGCAGATAAATCCAATTCTGGTGAAAAACAACAAGCAGCTACATTAGTTTTCCTACAAGGTAGCCAGCTTGAAATTGATGGTTAAGTGGGGTTGAGCTACTTTTGAATCATATTTTTAAGTGTGTGTAAGTAAATTGTAAATTCACCAAAAATCTTCTTCTTCTTAAACACTTTTTTTCCTCAACTTCAACTTTTCATCTACATCAGTCTATTTATTTATATATCAGTATAGTTTGAGTCACACAAACACAACAGGACACTTTTTTCCCCTTACATATTTTACACTAAAGTGTGTAAAACCCAGATTTACACAAGTTTAATTGTATTTGTATTAGATAAAAATACAGATGCAAATATGTCCAACTGAAGTTTACTGTAACTTTACACTGAGCTTCACTAAACTCCTTTTCCTTTGTAAAGCTTGGATTTGCAGTCTTACAAATAAGACTGCGTGGAAGTCTAAGTATATATTAAACCGAGTGCATGGAAGCGCGCCCATCAGCACACCCTGCGACATGCTGCAACAGTGACTACGACAGGGCAGAGCTAATGACATCAGGCTGATACATGACTATCTCTACTAACCCAACACATATCAGTGAGCTGCGAACCAGCAAGGCTGATGACAGCAGCACATACAGTAGCTGATTACCACCAATCAGCATAGACAAAAGGGGGTCCAGCGATGGTGACCCTTTCCACCACAGTATGCTCACAATGCAGACGGTGCACAAGGCCCGATCCTGGCGAGGTATGCATACAATGAGGGGACGGCCCAGAGAGAGTCGCTGAGACATTCTGCACCACATTCCTCAGGAGACAGACGTTGCAGCGCTCCCCTTTGCACACACTCAGGACAAACTCACTTCACAAGATCTTGCGTCCTTTTTTTTTTGCGTGTGTGAAAAGAAACAGGTTTCATGCCAAACGCCAGCAGCACTGAGACACATGCTGATGAATCAAATGAGAAGAAAACACAGCATTACTTCTCGTCTCTCAAATAAGCCTTTCACAAATTGGTGTACTAACAACGCCTGAAAGACTTTCCAATACAAACATCTTGGAGCTGTTCTGAATCCTCCTTGATGATGAATCACACGGGCTTGTAAGAAACCTTCAACGCCTCAAATTCAATAAACTCTCAGCGCATTTCACACATTTTTGGGAAATTCTACAGGGTGCATTACTTATGTGTAGCTTGAGAAGTGCAGAATATTAAGTCAGTATTATTGTTTAATTCCTCATAAAATAATGTGTTAAAACTCTGTCACTCTCAAATATCTGTACACATATTTTAGATAATGATTAGATTATAGACTGCAAATACACCACTGGGGGGCTGAAATTATAAATAATAATAGATCAACTGTTACAAATGTTAAGCCTCCCACTAGAGGCCAAAGTCAGAAAAGATTTGATATTTCAGTTTAGAAAATTACCTAATCAATTCTCAAAACAGTTGCCAATACTGCCAAATCGACTCATCCAGCAGGACTGGACTGTTTTTAGCTTGTGACCTACAAAATAAGGCTCGGCCGAGTATGACACATTATTGGCAGATATTCAGATTTTTTCCAATTATCGGTATCATTATTCTTTTATTTATTCAATTCATAATTAAATAAATCAATTCAAAAATGCACTGCTTTGGCTCTGATGCCGCTGCCTCTCTATCTGTAGTAGAATAAAGCTTTGTGTTGGAGTTTGTGTTATTTTAAATTTTGACACATTTTTACTGCAAACGTATATCAGTTCCAAATACTGATCATCTCCTTGATTACCAATAATTGTTTTGGCCCAGAACAAGAAAACGTATTGGTCAATCAATACCTACTTAAAAATGTGTCATGATCTCTTCATCATGATATTTCTGTGAGCACTTTTATCTCCTCTAAGAGTTTTATTTGAATCATTTCCAGGCCAGTACAAACAATTCAGTAGTTCACGAGAAAAAAAGCTAACTGATTGAAGTTAAATATAATAGAAAATAAACAAAATTCCAGCTCGGGAAACACTGAACGAAATCATTAACTGGTTGTTTCATCTCTACACTTTTATATGCATTTTCTACATGTAAGCACACAAGCTGTTGACTCCTATGACAAAGACCTAAACATTCTCCTGAAGAAGACCTGCTTAGACCCTTAGCAGTTTCTTAAACAACTGTCTGAATGTACCACAGACAGGCAACAAGTAGCATGGTGACAGTGTGTTAAAAGGACTGTCACATGAACTATTGAGTGCCAAACACCCGGACAAGGCAAACATGAGCACACTCCCTACCTGCTGCTGCTTTAAGTGTTTGTTAAAGATAAACAAATGTCCAGACACTAACTTAAACACTCATAGGAGACGGTTCCACCTTTGCAAACACGTTTTAACTAAATAATGACTGAAGGAAGAACCATGACAAGAAAAAGCAACAGCAATAAGGCAATATATTTTGGATTGACTCCAAACAGAGAGGAAGACCACAAGTAGCTTTGGATGGGAAGCTATGCGACGTCAGAGGGAGGTTAGTCCTGAACCGGCCTCTGACCTCCCCAGGGAGAGAGATGGGGAGAAAAACATGTCCTCTCACAGATCGGAATATCAAAAAATCTGAATGTTTGGTTTGTTACGCAGTCTTGTGACAGCAGCCTGTGTTTTTCCAAGTCATGTCTTGGTCTTGGGAGAGTCTGTAAACCGCTGCACAACAGACTCACACAGAGAACACACAGCAGCACAGAGCAGCAGAAGGGCAATGTGACGGCATGTATTTAGAGGAGGATTCAGCCAGAATACAGTGAAACTGAAGCTAGCTGTGCCTGGTGTGTCTGCACTTAAACATTCTCTTTGAACAATATGAAATCTTTATGAACATTTCTGTCAATCAGCCTCCATCAGACCAGCTCAGAGTGATAAAATTAAGTCACTACCCTGTCAGACTGACACAGTGACCCTGAATAAACTGTTTGCTGACACTATGAAACAGCCAACAACATGCATTAGTCAACAGAGTAATGCAGCTCTGACACTGCTTGGCTTTGGTTTGTAAAGCTAAATACTTATTTCTATAATAACTATATTCCTATAGGATTATGGTAGAGCTCCAATAGGATTACTGTAACTCTACAGCAGGTGCTGGCAGGGAGTTTTTAGCCACGCTAATGTCGTCACTGTCTGTCTGAGGGTTGGTCATTTTAGTCCAGACCAAAATATCTTAACAACTACTAGATGGATTGTCATGAAATTCAGTCTCCTGAGGATGAATATTAGTTACTTTTTAAAAACGTTTTCTTTAGTACATCCATCAGTTTTATATCTTCTGGTTTGAATTCAAATATAAAATCAGCATTTTAGGAATGTCATTTGGAGCCTGTTGGCATCCTGGCATTAGTTTTCAGCAACCCCATGAACTAGTTATGAGTGACTTCCAGTTCAGTCAAGATGAAAGACCAAATCTAAGCTTAAAAGTGAAATTTAATCAAAATCACAGTTTTGCACATTTCACATGAAATTTCACCAAAAATAAATGATTTGTACCAGATTCTGCAAGAAACAAGAAAGTACGTGCTCCTTGACACAGCTGAGACACCATTAGTGAGTCAACAGTCACATTACAAAACTTCAGGGGCTATTCGCCTGAACTGCAGGCTGTGTCTACTCAGAGCATAGAGGAGTCAAGAATGGAAACAGAATAGAGAGATGGAGAGGAAACAGAATATACAGTACTTGAGCAATGAAAAAACACAGCATGGCTCATAGAACGTATACAGAGGAGCTCTCAGCAAGTTGCTGAAGGATACATTTAGCATGGTAATATATATATTTCTAGAGTTAATGTGCAAAGTAGTGTAGATGGTAAAAATGGAAAATGGTCTGCCTTTTTCTACCTTAGTGGTATCCAAAGAGTTTTACAATGTGTTTTGCATTCACCCATCCACACACATTCATACACCAATGGTGACAGACTTCCATGCAAGGCGCTAATCTGCCATTGGGAGAAACTCTGGATTCAGTGTCTTGCCCAAGGACACTTCGGCATGCGGAGAGGCCGGGGATTGAACCGCCAACCTTCGGTGGACAACCCGCTCTACCACCTGAGTCACAGCTGCCCCACTTAGTGTGATAAGTGTTTAGTTTGTAGAGGTTCTAAAAATGTAGACTGGAAAATATAGTATAGCTTCCGGTATTGGTAACATCTGTGGGCACTTGGAAAAATGTTGTACATGTCGACTGCAGGTTCTCTCCAAAAATTCAACTGTTGATTTGTTTGGTTTTTTTTAGAACAATTTAAGGTATTGTAACTGTGGTATACTGCACAAAGGATATTTTAGAGTTCTTTCTACTTCTAGTAATGTTTGTGTTGTTTCCATAGAGGTGCAAGACTTTTTATTGCGTGAAGAATGAGCCCAAAGTGAATAAAAATGTGACAAGAGCAAAAATCATCCAGAAATTATTAAAGGTTCAGAGGGTTAAACCACCACTGCACCCAACTACAGCCTCTCTAGCATCACTGTAGACTCTTAGGTTGCGGTTGAATAGCTGGCAAAAAATTACAGCCAAAGTATTTTCCTAAATACCTTTCCTTGACCTTGATTGGAAATTTCATTAGGTCAAGGAAAGAAAAGAATGAGAATTTATAAGGACATAGGAAAAGGCAACCACAGTCTTAAGACTGGACTTACAGTCAGCTCACTATCATGCAGCGGTGGATGTTGAAGGTTGTGTTGCTTTGAATGTTGCTGCTACATGGAATTGTGCATTTTATGCTAAAGGAGATAAGAAAGGAAGCACTGAAGCACCTTTCCTTGGCATTTAGAGAATTCAACCTTATCATGGCTTAGATACTTCTGGGTCATTGTATTCAGTTAGGAACCTTCTTAGGTTTAAAGACCATTTAACTCCAACCTTAGGTTTGTTTCTCTAAAACATAGTACATTTTTTGTTTTCATGCATTTCTATTGCAAAGTGCACATTTTCTGCTTTTCTCTGTGAATGTTTTGTTGTTGGGGTCTGACAAATCGAGACACCTGAAGATATCACCCAGGTTCTGGAAAAAACTGAATTAGCCAACAATTAGAAGAATGGCTGGTGGCAGCTCTAGTGCTGCATCTGAAACCATTTCCAGCCAGAACATACAGGCATTGAAAACAATGAAAGATCACAAAAAACAAACAAACATTAAAGAAACACACACACACACACACACACACACACACACACACACACACACCGTAAAACAGTTTTGAAAATCACCACCAATATGAAATATATACAAGTTAATAATATATAACTGGGCTTAAGCACAAAAATACTCGCGCATGGCTGGTTAGGCTGCTCAGCTAGCACTAAGTGCATGCGGTTATTAATAAGGGCCGATGTTTTGTTCTAAAATTTTACACATTCTCCAGGATCCTCTTTCGATCTAAGAGGAAACAGAAAATGAGACAGTTATCTGAAATAGAAAAAATAGAGACTGAGAGAATGACAAGCATGTTCAGCTGTGAAGGAATGAAATGCTGCAGGGCCTGCTCGTGTCTCGCAAATTCCCAGCAAAATATATTTAACTGTTGAAGACATTTGCTAATTCTAGAATAATCTGTGCCATCCTGGGTTGTCCCACAGGATATTTCTATCTGTAGTGGGCCCCCCTCTTCCCTTCGCCTGGCGACGGGCTGCTGCATGGGAAAGGCATGTGAAACTGGAGTCTGGGCCGCTGGACCTCGTCTGGTTGGGTCATCACCACCAGCTCCTTCACCTTTGTTCCTGCACTACAACAATTAGGATGTGCCGAAAAGACGACTGCACATTCCACTAAAAATAATATTGCTTCTTACATTTCATGGGACTAAAGAAGCTGGGTTTATACTCTGGATTTGGGTTACCATCCTTCAGTTTGACCACAATGAGCTCACTAACACTTGACAGCCACATGTTTTCAAGCGGGTAACAAAAATTCAAAGGCACTCCTGCCGCCTTTCATATGGTTCACTCAGTTCATATTAAATTAAAAAACATGTTGTTGATTACTCCTCCAACTCTTTTAATTTAGACATCTTGTCGCCACTGCCCAATGCGGAGTGTAGCTGTACTACATTTTTGACACTGGTGTTTAATTGTGTGATGGTTCACTGCATAACTGCGCCAAACGCTAGTGTGATAAAACAGCCAGAGTCGACCACAGCAGAAGACTGAAAGCAAGCTGCACGCCTCAAATCAAAATCACAACGATAAACTTATCCAGCCAGTGAGAGTCTTTTATCGTCACCGCAAACCAGCTGCTGAAGTCTACAAATACGATTTGAGGCTTGAACTCTGGATAACAAGCATTGCATATGTGACCAGAAAAACAACAAATGTGATGACAGCGACACAACGTCGTATGCATGAAGCGAGATCAGAAAATTCTGTCTGTTCCCCTTTTAACTCCGATATGCACCACAAATGCCACCTGCTTTCATTCTCATATTGTTGGAGGGTGACAGACACAGTGTCTGAGGAAAAAAAAAAGGCCACAAGTGTTGTTGGCCTAAAAATTCCTTTCTGTGTTAAAAAAGAAATGTGAAAACAACTTTGGGAGGAATGCCATTTATGTCCAACCTCTCCGAGGGCCTGGTGCAGCATTTCAGAGCGAGGCCTAAAGCAGCTGACAGACAGACGGACAGACACCCACTTCTCCCATTATGTGTCGAATCTTATGGAAATAGGTCTCTATAAGTAGACCAAGATCTCTGTCTCTGTACACATTTAGACAGCGTCTGGACACATGGAAGAGAGCGCAGCACAGTTGGGTCAACTGTGACCAAAGTAAAACTGTGACACTACCAGGGCCAGAAGAAGAGGCTGTGTTTCTCAACTCTAATATTACTCAAGTACAAGTGGGGTACTTAAATAAAATTGCAAAAGGAGCTCTTTAGAAGACCACTCTGAATATTACAGCACATACAGTCACTGTTGAAGGACCATAATAGCATCCAAGCCATAATCATTTTAATCATTTATTAATCCTCACACAACGGGTTGAGGCAAATGGCCGCCCTCCCGAAGCCTGGTTCTGCTAGAGATTTCTTCCTGTTAGAAGGGATGTTTTTATCCTTCCCACTGTCGCCAAGTGTCACCATGCAAAGGGAATCATCAGATTTGTTGGGTTTCTCTCTATAATACAATATTGTAAGATCTTGATCATCCAACTGTATGTGAACACCCAATTTGGATGTTAACAGCCCATTAAATGACGTAATATTAGAGCACAACAATACAATACAAACGGCACATTAAAGACTATTGTGATCAGTAATAAAATCATGTAACCATACTGAGTCAACCTCTTGCAGTCATGTGAAAAAGGGCATGCAAAATCATCACCCTGGAAATATACAAAATGTAAGGTGCTAAACAAAGTTACAGGGTGTATTTTAACCCAAATCACAATCTTTTCTAAACCTTGCAAAGTTGTTTTGGTGCCTAAACCAAACACCAACTAAAAAGCAGCAAGTGAAAACCAAAGTCAAAATAAGACTTAAGTCCAAAAATAATACTAAAAGAGACAGGACTTTAACTCCAGTCTCCTGAGTGGCATTCCACTGACTTATTCCTCCTCCATTCTTTCCAACCGTTAAATGCAGACCTTTTTTCCTCTTTGTAGGCACAAAATTACAGCTCTACCGTCATTAAATAGGGTGATAATAGAGCAACATTAAATGGGGTGACAAAGCGCCTACTGAGCGTATTAGAAGGTTGAAGAGATCCCTACTGGCCCATATGTAAAGGGAACATATGCACTGATAACAGCCGAATTGGGTGAAGTGCCCTGAAATTACTGATGCTTTGCAAAGTAACGCTCTTCATTGTAGCAAATATATTCTCTCTGTAAAGAAGCTTTATAGAGTTCGAAATGTGCAACACTAAAATTTAAAGGAACAGTCAGGCACTTTCTTTGTCTAAAGCTTGCTAATTAATATGTTTTTGATCTCATTAGTTTGATCTGTGCAAAACTTAAGTGTTTAAATAGCAATGGTGACACAAGTGAATCCCCACCAACCTCACAGTGACTCAAGGAAGTAACTGTGTCTGGACAAGAAATACTGACACATAACTCCATGTAAGACTACAACATGTTGTTTCCACACTTCAGCTTTTGAATCAAATAAACTAGATAGAACAGGTTCAAAAATGAGCTTCTGGATTGTTGGTAGATTTTGTGGTTTTGCTCCCTTTGGACAGAGCTAGGCTACCATGTTGCCCTGTGCTGAGGTAACAAGTTTCTAGCTATAGCTTCATATTTACTGTACAGACAGGAGAGCAGCATCAATCTTCTCCTCTCACCATCAGCAAACAAGTAAGTGTCAAGCTACTCTTTTAAAGCCACCACCCACAGCCAGATTAACATTTACAGAGCATATATAAAGATTTAATAAACAGTTTATTACACTACGATGTAGTTTTAAGCAGCCATAAAGCAACTCATAACTATGTGCTGCTGCATAATCAAATGATTAATGACTGTATAACAAAGCTGTAATAGTGTCAAATATGTCTTCATAGGAAAAGTTATAATTGTTGGCAAATAAAGAAGGATTTAAATCTAGTTATGGCTACATTATATAACATTAGAAACCATTCATGAAATGTTTTTAAACTACTTCTAATTGCTGAATAGAATGTAGACTGTAAAGTTAGAATCATGACAACACTAAGCAAATGAAAAGCTCTTGAATCACAGTAAAAAGGAGAATTGTTTGTAGTTTTTTGTCACCTCTAGAGTAAATTTTCAAAAATAGGTCGCAAAGTACACAAACTTACACGCCAAATAGCTCTGCCAATGTTGTCAACTGCATTTTTCTTTCTTTTTGAATAAGAATTGTGCAGATGTGTGGAAGGGAACAACAAAAAAAACAATGGTGGCCCAGAGCTCGAGGTTGGTCCACAGAGTCTGGCATGTCCTGTTTAGGTAGCATTCTTCACAATATACACATGAAACACAAGCAACCTACAGGTCTGACTGCAGCTGTTGAAGAAAGGGCATCAACTGAGAACTTGTGCAAAGCAGGATTTAAGCTATCAGTGACCGTTTTTTATTGTTGTAAATCATTCAGAAAACATGGGCTAGTCAGTTGGGAAAGCTGGACATCAAAGGGGGGGTAACGCCTGTAACACTAACTGCTGGAGGAAAGTGGTTTGAGCTTCCAGAACAAGGAGCGAGGTGAAAGCCGAAGACAAACATATTGTGTGCTCATGAAAAAGAACACAGAAAACACATAGGGCCAAATGACACCGGATCAAGCAATGGCATGTTCGTAACCTCCCCCCACCAAAAGACAAAAAAGAGCCATCATAATGAAAACACTGGGGGAAGCAAAATAACAGCGGGGTTCAGCGCATGTGAATAACCTTTCGGTGCTGGAAACACAGCTCACCCTTTCCAGAATAATTGAATTTGGTGTGCTTTGTGACCAAGTATAAAGGCCTCCCTTTGCTGAGCGGCAGGCCGGCCATGGCTGTTGCATAACAGAGCTAATAAAGGAGGCCTATAGGGCCCTGGATGAGAGGAGGAGGTAGACACGTGGGAACTGCCTCTGTTCTGCTGCTTTGTCTGGGGCCGCGAGCAAGCAGAGCCCCTGGGCATTAGTGTAGGCATGCCTAACATAACGCTCATTCCACAGTAACAAAAAAGCCCCATAGAGCAGCTCAGCTTATCTGCAGGAGGTGGCCACAATCTGCCCAAGGTATCCACCGTCCTCAAAGACATGAGCATCATCAAGAGTGAACAGTGAAGGAGGGATGTCAATGTTAACACAAGAACCTGCACTTCAGAGTCAGTGCAAAGCATACGCTCAGTGATGCCAGTTTCTCAGGTATCTGTGCACCGCGTTCGCACATTGATCTAATTTTTCACTACATGCTGTCATCTAACCAAACCGGCTCCATCCTCCAGACCCTCCACAGCCTGCAGAAATCCAGCGTACCAGCAGGAACAAACTTGAACTCTGGCTGATACGCAGCTCCGTTACAGCACATCATGATCACCACTGACAATTATGTTTCAGCTCAATGGCTCTTGTGTTTCAGTGATTAGGCGATAATCCACCGCCGACACGCCTCTCTGCGGGTCAGCAGACTCAAGGCTTGCGCACAGCGGACAGCCTTGCTGCATGACACGCCGGATCACAGGACGGCAGCACCTGCATGCTGCACTGACACTCAAGGTGGTCGCACAAGATGTTGTGCGGTGCTTTTGTTTGTTAAGCATGAATGAGGCCTCGGTTGTGCTTCAGACAAATCACATTATGCCCAAGATATGGAGAGTTCAGTCCCCAAAATCCAAGTTTCACACTGTCATGACAACTAGTTTCCAATATAGACTACCAAATGCAAACAAATATTGGTATCTGTTAACTTGTCAAATATATTTTTACAATCATTCATTGGAGATTAAACTTACACTTGTAAATTTACCAGGTCTGTGGTAGCAGATTTTGAAAGTCTGACAACTGAAGTTATTATCAGGCAAATAATGTTAAAAAAATATATATCAGCACCACAAAAAGGACTTGACATAACTTGGTGGAAAAATTAGAAACTTTAGGAACTAATCAATTATTGATTACCAAAAATGTCATATTTTGCTCACTGATCAATGGCGCAAGTCAGTTATCAAGCTAATAAGCTAAGCAGTCACTTGTTTCGCTGCACACACTTTAAAGAAACAGTTTTCTGTTTTGCATAACTGTAAACAGATTATTTGGGGTTTTGGACTGCATGACAGAGCTGAAGTAACATATTTCATATCAAAATCGCAATTTGAGACAATGCAATTAGCAAATCACAAAGGCAATTTTGGATATACATTATGCCGCACATATAACTCTGAATGTATTACATATCACTGTTACTTTATTTAACCTGACTGCAGAATGTGCAATACGAAGATGCTGCTCCTGGGGTGGTTTTAATTTCGGACATTCTTTACAGAAACGTCCTACTATTTTCTTATTGAAATTATTTTATCAAATCAGATCACTTTATTTATTTACCTTAACACATTCACAGCCTTTGTGTTAACTGTTTCTTCTTCTATGCCATTTAGAAAATGTAATAAAAACATGTTTGAAGCAATTCATACCTTTAGGTTCTTCTACACAGTGAATATTAAACTGAACCTTTAAATACTTACATCAGAAATCGCAATAATTGTTACAAAAATCACAATTAGATATTTTCCTCATATCATTCAGCCCTACTGCATGATCCCTTCCAAGAAGAGTGCATTTAGCCAGGCTGTTTCTCTTTCAAAGCATCACATAAATGGAATTCAATAACACAGTCAAACAGATAGATCCCATCTAAGCCTAACTTTAAGAAATGGCTTATTGAAACCCAACTATGTGACACTTTGTTCCACCGTTAACAAGATCATATCTATAATATATTTACGTCTGGCTGCATTATGCTGTATTTAAAGGTATTTTATGAGCTGTTTAGGTCTTTTGTCTCTACCGCATTTGTAGAATTTAGATTTGCTTAACTATTGACATACTGTGCTACAATTATTCATTTTGGGTGTCTTGCAGTAAGTTGGAATAGTTTTACATTTATTTGAATGTTTATTAATGCACATTGTCCCTTTTCAAATTAATAAACTGAAATTAAAACGTAATCAGCTTTAGAAAACAAGGATGGACCTTTTTATCTGATACAACGGTAATCTTAAAGTAAATCATTATGTACTTAATAATAATATCTAAATATCCATGATGCATCTGACTACATTCTCTGATTCCATATATCACTTCTAAGAAATCTGATCACTATCTCGCCTGTTTTTCTAATTCTCTGGCTTGGACATTATTTCAAGTAGCAGTATGTCACCCTTAGTTAAAACCTGTAACTCATGATAAAGGTCCGTAATGAGATGTGACAGATACCAGGCAGGAATCCTGACACTGTCATCCTTTGATTTTAGTTGTGCTTCAACAGAGCAGCTGTCAAACCAGTATGAAACTGTTGTAATGGCTGCATCCATTCTCTCAGCTTGTGCTATCCACATCATGCTTAAGTGGCATTTAAACAGTCCATTTATCTGCAGCTGATGCAAACAACTGCATCTTTCAAGAGTGGCAACACCAACTGAGAAGCTGACACCTTTTTGTATCTGTTGCATGTTAGCAGAAAGTCAGCTTTAGCGCTGCGTTGTGATGTGATTTATTGGAAAGTCAGCATCAGGTGGTGACAGAAGACATTCCTCTGGCGAGATAACCTATAAATCACCAAGCAGCACCAGAACAAATGCAGAAAACATTCTTTAGTCATGCAAACGCACAAGCCCAGAGTGCCCTCCTTCGTACGCTGATGACTATAAGATCTTGTGAAGCTGCTATCAGCTGCACACAACAATGGTTAATCAACTTGCATGGAGGAGTAGGAGGGCCCTTCAAGGAAATCAGGTTTTTCTTATCTAGATTACATGCAGCTACTACATTCTCACTGCTGAAATCAGCTGCAAGAAATCTGGTGCAGAATGTGCTGTGCGCAGCTACACATCCTCCTTTCCTTTTAAACAAAATTCAAACTGGACTCGTGCCTCCTGCCACACTCAGCAGCGTTGTTTTTGTGCATTTCTGCCTTCCCCTCATAATACATCAGAGTTAAAATACTTGCTATAATTCCCAGTAATCTCACAAAGTCTGCTTTGAATGCCTGAATGAGCCTGTTTCTGGGTTGGTGAAATCTCCAGTCCCCACAAAAGCACATCCTTGCAGCTTTCCCAGTGGCCCAACTAGCATTCCTCACATATTTCCACAAAGATTTCTGGGAGTTGGAGTTTAAAGCTCCCGTCCTGTTAGGCTACAGTCTCCAATCCAGTGATACGCACACAATAAAGGGAGTTTTGGGATGGGAATGACATTAATAAGCAGACTTGAAGAGCTGTTCTTGACTCTCAAGGAGGTGTCTGCATGAAAAGGAAAGGGGAGCTGGATAAACAATAGCTCTCTGTATTAGATGTGTGAGCCAGGAATGTTTCAGGTCACTGGAAGTCATAAATCTACAGAGCTTACTGATGAGTCTGAATGACTGAGGTTTGAGGTAGACATCAAGATTTCTCCTACATGAAGAGGAGGCAGCTCAGGTGACCAGAATGACTGGACAGAATATAGATTGCTGGTTTGGTGGCACCAAACGAAGCAGGGAAAGCTGAGCTGCTGTCAAATATAATGTCAAAAACCGGTCAGACTTTGTGTGTTTGAAGGGAGAAATATCATTGTGAGCAGCTGCTGCATAGTAGGTGACCATGGGCGTGTTTGCATGGGAACTTCAAGAGTTGGGGAGGCCACAACTCCTGCCAAACCTCAGCTGATCCATCGGTCGTGGCTACATTATCCACCGCAACCTCGTCTCACGTTAAAGGGGCGATTTTACAGCCCTGGTCCCTAAAAAACACAACACTGACTGGAAGCCCCCTCCCTGCAGCCCACCCTGCCATCTCCTCCGTAGTTTGTTAATTTAACTTTACTTTGTGTGAGTGTGTGTGATCCCTCTCCTCCCGGGCCTTTAGCATACCTATCTCTGGGGTCAATCCATGAAGTTTGCCGGGTGTTGTGGTCGATGAAAAACACTCTGCCATCGTAATCCCGGGCTTCCTCCCAGCCCGCGGGCAGCGGCAGCTCCGAGCTCTCTCTCCGCTTACCGCCGCTGACCCACGGCATAGCGTCGAGACGGTGAGAGGGCTCAAGCCCCCTGCCCTGCTTTTTATCCCCCCGAAAAAGTCGCTCCTCACTGCATTACAACCAGCTCGACCTCGACGCGCTGGAGAATGGAGACACGAATACGAAACTTTCCACCGAGGTTGTCCGTAGAAAAAGTCCCGCCGGAGGTACATCCACTGTCTTCTGTCTACAAACCCCCCGACAAACGGCGGCGCGGCGCTCTCACGGTCCTCGGTCCTCCATGTTCGCCTCCTCCACCATATTTCATTCCTCCGTGTCCATATTCGGAGGCGGATTTGCATAAACGGTCGGACGTACGACTGAGGGAGCTGCTCCGTCCAATGGCTGAACTTCAGAGCTCCACACTTTCATTAGAGCTTATTAGGGCCGCGAAAACACAGTTTGTACGTCTATTTAACGGTTCACCTCGAAGATAATCCACGCAAAACTTAAAAAATAGCTTAAATTCTTCAGCCAACGTAGCCTTCAAAATACAACCTGTTGATTCGCACGACGTATTTATCCAATAATGTCACCAAAAAGTTGTTATTATAAGTATATAAAGAGGGAATATGACCGAAATATGCAGTTTGAACGTGTTAAACTTGAATTTAAATCCACGGACAACTCCCCCTGAACACTAACCCGTGGTTTGTTGTTGTTGACTGCCCGTACCGTTGCAGCGGTGCAGCAGCGACACCTTCCGTCTGTAAAGGAAACAACAGCCGCAGTCAATGGTTCCGCACAAACTGACAGTGTCACTGTCCCTTTAGCAGAAGTATTAAGAAGTATAAAAAGTTTATAAAAAAAACACACACAAAAAAACCACTCTATTGCAAAAAAATTCTGATGAAAATAGTACTTATGTAAAAGTAGCAATACAGCACTGTAAAAGTACTAAATGACAAGAAAAAGGTCCTGTGGAAAAATCATACTTAGGTAAAAGTACCAACACAGCGATGTAAAAATATTACTTTGCACAGAACAGCTCTGCATGAAACATCGACTTTAAGCAAAACCACCAATACAACAATGTAAAAATACTCAATTATATATAAGTCCTGTATGAACAAAACTGCTTAAGCAAAGGTACCAATATAGGAAATGTAAAAATAATCCATTACAAGTAAAAATACAGATGGATAATCCTGCTTAAGTGGAAGTGCCATCATGGCAATGTAAGACATATTACATTACATGTAAAAGTCCTAAATGAACAGTCCTGTTTCAGTAAAAATAAAATACAGCAATGTAAAATACTCCATCACAGGTAAAAGTACTGCATGAACAATTCTACTCAAATAAAACTATCAAAACAGCAATGTAAAAATACTCAAGTACAAGTAAAAGATGCTGCATGAAAAAATCTGCTCAGTTTAAGTGCCAATACAGCAATGTATGCTCCATTACATATAAACCCTGCATTCAAAATTCTACTTAAGTAAAACTTCCAATACTACAATGTACAAGTAAAAGGCCTTCAGGTAAAATCCTACTTAAGTAGAAGCACTAATGCAGCAATGTAAAAATACTCCTTTGCAATAAAATCCTACATAAGCAGTCCTACTTAATTAAAAGCACATATAATAGTACATATAGTAAATATACTCCATTACAAGAACAAGTCCTGCATGAAAAATCCTGCTTTAGTAAAAGTACCAATACAGCAATGTAAAAATACTCCATTATATGTAAAAGTCCTGATGAGAAATCCTAATTAAGTAAAAGTAACAATACTGCAATTTAGAAATGCTCACTATTACAGGTAAAAGTTCTCCATGAAAATAAATCTGTTGAAGTAAACGTAAGGTAAAGGTCCTGCATGACCAATCCTGCTTAAGTAAAACCACCAATACTGCAATGTAAAAAATAATCCATTACATTAGATTAAATAGTGTTTAGGAGTGTTTGACTGACAGTTTGGTCTTTAGATGGGTCTTTGTCGACCTCTATGTGTGAGGGAAGGAACTGCAACGGCACTTATTAGGGCCCGAAGCACTACAGTGCGTAGGACCCTATTGTTCCTCTAGTTTAACTTATTTCCTCATACTTCTCTGCAAGTTTCTGGTGCAGTGACTAAAATTCAGTTTGACTAGAAATTCAAGTGGAATTTCCAGAGATGGGGGATTTCTGTCACCAAACAGGTCCTGATTATGACAAGTGGCTTCCTTCTACCTGATGTCTTCCTCTGATGTTGTGTTTCTCACACTGTCAGAACACAAACATGACAGAAGCTCATTTTTCTGGCAGAGTTTTAGTGTTCTCTGTGGAGACATCAGAGCAGTCAGCTGAGCGTTTTTTCTTCTCGTCCAGAGGAGGAGGAGGAGGAGTTTGACAGGCCGGGATTTTATCTGTGCATTTTTGTTTTGTGTGTTTGTTTGCGGTTTGTACAACTGTCTGTGTGTTTATGAATGGGAAACATTTTCTCACATCGCTGCTTTGATCTGCAGCCCTCCTACCATCATTTCCCACAGGGCCTGTAGTGTTCATATGAGAGCACACAATAAGCTGCACTGTTGTTTCACATTCAGTCACATGCAGCAAAAAGCCTGACTGAGAGCAACTGATGAACATGACAGAAATATTCATGTATTGTTATATATATATACTGTCAGTAAATCTCACTGTCTGTTGGCCCAGTTTTATTTTTCTTACATAATATTATCATCGATCATAAATCCCGTGAGGCCCTCGTTGCCCTTGTTTTGTGCAAGTGTGACTTTATGATACATTTACATACTAACAAGCTGGCATGTGGGATCAGCAAACTATACAAAGAAATAAAAAATACAATTAGGGTGTTTTATGAGTGTTTAAGTACGCTCAAATCTTATCACGCAGATTTTACAATACATTTTGAGCCCCAACCCAGTTTATGAGAAGCGTATCTGTGTTTATCATCTGTAAATAATAACCTTAATCGTGCTGTTGTGAGTCGCCCCATGTTAAATTGTTTGATTATTTACACACTGCTATTGCTGTCTCTCAGAGAGGACACACGGGATGCGAAAAAATGGACATGAGGGAGATCATTTTTGCAACATTAAATATCCTGTCTGCATTTAATGACATCCCTTGTGGTCTGCAATTTTTGGGAAGAAAAAAACCCAAAAACTTTAGGCAATAGTTTTGTCAAATAGTGGCCACCGCTGCCTCTGCCCCTGCTGCCCATTGGTACAGCAGCGGCAGCAGGAGGACCACAAAGGGGAGGGCCAACCAGGCCCCCTCTCCTGCCAGCAACAGAAGATGTGAGCTCCTCTGAGTGGGAACTGTTTGTGAACAAGTCCAGAGCCAGAGCGGTCAACTCTAATTATCAGGTGATACGAGGCAGCTTCTCTGCTGACTTGGACATCGTCTGGCCTCTCCATCTGAAGTGCCGCCAGAGAAGAAGAAGAAGAACTCTTGTGGCTCTGTGAAGCGTGGAGGCCAGAGAGAGAGAGAGGAAACATGGACACATGCGCCTGCGCTTTGGAGCTGCTGGGGATGCTGGTCTACGTCGGGGCCTGGCTGTGCGCTTTAGCCACCACTATCTTACCTCAGTGGCTCACCATGTCTACGGCGCTGCTGCCAGTGGAGAGCTACGAGCTGGGCCTGTGGGAGACCTGTGTGGTCCAGGATGTCGGAGGGATGGAGTGCAGAGCTTATGACAGCCTGCTGGGCCTCTCCAGTGACCTCAAGCTGGCTCGCATCCTCATGTGCACTGCCCTCGCCGTGGGCATGCTGGGAATTCTAGTGGCCATACCTGGACTTCACCTGGTCAACAGCTGCAAAGAACAGGGTGGAAATCGAGCCAAGAGGACTTTAACCATCACAGGAGGGGTGCTGGGGATGGTTTCTGGAGTGCTGTGTCTGATTCCCGTGTCCTACATGGCCCATTTAGCAGTGATACATTTCTTCGATGATAAAGTACCTGACGTGGTGCCTCGATGGGAGTTTGGAGACGCCTTGTTCTGCGGCTGGGCGGCGGGGTTTCTCCTCATAGTGGCGGGGCTGATCATGGTCACCTCCTGCTCGTGCTCACAGGTGGAGCCTCAGCCGGTGCTGCAGCGGAGGTACCAGGTGATGGGCACAGATGTTAGGAAGCGCACAGAGTATGTTTAACAGATGAAATACCTGCATAGAGACCAAAAGCACAACATAATCACCTGTAGATCTGCACGTCAAACAATGATGTAAATATCTGGTTTTATATCAAAGACTGTATTATGGTTACTTTGTCAGAGAAAAAGGATTTTGATCAGTGAAATTTTCACCTTGTCTCAGCTACTTTATGATTGATGATTCACCTGCACAATCCAACATCACACTTAAAGATGACCTGCTGTGATCAGTAAAAATGAGTATTTTTTTAAAGATGTCTTTTATAAAGCGCTTTATACCCCTTATTCTGGGATGGTTTCAGGATCTTTTACCCAAAAAGAGGAAAAACATCATTTCAAGCTAGTTTAAGGGGACTTTTAAGCTTAAATTTAAAATGCTGTGATTGTATGTTAATGCTAAAACATAGATTATTTCTTAAAGCACAAATTATTCTGTGTCTTCTGTGTATTTAGTTTGCTTATGAGCTGTATCGTGCAGCACATTCGGATGAATCACATTAATGACATTTTATTGCATTGCAGTTGTATTGAAAAGTTCTCTTTTTCATTAAAAGAAAGATCATTTTATTTGTATTGGTATGTATTATTTAACTGAATATTTTCCATTTCCTGTTGTTAAACTGATGAATGATGTGAAGCAGTGAATGGGTTAGTTTTCGGTTATGTCAGAGCTGAAAACATGGCTGCTCTTTTCCTTGTTTGCCATCTGTTCTGTGACTAACAGACGACCGGGGCGACTGAAAACAGCCGCCTTGGTTTGTCAGGTGTGTCTGTGGCGGTGGAAACACAGCTTGAGACTAATTCCATCAGATTTCCTGGTCACTCGCTGGGCTAAGCTGTGTTTAATGAACGCTTTAATGGGCAGTGTGTACTGTGAAGAATGTAGCACAAGCTGACATAATTACACAAATTTGCCAGGGTCAGGGGGCGCCACCGCTCCCTGCACTCCAACCTTGTCTGTATCATTTACATACACACAGCTACAGTGACACAAATGTGTTATTGCAGGGGAGGAGGATGATTTATAAACCTTCATGTCCTAATCGTGGTATTTTCAGTGGAGTCAGCTCTTATAGAATGAAGTT
This sequence comes from Dascyllus trimaculatus, assembly GCA_024666655.1. NCBI lineage: Eukaryota > Metazoa > Chordata > Actinopteri > Pomacentridae > Dascyllus > Dascyllus trimaculatus. Next base: position 21,608,623 of record CM045446.1, read on the forward strand.
AATGAGAGATAATGATGTTGTCACAGGAGCATCTGTTGCCTGAGGGGCCCTTCAAGACATGGAGGGCTTTACTTGTAAGTGGCTAACAGTGGTTCTGTCAGGCCTCACAGAGCTGGAAGAGCCTGGGCTGAGAGGCACCCTCCCTCTGTTTGACGCCACACAGGCTGCAGGGAGGGCCTGGTGTCTCCCAGTGTGAGGGCAGCTATCAGCAGGGAGGCAGTGAAAACAACTGCAGAGATGTTCCTTTTGATTACTGTAAGATTCCAGCCGCTACGAGAAGGAAATGACATGTCTTCTCGTCAGGAGGAATTATGTCTAAATGCATCCGACTGCAAACAAACAAACCTGCACCGAGGGGTTGATAAGCAAACTGCTGGCATATGTTGCTGAAGTTTTGCTCAGATGATTTATTGGGAACGTAACATGGTCTGCTATTTGGACAGTTCAGCAGAGATAAAGATCACCTGAGCCTCAGTTCAAACTTTGACAAGATACGACAGAAACTACACTTTGTGAAATCAGCCTTGCATTACATGATAACACTCTAAGCCCTCAGATTTTCCATACATTACCTAAACCCTCTTACCTTCCTTATCTGAGAGTCGATGGATGAATTATCTCTCGCAAGATTTTTGTCTGATGTCTTGATTTAACTTGAAGCAGTTACAGTGTGCTACTAAAACAGGCATTTTCTGACAGTTCACATCTGCAGCAAGGAAGTTACACAAAAGACTGTTTCAACAATAGTGGAGGAAGGAGTCTTTACATTCTTTACTAAAACAACAAAGTTAAAACACTTCAATACTGCATTCAAAATCCTACTTTATAGAAAACATAACTATAGAGGTACTAGCATTGAGTGTACTTCGAGTATAAAATGTAAAGGTGTTCATTTTATTCTTGAAATTGATGCATTTTATTGTTGTATTTAGTTGTGGTGAAGCTTGTTACTATATTTAGTTACGTACTTTAGCCCAGTAGTTATCAATCCAGGGCTCAAGACTCTCCAAAGGGACACCATACAAATCCAAATGGACTGTATGATGATTAATGGGAGAAGAAAGCTGAAAAGCAAGCTTTTTCCTGAAAAAAATCTGTTAAAATTTTTGACCTCTCTTTGATGTTTGCTTTTCTTTGGATAATTTTATATTGTGGCTATAGAATAGTTCAAATTATACTATTTGGGAAGTTAAAATAGTACTCCACGGATTATACATTACTACTGTAACAGCGTCAGACCCACGTTGCTTGGGCTACAATAGAGTTGAGATATTGCCTTTTTTTTCAAAATTCTTCCTCCTTTGTAAAACCTGATGCCTACATTATGCACGTGTACACTCCATTCAAACCTGTGTCTAAAGTCTTTTATAACAGGATCTACAAATATACATTATGCAATATTTTGTTTTTCCATTTTTGTGTGAATTTAAAAAACAATCAGAAGCTGAAACCAGATAACGTGTTTTTTTTTACTTTTAAAGCAAAAAATAAATAAGCAACTTCTTTTTTGTATTAATCTTTGTTTTCAGGTTAGCTATTGTTAGCAATGCTAGTTGCTAATAATGCATTATTGTATTTTGCACATACAAACAATGTAGCAGTATGTCTTGCAGATGAAGGTTGTATAGTAATGTGAAAAGCTAATAAACAGTATATAGCTGCAGCTTTTACTGCTGTTGATGGACTGAGCAGCCATCTCAGATTTTTAGGCCTGAGTTGATGAAGTTTTTCCAACTTTCTTAAGTCAGAAATCCCACTAAAGAGAGAATTTTGCTTTGAATTTCTTGCTGGGATTTTGGATGGAGCGTACCATCGATTTGCCTCTTTCTAATGTTGCAAGTGGCAAACTGAAAATTTCTGTTCTTACTAGGAAAACACCAACAAAAAAATGCAGAAGTCAGGGTTGAGAAACCCAAGTTACTCCAACTTGGGTTTCTAAACGCTGACTTCTACATCTTCTTTGTCATTTCCCAAAAACTGTGTGCTACGCAGTAAAACTATGCACAAGCACAGCGTCTCTCTTTTAATGAGTGTAATGTCTAAATGTCTAAAACATTAGACAATGTACCTTTGTGCCGTTTTTGTTCTTCTGTTTCCTCGGTTAAGTGAACTACATGTCTGTTGACAAGTGTTTTTAATAAAACCTGGAGGCAGCTGTGGTTTCGAGGTCCAACTTTCCATTTTCAAGGTACATTGAATTCAACATAAACTCTTATCTGATGCTGACTTAAGTGATGTGACTTCAGGACATTCATCACATTTCACACAGCTCCGCCTGCAGACACAAAGACAAACAAACTGATATGCAAAATTGAAGGAGAAGAAATGGCTTGTCTTGGAAACTGTTAACAATTCATTGACATGCTTTTCTGATCACAGGTCAAAAAGGCTGTTAATCCCTGGGAAATCTTTTGTCTTTCTGTGTAAACTAATATTGTGAAAAGTAACCATAGTTGTTAGTATTTCCTTCTAAAATGGGTTAAACTAGATGAGTAGAAGTATCTGTAGTTATCTTCCGCCTTAGATTACACATGGCGACGGTACTGAATACAATAATTTTATCTGATCTTGATCAGTTGGGACGACTGCTGTAATCTTTGAAGAAGATAAAAGACAATTTGAAGCATGTCTGCTCATCTGCCTGGAGCTTTACCACCAATCATGTATCTTTTATCTGCAAACAAAAGGTCAAAAGTTGAGATAAAAGGTTATCCAGCTATGGCTGTGTTGAGATAAAATTACATAAAAATGTACCTGATATGACACCTTTGCATTGATCACCTCCCCTTCTCTGTTAGAGTTTTCTAATCACTGGTCCTCCTTCACACATTCTAACATATAGATAAACTAGATAAAGCTCTGGGTAATGTGTCAGCCTTATCTGCAGAGGTGGGCAGGTGGTGAACACAGAGCAGAGTTATTTAAATACTTTTCTTTAGGAATATTTTTGATTAACATTCGGTTATACTCAGTGAAACTAATATCAGGCATTTTTACGCATGATAAAGTGTGTCTCCCCACCTTGCTGCAGCAGTCAGACCAGGTCTACCATTCATCCACTTCTGAGACTTGTGTTTTTGACAGAGAGCTGTGCTCGTCTGAAGAGGGCCTTTTGTTCTGCAGCAGCTCGCCGCCTCCGGAGAGGTGCAGCAGGCCACTGGGCCACAGCGAGTGCCTGCGTTCCTTCCCTGGCAACAATCACCACAGTGAGGCGGCCTCCCCTCCACACTCACATGCCTGCTCTCGTCAGCCTCCCACCCGGGTCACATGAGCAGGGCCCCGGTTAACCCGACCCACCGAGATCCCTCCTCACATGGGGCCCGTTAGAAGCCCACACCTTGACATGTCTCCTCCCTCCCTCCCTCCTCTGGCCTGTGTGGTGATAATGCGGATCATTACAGTCATTACAGCGCTAACTGCACACAACACGGAGGAGATAAAGTTTATTATGGCATCTGTGATAAGGATCTGTCCCTGAACTTCACTTCAATATAGCCTCACGAGCCACATGAGCATAAAATAAAATCTAGCTGGCATGTTTTAATCTGTATTTACACTCCTGTAGAATTAGGAGAACCTGAAGGAACTGTGATAATATTCAAGGAAGCTCTTCTCCAGCCTTGAACAGCCCAGTTTTGGGAGGTTTTAAAGGATTATTTATATAGTTAGATGTAGGCCTAACTGACGCTTTAAACCTGCATTTAGACATTATTTTATGTATTTAATTTTCAAAACTTAATTTTATTTAAGTTTATTAAGTTTTGAGCAGCTTAGTATCTCATCTGATTTTCTGTTGAAAGATTTATATGCAAACGTCTCTTGATACTAACATAAATGTCCCTGTTTGTCTAAATGTTAAAAAGTCTCCATTTCATTTAGAAACATTTACAATATTATCTAATGTTTTTATTATGTTTGCGGATATAAAATAAATATTCCACTTAAATAATAGAACTTTACTTTAATAGAATAAAAATGCCAAAATGGACACAGAAAACCCCACAAAACAGTTCTCTGAAGAACCTTTCTCAGAGTTCCTCAAGACACCATTTTAAACCCAAAAGGTACATCCTCCTCTACTTCTTAGTGTATTATGATAAAATATAATATTTTATATGACTACTTGCAGTGATGAACATGGCTACAACTAACAATTATTATCATTAGTTATTAATGGCTTAGTGATCTGGGTAATTAAATATTAGATTTTTTTTTTTTTTTTTTAAAAGGCCAAGTAGCATTTTAAGGCTAAAGACAACGTCCTCAAATGTCTTCAAATGTCTTGTTTTGTCCAGACACCAAATATGTTTAGCTTGCTATTAGCGAGGAGCAAAATAACTAGAAAATATTCTAATTTAAGAAGCTGGAATCAAACACTTCTTACTTGAAGAATTACTCAAACCAATGCATTGATTATCAGGAAGCTGTTTAATTGATTAACTGATTAAAGGTTGCAGCTGTAGTGACTATCATTGTTACCCTCAGCTCTTTAGAGCATCTTTCAGCTAATTGTTTTGGTTTTCTAGTTGCTGTTTTAGTGCATGAGCTGTTTTCAACTTTTATTCTGGCACCAGAAACATCCAGAGACTGGAACTGACACAAAGCACTGCTGCTGTGTGTTTAAACCATGGTAAGAGAAGCAGCCACATTCTGTTAAGGTCCTTGCTGTACTTTGCTTGCTACATGTGAGTTTTAGGATTGCTTGTTTTAAAGGCTTTTAACGGAATGACTCTTGTGTATAGCCACAACCTGTTTGAGATCTTCTGGCAAGTCCAGTTCCTGATTCTCATCTTGTCACCAAAGTTTGTCTTTGCTGTCCGGGCCCCTGAATGAGCTGCTAAGCTCCCTGCCATAAGATATATTATATTCATGTGTGTAAATTTATTTTATTTATTTTTTCTCTTTCATGTTGTTTCAACACTAAAATTATTACCTGTGTGTCTTGATAAATCGGCCGAAGGGGTTAAATTCAAAATAAAGTGGTTAAATTGAGTACAAACCTTTTTTTTCTGCTGGTCTTCATTTAAAAAGCACCAGGCATTATATTATATTATGTTATCAATAATTATCAGTATTGACTCAAATAAAATCATGCTAAATTTTTCAGCCATATTGCTTAGCCCTACTATACTGTATACTCTTCATTGTAAAGGAGTTTGGAGTTTGTTTTTGAAGGGTGCTCTATAAATATAATATAAATTATTTTTTAAAGGTTACTATTGTTGTTATTTTTAGTAGTAGTGGTGGTGGTAGTGGTAGCAGCAGTAGTAGTAAAACAGCTTAAATTCCTGTCTACTGTGTGACAGAACAAGTTGCAGAGACAGAAAGTTACCTGGATGGTAAACATGGTGGCTCTTGTAGCGGCTACAGAGCTAACTAAAGCTAACTAACATCATACAGTAGTTAGAACTAGTAAAGAACAAAACAAAGCGAAAATGAGCATCAATAACAGGCTTACATTTATTAGACGGATATAAACAAAACTCCAAACAAATGCTAAATTTGATTCACATTTGCTGGATGTGTAAACGGTAAGTTAGCAGGTGAACACAGTGAAGCATGTAGCAGCTAACAAGCTAGCAGGCTAACTGCTGCCCTTCGGGAGTTGGTGACCAAAACAAAGCAATAAGAATAATAAATCAGACTGACATTCATCGCGTCGACAGAAATGCAGCTCCATGTGACTGGTGATGCTGTTGCACATTTTCCAGATGAAATTGGAAATAAGCAGCTATTTGCTAAGACATTAGCCACATTAGCTTAAAGGGGTAAAATAGAGCAAAGTTGTGTTTACATTTTGTTTCTACTGCAACATATTTCTCTCCGACCTTCGGTTATGTGCTTTTCACAAATCTGAAGTATGAAAGTGATTTGAACCTATTAGTGCTTAGTTTTATAACACTGTTTAATAAAATACACTTTTTTGGTCTTTTAGAGTAGTAATAGTTGATACTGTTTTTATTTTTGCAGATGCTAGAGACAATAAGGTCTTTGATTGATATTCCGGATGACTTTGTCTTTTCATGTGGCTAGCAGTGTTTTAGTAATATAGCATAATGGCACATGTTCCACATGGTAATTAATGGTCCTAAATCGATAACAAAGCAGTAGCACAACGTAGCATTTGGCTTAAAGTGTATCTTTGTGTTCAGACAGCTGATCAAGTCTTTCTCCCGTGGAAACAATGTTGTAAAGTCAGTTGTGTTGTTGATTTGAGTTTTCTTCATTTATGAATGCAGGATTATCGATGCCCTGGGTGTCTCCATTAGGTAATTCAGACTTCTGTGGGAGTGTTGTGACCGTCCAGGGACCATGAAGCGGGTCCCTGGAGGCCTCTGAGCTCACACTCCGCCACGTGTACCGGTAGCAGAGGAAAAACAGGCCACTGAAGAGCATCAGGGTGGAGGAGAAGATTCCCACTCCGATGGCTGCACCAAACTCCTGGTTAACAGGAGCAGCAGGGAGGTGGAACTCAGGAGGAAAGTCTATGGTCCTGTTGTTCAGCACCGAAGTCATGTTCCACACCAGGGGAACCAAACACAGTGTGGCTGTGAGCAAATACAGGAAGCCCCCCGCCGCGAAGGCCAGCCGGATGTTCCTGCGGTTTTTCACAGAGAAGTAAACCAACCTTATGGCTACTGCAGCGGTCATGTTTCCCGCCAGGCCGCAGATCACCGCCAGCATCATCATCACCTGAGCCACAGAGATCTCAGTTGGAACAAAAGTGCTCGAGATGCTGATGCTCTGACAGTTCTCCATCTTGGGGAGGGTGTGGCTGTTGAAACATGCCCTCCAGATGCCCACCCAGGCCACACCCGAGGAGATGATGGACACGTCGTCCACCTGCCACAGCCGCCAGTCGTCGAGGCCGGCCGTGACCATGATCAGGATCCAGGCCAGGAACCCGATGATGAGGGCCAGGAACTGCCAGTGAGCTGTGTGAGCCAAGTAAAGCATCCCTGAGCTGTGAGGCCGCTAATGCTCAGAGAGACCGATCACTTCCGCCATCACTCCTGATGGAAACAAAAACATGAAAATGACTTAAATGCATATCTACAGTAATAATTTAATGTTTAATGGTTTAATGTGTGTTAATCATCCAAATGATCCAACAAATATTTCCTCACTCAACCTCTCACCTCTTGTGGTATCTAGGCAAGTGGATCGTTATCTGCTGAGGTTCTGAGACAAATTCTTTAGAGATCTGTGCCTCCAGTTAAGTCTACAGAAGAAGAGGTGTCACTGCTGGGATTAATCTGGATTGTCCACAGAACTCGTTGTGAATAGTTTTCGTTAGACCTAAAATATAAAAAATATAAAAACTGTTGAACTGACCCTTTACGGTGTATTTAGCTGGTATTTTGGAAACTTTGTTGTATTTAAGCTGTGTACATTGCAATACTTAAACATATATATAATGTAAAAATTGGGCAAATTTGGATCTACTTTGACTTTCTCCCAACAGATTTGTGTGCAAATGTCTGTTGACACTAATGCCAAAGTCCCTGTGTGTCTAAATGTAAAAAACCTTCCCTTTTATTTGAGAACATTTTTAATACCACCCAATATTTTTAAAAAAGCAAAAAGTTCCTTGAGGCTCTTCTACTTCTAAAGGTGTATCCCAATAAAATATTAAAGCAGCTATAATCACTATTTTAAAATGACTGCTTGTTCTAATGAATAGGGCTGCAACTAGCGATTATTTTTACAGTTAATCTGTAGAATATTTTTTGATTAATTGTCTCGTCAATAAAATGTTAGAAAATGGTAATAAGTGAATGGAGAAAATGAAATGCTGTACAAACACTGATTTGATGCCACAGGTGCTGTTTTATTATCACAATAAGCCTGATTCCTTATTAGAAAAATGATATTACTTATATTACAGTAATTTCTTACATTGTTTTGCTTTTCTACTTATGTTTGTATTTTTAGGACTTTTTTTCTACTGCTTAAATCCTAAGACTTGAATGGGAGCTAAAAGTATGAAGATACTTTTACTTCATTATACTTATACGGAAGTATTTCTGATTCTCTGTTTCTGGTTCTGTTAGATAATCTACAATAGAGGCCCTACATCTGAACATGTTTGAAGGCAGAACAGGATTTAAACTGATTTTTTATTTCCTGTATCCTCCACCCCCCTTTTTAATTGAGCCCTTCTGTTTTTCAGTCATTTGTTTTAGTAGTTTTCCTCATCATGAACTGCAGATCCTAAGAAAAAACACACTACAGTTTGATTTATATTTGGTCTAGAGAACTAAAGCATTAAATAAAGCATGATAATTTACTGTTGGTCTGTGTTTGCCACGTTTTTATTCCGCTGTGATAATCATTATATCATGTTTATTGCTTTATAATGTAGCTTAGAGCTGCTCAGCCAATAAACTGGCAGATATCAACTCGCTGCAGCTATTTTGTATCGTGCTTTATGTGCATTTGTTTTCTGACATTATTGTGAAACTGCAGATACAGACAGATATGCTTGAGGAGGTTATGCAACAACATCTCTCTTTTAAGTGTATTTTTACACTGTAAAATCTCTTACAAATACATAACTTGGTCAGAAGTGTTTCAAAAACTGCATTAAATGTGTATAAAATAACAGCTGGCCTTACAGATTATTCCATTAGCCCACTAGTGTACCTTTATATTCACAGCTGTGATATAAAATTATTCTTAAATACTCAGCTTATCCGGACATATTGTCTCCATGTAGACACTAAACTACCAACGACATATTTAAAGGTGATAACTCAAAATGTACTGTATTTTTTCTTCCTTTAACAACATATCTCGTGTACACATGCAGCAGTAAGAGCCTGTGTGTTAGTATCTGCCTGTCACCACAGTTATTCTGATTATTATCATTGTAAACTGTGCGTTTAGGAATCTTTCTGTATTTCAGCTGTATTCATGCAAGCACACATTAATAAATACTGTGATTAATGACATAAACGGAACACAAAACAGCAATAAAACATGATTAAATGCTTCCTTTTCACACGATTAAAGCATATATCATACCAGAATTCTTTAGAAGCAATATCATATAAATGTATTATCTACAAATTCAGTATACCTTACCTTTAGAGTTTCAGAAGCTATCTAAAAAAACCTTCTGAGGGAAAAAGTTCTCAGCTTGTTTTATAGTAACTGTAGGTACAGTCAGGTCAAGTCCTGCTGCAGTTAATGATTGTCCATTTAAATCTTCTCGTAATGCAGTAAAATAAAACACACACATTTCCTCTTTTTGCTCACCTTCAAACACCTCAAAATACAACAAACCCTTCCACAGAGGGATCAAGCTGAGCGGTAAGTCCACATTTTCTGTCAGTTATGTGAGAGACGAAGGCTGCAGCACCGACTGTGAGAGATACTCCTGGTCCTGTCAAAGTCTTTACCTTCGCTACTATCAGCAGAAAGAAAAGGTGTGGTGGAGTTAATGAATGACACAGAGAAATAAATCAGACCCTCCAGCATGATTTCAGCGAGACTCTTTATTTGAGGGTGTTAAGAGTCAAGATGCAGCAGTGCATGAAGCGAGTGAAACTGTAACAAATGTGCAGAAGAAAAAAAAACATCCTCCAGGAGACTGATTCAATCCACCAAAATCTGAACTTTAGACATTTGAAATAACGCTTTGGACTGATTTAGCTCCATATTTGGCTGCAAAAAATGATCAACCTGGACGATTTTTAGTGATCTACAAGTAACAACTGTGGTAGCTATGCATTCAACTTTGCACCGTGAATAACAGTGAAGTAATAAAAAAAAAAACACAGCAACACTTGGTCATCTTACACGTGGCAATATCATAATCTAGACAAGATTTGCTGGCTGTAAATTGAAAAAAAAAAAAAGAGCCCTGACGGACGTGCAGAATTAAAGAGCGGACAGCGTTTGTCACGACGTGGGTGATTCTCCAGGCACTTCAAATGTGGATTTTACTTGAGCCAGGATGTGAAGTGCTTCTCCTGTTTAGTGAAATTGAACAAGTGCTCTTTAAAATGACCAGTATCTGCACACTTTCTCTCAACAGAGCTCGTGTTTATTGCAGAGGAAATGTTTCTTCGCTGAGGAAAGCATAAAAAGATTTAGTAAAAGGCCACTAGTTTATATATTAAAGTTAATGAAAGTTGAGTTTGAGTCAAAGTATTTGGCCAAATTTTACAGAAAGAGTGAAATTGTTTCGAAGTAGAACATGATAAATACTTGCCCAGCGTGTAACACACACATCAGGTAGCATGGCTGTTCAAATCAGTTGATAAAATACTGTCCCTCCCCTCCTGCACAGATTCAAAAGGCTACAATAAATTACTAAAAAAAACCAAAACATAAAAACAAAGCAAAAATGGCATAAAGGACATTAGATACAGTGGTTGCCAAGAAAAGCAGCATCTTTCAAAAAGGAGTTACTCGTGGATGCTGTCAGTCCAAGTGGTGCTATGGCAGTCCAATTCAAAAGAAAGTGAAGTTAATGAGTGTTCACAAAGTCAGAAAACACACCGGTCCTTGATCCCACCAGCCAGTAGCTTCTCATCTTTGTCGTCCTCTGCTGGTCAAAGGGCTCAAATACAACCTGGAGCCACATGAGCAGACTTTTTCTCAGAGTTTGGCCTACTTAAGACCCGACAGTATCCATCCTCTTCACAAAATCAGCCTCTGCTCTATGGGCAGACTGTCCATCAGACATTTCAGCTGCTCGTCTCCCAGTTTGATTTTGTCCTCGAGCTTGCGCTGCTCGATGATGAGCGCAGACTTCATCTTGACAAAGTGCTCGTAGTCTGTGAGGCTGTCCTCCTGCAGGTAGTTAGCCAGGATGTCATAAACCACACGCTCCCGACGGTCCAGGTTCTCCTTCAGCTCCTTTGCGTCCTCGTGCTGTCGGATCAGCAGCTTCCTTTTTTCAATCAAAGTACGCTGAAGAAGAAAAACATATTTTTGAATATTTGTAAGGACACATCAAAGGTATTCTAAAATATTTCTAGCTAACTAAAAGCTAACTCACCCTCTCCTCAGGAGTAGCATCCTCCTCCAGGCTGTTGAGGGCGTTCTCCACCCTGGCCAGGCGCCCCGACAGGGACAGCAGCAGGCTCACCACTTTGTCCAAGTCTCCGACAAACATCCTGAACTTGTCGAGCTCGTTGGGCTTGCAGACCTGCTGGACTCGGGCCTCCACCTCGTCTCCCAGAGCGTTGTTGTCCAGGATGTCCTCCTGGAGACTCTCTCTGGCCTCCCGCAACACCTGGAGCTTTTTGCTGAGGCTGTCGATCAGCTCTTGCTGCATGAAAGACAGAACATGAGAAACCAAAGCTGAGATTAGTAACACTGACCTTGAAGCCATTTTCAGAAAAGGGATACATCACTCTGTTAAAGTAATGCGTTCTGTCATTTAGACTTATGTCACTTCTACATAAATGTCTCTCACGGCTGCATTCAGACATACCCATCACAGTGACAGAAACATCCACGGTACCAGCTAAGTATTTGTCATACATGCAAGATTGGACATACATGCAGTGACAAAAAGCTTAATAATGCACTAATGGACTAAAGACCGAATCTAAACTAATATCAAACTGTGCAAACAACCAAATAACCCCTTTTATTTCTATTTTTCTAAACACTGAAAATTTTGTACATGCATGATGATAATCTCAGTAACAACAGTAAAACAAAAATAATGTTACAGCCGTGATGGAGCTCAGGACTAAACTAAACAGTTCAGACTTGTGTCATGTTGAAAGTGAAGCAAAAATGTTACAAGGTTCAACCTAGTAAGATTGCAGTTGCGACTTTTACAGAAAAGAGATCAGGGTTTTATTTCAAACATGAAGGTGACATCTTCAGATGCTGTCAGATGAACAAAAAGAAGTGCAGCCTGAAAGACCTTCAGTATAAAATATTGTGACAAGTAAAGTTCACACAGTAATAGGTCGTTGGTACCTTCTTGTTGGCCAAATCAATGTCCAGTTCATCTTCAGAGTCTTCCTCCTCCTCCTCCTGCTGCTCCTGCATGTCCTTCATCTTGATAAGCAGCTCAGCTTTGGGAGCAGATGTGCTGTAATATGTAGAGCTGGTCACCATGGTGACAGCTGCTGCCATATTGTCTTCCTTTTCCCTGAATACAAACAAGTTGAGCAATAATGTTTCTCACATTACCAAACCAAAGGCAGCACAGTCTCACATGTCAAAAATGTTTTTCACTAAGTTTTAACTCCATATGCTGTCACAGTCCACAGGTCAAAAAATGTATATTAACCAGGTAAGTTAAATGGCTGCACTTTTATTTAGGCTGATTGAGAAGAATATGGCTACACAACCACAAAATCCGGGGAGTCTCGCTGTGTTTCCATGTGCACTATGTGTGGTGCTGTTCATTTGTAAGCAAAACTGTAGTGGAGACACAACTGTGTACAAAACTAATAGGCATTTTCCCTCAGTCCAGACCAAAAGGGGCAGAACTGACCTTCATCACTGATAAAAGCACGGCCATCCTTTACGTCTAGCACAGAAGCTAACTGTAAGGTATTCAGCATTTTCTTGATTATCAGTAGTGTTGTCATTTTAACCAATTCCAGACAAAACATTTAAATATTACAATGCCCTACTTTGGCTCTAATGCAGCTATTTCTCTTTATCTGTAGCCATCACTCTGTGGTTTGGTCTGTGGTTGTCCCTCCTATAGCACTATCTGATTGGTTACACACTTCAACTAACAGTCAGCGCTAAATGAGAAATGCTAAGAAGTTATCTTTTAATGAAACGTGTTTAAATTATAAATATTAAGGCACTTAAAAAAGTTCAACATGTCTACATTTTTTCATTATAACTTCAAATGTATATACTGGTTCCAAATATCAGCTATGGACCCTTAGTGTGAGGCTCACCTTTCCTCAGCAGGACGGGAGTTTGTCTGTTTATTTTGCACCTTCCTGCGCTGCTGGGCTCCCTCCAACAGCTGCTCGCCCTGAGGGAAGATACCCTCCATCAAGTCCATGGTCGTCTTCATCTTGCTCTGATCCAGAATGTCAGCTAGAGATTTATCCTTCCCCATGATGTCTCTGGCCAGCTCCTCTCTCTTCTGGTCCTCCTCCTCCAATAGTCCTGTGGTTGCAGCCGCCCTGTTGCTGCTGGGCTCATCTGTGGGCTGCGGTGGCTGCTGACTGTTGGAGCTGATGTGATCTCCTACAGTGGTCATGTATGTGTCTCTCTGGGGCATCTGAGCAGCCGGGTTGCTGTCAGGCTCCCTCTGCCGGGTGAAGGCGCAGAAGACGGAATCCTGCCCTGCAGCTCCCAGACCACCGAGTCTGGTCACACTGTGTCCCTCGGCTTCAACAGCAGGAGGGTCACTGTGCTGCAAAAACGGACAACTCTCCTTCTCTGTGATTCCCTCTGAGTGGACGATCCTGATGGGCACTTTCCTCACTGCAGGATTTTGGTTTTCTATCACATGTTCCATCCTAAAATATCAGAGACAAACAGACACAAAATCTTACAAAAAGTTTCCCACTGAATGAAGAAAATGTCCTGTTGCAGTCCTTCCAGTCATACGCCGATTTAAAGTTTCACTGCATGATGGCAACTGAGATTTTTTCCATGCCCAATGTGCTGGAATATCCAAGACATCTGGACTCCTCCCACCACTTTGGTTTCTGCTAGCTGTAATAATCCTCCTGCACAGTCATAAGTTCACTACAGATGATATCAATTAGTTCTGAATCAAGAAAATGAACAAACAGCTTCATGTTTGGGGCTTTAGAAGAACATTTTACATTTAGCAGAATTATCCCTTAACCGCAAGTGGCTTTAATAGAAATGCAGAGAATCCCTCTAATTTACTGTGGCTTGATAGCATTCACATGTTGATTCTACACAGACTGTGACTCTCAATAAGCTCCTTTGTACATGGAGCATGAAGACAGGATGAGTAGAGGAGCTACAGTAACAGGCTAGTTGAAGCAACACAGTGGCACTGAAGAGTAAACCTTTAATGAAACAAGAAAACTTTACCTGTCTTCATCCTGCAGAGAGACTGGAGGCTTGTCGCTGAGTCTCTGTGGAGAAAACTGTGGAGAAGGTGAGCGCTGCCCCTCCATGCTGGCCAGCACTGAAGGTCTGTAGGAGGAAGCCGGGGGAGAGGAGGCAGGCTGAGGATTGGATGTTGATAGATGATGTACTGCCCCTTGTCCTTTGTCCACGAGTCCTTTGCCCTGCTCAGAATCTCCCTGTGCAGAGTGGGTGGCGTCGAAGGCGGAGTTAGGCTCAGTGTTAGGAGAGCAGTGGGTGAAGACTTCACTCTGGGAACCAGTGGACTCGTGGGAGTCGACCTCTGGGCATCTGGGTGGGGGAGGCTTCTCCGGTGCAGAGGGCTTTCTCCTCGGTCCAGACGGCAGCTCGGCGTGGCTGTGGTTGTCAGGCGGAGGAGGGGGAGGCTCTGGGAGACTATGAGAAATAGATGTGGGTCTGTGGTTCACGGTGGCCGGGGCAGCTCTGTGTCTGCAGTCAAGGCTGGCTCCTGTCATGGGCGGAGGGGGCGGCGCTGGGTAATATTCAAACTCTACAGGTTTTTCTCTCACTTTACAGTCACCTGGGCCTCTGTCAGAGAACCTGAGGAATACAATAGAAAGCTTTTAATTACACAGCCAGGCAGCACGGACTATCATCTGCAGCTCAATCAAATAATACGCTGTGGGAGAGGCCTTGTTCGTCTCTCCAGCAGCCACTATGATTATGCCAGTATGACAAGACACGCGTCTCCCTCTCTTCTGCAAGCCTCCTTCCTGGTAACTGTACAGCTGGCAGCCAGAGGAGGAACATTTTAGGTCCCGCAAAGTCTGCATTGAGGAATAAATAATCCTCCAAGTGCAGAGAAGTAAGACCGGATCACTTTTTCCTGCCTGATTCAGTTTTAACTCTTTGGAGGTAAAGCTAGGCCTGAAAATGGAGGAGGTCAAACTCTGAAAACCTCAGAAGTCATTAGAGGCCTGATGGCGAACAGATTTAAACCTGCATGTGTTCTATTATTTAGCATAATTTAAGCATACAGCACAGTGAAAAGCTGTCATTAACTGAGCCACCCAGACTACACGGCAAAAAGCTTGCAAAAACAGCTCAATACTATGATTTCATGTTCGCAGATAACATCTCCATGCTGATACAAATTCAATTAGGAGCACTCGGAGAACTTTAACGCATAAATCACGCAGCTTCGACTGAAGACAAAATTGTACTGATTCTGCAGTCACAAGATAAATTATGGCGACTTGTGGACAGGCAGACGCCATAACTCAAACCTCACAATTGGAATTCTTACAAGCTGTGACAAGTTACCCAATGAACAACTGTTGCTGGAGCTCACACCCTCCCCGTGCCTCAGCTCAGCCTAGTGTGAGAAAGCTACCTTGTGGAAGCATGAAACATGATGCCGGAGAGATTAATGCAGGATCCAGGAGGAGGGATATGAGTTTCTATAGTTTACTATCATGTAAACGGTATTCAACTGATGACAGATGTTTAGGTAAAATACATTTATTCAGGGTGACTGACAAGTAATAAAATTGTCTATATGAGAAAGGATTTCTTGAGCATTATTGCCCAACACAGGTGCCCAAACAATACTATTTAGTACTATTATTCAAGGCTGATACAATACAGATTATTGGTAGGCCGATAACATTTTTAGATATATTTATTTATTCAGAATAACACGAACTCCAACACAAAACTTTGTTAAAATGCCTTTTTAATTCATTTTTTGCATATATTTTTTATTAAAACTGAATTTTTCAACCTTTTTCCTTCAGTGTTGATCACCTATTACTTGTGATGTCTAACTAATCAGATCGTGCTGTGGGCTGGACAATGCTCGAAACAGCAGAGTGACTACAGACAGAGAAGGCGAGTGCATCAGAGCCAAAGTATAGTACTTTTAAAATTTTTTTTTTTTTTTTTAATTGGTTAAAAAGTAACTAATGACGTCTGGATCTGATAATCAGCCAGGCTGAGTACACACAGCAACAAAACAACTTTTGATTGTTTTCCATCTTTACAAATGTTAAAATGTATCGCTTAGTCATCCTTAGAATTAGATTCACGTATTTGTAAGGAGTATATTAACCGACTCACCCTCTGTGATGCTTTATTCCTATCATTTCCATTGAGCAGAAGTAAAAGTGAGTGTCCTGCCTGTCTGCTGGCTCTCCGTGACAGAGGCCACCTGTTGGTGTCTCTTTACGCCTGTATCAATAACACTATCTGGGTGGAGCATGTCTCACTTAGCTCATCTCCCACACTTTTCAATGACAATAACATCCTCTGTGCTGTTGTTATAATGCAAACATGAGTGTCATATGGTGTGGCTCCTACAATGAGGTTGCTCAAGATTGGATACTCTACACCCTTCAATGAGTTTCACCTTGGAGAGTTTTGATAATGCACAAAGACTCCTGAAAAACTGGTTAGAAACCATGAAGTCATCTCGATCGCGTCACAATACGCAGTTTAAGAATGATCTTAAGTAAACAGGGAAATGTTGAAAGTACTGGTCTTCACTGCACTTCCATAAAGTTTTAACAAGAGATAAAAACGCATGCACCAGACTTTTAGTCTCTAGTTTAGTTCATGTAGCATCTTTAGTTTGGCCCTCCATCCTGCAAATACCTTCTTTCAAAACCCACACCTCCACCTTGTAACTCATGCTTTCTGTTTAAAAATGTAAAGTCTCGAATCCAATTCTAGTCAATATTTCATATATTATTTTAGAAACAATTCACTGCATTAGTTATCTCAGTGGACTTAACAGTAAGGTCAAGACAAGAATCCAAATGATTTTCATTGAACAAGCATCTGGTGACAGTGGGAATCCAAGCCAAAGTCACAGGATACATGATACAACTATTATATAGGCTGGATAGTACTATCCATGATGAGTAAGCTATACTTCATGAGTAGAATTAGTGGAGGGCCCCTTTAATTCATGAAAGCAAAGTCTGACTGTTCCAAGACTGAACACAGGTGGCTGGCCACTACTTGGCGGATAAATGGTCAAAAAAATGCAAAAAAAGAGAATGTACTGGATTTCAAAATAAATGGCAGAACACAGAGAGGAGGACAGGCACAACAGGTGACTTTAGATTAACAGTAATAATTCCACAGATGTAAAATTCATGGGGGACACGGGGATAGGTGAATTCAAATCACTTGTTTTATCATGGATGTGAAAAGCTTCCACATGCACATTTAAAGAGGTGACTTCCCCAAACATAAGAGTAAATGTGTGTTGGATAATACCAAATGAGAAATGCTGATCTACAGGACAATAAATATTTGAAAGCAATACAGAATACCTGCGTGCCTTGCTGAATTTTTTTCATTATATTTTAACTGTCACTTTGTGTGCACATTTCGCATTTTGACATTTGCTCCATGAATTGATGGAGAAAGGCCAAAGTGGTTCATAAAAAAATGATTGGAATGCAGGAAATGAAGCATCCAATGCTCAAAATTTGAGTTCAAATCAAATCTACAACCACAAGTACATGACTGTTTCTATTTGATAGGATGTTCATAAAGAGTAAATCATCAGATGATCACATGAAATCACGAGTGTTACCTTTAAAAGTGCCCATAAAACAGACACCAAGACGGCAGCTTAAATCCCCTGTGACCAGTCCTCTTTATGTAGGTTCACAGTGTTTTGAGAGCATTTAAATATATTGACAGTCCTAAGTACAATTCCAACTACAGCTGAAATAATATGTCCATACTTTCATGTACAAATCATAAGTGTAAGTTAGCCTGCAATTTGCACGTTAGATCTACCTTTTGTGATACTGTGTCCTCTCTAGCCTACATCCACTTGTTTTAAAGGACCAATCATCATCCATAATTATTTTCTTCATTGATTCAAAGACATAAAATACAGTTATGTTAGTGGCTCTGTGAGGCTGGGTGTAGCAGAGATTCGAGCTTTTGTGCAGCATGTTAACATACTCGGAATGGCAATGCAAATATCATACAAGTGACCTAACCATACTTGGTGCTGCTGAAAGCAGGCAGCAGAGGACACGTTTGATTTGTAATTTATATTCTTATTAATAGGAATAATGTTAAATAAAGGCTAAATCAAGTGTTCCACAAATGATGCATCTATCATTTTAAAACATGGTGTAGTTTGCATATTGGTTAGCATGCTAACATTTGATAAATAGCTCAAAACTTAAAGCACAGATGAAACTGATGGGAATGTCAGTTAAGTAGGTATTCAAAGTGGGGCAGTAAACAACACCAACCACCACAGAGTCACGCCATGAGCATGGATAAAAATCCAAGCATGCAGAGCAACAGATCTTACAGATGATAATGCCATGCCTTCAGGCTGGCCCCATGAACTTGGGTCCCCATTACATTCCAGTGGAGGGCTGATGGAACACTTCCTCACTGTCACAGACATGGTCAGATGCCTCGCCTACACCAGTAAGCCTCCACTAAACGACACAAAAGCGCAGCCAGAGAGACGTCTTATGTTGTCACAGCTGCGCCAAAGCAGTGCCACTGTTATGCCTTGACAGAATTATAAAGACTTCAGTGTTCCTCTACAGGCCTACTGCCCTCTTTCACAGATAAAGCTCAAGAGCAAAAACATAGCAAGATATCACACCACATATGCTGATTCAACAAAGAAAAATTATTAATTTAAAGATCAAATAGCATTCAAATTAATTAGAATTAATGACAAATAATAATACTAGAATACTCCCTCTGATATAATTTACAATTTCCCAAGAGAAGATCCCAACAGTCCAAAGCAAACATGAACATTTTTGCAGTTGTATATGGCACTTACAAAAGTAGTCCCACTACCATAGACACTGGTGTTCCAGTAGGTTGCATCAAATAAGATTTACTCACCCTGTGTCAATGCTGAGCGGTTGAGCAGGTTTACTCTCCGTCTGGGAATATTCTGTGTCAGACGTTCTTGCAGGAACTGGAATCTTCTGTAAATAAGGTTGGACAAACACAGATACACTTATGCAAAAATGTCCAAACAAAAGAGGCTTCCAGCTTTTACAGGAGCCAAATTATTGTCATTTGTTAATTATTCTCACCAGCTCATGTTGCAACTTCCTGGTTTCTCACTACTACTGAAAATAACAATCAGCGGGTTGATGCCCCTCTCTCTTCCTTAAGCTGAGGGTGTGTCGTCATGAACAAACATGGATTAATATTTGACTTGGCTTTTTCCTTTGTTGCTTTTACTTCAGTGAGTACGTTGGTCTTAATGAGGCGTAAAGCTACCAAGGCTTCATACAGCCACAACATTCAAAGTCCCTTTCCAGTCATTGAGTTAATGCCTTAAAACTAATGGCTGTGTATCAAATTTACATATTGAAAGGTCTTTTTTCCTTTTTAAAAAAATCCAGTAACTACCTCTAGAATTGCTACCTCTAGAATCCGTGGATCTATGAAGGTTTTTTAAAGTCCTCACCTGTCTCCTCCCTCCCTTTCCAAATTGGTGCAACTCAAACAAATTAACTCACCTATGAATCTGATCAAACACTGCAAAACAACTCTACGCAACACAATGGCAAGTTGTAATATTGGAGTAAGTCAGCCAGACACATTTAGTTAACAGGATTAGTTCTTTAGGTCTTCTACATATAAAACCCTTGAAATCTGAATCCATGTTTTGAGACTGTCCTCAGCAGTGTGCTCTATGCTGTTGTCTGCATATTTTTCTCATGATGTGTCCTCCATCAGATAAAAAACACCATATGCACATGCTAACAAGGTTAAGCTTTCATCAGAGAGGGGTCTATAAGTGACTAAAACCAAGTTATAAACAAGGAATCCTGCATTTTTTTCATAATTCCAATGATATTTTGAGATTACAAATATTCAGAATCTGTGCCTTACCTGTCCATACATCTCTGCTGAAGGAGATGATCGGGACCTCTCGTGGAAACAAGTAGTTTTGTCTCTCTCCTCTGGTCCTGGATCTAGTATGTTATCAGCTGACCGATAACGTCCAGAGGCCCTTTTTTCTGGAGGTTTCTTTTGTATATTCCACCTCGCCTCATACTCAGCGAACGTGCCCAGTCTTTGTTGGTCTTGGACAGACTGCTTGTGTGCTGAGTAAGGAACTCCTTGGGCCTCCTCAGCTCTGCCCTTGATTCCTTTCATTGTGTCCTCTGTTGCACTGGTGGATGCAAGGTCCTGGCCTTGGTTCTTGTTATGGCTATGAGGGGGCATGTGATTAGGGAATCCTGAAGTCCCACTTTCTTTGAGGAGTTTCTGTTGGTCTAGTGAGGAGCTAGCATTTTCACTGAGAGACAGATTTTCTTTCATTCCAACTTCATGGATTTTGTCTGGTTCAGAGAAACACCTCACCTTTTTATCTGCAGGAAAACGCTTCCGGCCACCAATGCGAGTTACCTGACCACTAGAAAGTCCTGAATTACTCATTACCAACTCTGTAACAGTTGGCAGAGGGTCTTTACGAGCTGAAGATGGGTAGTTAGGTAAGGCTTCACCTGTAGGGTGCTCCAGCAAGACAGGCTCCAAGTCTTTCCTCCTAAATGAAGTTGCCTTGAGCACCCTTGCTTGTGCTTCCTTTAGATTATCTTTGTAGGTGTTAGAGAAGGAGCCATCTGCAGAGGTTGGGGTGGTACTTTCGACAGACTTCCAGACACCCTGACCTTCTTCAGCCTCACACTCAGCACCAGGGAGGGTAGCTGCACTCTTACTCTTCTGCAGCTTTGCTTTTCTCATCTGGATTTCGTTTCTCAGTGTGGTGGCAAAACGTTCACTGCGTTTTACCTGCTTATTTTCAAGGGACTCCTCAGTGTTTGTGCCTCTTGTTTTCTCATCTTGGCCTGCGGCATCCATGGAAAGTGAGTGAAGCATCGGGGTTGCCTGGGGGCAGATCTTGTTGCTCACTTGGCTGTGATGTCTGATGTCTTGGGGCAGTTCTCTGTGCTGCAGTGGCAGAGACCTCCGTTGTTCAGACTGTCTGCTCGGAGGATAACTAATGTACTGAGCTTCTGCATTTTGCGTGTTGTGTCCTCTCTGGCCTCCCCTATCATCAGGGTTAACTTTAAGTAAAGAGGTTTCTAGTACAGTGGTAACTTGGTGTTTGCTGTATCCATTATTGTCTTTACTGTGTAAGGAGTGTTGCTGTTGTTGGGGCAGATGATACTTGACTTTAGCGACTGTCTGTGGACTGACAGAGTTCCGCTCATTCTCAGTCTGTGCCGGATCTACACCTGTCGCACTCCTCCTGTCCTCTGGTATTCCTGACAAAGACATGGACGTAGGCTGGGTGGGCTGACATGTAGTGACACAGTAGTATCGGCTAGACGCACCGCTCTCAGTGTTTTGGTCAGTGGCTGTGGAGGACAAGGAGGTGCTTAAGTTCCTTCTCTGGTTCTGGCCAAAGTGTTGAGTAGAACCGTTAGTAGGCAGTTCCTGCAAGCTACAATAGTAACCGCCTACGTTCTGTGGCTTTGGTACGGATGTAACCCAGGGCTGAGGATAAAAAGTGCTTTTGTCACTGTGGTGTCTTTGATGGTAGGGCTGGCTAACATGTGGGCCTTGCCGAACATCACTACTGGACAGGGAATACTGTTTGTTGGAGCTGAACTGGCTCTGATTAGATTTATCGGACAAAGTGTAGAAATTGTCACTGTCATTTTTCGGGGAAATGTTGTGATTGCGACGATTTTCGGAGGAAGCTTTGTGCAAATCTGGTCCTTCAGCATGAGCTATACCGAGTCCCCTTTCATGTACCTTAGTTGCAGCAAAACTATCACTGCGAGCTGGAGGAGGTGGAGGCGGAGGAGAGGGTGAAGCGGTCTTCTTTTTTTCAGGGACGTTCCAAACAGGACCATAGCTGGTACGACTTGAAGTGGAGTGGCGGGCCCCAGCTGACTCCTCGGTCTGTGGACCGTCGCTGCCTGAGCTAACTCCTGGCATCTGAAAATATGTGAGCCTGTCATCCTGTTTGAGTCCCTCAGCAGTCAGACTCTGACTGTTTCTGCCATTGTTGTGTTTTCCTCCTGCATCCCACTGACCAACTTTATAGAGCATGTTCTCTGTTGAGGCAGCATTGCTCTTGGATAGGGTGTAGTCTGGTGTTCCAGAGCTGGTGGAGAAAGAGCTGTAGGCCGAGTCTCGTTTCCCTCCTCCTAGGTGCTCCATACTGTTGTTTGACTTGGCAGGTGACAGCTGACCAGCAGGGTAAGGGTGTGACACATGTTCTAGACTGTCCATGCTGCCAAGAGAGCTGAACTGGTCGGACACTCTGCGCAGGTTTGTCTGCTCCCAGCCGCTGGAAATATCAGTCGAAGATGAACTGGAGGTTAAAAGGAAATTAGAAAGTGAGAAAAAACAAACACAGTGTTTTTCTTCTGTAAAAGCAGACATTTACCTAAAGATTGCTGTTGTTAATTAAGTTAGGAATTATGAGACCCGATTTTAACTACCACTCTATGGCAATTTCATTCAGTAACATTTAGATATAATTAACTGTAAGCATTCTGGGGACCAGGGGATACATCAACACAAGCAAACACAACCTAAAGCTTATTAATACACCTTTGAACATCATGTCGTTTTAATTAGTCTTCACAAATCCATATCTATTAAGAGGTATCACATTGCACTACATTCGCCTTATTATTTTGAGCTTACAGGACACAAAACCCAAAGCATATAATCATATATTGGTAATCAAAAGTGCTTGATGTCTAACATTCAGACTCAAGAGACAAACTTCAAGATTCCAGAGTTACCTTGCATCATATCTATTGTGCCAGACTGCTGTGGGTGGAGACTGTGTTTTGGCAGTCTCTGATTGGCTTTCATTGAACTTGGTAGAGTGCCAGGAGTGAGGCCTGCTTATGGGTTCATTCCGCCTGCAGAGAGGGCAAAAAACACACACTGGATTAGAGACCAAACCCTTATGGAAAACAGTATGTGCTTCCACATATGAATCAGTGCAACTGGAAGTTACTGCTAAAGTTAGAAATGCAGCTCAACAAGTAAAAAGAGTTTTCTTTTGTTTAAGCTTTGATGTGTTTTTCTTTTCTTTTCTTTTTTTAAATCAAAAACTTCAAATGCATTTAGTTTGATGGCTCAACCTATGTTTGTGTTGCCTGTTCCTTCATATTTATAAAAAAACATGCATAGTTTTTTTGCAGTCAGATTTCTGTTTTCATTTCTTTTTTTACTCTCTAAAATGTTAGTGCACTCCCTTAAGTGCATGGAGGATCTGGATGTTTGTGAGCAAATGCAAACTCATCCAGGAAAAGGGACTCTGAGGACAGTGGTTGGAGCCACTGATGGTCTTTCTTCGAGTGCAGTGATATAGCTCCTGTGTTGTTTGATTTATTAGAGTTGCACTTATATGCCCTGTACTTCTTTTACTGCATCTGTATGGAGTCAGTGATTTGCAACATTTTTGTTTCACTCCAACATTCACAGATGGAAACTGTTTTGGAGGGTTTCTAGTTCAGCACAAACTTTGTGCAGTTGTCAGTTATGCATAAGCAACATACCCTTTAAAGTGGTTCTTTCTGAGATGCATGTCGAACAAACATAACACATAAGCAGAAAATAACAAGCAGTAATCAAACACAATTTTATTTCGACAGAGACAGAAAATATGTCTACACATTACTGGCAGACAATGTTTTTTTGCATGCTGTACAAACGGGATGGGAACATCATTCATCTAATGACATGAACCACAAGACAATACAAAATGGCATGCCAGTGGGGGCAGGTATTAAACCACAGGAAAAGAGAGTTGCTATGAGAGGAATGAAGATGATATTATCACTACAAAAATGATTTATATGATTATGGGCACAGGCCAGACAGGAAGGAAGAAGAGGAGATGAGGAAAAGTAATACGCACTACTAATTACAATGAAGCCACAGAACCGTACCTCATGGAACTTCGCAAAATCTTCGTAAGAAAGCTTCTTGCCACATGCACGTCATTCTCTGAGGGCATTTTCTGAGCTACAATATCCACCATTTTCATATTCCTAGGTAGCAGGGGGAGGAACACACACATACTAAGAGCTTGCTGACAATAGACAGAACAAACACCAGCTGACAGATTGTTAGAAGTTTCTGCACACTGCAGCACGAGAGGGGAGATCACAAAAAGTCCCTATGACCAAGGTTCCCCAAATTTCCTGTGATCCAAATTAATTATGACACTCTTCTAATTGACAGGACGGTAGAGTATTGCTGAATTCTACAGCAGTGTAAATGGCTGCTGATATATGGTGCTCTAGCTCCCTCTCCTGGTCACAACACAGCATGCTCATGTGTTCAAATGTTAATGGATGCTGGGATAAATGAGCTCATATATGATGTACAGGACACAAAACACATCAGCAAAATTAAACAGTTTCACTCATCTCTCATTAGGCTCATTATCTTAACAGGACATTGCTGAGGTGAGCTGGCTGCGCTCAGACTTTGCCATATGGTCCCTGAGGGAACACAAGCCCAGCATGGGGCAGGGGCGGGGGGCTTAAGAGAATAGAGAATCTCTTACACAATCAGATCAGCCACCTCACCCCTCAATGCAAGCTGTCGTCTGCCTCCCAGACAGCCTTACTGGAGACTGACATAGTTTGACAGGCACACGTGACTTCAGCAGTACTTACACCTGCAGTGATACTAATAATTCAGTGCTGTGGAGGGAGACTTTCTGCTTGTATGGACAGTACATCAAGTTGCATAACACATAATAACGCACTAATAAACAAAACACTAAATCTAAACTACAGCAAGGTTATCCAACTTTTTTCTGATTACCTAAACCCTGAAAATTCTGTTCACATGCTATGATAATGTAACTATTACTTTACCAAAAGAAATACAAAAATACCCTGACAGCTGTGATGGAGCGCAGGACTCAACCTGAGGACAACTGCTACGTAACAAACAGTTTAACTGAAGCTTATAAATAGTGACGGTGTGTCACAGCTCACCTATCCAAGGTGAAGAAAAGTTCACAGTGTGACCTGCTGTTGGATCCTGATTGATTGTGTCTCCAGGTCAAAGATAATTTAAAGTTATAAGTAAATAATAAAGTTACTGCTGTTACACAGTGTGTAAATGTGCAGCCAGTCCCTGGCTTTGGAGATGCTCATATAAATCCTGTTTCTATTTGATACTGCAGGTATTTAATAAACTAAGGGCAAAGAGCTGGAAGCAAAAATTAAAATTAAATTCAGATCCCCTTAATGTTTGGATTTTGCATTACTTCAGATTCAGAGTCACCCTCTTCACAGTAGTAAAGCATTATTTCTGTTTTATTTTGTGTTTCGTAAAATTGTAAACTCAAACACTCTCAAATGCTTTTGAACCAGTACTGGTGGTCAAATGTGGGAGAAGCATTCCCTAAATCACTGCACACAATTAGAGGTACGTCGCTTTATGTGTGCCTATCTGTTAATGCCACTGCACACACTTTAGACAGACTTGCTGAGTTCAAAATGATACGGAAATGTTACTAGGTCTGCCCTGGTTCGATTATCGTTGCAAATTTGACAGAAAAGAGTGTTCATTCCGACATGAATCTGACATGTTCAGATGCCATCTAAAGGAGTGCATCTCTTAAACGGGCTTATATGACTTTTAGTAATATTTTTACATACTAGACTTTTAATAGGACTACATCATCTAAGTGTTATAATTAAATAAAACGTTAAAAACATATTATTTACAGCCTCTGTCTGCTAATATTAGTTTATCACTTTACTGCAGCTATAGTTTAGGCCCTGGTAACTACTTCTACTGAAAGGGAACTGTGAAACACTGGTGTCACAATGGTGAAGAATTTTAGACAAAGCTTTGCTTGCTTTCATTCTCAGTGAACTCAAGACTTGGCCTACAAAGCCATGAGGTCAGTAGGTCCTGCCCCCTCAGTCACCTTGTCTAAAGGCCTTCAATGATCTGATGACAAGAGGTCCAAACAACATCTTCCTTTAGATGGAGACATGAAAATGAACTCCTGGGTAAAATGAAAAACATTATATTTGAACCATTTTCTCCTTTTACAGACTGACAAATTTCAGATTGAGACAGAGATTTGGTTAAGCTCAATAAAGTGGGACAATTCCACAAAATTAATTGTGGATTAGAGTTAAGGCCTATTTAGAGGACAAAGAAAAGCCAACATGGAGCTCGGTCTTCCTTGTCTCTTCGCAGTCCGTGTTTCTGGGGCACTAGAAACTAGCCACACATGGCGCCTGCTATTGGTATGCAAATGAACCTGGTTTTATTAGGCCTATCGTCAGGGCTACAGCTGGGCCAGCACAGATATGCTAGGAAAGTGAATCAGTTGGCTGGAATGGGGGCAGGGGGAGAGACTGTTTTCTGAGTGATCAGTTTAGAGTCTGATTACACTTCAAATGTGTCCAGTACCAACCAGTCCACATTCAAAAAGAAACGCCTCAAACATACTGACAACGCTAAACAAAGAACTCATAAAACTTGCGGACAAACTAATGGTCAGTTAATTTATTATAGTTTAGGATAAGATTCACAGATGATTTTGTTTCACCGACAATCCTTTCCTCTCAAAGATTAATTTGCATTTGCTTTTTGAAATGCTAAGGCTGATCATGGTTTAACCTAAATGATGGGTGACCTCATACTGACTGATAAGACAACAACAATAACAGAGGATTAGGGTCAAAAAACTAACAAAGAAGGCCCCAATATGTTACCCAATTACTGTCTGACATATAACAAGACAAAAAACAGCAGGTATGACAGCCCTCAAACAGAGAAGTCAAAGGTTTAAACAATGAAAAGTGAATAAAATGTAGAATATTTGGACTCACCAAACATCTGGATGAATGATTTCAGAACGGATACAAAGAAAAAATGTGGTATCCCAAAGATGTTCCAATATTATTAGATTGGAATGGACAACAAAGTGAGACCAGTTGCACCCGTGTGCTGGTCAGGCGCCACATTCCATAGACACTTCAAAGACGGGCCAAAATAAAGAGACATGCAGGCTGCTGAGATCTGAGCATCATCACACGACTCTATTCCCGATCCCCTACCTCAAATCACACACTGACTGACAACTCGCACCTAAATTCAACACAAAATGGCCATTACTAAAGTTCTCCTGGCAGAATTAGTTTGAACACGGGGCAGATTTTCTTTAGGATTACTGGGGTTTTTTCCCCTGAGAGGGGGTGGAAGGGTGTACAGCGAGGGAGGAGGGCTATTGTCACAGCCAGTCCCCTTGGAGTATTCCCGTACCTTGTGTCGTCTCATTGGCTCTAAGGGGCTAATATGCTAATGATGGGATGAAATGCCGGACTCTTCTCTTCCCATCTCCCCTGTTGTGAGGCAGACATGCATTTCTACCATTACTATGGCAACAGGTTGATCTCTAGGGTGCAAGGCACCCCGTTTCCTGAAAGAATCGAGTAATGAGCATTGCAGCTGCCCAAAAAGGGAAGTCAGCAACACATGGCAAACACAACTTAGTAGCAAAAAGTACTGACTTGTTACTTCAGATTGTGCTGATTTGTGCTTGTTGAGCCAATTAAGTATGACTGACCAGCCTTTGTCATTCATTGTTTCTAATAATCTATCTGGTAGGACTGCAACTAACAATATTTTTTACTGTTGAATAATCTGTTGATTATTTTCTTGTTTAACTGATTAGTCCTTTGGTCTATAGAATGTTAAAAAAAATAAATAAATAAAAAAAAAGGTGGTCAGTGTTTCCTAAAGCCCAAGATAGTCGTCCTGAAATGTTTGGTTTTATTCACAGCCCAAAAGATATTTAGTTTGCCATCATGGAGGAACAAAAAACCCATAAATATGCACATTTATGCAGTTGAATTCAGAGAATTTTGAATTTTGACCTTTTCTCTTTTTTCCTTGCTATATAAGTTTCCCCTTTGTCAACATAGTACAATGTCAGCGGCCCTAGATTTACTAGTGTCCATCTTCTCCACTGACTTTCACAGATAAAATATGTTGACATAGCGCCTTTGGACTTTAATGCCAACTATTCATGTTTATTAGGACTTAGTTCTACACAGGAAATAATTAACAATGAAAGAGTGCCAGCTGCTGTGCCATTCGAAAGAAAAGGTCCAGTGTCTCCTTTGATTTGCAGGCTCTTAATTTTGGACAGCATGTCAAAGCACAATTAAAAGGAAAGCTGTCTAGGAAAACTTTTTCATGAAAAAACTAACTTGTTACAGTTCAGAAAATGGCCTTAATTTAAACTGATAAGTGCAAGAGAAAAAACATTCCTGCACTCCAGAGTCACAAACAAGTGTTTTTTCCTACTAACAACGTGCTCTGGCACACCAGCAAGAGGTCTGGTGACAGGCAAGAAGATTAGTGGAAAAAGATTGCAACCTAAAGCTGATAGGAAGGCAATAAAATTCACAGTCATCTATTGTGCGGGAAGCATTCAAGCATACAGTCCAAACAAGGTTTTCACTGTGAGGTAAAGCAACTGGATTATGTTTTTCACAAGTTTAACAAATGCATCTTATGTCATACGTTAATGATATATAGTAAGACAATAATCAAAACACATAAATAACATAAGACATAAATATTGCAATTCGAAAAGATGGAGAGTATATTTCTTGTATAACATCAGGCTAAATTTGTGTCAGACCACCTTCTCAAGTGTTATCTAATTTTGCTCAACATAGCTGAAATGTGCATGAAACAATTATTTCCCTGCTCCATTAGAAATAACTGTCGCTCTGTTTATTTTACTTTCTTGCTCTGGTGTCTTCGTTAGTGTTTTTTATCGCCATTAAACCCAAATATCAAACCTCAATTGAGAGTACACATGGTGACAATTAAAATTAAGAAATAGCTGGTGATTATCAGCCAGGTCAGTTCACTTAGCAAAGCAGGGCAATGACACAAAACTAAATGCAGCATCATGTACACTATTACCAGACAGAAAATGCTGAGGTTGTAAGCAGCCAATCTGCACTTTGCAGGTGAGCTGTTGGATTCCATTTGGTCCCTGAAGAGGCTCACAAAGGCCTTCTTCAGCAAACCCTACAATCAAACCAGTCATGTTTCGGGTGAGAGAGGTGAACCGTGAGCAGCATGTAATGACCAGCACATTCCTGGGCTGAGTGGCATACCAGCTGTCAAGTCACTGGCTGCCTGCACTGACCCACAACCCAGAAACACCTGGAAACCTTTTGTCTGAGGCTGAGGGTCTGAACAACATCACTGTGAGTCCTCCCTGCCCTGTGTCTTAAACGCTGTCCATTTATTATATTTCAGGTTGCACCGGGGTCATCTATGGCTAACACCATATTACTTAAAACATACAGTTGGGCCTCACAGCTGAGGAGTGAAACACACCAGATCATATTCCAAGCAACAACAAAAAAACGAGAGGATTTACTCACTTTTACCACAGAAGTGAGTACATACAAGCACAATATCACTTAAATGCTAAATGATTCCAAATTATATCACCTCATCCAACTGCAGTATGTCGAAGTTAACAAGTAGAGAAATATCTCTCATGAACAATCAAAAACATATACTTTAGAAAGATTAAGTTAAAAATTCAGAACTCTAAATAGAGACTCAATGCAACAAAAGTGAATATACACATAAGTTAGAAAACCTCTGATCATTGGTTATTTGTAGGAGAACTTTCTCATTCTTGGACCTATGGGATGTGTCTGCATGTCTGCATTATGGCTCCCTATGGAAAATATTGGTACGGTAAGTGACATAGGAAGATTACAATTAAAAAAGAGTGGAAACACAGTCACAGTCATAATCAGGTGGTGTAGAATAAGTCATAGTACCACTAATCAGAGCTGCAGTAGCATCCTCCTAAAATAATGCCAAAGCCAGTGCACTACTTGCATAATCTATTCAAGGTTAGATTAACCTTGAATAGGTTAATCAACCAGTGTCACAGAAATTGACACTGGTTTGTCAATTTCTGTGACAAACCAGTGTGAAGGACACTGTCTCATGTACCTCTACAACAATAGAGATAATAATATAATAAGCTCTATGGATGCCATCCAACAGAATCAAGTGCTTTCTCTTTGGCACAAAACTGACAGATTAAACATTCCTAAAGAATGTGAAAACAGGCATACATAATGAATACAGGAGGGCACATTCTTTGGTCTGATGACACCAAGATAAATTTATTCAGCTCAGGTCGTGTCCTCTATGTATGGAGTTAACCTGGCCAGGGCTACCATAGTTATTACACAGTCCTGGCAGTGAAGTATGGAGGTGGGAGTATGATGATATGGGGCTGCTTTGAGTGCAAAAGGTGTTGGTGTGACAACATTTATGGATATTACCATGAATGCCTGTGGATATACCAAAATACTGTCTGACTCAATGACTCCCAGACTGCAGACGCTTGGCAGATGAAAATTATTCCAGCATGATAATGATCCAAAACACCAAGATTCTAAAGAAGGAAAATGGGAAAACTATGGCCTGGCCATAGTAAATCTTGAATCTAATAGAAAACCTTTGGAGCGTTTCCAACAGAAAGGTGGAGCATCAAAACCCCATCAGAAACAGCTACAAAAAAATACCATCAGAATGGCAGAGCTTTTGAATCCTTTGGCATTTAAGTAATATTGTACAGAGGTGAACTTCTTCTACACACTGTACATAATAACAATGAAATACTGTGGACAGGAAAGATTATCCAACCACAAACAACCTATAAAAGTGTCAAATATGATATAATAGTACAAGCAAACATGTACAAAACTGTCAAAACAGTTGTAAGGTATGAGCAGCTACTAAATGTTTATGCAATGTCAGCCACGACCTCCTCTGACTTAAGTCCCCTGAGGGTGATGTTCCCCGTAAAAACTCTTAACAGGTAGTATGTAATGACAGAATGTTTCTAATAATGAACACGAGAGACAAACACTGCAAAAGATGGTGAAGATGTTACAGTGACAAACATATTGGTGAAAACAGCATAAACCATAGGCCTGACCAAAAAGACAAAAGGTATTTTTTCCAATAACAATAATTGCATAAATAAAACATTCTCCAAAACACTCACATCCAACCTTGAAAAACATACATAACTTATATTATGCTCACCAAGAAATAACATGTCTTCAGAAAATCCAGTTCAAAACAAGTATATTTTTTATTAGACTGTATGGTTTGAAAAAACATCCTGTAAAACAAGAAAAATGTACTTCAATGACTCGTACCAACGGAGGTTGGCATTGGAACAAACCAAAAAGGACCAGAGGGGTGCAGTTAAGCCCAAGAAACACTGAACTCTCTAAACTATGATTTTAAGAAATCTACTTAAAACAAGAATTCACTGCACAGCATTCCAAACATACTACCTAGGCTTATTTAGAAAGACAAAGCACAGTAAATGTAAGCCACCGCACTGCAACCCCTGCTGAATGCTTACACTGTAACTGAGGCCCGAAAGCTTTTCCAGGTATAATTAGATTGTGCACCAAAACTGTGCACAACCTTCACTCATCTAAAACAGCCATGTACATGTATAATGCTACTGGACACTGCTTTTTTGATGCTACAACAACTATCAGAAAGAAGCACAGAAGTAATATTTTTATGCAATAGAAAACTTCTCTTCAAGTAAAAAATAATGAGGCTGGTTTACGATTGCGGTACTTCTGTAACAATGCCAGAAGGGGGAAACCAAATGCCACAACAAACTTCAAGCCGCATGTTGTACAGTTTAATGATTCACTCCGCAGTTAGTTGCATGTACAGCAAACGCCTTCAGCGAGAGCTAAGCAAGGCCATCCAGACTGCAGGGGTCCTTGTGGGGAATGTAATCATAACTGCCCCAAACTGCTAAAGTAGACAAAGCAATGTCAACACATTATGGGAAAATAGGTTAAGTCTGGTGATCATCACTGTAATATACAACCGTTCAAGGCCACATGGAGTTAAGTTAGTGCTACAAGTGGTCTGTTTTTGTGAACTCCAGCTGTGAAACTGTTTTTTTCCTTTCTCTCATTAAAGTTACAGTTGATCAAAGGACATGAGCTAATAATATTAGGACTGAAGTGTACAGGTAGACTGGTCGATTGTTAGTCAATATGCTCTCTTCCTGTCAACTTCTCGTGGGTCTCACAATCTGCAGTGTTACTTCATAAGGAAAAATTGCAACAACAGTTGCCCTCCTAGATTAATCCATTATTTCTGACAACATGAATTATAGAATATTTGTGAATGCCACCACTTTTTCACAACTTTGAACTGGCCTAGCCCAATGGGGACTGCTAATTCTAACTTATTTATTATTTACTTGGGGTTGCCTCCAAACAGACTGATACCATGTCAAAGAAGATTGGCAAAAAGTTGAGTGTAAACTTTCCAAACAGCAGTTTGCATATCACAGCTCAAGAACCAACATGGCATATCATCTAAAAACATCAAGCTGATTTGTCTGTGTTTTATTCCTTAACAGTTCTTGTGCTGGGATTACCAGTTGATATAGTTCTATTTTAAGAAATCATAAGCATCTGGACTGGTGCACACTGGTCTCCAAAGAGTGTGTTTATATCATTGCAGGATAAAACAACCAGTTAAATATGATTTAATATGCTACAAATACTTAAAAAAATATTTATTTAGCCTCATTGGGCTAGCAGGAAGAGTACATAAACAATCAACTGACTGTCTGAAGAGTAAGTAAGATTTCAGTCGACCAAGATTTTCTGATTACTGACTACAGCCCTAATCCATATACAGCTTGGTGGCATATTACTAACTAAAGTACAGTCCAATTTAGAATTTGCTGAATTCTGCATTGTGTGTGTTGATGTGAGGCAATTACAGTGTTTGACTGTATGCAGTAGTTAGTGCTGGCAAGTTTTAAACAAATTGTGCATCTAATGTGCAATTAAGCTATACCTCACTCCCTAATTTAGGTTTTGACACATGCATCAGTTTAACAAAGTAAAATCCACAATGCAGTTATCTGTAAAGAAAAAAAAGTCACTTAGCATACTGAAGTTGCAGCACAGAGTGTACAGTGGTTCTGTTGAGGCATGTGCAAAGATGCTTTTCCCACACATAACCACACCTATCTGTTCTCTATGTCATTTGTGACAAGCCTCTCCCCTTCCACTCTTCTAGATGACATTTCTCCAACTATTTCACATTAGTCACTGCATGCAAAGTACATGACTCGCTAAATCAAGCTCCTCCCTTCTGCTGTCTGTAAAGAGACCACACCTGTAGACAAGAAGCAGGTTCTGACAGCTTTCTGATCTCCATTCAACAATCCAACATTATCCCAGAGATGAAAAGTAAGGTGTTCAAGACTGACACCTCACATGCACAGGCACAGATTGAGCTCTAAGCAAACATCAGGGCTCTATGCGGGTACAAGTAGTGGTGTGGAAAGCTACACTATAAAACATTTCCAAACCTCAACACTAGTTTTCGACACAACATGCAGTCCGCAGTTGGATGAAAAGTAGAAGAAAAGGGGCTGGAATTGAAGCTTTGAGGTTCTGTAATGAGCCACTATCACTCTGCTGTAGTCTAAATCAGACACAGACTTGTTATTGTGGCCTTGGAAAATGAGTGACTGGAGATGCTATTTGAGACAGTCAGAACAAAGCAAATTCTTCAACATAGACGAGCAGAAGGAACTATGAGTCCCGTGAGACTGAAAGTCTGTGTAAAATGTAATATGAACAATAAGAGTTGTCCTTGTAAGGAAATGTCTTTCTCCATTTGGAAGCAACAGCATACTGAAATGACAATACCCAGATCCTTTACTCATGCCTCCAGCTCTTCTGTAGCTTATTCTATCCAGGATTTATTCCCCATTCTGTCCCCGTTTGGGAAAAATACCAGCCCCAGATCATGTGTAAAAAGAAATACCGTTGCCAGTTAGCTAGCAAGTAAGATAACTGGGAAATATTTAGAAATATTACATGTCAGTCCTTTTTAAGACAATTACATGTCTAATGTCACTCTTGATATCTATGTTAGAATCAGACAAGAGAAATTTCAGTCAAAACACACTCAGTTACTATTTTTTAAATATACCTGACTCAAGTTAATACATAGTCCTGCATAAAACAGGTGTTCATGCAACTTTACAATCATTTTACTGGACATAGTTTATTGTGCTATGTAAGCGTATTGCATTTTGCGCTGCATTAGAAATCAAATTACAAAATTAACGAACGAAACTACAGTTTCTAATGTCTTTTATACCAAAGTCCTCCCATTTCTTTTCCTGTAAAATATTAAAATATTTTTGACGACTAATTTTGAACGCAGGGTGTTTACATGTATAAATGTCCTCGACTTAGGGCAGTTAGTTTACCCTGACTGAGGTGTGCATATGTTGGCAAAATCTTTGTTTACATTTGCAAAGAATGTGGTTGACATGTGATGTATGAATTCCGTCACCTTTCTGTGAAAATGCAGTTGAGGAAAGTTAAGGTGTAGTCTTCTAGCTCCAGCTCCAGCTTTGTATCTCCATGCAGCTCTTGAAATTTTGCAGTTAAGTGTAACTTTAGTGGCTTAAAACCTATTTTGGGTTTAAGTATTAACATAATAATAAAGGTATTATTTAGATTCACTCAGGTAATCTCCTTTATCACAAACTTGTGGGTGTGTTTTAACAGGTTTGACTGACAGTGGCTTGGAAAAATAAAGAAACAGTCACACAACTGCCAACAATTTGTGATTCAAAGTACACTGAACTCTGATTGGTGCACAGAAGCATATGACATCACATTTTACAACAGAGTCTCGCCCACTTCAAACAAGCGGGATGGTGTGAATGGACAGTTACAGTTACAGGTTGTGCAACTCACCGAGGTAGCCGAAGGCCTAAAAAAACTTACTACATTTTTTTCCACAAACAAGCAGGGTAATTGCTTATACTACAAAAATCTTATGAAAAACTTATGTCCCTATGCAATTCCTTGTGAGTATTATCAAAAGTAGTAATAAAAATTTCTTTTTCTAGTCTTTCATTAATATTATTAGTCTTTCTTTTGAAGTTTTAGCTTTTAGGTGTTAAGTTTGTTCACCAAATCCCATAGCTTATTCCTGTAATATTAATGTAGGCTAAGGATCAAGGTTTCCTAAAACAAATGCAAAAACAATGGAGCCCAAAAAACAAATTAATTCAAATATGACATAACAACTATGACTAAATGACTGGCATACATCCTCCCTCTCTCACAATTACATATGATGTAATACTGTAATATTAATGCAGACCTGAAAGGCAAATTAATAGGCTTCCATTAGGTAACTGTAAAGAAGGTTTTAATACTAATTCACTGGTCACATGACCCAAATCTAGCAGGTCATAGTTGTCTGCCAAGAGCCTTCTGGGAAAAGTAGTTATACAGATGAAAATAAAGGACCCTGTCACATGAAGTAACTACAACACTTCTAAGTCCTTGCTATGTGGGAAACCATTGCTGAGAGTATGAATTTAATTGAAAAAAATCTTTTTTCAAGGCATTTGAGTTTTGAATATATATTCTATGAAGTCTGTGAGTTCATATGTATTCCTGCATTATGCTAAGAACAGCATAGGTCATCAAATGAAGACAGATTGCTTGAGACACTAAAACATCCTTGTTTCCAAATCCTAGAATAAACATGTCTATTGAGAGTAAAACACAATAAGTGAGACTCACAGCCTCGTCCTTGTGGAGAGATAAATGGTGAGTGAACTTCCTTGTACGTTAGGATTAGTTCAGGGATTACGTTATGATATGATACAATACAGAAAGAAACGCAGACGGCAAAGAGAGACAATGAGACTAGTGTTTCACAATATAACAAGGCCATTTGTAAGAAGGCATCTCGGACTCAACTGACAAATGATTCACCAGTTAAACAAGATATGAATACTAAACAATACGAAAGAGTCAGTAAGGCACAAGGACCTGATTTCAGCAAAAACAGAGAACGTGATTATATCTTGTGGGCTTACTGTTCATCAACAATCTGTTCTCTGGGCAAGGAGAAAGGGTAGAGAGTGTGGTGTAAGTGCTGCTATCAGAAAAAAACAATGCAAACTAGAAAGACTTATCAAAGAGGGTGTGAGATCAGCTGACGATGAGGTGCACTGCAGGGGTAAAAAAAAAAAAAAAACTAAACCTCAGTGCCATAAAGTGAAGTTTGCATAATAACTTTCCCTTGTCCTTGTCACACCTGCCTGGGATCTAACAGATAAATGATGATGTCATCCACAAGCTCTCTTCCTTGTTTCAATTCCTTCGTCATGACAAACTGTTACAACCTGGCAAAACAGGACCGGCCAGCTACCAAGAGCTTGACGGTGACAACTTAGAAAACCCAGAAAGTGCAGACTGGGTTACAGACACACAGCTGCCAGGGCCAGGATCCTCCATCTCCACTCCTCTGTCACCTTGGTTTGTTGGAGATGTTACCACGGTGACCTGTTAGGCTAAAAGGGGTGGTGACGGCAGCAGATGCAGGAGGAGGGGGCACAGGAGGGGATTGACTGAGGATTGGTTACCTACCTTTTCACCACCAGACTGAGGGTCTTGTGGGAGCCTTTCACGAGGCAGATTGCCTCCTGTCTGTAGCCACTCAGGGGAATCTCGTTGATGTTGACAAGCTCGTCTCCCACCTGGAGACTCACAGCTGCTGCCTTGCTGCCCTCCTCCACCTGGAACATAAACACAACAGATGGAAAACTGAGAAATACAGTTGTTTTTGTTAACAGATACTTAAATATTTCAGTATGCCAACTACTGGCAATGAGAAGCCATGATACACAACACTCTAGCAGTCTTAAGCTATATCAGTAGGTCTTCCAGTCTTGTTGTTTTTCATAAAGCTTCCCACACACAGCTTGTTTCAATAACACCAATATGACTCAGGTAATAGAGCGGATTGTCCACTAATCACAAGGTTGGCGGTTTGTGTCCTTGGGCAAGACACTGAACTTAAAGTTGCTTCCAATGGCAGACAAGCACTTGACTCCAGAAACATCAATGCTACCATTCTATTTGAATGAATAACACCAGAGGATGACATATGTTTGTATGCTCACATCCATAACATGGCAAAGATGCTGCAAATAATTTTTTATTATTAATTTTTAAATTATATATTTTTTAGAATGGCCACCAGCTATTGCTGTAGACAAGATAAACCGATCAGCCATAACATACAGCCAGATGCCTAATATTGTGTAGGTCCCCCTCGTGCCCCCAAAACACCAGTGTAGAGGTGTGCTGTGGTGTGTGACACCGGGATGTTGGAAATAAATCCATTGGCTCTCATGTGTTTTAGGGTGATGCCTTGGAGGACCGGACAATGCCTTAGGAACTTTGTCGTGTTCTTTCAGCTGTTCCTGAGTAATTTTTGTAGAGTACCAGGGTGAACTGTCCTAGTGCAAGGGGCCTCTGCTGTCTGGGAGTGCTATGTGCTTGGTCTGGAACAATGTTTAGGTGGGTGGTACTTGTCAAAGTAACATCCACATGAATGCCAGGACACAAGGTTTCCCAGAGGAACACTGCATTGTACCAAAATGATCAGTGGTATTCACTTCACCTGTCAGTGTTTTTAATGTTGTGGCTGATCGGTGTACAATTTAACAGTGGGTGCCAACTTGACTTATTATTCCCAAGAGGCTCCCACCACTGTGTTGTTAAAGAGAGTAAGAAACCTCATACAACCTCAACTGGGAGCTACTAACCGCTTCCCAGTACACTAGTGATAAGTGAAACCCTGGTATTTACTGAAGATTTTGAGACTTAGTGTGGTGTTGATTCTTCTAATGTGACCTTATATGGTATATCTAATGCGTAAAAGAAATAAGCCTGCAACTAACAAATTTTATATCAATTATATTGATGTTTTTTCAATTAATGGACAAACAGTTGTAAAAAAAATACAAAAATGAAGTCTGCAAGACATTTTCAAAATTAAATTAGCAAACCTTTCAGATCTGAACTGTAATCTCACTGTAAATTGCTCTATAATAAAGTCTTTATAGCCTTCCTACTTATTATGTTAGACTTTCAGATTTTTTAAGTTGTAAATTAAACATTACTACCACTGTTAGTGGTCAAGCCAAGTGACCAACCAACATTTTTTCATGTCGTTTTTAAAATGAAAACCCTAAAGCATACTTTGAGAGCTGTCCGTTATATTGGAAACACCAGCTCGTGAAGCATTTTGCTGTCATTAAAGCCAGAGCTAAGTGTTGGTGTCCTTCCTGTCTAACAGCAAATTACTGTTGTCTAGTGCAGCATTGTAGAAACCTAGGAATTAATCTGCTATTGCAACTGATGGAAAAGAGTAATAATAATGATAATAGTACCTTCATTTTGGGTGAGATATTCCCTAAACAGTAAGCAATGTTGACAACAACATGGCCAACCAACCAAACTGACACATGTAATCAGTTTTATATTTATTCTGTGCAAACATAAGGCTTCTGCTAAACTCTGTAATGTTACTTGTTTTTATGTTTTTTTGACAAGCTGAAACATAGCTTAAATAACTAACTGAAACACAAATAAAATAAACTAATTTTGTTGCTATCAATTACAAAACCATTTAGCCTATCAGAGAAAGTTATTTTGTAATTGTACAACTAATGCTCATCATAAACTTCCCTCTCAGTTTTGTGTTAGAGATAAATGTGGAATAATGTGAAATACATTAATAAATATGAACTCTGTCTCACTGCTATTAAAACTTTATGGCAGCTGAGTTATCAAACCAAGCAAAACATAGCTACAAAGTTAACTGCTTGATGGTTACGTATAAAAAAAAATCTCCTGATGAAGCACAGTAGATTTTATAGTGCAACAGTGACAACAGACACACCACACTGTTTACCAAAATTAACAGCAGGTAGGCCAGCTTCTAAAGACAAG
Source organism: Dascyllus trimaculatus (assembly GCA_024666655.1). Taxonomy (NCBI): domain Eukaryota; kingdom Metazoa; phylum Chordata; class Actinopteri; family Pomacentridae; genus Dascyllus; species Dascyllus trimaculatus. The sequence continues at coordinate 21,647,574 of CM045446.1, forward strand.
AATCAAAGGCTGTAAAATACTTCAAAAAGCTGCTGTACAAGCCAGTGGCATGATGTAAAAACAAACTGCATTGTGTTTGTTTGAGGGCAGACACCTGGAATAACAAAAGGGATGTGCAGTGAACAGTGCAGTGAACTCAGTAACTGCTAGTGTTGCTTTATCTCCAGAGAACTCACACTGACACCAGGGCTGACTCCAGACAGAAGATATTAAACTGACAGAACCACAGCTACAGCAGGAGGCTCTTCAGTGGGAGAAATAGCGTGGTTAAGGTCAGAGCTGTCCTCACACTGACGCACAAAGTCAGATATGAGAGGTGCAAGACAGCACAGCTCAGTGTGCAAAGAAAAGCAGCGAGAACTAGCTTGGCACTTGGCACATTAACACACGAAAGCCAAGCTCTGCAGCTGATTATCAGCTCTCCACTCAACCTGTGAGAAGGGGGACTGTATGACTCAACTGCACAAGTATGTGTAGGTTTACAGACCATTACGTCTTATATGGCCTTTATCCTCAGCACAGAAAACCAGAGGCCCAGATAGCACTAATCATACTGTGGCCTCTTTTCATTTTTCTATAATGCAGGGTTAAGGCAGGGTGGACTGAGGAGTTTTATGCTGGCTGGCAAGATTCCTGAGCTGCTCCTGATATGGTAGTGTATTTTGTTGAGAGCCTGATACATTTTACTGTGAGTTACAGTGTTTAAAATGGAAACAAAACAACCCAGTTTGACTGCAACTGGAGAACAATTCTCACTGGAAAAAGCAGTTTGAAAACTTTTAACCGAGAAATAGAAAGAATAACTGGTGCTACTAACTTGAGCCTAACTGATTATCTTTCACAAGGATAAGTTAGTGGGTGTGGGTTATGCAAGATATGAGTAGACGAAAATGAATTTTTCTGGGCAGATACTGATACCAATTTTTAGTAATCGAGAGACTGATATAAGATATTTGGAATGTATGAATATTTATAGGAAAAATGAAAATTGTTAGGGTCAAAATTTAGAGTAACAGAAACTCTGACATAAAACTATGTAACCATCAGACCGTGCTGTAGGTGGGACATTGCTCGAGACACCAGAAAGCATCAGAGCCAAAGTAATGCATTTTTAAATTAATTGAAAATCTGGTACACCAGTAACCTAAAAAATGCTAAATATCACATCTGATAATCAGCTAGGCTAATAATCAATTGACCCATAATGCCAGTCTGAGTGGCTCTCTTCTTCTGTCTCTGTCCCCAGGCCCACAGGTTCCTACTGAAGACAAACAAAATGAGTAGGGGTCAACCAATGATCAGACCCAATATTCAGCTTTTTTGATGTTTTATCCAACTCCCCAAATAAAATACATTATTTAAAAAGGCACTTTTGGCTATGAAGCAGCCGCCTCAATAGTCACTATTCTGTGGTCTCGAGCAATTTCCTGCCAACAGCACTGTGTCATTGGTTACATGTCATAACAGCCTATCAACACTAAAGAAACATTTTTAATTAATGATGTTTAAAACATAACTTAAAAAAGGCATTTCAAGTGAATTTCCCTTCGGGATGAATAAAGTCTCTCTCTCTCTCTCTTTATCTATCCATCTATCTATCCATCTAAGTGTTTGGTGGTAGAATTTGTTGCATTCTAAATTCTGACACCAAGATTGTCATTTTTACAGCTAATGTATATTGGTTCAAAAATACTGGCTAGTTCTTGTCAGTTTTTGGGCAACGATAAAGCTCTAAAGGCTATACCGAATATACTGAAATGCTCATTGTTGGCTTTAGCGGTGAATACAAATATCACCAGTCATTTTGCAACACTGTGGGAAAGTAAAAATGTGTAGTTAAGTGTGGTTCTGATGGCTCAATTGGCTTGGGAACAGAGAAAAAGTGAAGTTTTATTGATATTTAAAAGCTTTTCACATCAGTAGTGCTTTACAGTGTTGGATGCAGATGAGGCTGCTGTGCAAAATCCTGTCATTTTTGGGTGGCTTAAAGACGCTTTTGTACATCAGGCGGTGAATGTGTATAGTAGGTAGTGCAGACAGGAATTGTAAAGTCTACAATGAAAGAATGAGAGGAAGCAAACTAGTGCAGGAAAAGAGGAAAGACAATGTGAACTACTCTCATTAGTACAACCAAGTCTTTCTGCACATTTTTATGAGCTCAAAAAAGCCGCTCCATCAACTGTTTTCTATAAACTGCTTTACATAGAATACATACAAAAGAAATATGCCTTTCCTTTAATTTGATACAATGTAATGGAAAACATGGCTCAACAAGAACAAAATATCTAAACAAAAATGTAAATAACACCAAGAAGCACCACAAAAAGGGCAAATATAGCTAACATTCATACAACATGAAGGCAGGAGATTCACACTGCTTTTCCACACATATTTCACCGTAGAATCCCCATCAGCATGAGCCATACCACGTCCTTTGTTTACCATCTTCCTTCAGGCTACAATCAGTCCAACTGCAGCCATCCTGGATTCCTGTGTATCCTCAAAAATAGCTGCATGTCCCTCTGTGGGTCATGAAGGGAAGGATGTGGTGGTGAAGAGGGCAAGGAATGTGTCTTTTCTGCTGACAGATGTCCTGTGCAGCGAGCTGACAGGGCACTGAACCCAGACTTTATGTATGGTTTTTTAAGCACTGCCTTCACACATCATTGACAATGTTCATTGTAGTTTGACATGGCACCAGAAACCACATAAACAACCTCAAACAAAGCTGACCTTTTCTCAACTTTCGTTTTTTTTAGTTCAGTAGCATCTGTCTCTGTAGCTGGAGACAGAAAGAAGTTATAAACATCTGTAACTTTTGCAAAGTTCTCATTACATTTGGATGCAACAAGCATTTGCCATGCTAACCTTCACATCTGTGAAACAACTATTGACATGATTCTTTTACCGATTCCTAAATTTCTTAAGAAAACAGTTGATTTAAAGTGGTTTTCTACAGCTTTTTACTCGTAATCAACTGCTCGTTACAGCCTACCAAAACACCACTGGAAAAGTTCATCAGAACTAGAGATAGACCATTTAACCGTTGGTTGATAACTAGGTCAATAAAATACCATTTAGAGATAATCAGCATCAGTGAATTCAAATCAACAGTCAACAGGTATTTCACAAGGCCAGTGAACAAAAAGTGAAAGGAGAATCTACAGCGGAGGCAGCCTTGTTAGTGTAGTTCTACCTGTTGTGTCAATGTGACGAGGAACAGTTGGAAATGTGCTGTATGTAATGTTACTTGAGAGAAAACGGCAAAACTCAAATTCCTAGCTTTCAAAGCTCATATAAAAAATTGCCCACTCTTTCTGGCTGTATAATTAGATTGATTCTGGTCTTTTAGTAAGGAATGGTTTTTAAATTAGTAATCTAGCAAGCTTTCAACTAGCTAAACTTGTGGTCAGTACTTGAAAAACTATTGTATAGGCATCCACTGTCTCCATTCCTACTCCTACTGAGCTGTGTAAATATTGTAATCAGATTTTTGAATTGGGATGGTTGTGGAACAGCAAGCAAGTACAACTGTTAGGCCTAGATAACACAGAACCTTATATTGACATGCTGAAAGCACAGCTCTTCACTATAAGCACTACTGAAGATCCATTAATATGTGGCTAAGCTGTTAAATACTATCGCTGCTAAAAAATCAGCAACAACAGCATAACAGCATTTTATATTTGCTATTGGCTGAACAGCTTTCTCAATAATTGGCATTGGTCCATGGTCAACCAATAATCACAACAGTATTGTCTCCTTTCAAATGACATATACTCGCCTGATCATGGTAAAGTATTGCCTATAGCAGCTTTAAAGCAGGTAGGACATACATAGAAAAACTAATGCCTGACCATTTCTACCCACGTTACCATATGATTAGCAAGGTAACAAACTCTCAATACATCTTTGGAGCTCATTAATGTGTGTCCATGCAACTGAGTTACCAAAACTGTCAAGTACCCGGAACTGAATGATTAATCAAATTCGTGCTCAGTCTTTCATCGGACGGGTTCTAAATGTTGTTTATATAAGGCCAAACAGCTCCATCAGGAGCACATACTGTTCTGTTCCGTCTTCTCTGACCAATCAATAATTCTTCCAGCATTCCATGTTCAAACCTCCAAAATCCCAACTTCCACATACAGAAAACTATCTGTTTGAAGCCTCATACCTCACATGAGCCTTTTTCCTATTCGCTATAAATCATCTTTTTTCAAGAGGTTGAGCAATCCTGGGGTAGTCAAATCTTGCCCACAATGCTGTCACACAAAGAATTTAATAATTGGTAAAACCTGTTTACCTCCAGGTGGTTTATCACAGTGTGTAAGAACAGAGATATTTTTAGAGTGAGTCTGGCAGTGCTTCTTTAAGAGCAAATAATATTTTGTTCCATATAAAATTTGATCCTGGCAGAGGAAACATATGTACACGCTGCATGCCCAGCTGTCTTGTGTAAAACAGGATTATTTAAGTTTACTGAGACTAAGAACTTTAAGTCCATGAAGACCTTGAGCATAACCTGAGCTATGAGAGGAATGTCAAGAATTTTAATTAGATCCAGGATATTTTTTAACCAATAATCTAAACCTGTCATCAAACTGTGGGCCCTTTTTATTATCTTTAATTGAAACGACCTGAGAGAATGCATAGAAGTGAGAAAACAGCCAAGAACATTATTGATTTAGGCAGACAAATGTACGGTGCATGTTCCTCCGGTTAATACATAAAATGCAGACATTCTTGCCAAGACCAAACTGTGTGCTCACTGCTTACTACTCACAATTTTTACAAGAAAAATCGTGGACACATTTGTAATCCATTCCAAGCAGATGATTTTAAAGAGATGTGTAGCTGTAAAAACAGTCGGGAAATCATCTGACTCAAGTGGTCATTAAACAGTAAGATGGAAAAGCAATATTTAGTAGCCTTACTTGTATATCTTACAATGTTTCTCAGAAGAACAGCACAAAGACAGACCTTTATTGCAAAATAGAAAATATTTCATGTGAGATCAAATCTAACAACTACTATGAACAGACTCTAGTTCCTGTTTTATTGTCAGAACAGGACAGAATTGCTAAAACAGCACTCAAAAATAGGACACAGCGCACACAAAGGTGTAAGAACAGTTAATACTTGTATTTAAAAAATTGGGCAGATAAAGAGCAAAGTGCACAAAGCTTACACTGTGGGTACCACTGTGTCTGCAGTATGTCCACATATTTATGTCATTAGACAGACAAATGGTGGACATAAGAGGCCTTAAACACTTTTTTCTATCAAACAGACAGAAACCTGTAGATATACCGCAAGAGGAATTGCAGGTCTACTTGCATCTTTATCTAGCTAACACAAATAATTCAACGACACACCTTTATAAATCAGTAGCTATAATCTCCGAGCTGCTCCAAAAGACAACAGGCCTGACTTAATTTATCCCATCATGCCATTCCAACGGGCTTCAGGCTGTCACAGATAATTCACTACATCTAGAAAATCAAACAAAGCTCCAACATTCCTCCCCTGCTCCTGGTACCACAAGCTACCCTCCGAACTGAAACTTAACCCGGCACTGAAGTATGAGAAAGCAAAAGTCCAGGTGAGATCTAATAATGCACACCACAGACTAAGTGACAGCAAACTAAACTCTGCGGCATTTTAAAAGACAGCTTGACAAACACGTCTTAAGTCTAGTCCATAACTAAATTACTTTATGAGATTACTGTAACTATTCTGTAAACGCCAGCAAGGAAAACTCTGGAAAAACCATTGGATATTATATCAAAGTAATGTAATTATACAGAAGGAAAGTTGATAGTAAAAAGTTGCCAAAAGTTTTTGAGGGGTTAACATCTCACCATCTGATGCCAGTAGCTCCACTTTAGTTGGTCCTTGCAGTACAGGTGTTGGTATTCAGTAACAAAACATTAACAATTAAAATTTGTCAATGTCAAACCAAACAACTGCAGCCCAGCTGGACAATGGTTTACCCCTCACAGTTCAGCAATGTGACCTTGCCATTTAATCTTACAGCTTAAAGACTTAAAATGTTCAGAATTCTAGTCATTTAAATCACATGCTTGCAAAACCGACGGTAATGAGGTGACGATGGTTAAAACTGTACCGCTCTGAGCCCCAACGATGAAGTTTCGCCCATCTGTAATGAACTTTGGACCCCTTTTGGGTCAATACAGAAATGGCAAAAAAAATCAAGCAGGGACGCAGCTGCGGGACAAACAGGTGCTGGTAGTTTAACGTACCAAATTAACTAGCAAGGTCTTTTGTAGTAAATCATTACACAGTCAACAGAGAAGTGAGGTTACAGTGGGATTTCAGAGCTGATTGGGTAGCAGTGCGGTTAGGTAATCTCCTTCTCATGGGCACTGCATGGGTCATAACACCTATCTAATGAAAGGCATGGCATACAAGTATTATGAGCTATATTGCAGTTTTTTAATGTTTATATCTTGGAAGTATAACTTATTTCACTACAGATTCTGTCAAATGTGTCTAATGATTTGGAAACATGCTTGGACTGACAGATCACATGTGAAAAGATACATTTAAGGCTATCTTCTTAGAGTAGCTCCATGTCTACTGCATACTACATGCATATTACCAACGGTCTAAGATTGCACCTGGGTAAAGTTCAGTTAAATGATAAGATAAGCCTGCAAACATGCTTACTATAATAATGCTAACATTAACAGGGTGCATGATAATATTATTAATATCACTGGTATCGGAGGACAAAATATCAGCATAATGCAGACAATGTCAGTCAGGCTTAAAGTTTACAGTTTTTTGGAAAATATTACAACACACCAAAAGTAGCATGTTTTGCATTTGATATGAATTAGATTTTTTTTTGTTTTGCTGAGTGATTATGTAAATTTGAAAAGCACGGGTTTTATTTCTGCAACTGCCAGCAAGTCATCGTGGTAAGAGAAGGAACAATAATATGTTCAATCAGTGGTATCAGCAATTGGCCAAAATGAATTGGAAACTATAGGATACTGGCAAGAATCTGACATTGATATCCTTACCAATTACATTAAAACAGAAAGTATAACTGAAGCTGATGGCAATGTGATTAGTTTGGTGAGTTTTTTAGTCATAGTATTGGACAAAGTGAAATTCTGACCTGATGGTGGCACTATATAAAAAGTCAAGAAATCTCTGAAGTCATTATCTGGAAACCATGAAGGTCTGCACTACTTCAATTAATCTTGTAGATGTTGAGATATTTCACTGGAAACTGTAAAATATCTGTGTAAAAGGTCATCAATATACATTTCCCTGTAGCACCACCATAACATTCTATGACAATTCACTCTTTAGTTGCTATTATAGTAGAGTTTAAACTGAACTACCAACAAAGAGGCTGGAATGTATTCCACTAGCATGGCAACGAACAATCAGCTCATATTTGTGTGTGTTTACAGTAATACAATTAGCCTCACATCATCCCCTTTCTCCATGTTTCATGTTATTCTCTTGTATCACACAAGAAAAATGCACAGCAACATGTCTGCCAGCAAGCAGTAATGTTTAAGGTGTCACGACAGTCAGCATTTTGTGCTTCATTAGATGACGGCAACTGGTAAAATTATAGTCTTAGCTGGTCTGGGCAACTACTGCGAAAACACAGACACTAATGTTTAACTTTGCCAGCCACCATCACCTGCGGCATCATGTTAAAGATCTTGTGAATTTGAAATACGTGAAAATGTCATTTGTTTGGCATCCTGTAAAATGGAATGATGGCGAGGATCTTTACACGAGAAGGGACATTTGAGTAGTTAATGAGTGGCTGATGTTGATGTAATTGCACACTGACAGTAAAATGCACACCTCTGACTCATATTCCCCTTTAGGTCATTAAATTGATGAGCCTAAAGACTTTAAACAAAGGAAATGACTGGCTGGAATGAAAATTTCACTTTATGGGATGGACATTTTGGATGTGTGCAGAGAAACGTACCAACAACATACTCTTTTTTGAATGACAACTGAAAGCTAATGCCCTTTTGTCCAATGAGCAAACTTGCACACAGCATCTCAGTTCTCAGCTGTATTTAATTTAAACAGAGTTGTTTGAAGTATTTACCTTAGTTATGAGCAGTGGCTCCCGGTGCTCCAGCCCTCCTCTGAGCGTGAACCCCCATGGGGCACCTCCTGAAAGAAATACATCCACCAGCTTCCAGCTCTCACCATCTCTGGTCCTCTGATCAGGGTCTCCTGATTTCTGCATCACATGCCAAAATGTCTCTGCTTCTGTACGTGGATCATTTTTATATCCCTCGGCTTCCATTGTACTGCTATGAAAGTAAAGAAACAAGAGCATTAATGAGTATACTATTAACATATAATAGTAAGCACTTCTACTAAAATAATATAAGCACACATAACCTTTGAGCATGTTCTGTTCCAGTGTTATGCTGATAACATTCAGTTATAACTCCAGTTGAAATCACAGCGCAGCAGAAAGATAAAGTTGGAGCTTCACCAGTACTACCAGCATTGTCACGCTGCTTGACAATCAATTTGAGAAACGATCGAGGTTTTACCGATCAGTTCCAGAACTCATCACAGTCTGAGTCCACATGCACTGTTAATCTCTTTAAAGCTCTCGAGAACCTAAAAAATAAACTACAGCCTGTTCTACAATAGAGATTTAAGAAAAAAAGTGAGCACAGACCACGGACTATAAATGACAAAATGTTGAATTATACATGTTATTTATCCCAGTTCTTCTCATTTGTTTTCTCCATGTCTATGTTTTTGCATGTCTATGTTTTTTATGCGATACAAATAGTTAAGTCTGCTTTAGGCAAGATGCTGTATTTCTTATTATAAGTCAGTGCTGCAATAGATGACTGTTGTACCATAGTCAGTCTGTTTGAGGCTGAGATTCATCCTCCCTGTAAAGGATTGAAATTATTACAAAACATGAACACTAGTAAACAAAACTAAACTTACAAAAGTATAGTTTTCAATGGAACAAAATTTGGGCTTTTAGAAAATGCCATTCATAATTATAAAATTGAGTAATTTAGTACGTTTTTATTAAAACTGGAGCTGCAACGATGTATTAATTATTTGCCTATTAATCACAAAGTATTTTAATAATAGTTTAATCAATGTAAGTTTTAAAAAAAAATAAAAAGTCTAAATTTGATTATTTATCAGATATTATTTCTATTTAAATGCGTCTCAATGTAAGAGTTCATCTTTAAATTTACATTTTAGAAAATGCTATTAATACTATTTCATCAGGCAAAAAAGATCACATTTTATTTGCTGTTGCATTGGCAAGTTTAATGGTTTAGTCAGATGTATTTTGTATGTTGTAGGCTTAAGCTGGAACCATTGACAATATTAGTTGAAACAAAAGAAAAACACAGCTTCTTATTGTGAAATGATCTGGTAAAGTTTTATATTCAAACATGGTTATTAAACAGTGAAATGATATGGTAAAGTTTTATATTCAAATATGGTTATTAAACAGTGCCTGGCAGAAAGACTGTGAGGAAATGGAATTTAGTGTTGCTTATGAGCACTGTTGCAATATCAGGGGCATGTTCAAGTACGAACACCAGAGAAGGATGTCATTGCATTGGGATTAAAGTGACATTTAAATAAGGCTCTTGACATTAGCCTTGAGAAAAATAAGTTTATTTTTATAAAATATTATGTTAAGTGGTTAATAATTATTATTTTAACACAGATGTTCTCGTTATTCTACGAAATATGGGCAGTCTATTTATTTCCAATGACATTTTAAAGTCTAATAACAAAATTAACTCAAGTAAATTAGGACAACAACATTTTCGTGCCTGGAATATCTAATACAAGAAGTTATAGAGCTTTTAATTTGAAATGAACTCCTCATAAAGACAAAGTAAATATATGGCTGTTCATTTAGGGACTTCTCTTGTCCTGAAAGGTGTTTCGTCTTTGTATACGCTATAAAACAAGCCTTGTGCGACTAATTCAGGAAATCCTAACCCTGCGTAAACACCTGTTGTCATACTACAGACAGGCTGAGGTAAATGTAATGCTCTTATGTGCAACAGAATAAAACACAGTATCACTGTCGAGCAGCACAATGGAAACCATGCCCAACAAGAAATAAGCCAAACTGAGCAGAGTTAAACAGACCTGCTGTTTTACATAAGTAACCCAATCTTCGTGCGAAACATGTGCAATCGTTAAATTAACTTCTTCACTCAGTGAGGAGCACAGCTTTATCAGAAAACAACACAAAAGTCGTAGTGAAACAGCAAACCTTACCTGGCAATTAGACTTTTGGATAAACCGGTGAACACGAAAGCTTCGTCGGGGTGGCACGCAGCTATATCCCAGCTTTACGTTACACATACTTCATCTTTTGGAACCGTTTCTATTTCAAATGGACTCACTTTTTAGTCTAACTGTGCCAACAATTTCGTGGAAAACGCCGGTAATTCTCACAGTTTGAAACGCAGCAGGTCGGTCCGTATCCTACTTCATGATACAAGCCGAGAACGACACACTGACACACTCAGGAGAGTTTAAATTAGCTAAGCTAAAACTAGCTCCATCCATGGACAACAGGGATAACAAGTGTAGCGAAACGCAGCGCAAGCGTGCCATCTACCGTTAGCTAGCAAGTACGGCCACATTTCCCTCTGAATAACTTCAGATGAAAAATATAAACATATTCTAGCTCAGAGACGGAAGCTAAAACATTTCTATTTGGAGGGTTACATTTAACTAACCGAAATGAATTGCTATTTAACTAACGGTTAACTTAGCTCAAAGCAACTTTAGAGCAGCGCCTTCGTTTCCATGACAACTTGCTAACCTAAGGGTAGCCTGCAGGGTCAAACCGAACCGATTCGCGGAAGTGGGTGAGTACTGAAACGTCACCAACTATAGTTTTAAACTTCCAGAAAATCGACGTATATACAACTAAAACCCACCATTAGAGCATGCTAAAGAACTTATCTTAACTTTTCAGGCATAACATTTACAGTATGTTTAAGAACTGGGGGACTTGGCTCGGAATAGAAAACGAAAATGCCCAAGTTAAAGAACAAACCGAGTCTATTGTTGATGCCGATGAAGACACGGACAGTGCAGTAAACAAACCTACAGCTGAAAGTGAGCAGACCAGTGCTGCAGAAAAAGATGCTGAACTTCTCCAAAAAGCGAAGGGCTTCAGTGGTAAGTTTGTTAAAGCTGATAGATTTTGTTGTGTACCAGAAATTCTGACTGTCACGTCAAGTCATCAAAAGCACATTTAAACCAACAACCGTTGAGTCCAGGGCTACAATTAACGATCATTTTCACTGTCGATTAATCCGTGGATTATTCTCTCGATTAAATCAATTAGTTATTTACTTATTAAATTAAATGTCAATAGGTGTTTCCCAAAGCCCAAAAATGATGTCCTCAAATGCTTTGTTTTCTCCACGACCCAAAGATATTCAGTTTACTGTCATAGAGGAGGAAGGAAACCAGGAAATGTTCACTTTTAAGAAGCTGGAGTCAGAGATTTTTGACTTTTTTCTTTTAAAAAAAAATCTCAAACCAATTAATTTGTAATTTAACACATTTTAATTGTTAAGGTTAAGACCCTACTGCGCTATTTATTATGTAAATTTGCCTGACTAATGTAATTATTGAGGTTAAGACCCTATAATATTATATACTCCAACAAGTTACCAGACTAATTAAAAAAATAAGTTTCATAACATGCAAAATCATAAATGGAAAATCCAGAGATTCCCAATGTACGAGCATACTGGAGATAGTGGAGAGTAAACATTCCCTTTGTACAAGAAGAGACCTCCAGCAGAACCAGGCCATCTGCCTTGACTAGCAGAAAGCAAAAGAGAAAAAGTACAAATCGGCCAGCCGATCAATACAAAACAGCAGGGTGATAAAAGAAGCTGAAAGTGGACATAACTAGGACTGCTTCAGGAGGAACTGAATGGGAAATGGGAAGCACATGGGAAAACAAAAAGAAATTTTAAGTTTTGCTAATGGTGGGACAGAATGTGATGTGGAACAGGAGACCAAAAAAGTCCTGTCGCCTTTGATGTTGAGTTTGGGATTGTGCTAAATGTGTTTAATTGCAGTCCTGTGATCCTATGTAACCTCAGTAATGTTTAACATACTGACTTCTTTACAGGTTATATATATAATTTTGCCAGCAGTGCCTCAAAGAAACTGTCTGAGTCCGTTGTTGAAACAGCACAAACCTTGAAGAAAAGTGTGGAGGAGGGGAAGATTAATGGAATCATTGATAAGGTAAAAAAAAAAATTGCTGTCTATTATTTGAATTATTTCCACATTTTTTTTTGTACTAAATAAGTATGGAATATTTGAGGAAATGCTTTCTTCCCTCAGACCATTTTGGGTGATTTCCAGAAAGAACAAGAACGGTTTGTTCAGGAGCAGAAGGCCAAAAAGTTTGGTAAGTACTTTGCATTCTGAAGTTCAAGTCCTTCTCTGGTCATTAATTAAACCCTTAAAATTCATCCTTGTGTATCAAAGTTCTATATTTATAAGTTTTCTCCATTAAAATAATGGCTTAGATGTAACTTTACATAATGTGTAGATTTGTTTAGCTCTCTTAGCTCAAGCACACCAGCTCACCTAGACTCTGCTCAAACACTGTAAAACTACTCAATGGTGACCAATGGCAGGTTGTAATATTGAAGTAATTCAGTTATACATGTTAAAACTGGAAACTGATCCTTGAAAAGAAGAATGAAGAATTTTCACTGGAGAGCTTCTTTAAATTGATTTCTTAACTTTCAAAAAAACTTGGTCAACTGCGTAACATTTAAGTACATTTACCAGTTTTTATTGCTCCTAGGTGCTGCTGTACCACCATGGGTCGGTTATAATGAAGAGGAAACCATACAGCAGCAGATTTTGGCTCTCTCAGCCGTAAGTATCCTTATAAAACATCTCTTCTCATATAGAAAAATAGTCAAATTGTGCGTCTCTATATTACCAGAACAAATATGACTTCACTGTGTGGTTCCATTTGACGACAGGACAAAAGAAATTTTCTGCGAGACCCTCCTGCTGGGGTGCAATTTCACTTTGACTTTGAGCAAATGTATCCAGTCGCCATGGTGATGCTGGAGGAAGATGAGCTCCTCAGGAAGATGCGCTTCCATCTGGTCCCCAAACAGTGAGAACGTTTCACTTACATATTACCTTTATTGTTTTCATCATGTCGATCCTTGCATAAGAGTGTGTTTATTAAAAGCAAAAATGATTTAGTTTCCTTTCATAGTGATAGCTTTTCCTATGTGGGGTTCTTTTCAGGGTCAAAGAGGAAGCCTTCTGGAAGAATTACTTCTACCGTGTGTCGTTGATAAAGCAGTCAGCTCAGCTTACAGCTCTCGCAGCTCAACAGGCTGCCGAGCGGAGAGACGTGGAGAAAACTAGCACCAGTCATGAGGATCCTGTCATTAAAGGTACAAGAGTTCTTGCATTTCATAGCTTCTCACATAAAATCTTACTGAGACCAAAGCAGAGTAGTAAGACAAAAAGTGACCTTTGGTTTTTTTACATAATCTGCATAAATGTAATGATAAAAGCAGTGGTAGGAAAAATATTCTGTGGAGTTTGCACTATGTTAAAGTATAGAAAAAAATATGAATACCACCTCTTTTTTTCCTTCAATACACATCATATGGTTTCAAAAAAATCTTTTTTCAGATGCAGTTAAACGGAAAACTCCCCCAGCCATCCACAGAACCAAAATAAAGTCAAGTGAGGTAAGCCACCTGTTTTCAAAGAATAATACATGCAAGAAAAATCCTTCTAAAACAGTGATTGGACTCAGATGAGCGTGACTAAGACGACCTTCTGTTTGTGTTATGAAAGGATGAAGAGGAGATCTCCACCAGTCCACCCGTGTCAGAATTTGTAAGTGATGCCTTTGACTCATGCAAGATAAACGAGGCCGATCTGCGCAAAGAAATGGAACAGCTGGTTCTGGACAAGAGGGAACATCCAAGCACACAGGAGGGTCAGTCTTTTCCTTAAATTGGGTTAGTACATATTTGTAGAGCTGCTTGCCAGAGTTTAATCGGTGACTCACTGTTGCTTTTTTTTTACATCAGAGGAGACTGCAGACTGGGAGCGAGAGCTGCAGGAGGAGCTTCAGGAGTACGACGTGTTGGCTGATACTGAGAACCGAGATGACAACTGGGACAGAGAGATTGAAGAGATGCTGAAGGAGGACATTTAGAGTACTTACAACACAGACTCCTGCAACTTAAACTGTGTGAAGGACACCTTTAAGGTCAGGAACTGTGTCATGATTTGACTTATTGGTCCTCAGTGAATTACAGCTGAATTTCAATAACATTTCATTGTACAATTTATATGGTTGAATAGTTTTACAGGTAAATGGTGGATAAGAAAGTGTCCTGCATGACAAGTTTATGATGAGAGAAGCCTTTACAGAAGACTGAAAATTTGCCCAGGCATGTAAAAGATAACGGTAAATGCTAGAAGTACTGTAAAGCTAATGTGACTCAACATTTGTTATGCACCAATATCTGTGTAAAATTTGCTATCATCAGCCACCACAAGGAAAGGATAAAGAAAAGAGTGTGAAGCATTTAATTTCCTGCATTCTTGTGAAATTTTATGCACCAACTTGTGCCTTTTCTACTACAATTAATGGTGAAATTGTCTTTATTTGTGTAAAGAAAAAGCAAAAGTATTCAACAGATGACTGAACATTTCTATTTTTTACGACCAAATGCATTGTCTTCTATGTGGATGTTTATTTAATGTAGTCAGACATGGAAACATGACGCTCCAAACAAGCATTCTCCTTCCTATTTACACACCGTTTTGTGTTCATATGTCACCCTTTATTAAACATTAACTTTATTAATACATCCAGTGTATTTTATCTTTCTCTCATGCACATCATTCTTGCTTTTACTCATATTAATCAACGTATCAAAGCTTCGAGACACATTTTCATCAGTAAAACGGTCCAGTTGGATTCTCACGTGACCAGCGCAGAATGATTGAGAGGAAACAAGCTGTTTATGACAGCCTCTCTGCCCCTGGAGTGCTCTTTATTGCTGAACTCAACAAGAAAACACGACCTTCCCCTTATGCCCATCGCAGACGCTGATAACGGTAAACACAAATCCGGTAATGTAATACACAGGTTCTGCTGCACTCATGCTGTAGCTACTGTAGATTTCACTTTATACACAATATAGAGTATCAGTCACACTTGTTGACATACAGTAAACCAACAAACAAGTAAACAAGTCAAGTATACATGAAAATGCTTACATGAAGTTATAGAAAAGATCTGAATACTTCAACATGTAAAACAGTTGTGATATATAGAAGAAGTTGTAAAATGGAAACAGTATATAAGATATTCAGTTTTGGTTTGAATAAACATACAGTGCAAGAAAACATAGAATACAGATTGAATGCCATTTTGTGATATTTGTACAGTCCTGTGTCCAAGGCATTTAATGTGTATATAAGTGTTCATTTTTTCATCTTAGTGGCTGTAAATGACTATTTTAGTACATAAAAAATCTTAATACGAGGGTTCATGACACTATTGCTATTTTATTTTACGGTCACGTTTTTTTCCAGTCACAGTAGTAAATAGGTAGTTTACATGCTGTACAGTGTGTTACATGTGGCTTCTGTGTGATTTTATAGAGAATAAATAGCAGTGTAGGGTGGACAGTGAGTAGTTTTCAGTTGGTATCTCTGTGTTATAGTGAATGAAACGTTGGGTAAAGTGGTTGAGCTGTAACAGGTGAAACAGCATGGCAGTGAGGGAGATGTAAGCAGAGTCTTTATCAAAAAAAAGATAAAGTAAGTAAAAATATCTGTAAACCGTGTGGAAGGTAAGAAACATTTCACCTCAGATGGTCATTGTTCTGTATGATTAGCACAGGTTGGCTACTTGATGCTGTTTATGACAGAGTTTAGAAAAAGAGGGAAACAGTGATTAATAGTTTAAACCCCCATTTTATCCATCTCTAATCTCTCAAATCACACTAAATTACATTTAATGTACAACTAAAGCTGAATTATTCAATGTTTTCTACGAGCATTAAGTCAACTGAATATGTGTCATATAAAAGGGGTTGCTGTTTGCTAGTAAGTCAGGATTCTGTAGTTGTTTTGTTTTTCCCCTATTCAGCTTTTAGTTTTGATTTAACTGCTAAGAATTTACTGTTTAGTTGCCCATTTAACTGTTCCCTTTTCTTGCAGCAACATGCAACAAACAAACTCTGATAGTCGATTATCAGTCTGATATCAGACTTTTTTCCCCTCAATTTTCTGTGTCACTATTGTTATTTTTTTCCAATACCAGATAAAATTAATTTTAAAATGTGTTAATTTGGCTTTGATTTATCCTCCTCTCTCTATCTGTACAAGCATGATGTGATTGGTTACACATCACAGGTAACAGCCTATCAACACTGAAGTGTAAGTATTTAAAAATAATTTTATAATTAAACATATTTTAAGTTTTGTGCAATGGAGTCTGGGTTATTCAAAATTTTGACACCTGGTGTTTGACTTTTACAGCAAATCTATATTGTTCCAAATGTTAGCTATCGGTCTACTTGATTACTAAATATCAGTATTGGTATCGGCTCTGAAAAAACACATCGGTCGTACTAAGCACTGTGGCAAATTTAGGCCCAATCCACTTGTACACATCAGAAAAACATTCGTCAACATGAAAATGCAAAAACACAATAGAAGCGCTGTCTGGATAAGAACAACCAAAAAGTGGTGCTGTACCTGTAAACCAACAGCCATTTTGGCCAATCAGAAACCTGCAAAAAGTTACTAGTAGTTTCGGTAAGCTACTGACAATGGTGCATTATATGTGGAGACTGGTTCTGACGCCTCTGTTCCTCAGTATGTAGAAGAATAACTGTATATTTATGTGTAAACATGTGATCAAGGTTAGCACCAGCAATAAATTGGCCACATGCACCTTTGAACAAAATCCCCTCATGTAAACAAAGTAGCTCAAACTCTGCATTAGAAGTCCCAAATGTCCTTCCTTCATGTAAACAGAATTTATGAAAATCTTCATCCTGAATGGAGTTTTTCAAAAAGTCTCTTTTAATGTGCGTTTTCATGTGGACGAAAGGCCAAAACACATTTAAATACATACATACATACATACATACATACATACATACATACATAAATAAATATTGGTGTACATGTGGACAAGGCCACAAACAAAGCTAAAAAAGACGAAGAGCTCATATCATGGGCATAAGTTCCATTTGAATATTGAAGGAATTTTAAATTTGTTTCTTCACAGCATCAATTAATGGTCAGAATGTATTTTTTTATGTTAAGGAAAACACAAATATATATATATATATACATATATATATATAATTCTAATTACATTTTCCACAATTAATTTAGTGTTTGTATGAGCTCATAATTCATATTTTGATAGTAAAAAAGACCCTGTCTGAGGCCTTGTTACACCTAATAGTAATTTTAGAGTGGCTTTTCAAAATAAAAGTCTTTTGCTTCTTATATGTCTTAATTAGGGAGAACGAAAGCTTGTGTTCTAAATGCTGAGGGGGATTTACACTTCCTACAAAATGTACACCTAAGGTTCATTTCATCTTTCTGATGTAATGACAGTATTTGCCCCCTGCTCTTCCACAACCTTGTGCCCAAAATTTGGTTAATTCAGCTTTAATTTAAAGAATCCCATGCCCTAAATCGAGCTTCTGCGATACTGATTATTTACTTCAAAGTGACATCAGTTTTTTGTTGCAACTTTTGCTCTGTGAAATGTTTTCATAAAGTACATAAAAGAGAATCACAGTAGTAAACATGAAGAAAAACAATGTTGTTCTTGCACATTAATAAAATCAGATCAGTGTATTTACCTGCTACATCGCAGCAGCATGCAAGTGCTTCTCTTATGCAGTATTAATATACTCTTTCTTTTCAGATATGGACATCAATCAGTGATTAAGGCATTCAACACTGAGTGGGATCTGCCATTAGAAAACAATGGACCAAACAGTCAGACTGAAAGAGTGATAATGGCCTGTAAACTGAGAGAACACTCATTTAAAAAATCTGTTTTTTAGCCACTGCAGAGTCCAGTTAGACTGCAGTGGTGCATTACAGTGAAAGTACAGCAGATATATAATAATAAATGACACAAAGTTCCACAAGGCAGTGTTAAAGAAACAAATGTGAGATGAAACAACTCTTTGGTTCTGTTAATGCAATACTTTTGACTTCCCTTTATAATATAATAATATAGCCTATTCTCTAGGTTTGATAATACATTTGAATCCAGAGCTTAGCTTCACAGAATAAAATGATCACATTAGCTTCGGTCAAATCAAAATCAAGCAGAAATCCACTCAGTACAGCTTCTGGGTGTAAACTAGAAAGCAACATAAAGCCTCATTTTGCTGCAATTCTGTTTGTCATCACACAGAACAAATAAATAACTCAGCAGGATATATACAAACAGTGCTACATTGTCTTTTAAAAAAGTAGAAAAAAAGAGCCATGGAACATAAATGCACAAGAAAACCATGTCTGTGTGTGTCTGTGTGTGTGTGCTCAGAGATGAATGTGAGTGGTTATCAGCTACATACAGGAGAGTAGCTGGCAGATGATGGAGTGTGTGGCGAGTCGATGCTGATGAGGACAATGTTTATGTCAGTCCAATTTCCTCCAGTACGCTGCGAGGGGTCTCTGCTTCCTGTGGAGGGAGAGAAGAAGCTCAGCTCCAGTGAAGCGCTCAGCGAGACACACACACTCATTACAAACACAACTCATAAACAGCGTGACAGCACCACTTATCTGCTGTAATGTCACCACTACCTCATGTTGGGATGTTTTAAAGACATGACAATCATTCAGTTTACACACCACATTCTGAATCTGGGCTTTTGGATTTCGTAGTGCACAAGCTGCACAGATCTATATTGTTGGTATTAACACTGAATTCAGTTTTATACATGTAAAGTGAAAGAGTTAGCTTGTAGTTCGGTTCACCCTCTAAATTCTGTGACAGTGCAAAGTAAAAGGCGCTCTGTGGAGCCATTTTACATTTTGAATTTCTTACCCAAATGCATTGAATTTATCCTTTAGGCCTGACAAACATTTTCCTCTCCAAACATTTGCAAAGCCAATGCTATATACATTTGAAAATGGTCATTGTTTGTTAGCTTTTCGTCTTTGCTGTCTTTCTTTGTGGGTGTTCTGCTTTTAATTTTGTTACAATAAAGCCATAGACTGCATATAAAACACAGAATTACCCACCGTCATGTCACCCAGTGGTTTGTGGACTTTTGTACAGTTTTGAAGCATCAAGTTTGGCATATTGGCTGTTGCAGTCTTTGTCTTTTAAAACCCAAACATGACAAGAGAGGAGAAGATCCGATCGAGAATTCAAGGGCAATACACATGCCATACAGCAGCAAGTTGTCTATCACAAGAGAGTCACACCCTAAACCATATTCTGCCTTATCACCTATTTCACTCTAAACAGGACCATAATCTGTATCATGCTGTATTGAAGGAGACTTTAAACTAGCTATTGAAACCATCAATTCATTTGAAAAATGTTTGTCAATGTAATAAATCAAGCAAGAAATAGGGTCACTGTCTTATAGGCTTTTACACAAATGGACTTTCTTTCGCAACTGAAATAGTTGCCCCCTGCTGGTTGTTAGAAGGAATGCAGGTTTAGGTCACTTACACTTTGGCTTCACAGACCAATAAGTTATGGGTGCGCCCCAGTATCTATACTATCACACTATATTGTATGCCAGAAAAAGGATTTACTATGTCCCAATATGTAGTATGCCAAATGTAGTCAAAAATACCCAGATGTCCTGCTGCATCCAGTCTCATTTTGCAATATGTAAGCTAGCATGCTTTCCTAGACATTCTGACTGATTCTAGGTGGCTTTACACACATACGTCGCAGCATCTTGCACAAGTATACGCAAGTATGGGCCGCTGAGAGTGCACAGACAGATGACAGCTCATTTCACACTACAGACTGTGATGGTCAAAGCTTAAAGTGCAATATTATGACAAAGTACGCCCCAGTTGTATACATACTGTGAGAAACATCCGCTGCCCATCTTTTACATATAGTCAAACTTACAACAACAGTCTGTATAGCCTCGCTCATGTACCTGTAAGTATGCATGTGCACAACTGGGGCCCAACTCTTAAACAGAATAACATCACCTTGCAGCAAATTTTAGAGCTGAAAAATAAACTAGGAACTGCAAAAAAGCTGCCATACCTCAAAAATGGCCACTTGAGGTTGGCTCCAAAAGTGAGTCAATCCCCATAGACAGCCATGTTAAAATGTCCATCAGAAATAAGCATAGCCTAATATCAAAATCTGTTTAAATCCCTATCGCTAATTTCCCGATTCAGCACAACTGTACAGGGGGTTAATTTTTATATAACTCAAATGTTTAGTTTGTTTTAAGGCTTACAGTTCTGCATAATTAAGGACATGCCTGCTTTGAGTGACAGGTGGGTGCTGGGAGATGTTTTAATTCTCCTCCTCAGCTCCACTCCTCCATCTCTTTGCTCATTTTTGGATTAGCTGGGAGTTAGCCCGGCACTGCCAAGATGGCGACAGCTGGAGCCGCCACACTGAGCTTTAAAACTGCTGGTCAGGAAACATATAGGGAGATGTCACAAAGAGTTTATCCATCTTTATATACAGTCCATGAGCTCTTTTAGTCGTCACAAGCTCCACAGTACAGCTGCACTAATCATTTTATATTTACATTAGGTCAAATCAATACATCTAACAGTCCCTTTACACATAACTTTGTAGTTCAGTTCTCTATGATAATATTTGAGGATTTGATACACAAATGGTTGTAAAAGCTGCATTACTCTGCATTTTTAATAATCATTTGTACACACTTGCAAAAAAAAAGGAAAACAAGCAAAGGACAGATGAGCTCAAGCAGCTTATCTACATGTGTCAACCTACTATTTGATGCATATTTCTGTTTTTATGCAGGTTGTATTTAACTAAATGTGTCACTAATTGTGAAATATTGTGGATGACAACAGAGGAAATCATCAGAGCTGGTGATTAGTGGCAGAAAACAAAGAGAAACACTTACTTTGGCATCCTAAAACAAGGTTCAGCACAAAGTAAAGAGAGGAGTTGCATCAGAGCAGTGAGACAGAAATATTGCTTTTCACTAAGAGGAGAAAAACAACACACTTCTACACAGTGGCTTCGTTTTCAGTGCAAAAAAAATGTTCAGCCCAGACCTTGAAACATCAACTATGCATTATTCATCAATTATAGCCTTCTCACTCGTGGGGAATACTTTATTGGAACGATGAATCCCTTGTCACCTATTATGTAGGCTAAACATCTGCAAAGCAAATGGAGCTTAGCACAATTCAGTCTGTTTCTGGCACAGGAGAACACAGCGGCTGAAAAAACTACATTACTGAATGTCAGCTTGGATTTCAGAGGGTGGAACATGGAGGGAAACACCAATAACTCAGGGAACTACCAGTTACAGTATATTCAAGAAAGACACCAGTGGGCCTCATTGACAAAGAATCAAAAAACAATTTATTTAATATCTACTGTACACATTGATGAAAGTGTCTATTTACTATTTATAATGGTCTATTATTGCAAATTGTCTTCATTAGTAGGACACAGATGAACAATGACAGATCATATAAAACCTTTATAGTGCTTAATCAGTGCGCTTTTTTAAAGATTACACATAAATAACGCCTATGGCTAATTGACTGTTTTAAAGGTGTATTATCATCGATAGAAAGTTAAAAGAACCTTTAAGCCCTTTTCAGACATGGGACAAGTAGCACTGCTGCTTCAGACTGGTAAAGTGACAGCATTCTGTCAGTTAGACAACGTTCACTTTTATATTAAATGTTCCTCACGGCTTCAAATCCACCACATTTGATTTGATTAGACATGAAGGTTCAAAGTGTGACTGAAAAAAAAGATTAAACCTCATCTGAAAGCAAGTTTATCACTCTAGAGAATAGGATCAGTCAGTATGTAATAAACATGCAGAGTTGCAGTTTATAAGCAACAGTTTAAGTAACTGTTCAACAGAGACCGTCTTCAGGTCAAGTCCTGAAGACTATTTACTGTGAACATCTGATCCATTTACTAAGTTCAAAACTCTTTTCTGTCATATCAAGACTTTTCATTTCCACAGTCTAACAACAGGATATTTGTGGTAATTAATATGCGCATGGATGTGTCCTGGATGATACATAGTCTAGAGCGTGACCTCACTAATCTTTAACTATCAAAGCCACATTGCTCATCGTATCTGCGTGTCCATCTGTTAATGCACCTGCATGCAATTTTGCCATTTTAAAAGATACATGGAAACGTTACTGGGTTTGACATAGTTTGACTTCACTCCATGTAAACTTTGGGTATACGCCTAACATTCACATTGCACTTTTTACACTGCTTTCTCTTTCCCTTCCATCATCTAAGAGTCCTCTTAGCGACAGGAAACAATGACAACAACCTTCCTGGCAGCAATCGACATGCTGAAAATTTTGCCAAGAATTTGGATCGTGCAATAAGGCAGCCCTGCTTGTTTCTTAAAATGAATTTTAATGATGGTGCTCACCTCCCTGCGTGCAAATGTTCCATCTAAATCATTTCATCACTATTTGCAGGGGCACCGTTGCTGCATCCTGGGCTAAGCACCACCCAAGATGGTTATGATATATTTAAAGGTATACAGACTATCCAGAGCAATAATGATGTGTTGCCAGACCATTCTCCAGCGCTGACACGGGCTGTGGAGGATGGTCTGGATATGCCAGACTACCTCATAAGATTGCCGTCCCAACTTTAACGGAAAAATAACCACGGTGCTCACATTCAGATGCTGTCAGATTAACATAAAAGAGTGCATGTCTGAAAGGGGCTTTAGTTAATCAGTGCAAAGTGCAATATTTCTTTAGCATAATACCACTTACCTTGAGAGTGGGCTTCTATCTATGTATTTAAATAATCACAACTATAAATAATTTCAAAGATTT
This sequence comes from Dascyllus trimaculatus, assembly GCA_024666655.1. Classification (NCBI taxonomy): domain Eukaryota; kingdom Metazoa; phylum Chordata; class Actinopteri; family Pomacentridae; genus Dascyllus; species Dascyllus trimaculatus. The sequence continues at coordinate 21,670,710 of CM045446.1, forward strand.
AAAAATAACAGCTCAGTGTGAGACAGAGGTTAAAAAACTGTTAGGTCTTCTAGCATGTGTTATAATCTGAATACAAGTTTGTTTTGATTTTTATACTAGAAATTACAACAAGAACACCTAAAAGTCAAATCCATGTGATGCAAAGTGACAAGATACAAACAAAAATCAAAAATAGATGTGATAAAAGAACAGATAACACACAACTTCTATTGCAATCACTTCCCACTCATGGCTGACATAAATTGAATTCAGACAAAAATGTGACCCGTGAGGCAACCAGTTAAAAATACAAATGATAAAACCAATGGGATGAACACCTTTGAGACATGACAATAACTTAAATGTGAAGGTCATGAGCCTGGAATCTGTGTTTAAGTAGCATTTGAATTCACAAAGTCATGCTCTGCAATCTGGTCTTAAGGTATTTCTTTTAAAATTGTGTGTGTAACCTTAAAATACTCGTGCCTTGAATGTATATCATATACTTAAACACAGTCAGACACACTTGTGCATCTGTACTATAACCTCTGCAACAGGGGGCACACTTTCCCCACATACTGCGAGTGGCGATAGCACAGATGAGCATAAAAAGAAGAGGGCATTTTGTGAACATTGATCATAAAAATATGATGTTGAAATAATCTGACCAATGAACTTTTAATCATGTGTCATCCTGATCCGACAGGGTACAGATTTTCATTAAACCACAAATTAGTTTTGGGGAGCATCAAGTTTCACTCTTCACTTTGAAAAAAACCTCTTAAAACTTAAAGTAAGGAATTCTCAGCCGTCCATCTACTAGATTCCTTTCAGAGCTTTAACAAAGGGACAAAGGCCAGGAGAAAGAATAAGTGGCTCTTGAGTTTAAACTATTTGGGTCTTTTTTTTTTAAACTTTTGGATCTTGATGGCACATGATGCAAATTTGAAGCATTACAGTGATAATAATAGAGAGATGTTCAAATGCTCAGTGACTCAATGACAGGCATGTAACAATACATCACCACAAAACATGTAAGAACTCAATAAACTTATTGGTGATGTTTAAAAGTTACACTTTCATTCCTCAGTAACAGGAGATCGACTGTTATCAGAGGGATGTTCAATCCAGCCTCACTGTTTCATTCATTTACTGTCATTTATGGCAGCTGTAGATTTACTTTTGATATTGTGACAATATTGTATATCATGACTGTCATGTATGGAGTATAAGTTGAAAATACTGTTACACCGTCAAACCAATGGCAATGTCAGGTGCTCAGAGGACAGAAAGAAAGGTGCCAGGCACTGAGGAGCTCAGCATGCAGGGTGGATAGTAGCAGCAGCAGCAGCAGCAGCAGCAGCAGCAGCAGCAGCAGCAGCAGCGATGGCAGCCAATCAGTACACAGGCACATTAAAGTACTCATGACGGGGCTGAGGGGAGAGAAATGCACACAGCTTAGAAAACAAGACAACGCCGAGTCGTAACAGCCACCTCATTCACACACAGTTCACCCACAGGACATGCAGGAGACAGAGCTGCTGGCAAGAGGCTTCCTTTAAACACAAACTACTGTCACCCCAGTTTCCTCCTTTTCTGCTAGAGTCTGGTAAATGTCTGCTTATCCGTGTTTCTGCTGGGGCTGGATGAAAAGACTGACACCACTTTCATGTTTGACTAAGCTTAACTTAAAGACTGGAAATAGCCTGAACAGCAGGCTTATCTTAGTTTAGAAAAGGTGCCCACATGTCCATCTTACCTCAGTAGCCGTATTTCCACATAATAATAATCCAAAAGTTAAAGTAACTTTGAATTAGGCCTGTTTCCACTGCCTGCTTTGGAGTGAATACACTACGTTGCATAATGTTGTTGAAAGGTGGCAGTATAGGCTGTAATAAACAGAGTACAAAAAGCCTGAAACAAAAAAAATGTTTGACAACCTCTAAAAAAGTCTTGATTAAGACGAATAACCAAACAAAACTTAGGCCACCTGTGAGAGAAAAATTAAAAAGAAGTCAAGCAAGTTGTAATTATTTTTTCATGCCAGGTGGAATTGGTCAAGTTTTGTGCTCTACAGATATGAAGGCAATGACAAAGTGGAGACAGCTGATCAGTAATGAGTGGTAAATGTTCTCTACATCAGAATGCAATAAATAAAGGTGATTCCATTTCCCAATGTGAGCATTAATTCTTCTTGTGTAAAGCACAAAACCACTTCAAGCGAGCGTAAATACTTACAAAACCATTTTTTGCTTTTTTTTTCCTAATGCAATATTTCAAAATGCACTTAAAAATACATTATGGAAACACGGCTAGTGAGGGGGAAAATAGTAAAATTCCACAAATGTGAAACATTAATTTCAAGTGACTGAGTATAAAAACTTTCAAACAGTTTAAACAGTGTGTTTAACCCAAACTGCAATCACACAAACAACTTGGTAGTGGACAGTGTCAATGAAATGTTAACACAGAAATGGTGAACAAAGACACACTACGACAGACTTTTGTTTCCAATACAAACACGTTGTCAGCTGTGCTATTAACATGAGACCATGAACGAGACCAGGAGGACCGTTTCAACCAGCAGGAACTGTGCTACACACAGACTGATAAACACAGTGAGACTAGAGGGCTCTAAATCCACAGACACAAAGTATTCACCTTCGCAGGCCTAATTCTGGAAAAGACCAGAGGACTCAGAGGCCATATTTGGGACCATCACACCTGTGAGGCAAACATTTTTTTTTTTTATAAAGGACAAAGACAAAGAAATTGATGCACTGCTGGTCACCTTGGATCGAGTCTAAGTGTCTCAGCAACCCTACGATGCTACACATCTACTGCATGAGCTGAGGGAGCAGGAGATTAACGGTGCACCACCACCACAATAACTGTGCCCTGTTCACGGGGACGTCTCTGCTCAATTTATCTCTGATGTCTCCCATGCAGAGCTGAGCTGTGCCGAAATCTTCAGAGGCATCATTATTCCAAAAGAAGATCTGCTTGCTGGCACCAAAGTAATGGCCAGCTCCTGAGAAATATTTCATTAAAGGCTTATTAAAATAGCTCCCACCAAATCCCCTGTGGTATGTTTCCCATTTAATTACTGCACTGTGCACAAGGTCCTAATTCCAAATGAGCCCCTGCATTGTTTTACCCGCAGCTATTTGTATCCACTGACTTATGTGTACATTATGTTTACATTTGACAAGAATCAGTGAATGGGCTTTCTTTGTTTATCATCTTATGCACCAACATTGCACTCGGGTGTTTTTAAAAGTTCCAGCTGAGTAGCCTGATTACTAAATTACAATGTCAAGGAGTTTGTTAACTAAATTGTTCCTCCCTGTGTGAGTCAAGCACCAGAAGCATTTTTGAATTTCATCTGATTGCCGTCCTGATTATAAAACAGCCATAATGGGAAAAGGCAACACAGTAATAACTAATTAATAATGAATGCTTTCTTTTGGCTCATAAATAATGCTGGTTTTTCCGGTTGGTGATAATCTTTACGTTTATTATTAACCCTTGAAAACAGCAAAAAGAAACAATAAACGGATCCAACCAATGAGTATTCATGGTGGAGCTGCAACAACTGTAAAATAATAAATGAATTGTCAGCTATTTTATTAATCAATTAACTACTCTGATTCCAGCTTCTTAAATTTGAATACTAAATATTTTCTAGTTTATTTCATCCTCTATGGCAATTTTTTCCCCACTATTTTCTGATATTTTATAGGCCAAACAATTAATCAAAAAAATGGTCAACAGATAAATTGACAATGTAAACTCCTTAGTTGCAGCCCTAGTTAATTGAAACTACCATGGCATCATTTACATATATAAAAAAAGAGTTGGCCTAGTCATCGGATAAACTTTGTTTAAAAAAAAAACTTTACAGGTACAGAAAATCCTCCAAAACTGCAAGAAAATATCATTTAGCACGTGTTACTCCTGCAGCTGGCTGGGATCCGTCAAACCATCAAAAGCTCCAGCCTAAGATCTTCAAATTATAATAACTGAAAATAACTGATAATGAAAATACTTTTGTGGTGGTCTTAATTGTCGGTGTAGCAAGGGGCTGATACACCTTCTTCCTTGCAATGTTGCACTGGGAAATGCGTTCTTCTACTACCATGAACACACACCCTGTAGTGTATTTTAAGCCACCACACATAAATTATCCTGCTGCTGGAAATACTTTCTAGCACACCAAATGTGTAGTCATCCACGACTGAAAATAGTCCTCAACATGTGCTTAGTTTATTAAGGACACAGAGTGACATTTGCTAAAAATTACAACGTCCCATAAGTTTTTTTTTTCATTTAAAAAAGAAACTATATGTTTAAGGCTTGTTTTAAAGATTTATAACTCCAATACTCACAAATGGGGTTTGATCTGAGAGCCACAGATCCGTGAGGAAAGTCTGCTTTGTTGGTTTTGGTCTTTACATGGGATTTGTTGATTAAAATATAAAGCAGCACTTTATCCTTTGTCATCTTGGTATTAATTAGAAGATGTAAAAAATGGTAATGTTGGGCATGTAAAACCTGAAAAATCAATATTAGTATAAATAAATGTAAAGTGCTGTTCTATATATGTTGTTATTGTTAGTGTAGAATCCATTATTCTGAGCAGTTTCATTCAGTGCTGTTAGTAAAACATCAGGCTCGTCTTCACACAGGCAGCATAGCTCTTTCACTTCAAATTATTCAAACTTTAGTGTAAATCCTTAAAAACTTGCAGGTTTTATTGATGAAAATAATCTCAGCAATTCAGATTTTTTGCAATACTGTAAAAATGATTCAAATTTAAGCTCAGTGACAGCTTCGATCAAATTGTGAAGTGTTGGGTTATGCTGCCTCTTGGTGAAACTGAATGTCTGAAACAATCAAGTCTGAGTTCATGCCTGTTACAACCCTCATGTTTGTGTCATGTATCTTTCACTCAGAGGTAAGAACATGCAGGTAGAAGTTCACGGCACGCAGAACTGTAAAACCCATGCTGACTGACTGACTGCACCAGTCTAGTAGTTACCAATAGCCTGGCTGGATGCATGGATGGACTCGAGGCCCTTTACAAGAGCTCCTCGTTTGGCAAACTTCCCCAGTCTTCACTCTGGCTCTATAAATACAGAATTGAGCCAATCAGGGAAATCTTTCTCTCTGCCTCTCAGGGTGAATCGGCACTCTTGATGTTTTTCAACCCCACTTCTTTCCAAAGCAAGAAAATCAACTAAATGATTGTAAACAGCTGCTGTATTTATGCACTTAATAGGAAAAACCCCATATTAAGAACTTACCATAAGCCTTTTAGGATCACAGTACAGCATGTTCTCGACAGTGCGGCTACCTGATGGTGCTGCTGACCGTAAATCATTGAACAGCTTCACAGTTTGTCCTCAGGGATTATGGACTTGGCTGGGCAGCTGCTGCCTCACAGCTAATGGTGATGGGCCACACATCATTAGCTACTTTGGACTAATTCATATTCCAAGTTTGGTAACATGAGCAAAACTTTAAAGTGGGTTCAAACTTTGGTGGCCCCTTTGTGTGTCGTTTTGAATAATGTCTTATTCACCTGAAAGCAGATCTGGAAAATTGAAATGACAGAACAAAAAAAAATCCATTTACAGCTCAGTAGATATTAACCAATGCATTGCCTGGCTAATATTTCTAGCAAATACAGCTTTTCTGCAGATATTTATGTCAGTGTTTTGGTATATTTAATCCCTATTTTTCCTAATTTGATTATGTTAAAGGTACACATTTTTGTCACTTAATAGCCACATTTGTGAGGCCTCCTTAAATAATTTACATAAAGAAATTGTCCCTAAGATATCCAGAGCTGGCGACTCTCTACAGTTCACATCACTTTCCTCCAGTGGATGTTAATGGGCTGTCAGCAGTGGCCTGGTTTCCCTTCCCTGAACTCATTAGCTGTGGCCTTTTGATGCACTAACTGACTAAATTTTGAGCAAACAAATCCAGCAAACCCATCGGCCTGCCTGCCTGATTAGATCTACATTATACTAGACCCCTTTTGTAACAGCAAAACACAGACTGCACTTTACTGTTTTTATGTATATTCAACAATAACACCTGCCTTTACGAGCTCATACTGACAAATTATTTTGACAGTTTGTTTTTCATTCCCTACAGAGATTCAATAAAATCACACTCATTCTCTGCCGTTACATTTCTTATGAACTCCATGACTGCAGGGTAAAGATATGTGATGTGTTTACGCTTTTGGTTTTAATATATGACATTAACGAACTGAAATGACAAGAGAACCTGTGTGATCAGTGTTTGTTAGTGCTCTGCTTGCTGTACTTAGAGTCAAAGTTGTACTTGCTGTGACGCTGTGGTTTAGCTGCTGTCATTATGCTCCCTCCAAATGAAATGCTACTCTAGAACATTCGCATCTGTGTGGTCTCAGCAGTGCAGACAATGAAGCTTTGTTTCTGGGCTGCAACTTGAACTCTGCATCACTTTACGACCGTAAACCAGGTCTGAACAAAGTGTGAAATCACAGAATTACATTTACATAACATTTTTGCCCCGTAACAAAACGTAAGATGTGCATTTGGAACATTACAAGGTAAACATTCTCTGCTAATGCAAACTACTGCATGTTAAGCTTTACTTTTAGTATTAAGCTACTTCATGTAAATATGCTGCTGATGAAGAGTTACAGGTTAGTGCTTAAGATTACAGTTACAGTAGAGAAATCAAGGTTGATACAAGGCAGAAAAAACACATCAGCAACTTCAGTATTCACTGTGAGCTCCCACCACTTGAAATATTGCTGTTGCTGGTATGTTGTTTCTGCTAGGTTTTGCAGTATGTTGAAGAATCTACAGTCCATCTAAGGCTACTGATCTACAACTACAGCAAGGTTTATTTCACCAACTGTACCTGCAAACAGGCGCATCTGAAAGTCTATATTCTGCAAATCACAACAGTAAAGAAATACACAAGCAAAGAGAGAAATGTGTCAGCTGAAAATCAAGGTTGAGATCGAGCAAAACTAAATGCAAGACACACAGAGCACAGTGAAGGCACAGTGAAAAAAAATCACAAGATATATAAGGATTTGCAAAAATGAAGCCGCATAAATCATCTGAGTGCTGTACTCATGCAGCATGAGCTGAAAATTAAAGACAGACGTGGTCATCAGGAATCCAACACTGACCAGTGTGAGAAAATGTGTGAGAAAGAGCGACCATGTAGAACAAGAAGTCCCAAGTCACCCTTCTCTCTACTTCACAGAGCTGTAAGGCAATACAGCAGAGTTTTTCCTGGCTCAGAATGAACCTTTGTGGGGCGGACACACACAAAAGTAATCATGATCTTGAGACAATGAGTCTGTGTTACCTTATTTGACAGAAATCAATGCATTTTCCTGTTACTTCTGAGCATTTAATAAACAAAAATGTGTATTATTATTGTTAATGTTGAGTAAATGAAACCCCGAATTACAAAACCTGCTGGTTAGAACCTCACTACGGGGGTGGGCAGTCAAAAATTCCTCTATGCAGGAACAACCTGATTTAACACTCCATGTACAAAATAACTCCAGTTGGAGTTGAGGGTAGCAAAGTCCACCTTTGTTCGAGTGACTCTAAAACATTACCTTGATTATTATTCCTTATAAAAAAATTAAGTACAGTAAGAGTCTGAAAAACACAGTCAATAGCTTACACTACTGTTCTGATAACTGCTTAACACATTTATGAACTCTGCCAAAGCAGGTGTCATGCTCTGAGGGTAAATCTAATTTATCCATATATTAATACTTTTTCCTTTAATTATTTGATTATAAAAAGTATTTACCCCCCTTGGAAACTTGCCCTTTTTATTTCTTTTCAACATTGAATCATGGCCAATTTAATTTGGCTTTGTTTGGGATAAGAATTTATAGACTTTTTTTGGACTAAAAGAGTCTTTTAGGATCTTCTAGTGATATACTGTTGCAAATTCTTGGCTGAAAAGCCAAATTAAATTGATCATGATTTATTATTGATAAGAGATAAAAGGAGAAAACTTCTAAGGGCATTGAACACTTTTCATATACGCTAAGCAAACACTCAAAGGTCAACTTGCACTGACCTTAAAGGTACAGTCCTTAAAATTGTACCTTTAAAATACAAACTGTATTTACATTCTGCAACTAATTGTCTATTAATATTAGTTTTCACTATTTATGGCAGAGTCCACCATTGAATCAAACTGTCTTTACAAGCACGAAAAAGTCACAAATGACTTACTGCTCATTTTCTTTTACAGCTGTATCTGGATTTGTGTTAGTAGCTAATGCAAACCCAACATTTCCTTCTGCTGCTTCACAATAACAACCAACAAAACACTCAATGGTTTTTATTGCAAAGCAGTCACAGGAAATCGCTGCCCACAAACCCTAACACTGGATCACTTACTGGAGCAAGTATTAAAGCAACCACAGCAAAGATTGGATTATGGTCTGTTCAAACTGCACGTCGGATACCTTTGGAAATCCCCTCCCTCCTACACCTTCCTGACGTTGGACAGTGTGTCTGTATCAACCATTATCTGAAACTTTCTGACTTCCCGCCTTGGTCGGCCTGCGGAGGTGAGGTGAGCTGGGTGTTCTACTTCTCATTATAGCTCTCTTTTTCATTTGCTGCTCTGCTATATTTGGCACTTTACATGTGTACAACAAAAAGCTGCACTATCATTGTCTTCCTGAAGAGACTGTCTGAAAATGTGTGCAGTTTGGCAGTTGTTTAAATACCGTCTCCCGCGTCGGTACAAACCTTAGGCGCATCTGATTTCCAGTCTGGTGGGACAGAATTAGTTCTAACAGACCATAATCCAGCACTTCTCGTGTATTTCATGTATTTCCAGCCATCTCTTTTTATATTGTTGTTAATGTGCAATTTTTAAAAAAAAAAACCTGAGTGGAGACACAGGATAGAGAAAAAACTGGATGCATCAACATAAAGAAGACACATTATCCAGGAAAGGGTGAATAAGAAGTTTTAAAACATTACTTAATGTTATACTCAGTAACCAAGGACATCACCAAATTAAACGACAGAAATCTTAAGAAATATCACCCTAAGTAACTGATTCACCTCTCTCTGGTCTCAAAAATCAGAAATGTCAGCTGATAATGAAAAGAAGGGCAGATTACAAAAGAAAAGAAAAAGAGAGAAACTTAGTGTCTTTCCCACAGTGATTATAGCAACAACCTTACCTCCTGTAGCAGGTCCGCCTGCTCGATGGCTTTCAGAACATTCTTTTTGGACGTCTCCTGAGCTTCCCCTCCCAGCAAGAATTCATCCAGAATGAAGTAGGCCTTCTCAAAGTTGAAAATAATGTCCAGCTCACAAACCTGTTGAACAAAAGTTAGATAACAGTCATTGTGAATGAACGTTACTTTGAGTCTAAGATTACATCCACACTAGTATGTTTTCAACTTAAAACACAGAACCTCTGCTACATTTACGCCTACCGTCCACACTCTGGGACCCCTAAAACCAAGACTTTTGGAGATACCGTTGACCCCATTTCAGTCTGAAAATGCTGTCATGCAATTATGGAAATCTGTGGTCTTACTGTTCACCATTACTTGTCTTCCTTAATAGTATTTTCTACAAATAATAAGTGTCAAACCAAAATGTATTTGTGTGGACATTGTCTAAACTCAACAAATCACCAAAGCATGGATGCACAATATATAAAAGTGGTAAGAGACGGGACAAACGCACACTGCCAAAGTATTTATCCAGCAGCTCCACATATCTGTGGATGATCTCCAGTGTGATGAGCTCGTTGTCCTGGTCCTCTATGGCACAGCAGAAGTACAAGCTGGCATATCTGCAAAACAAAGACAAGCCAACCAATTTCAGCTAGACAGGCCAAATAATAAAAAATAGCATTTTAAAAAAGCATCTTTCATTTGCAAAAACTGCAGTGTCAAGTGAATGTAAGAGGAGCTGACTGCATTTTTATCACTTAGACGGGATGTTCAAGTGATATACTGTCTCCCACCACACTGTAAAGGTGCTGAGAGAGCACTTCTCTGTTATTATTAAAGATTGCTGTTTACTGTGTACAGGGTATTCATTTAAAAGCCAGAAGCCGGATGCAGAAGCCTGAATCAGTTAAGCCCCATTCTGCCAAGGTTCTTTATCCCTGATAATCCCAAAGGCACTCCTTAAGCATGTGATGATTGGCTAATAAAGGAGCTGGTCAGTTGATCCCTTGCAAGCAGAGGGCCAGCAGGGCACAGTGGACCGGGCAGTAGATTTTAGACAGAAAACACTGGTGCAAGTCTCAGCCTTAACAGAAAAGCAGCTTGTTGGAGGCACTGATTTGTGTCACTGGTTTGCCTGATTAATTTGAATTCCTGATTGTTTTGTGATCCACTCCATCCCTGCCTACTGTTTGTGCAAATGAAAGCACGACGCAGCCAAGCTCAGGAAACACAAAGGGTTCAGTTCAGCTGCTCAATTGCCTGCGGTTCATAGAAGTGAGGGAGCATTTCTACTGCAGCTGACTCATAACCAGCATGCACAGAGAGAGGAAGTTAACGGGTCAAACCTTTTAAAGCAAATTCATATTCCATGTAGAGGAGGTTCCTAAAATAATATGCATCATTGAGTTGCACTGGTGTCACAGTTAAACACTGTTTTACAGGTGGACTTGCCCTTTAAAAGATATTTTTCACATAATGTTGACTTTTAAAGACTATACTGTCATTTTCTCTCATAACAGAGACCTCAGAGTCTTACTCGGTGCCTCAGTTTGAATTTCCGATAATGATAATAGATCCAGCCTCTTGTCTGATCCCAGATTGAATTTGACTAGAGCTGGAACGATTAATTAATTAACCAAATTAATTGTCAATAATTTTGAAAAACAATTAATCAATTTGAGTAATTTTTAAAAAATAGTAAAAACTGTCAGATTCCAGCATCTTAAATTTTAATATTCTCTGGCTTCTTTACTCCTCTATGCATGTAAACTGAATATCTTGCGGTTGTGCAAAAAATGGCACGCAACCATAGACATTAGAAACACTGCTTGACTATTATCTGACATTTTATATATAATTTTATACAATAATCAGTTAATCGAGAAAATAGTCAACTGATTAATTGACAATGAAAATAATCGCCTTAATTCTGACACATTATACATACTACAATATAGATTTCACAAATTTAGATTGCAAAGGCACCCAGCCTTAGTGTTAGTCCTGGTTCAGTGGCAAACATCTTATGAGGATGAGTTTTTAATAAGATGCTGCATATAAAGTTTATCATCTGGTGGGGAAGCTCTGGTCATTAAGGCACAACCACAGCAGCAACAGTTAGTTGATGTATCATTCAGTCAATTAACAGGAAATGAATTCATTATTTTTCAAGTATTTTTGCTATTCGAATGTGAACATTTGGTGCTTTTAGCCACATTTAATAGAATTATGATCATATTTTGGAGTTTTGGACTCACGGTCAAACTAATTTGGCTCAATCACCTTGAATCTGTGATAAATTAAACCTGTATTTTCTGTAGCAAATCAATGTATCAACCCTTGACAGGCCGGGATTCTTCAGAGAGACAGGTTGCACGTTAAAATATTAGTTGCTGCACCTTATTAAATCCTCTTACTACAATCATGTGCTGTTTCAACATACAGCATGTCTTCATGTTGCACCCTTTTGAGCTGTGCCTTATCAAAAGCTTAATAACGTGCTCCACATCTCATCTTTCCAGGTCCCTTTTCACTTTTTATATCTTATATGTGTGATTGTACACCATAAACAGGCTACACATCAAACAGCAGCCACTTTTATTGTCTTTGATGTATTAAAAACTACTTCCACTCAATGCCCTGAGGCTCAGTTGGGTGTACCATCCATCTATCTGCAAATGTGACCTGACGCCTTGTTATTCCCATCTACTCTCTATGGAGAAAATGATACAGATTCTGACCTCCTCAGTACAACCTAATCACTTTTGAATGACGTTTTCAAGCCTTAGCAGGATGCAAGAAAACACTTTTTGTAGCCTCCTACAATTTCACATTTATTACAAACAGAAATGTCCCAAAAAAATTCAATGCTACAGCGTTGAAGATGGAACAGGTCAAATTAACGGGACTGCATATAATCCAGGTTTTGCCAAAACATTAACAGGAGCCTAAGTTCAGGTAGGAGTCTTTCCTCTGAGTTTATATCATAAATATTCTACACTACTATCTATTTGGAAAGTTTCATAAAAGTTTAGAGTCAGTCATTTATTTATTAGAACATTATTATGTTTTATATTTCCCCTTGACAGACTGTCCAATCTCCCGTGTATGACAAATATCATGGTTCTCTCTCTGGCAGGTTTGTCTCACTGAAAATGTGAGAAGCAGTTACGCTACAGTGACCTATGTCTGGACAACAGAATGTCCTCACTTTAACAGACTGATGAAGCAGCAATGTTATGTAGCCCATGTCTGAAAAGAGCTTCAATGACTGCCCAACTGTTGCAGAAAAAACCCAGACACTTTAAATTATTTAACTGTGGAGGTGAACAAACACCTGGTTGCAAAATCTCTGACTGATCAGCAGCTCCAGTGCTGTGTTTGTCTGTCCCAGTTGGGTCACTCGGGTTCACCGATAGTCTGCCTGCTTGTCCGTTGGCACGGCAACAGGATATAATGAGGCAAAATTAATGCTCTTTCTTGTTGTAGTCTGAGTGCAGCCGCGAACCCTTTGGTATCACTCTCTCCTGATTCCCAATGAATGATGTGTCTATGAATCGCCTGGGGAAGTGTGAAAAACAGAAAACATGTTGTTCATAAACAAGTCCAATTTCTACCCACCTCTTATACACAATCTTCAGGTCTCTCCACTCCAGGAAGCTGCACATTTTGGGTTTCCGAGCCAGGACTGTCTGCACCAACTCTCTGGTGATTTTCTTTTTCTCCTTATCAGACAAAGGCACGTACCACTTCTGAAGCCTGAGCTTGCCTTGTCGACTGAACAGAAGCATGAACTGCATCTGAAATGAAGAGATGAAGTAAAAAAAAAAAAACAACAACAAAAAAACAGAGAAGCCGTGAATGGAGAGATGATAGGATGGAGTGGGTGGTTAAAGAAATCTGCAGAAATAGACAAAAAGCAACAAAAACAGCACTTCTTATGTGATGCTGGATGTAATTATTCTGATTCTGACAAGTTAAATTGAGGAAATTATTACAGCAGTACATAGGGTACAAAATTGAGTTTAATCAGGTCAGGAAACTCAGGAAATGAGTAAAAAGGACAACACTTGATGTACTATGTGATAGAGAATACCAACAGGACAGTGAGTTGGTGTTTGTGTACTGGCTGCTGCCATGTGTTTGAGATAAACAGCGCACTGTTTAACTTCAGGTTCAAATTCAGACTGAACAGTTAACCAGAAACAACATATTACGTCTTTTAAACGCACAACACATTGAAACAAATGTAATTTTCACAGCCTGTTTAAAAGCCTGTTATCTTCAGTTAGCTACACCACTTCACCGTTATCAACACAGCCCGACGGAAGTACACCGTTATTCAGCGGTTAGCATTAGCACGCCCTGCCACCGGTTTGTTTCTTTAAAACACCACATGCGACCAAACGCGTGCGTACATTTTAGATTAAACAGTAATTTACACAAGCTGGAAACTACTTACCTTGAATTATAACACTGTATTCCCCCCTGAAGAAATGAGCCACCCAACGCCACCCTGAAACACCGACAGTTGACATCGAGCTTCTGATTGGCCACTCGGGGACACACGACGTTTCTTATTGGCTGACATGTTGCGACAGGGCCCGCCTTTTCGATGCTTTAACTCAGGAGCGTAAACGCAGTTGGCTGCTTTGGAAATCAATCATATCAAACAATTCCGCCCTTTTAAACTTCATGGGCGGAACTGTTTAATTCCACTCTGAATGTTTGAATAGAAGCGGAGTAGAAAGTGGTGTTATGACGGCTAGGAATAAAAAATACAGGACTTAAGAGTAGAAAATCGAGTGTTTTGCATAGCTTTTGACAACAGACAGGACTACAAATAATATAAAAGCTCCTATTGTATTCAGAAAGTGGCCAATAGATACTAAAGTTGTGTAAATGGGACATGGTATGGATCAATTACGGTCTCATTTTGCCCTTACTGGGCGAAAAACAGGATATGCCCACGCTGTTTTTATTTGTTTTTTTGTTTGTTTGTTTTGAATGGTAATTTCTTTAATAATTGTATAAAATAAGAAAACGAAACCACATTTAAAAAATCTTAATTTAATTTATTTATTTATGTTTTTTCTTTTACAAATATGGTAGTTATTTTTTTCAACTTTGTTTGTAGTAAAATGACATTAGTTTTAAACTATTTAAATCATCGAAAATTATAATTATTTTATAGATATTTTCCATTACTGGAAAGAAAAAGTGAGCACTGAGAAACGGTAAACAATTTTTAAAACATTTTACAGATTTTATTTAAAAATATATACATATACAGATTTTGAAAGTGATAGTATTCCACCATTTTTTACCATAATTTCATTTTTATCTGACACATTTTTTTGGTTGTTGTTGAGAAAACGGAGCAAATTTACTAAAGAGTTCAGTATAAGAGAAAATATGGAAACTTAATTTGAAGTGATTTAGCAAATTTCTGTCTGTGAAGAAAAAATATTTGCATGTAGAATAATCAAATAATTAAACATCCAAAGGTGCCATTTGGATTATCATAGTAACAAATAATACCTTTAAGGCAAAGAAAGCAGACACTGTCAGCCGTCTACTCCTTCTACAACCTTGTTTGAAATATGAAACTAATCAGGTAAAAGCCAGGCCCTTGTCTGGAATATATTTTCAGTTTTAAACCTTTCATTTTTTTCTCTGGGGACTTTGGTGTATATACTGTGTATTACACATCATATCTGTTGTTTAAACTCCCTCCAATGGGGATAAAGGCTGTGTTTTTTGTTCTTCCCCCTCATGAACTCACTGATCCTGCAGGTGAATCAGGGCTTCAGACTTGCACTGACTTTCTGACTCACTTACTAATCCACAGTTGATTTCACAGCAAATGACATGGAAATATTTGTTCATCAAAGACTGTTTCATATTGTTGACTCAACACAGCAGCATCAAAGTGAAAGAACTTGAAGGAGCAGTTTGACAGTGTTTGACACAATTACATATTTACTTTATCTTGAAAAGTGGTGGAAAGAAGATAAATACACTCAAGTACTGTACTTAAGTGTAGTTCTGAGGTACTTCACTTGAGCATTTCCATGTTATGCTATTTAATACGTCTCGTCCACTACATTTATCTGAGAGCTTCAGTTACATTTACAATGAAAATCTTACACAATAAATGATACAACACGCTTTAAAAAACACAACACATGGTTGCAGATCAAACAGGTGATATCCAATGTTTTTGGCTTCCTACAAAAATCAGTGCAGGAGGTCACCGTTCAGATGTCTATGAGTTGTTAATAGCTCAACTAAACAGTGATTTCTTACTTAAACTTCTCACATGGTTTCATTCCAATAAATGTTCAAATGATAACATATCTCACCAAAAATCCAAGATTAGAGAAAAACAGATTTGTTTGGACCTAATTTTTCGTCTCGCCTCTCCCATTAGTCATGTGATGATCCCTCAGATTTATCTGCTGTTCATGAATATAAAACTGCATATAAAGTAGCTCCACCTGCAGCAGCTACAGCAGTAACATGCTGCTGACACACTGATGCCTATATAATATATATTATATATTATAATATAGCAGTCAAAGGAACCAAACCAGTACATTTATGTTAATACTTATTCAGCTGCCTTACTTAACTAGAATTTTTCTAAGAGCACTTTTACTTGAAATATGGTATTTTCACACAACTGTATTGTTAGGTTTACTTAAGTAAAGGATTGGGATACTTCTTCCACCACTGATCTTAAAATATTTTAAAGAAACATCATCTTTAGCTGTGTTTTTACATCGACTGCCACCATCAACAATGAACACCCGCTGCTGATTTCTGAGGTGCTGCTATTTAGTACAGTTGCAGTAAAAATGGAGCAGCCTAAGGGAGGTGTCTAAGGGCCAATAAGGAGTATTAGACAAGGCCATCGTGGGCCCGTGGATTACAGTAATCCTATCCACCAGCGTTGGGTATCACACACTCTTCATTCCAGCACAGCTGAAGAGGAAGATGGAGGTCACTGCTCGCCGTGCTGCTGTGCTGCTCCTCCTGCTTCTATCTCAGGGTAAGTCACTGTGCACCTGCATGAGGAGAAATATTACTAAAATCTGTCTCAGAAATCATGAATATACTCACTGTCATTGCTACATTATTGTATCTTGATGTAATCATGCTAAAGAGTGCATAAGTAGAGAATATAGCAATGAAAGCAGTGCACTGGAATGTTGCTGCAATAGAATTAAATGCAATTTTATTTTTTTAGTAGCTTTTAGTGTTTGTGATTGTCCTTTTTCTGTTGCAGGCTTTTTCTGTTGCAAGCTTCCTCTGGATACTTATCATAATCTACAAATTAGACACATTTGTTAGTTTCACGCTCACATCTCCACAAAAATTCACATGCTTCATTCTCACGGGTTACTTTTAGTTCATTTCCCTCCTTTAATGTTTTCTGTTTCCTGTGAAATCTGGTCTCAGCCTGCACATTTTATTCTACCATCTGCTTTTTACGTTTCATGCATCTGTTGATGTGCTGTAGCCCTGCTCACTGTTCACTCACAGGAGGTAAGACAAGCACCGTAAAAAAAAAAAAAAGAAAGAAGATTTTAGCGGATTCTGAGAGCAACCTTGGATTCACTCCCCCTGGTGTGTGTGTTGTTCAGGAGGAGGAGGCCGTCCAGGAGGAGGAGCTGCAGGAGGAGGACCAGCAGGTGATCGAGACGTGGACAAGCAACATCAAAGCCTGCACCTGCGACTGCGAATCTGCTGATTCACCGACACGCAGCCCTCCTGTCATACCAGCTGTCCTGCCGACCTCACCGCCCCCACCGCCGCCACCCCAGGGTCACCCACTGACCTGCATGCCAGGTGAGGATTCCACCTGGGCCACTGCACCCGACCTGAACTCACTTTGTTGTCCCTCTGGTGTGAAAATCAAGGTTTTTGTACTTTGTTAACGTGCCCATATGGTGTTTGTATATGCTAGAAGACAGATAATTGGTGACATAAGCAGTTCATGCCGTGACAGAAACACAGATTCAGACTTCCGGGGTTTCATATGGAACAAACCTAAGAAACCAATCCTCAGGTTGCAAGATAGGACTTTCTGTATCATTATTCTTCCTCAGAATCTGTTTTCAGTTCAAAAACATCAAGTAGAATTTCCCCAATATTACAACTTCCCATTTTGCAGGATAGCAGAATGGTGTTGCACCCATTTTGAGGTAGGAAGGGATTATTTTCATGGGAAAAACTGTGTAAATTAGTATTTTTTAAGAGATTAAATCAGAAACCCTAGAGGGATTTTAGTATCGTCATATGAACTCAGTCAAATCTTTCCTCGGCCATAGGCACATCTGCAGCAAAGCAAAATCCCCTTTGATCTTAAGATTTTTCAACTAACTTCTCACTTTAAGACGAGAAGGGGTTTGCACCGACAGTTCAGCGTTTAGAAAAGAACAACTGTGAAGAAGAGGCCTGGAACTGCAAATGCTGTTTAGATAATCTCATTACCTGGGCAGGAATGTGATGAGCAGATTAGGGAGCCCAAAATAGGGTGTGCCCTTCACCTAATAGCATGATACTGGGCAAGGAAGCACACATCAGATGATGCCCCAATCGTCTCCTTTGGCCTGGTCACGCAAGCCTTCCAAGTATCAAATCTCACTGTAAGCAGGAAATCTGGACTCACAAGCTGAACACAGTTTAAATGGTGTACAATCAGTTTAGAGACTGTTGGCCAGTTTTAATGTTGCTGCATGTAAGGTTTTAGCAGCCATGGTCAAATTATCTATTAAAGTGTCTGTTTGGTCACTGATAAAAACTCATCTCTGTGTATCGAAGTTACATATTTCCATTAAATAATCCCTTCCTGCTTGGAAGTGGTTTAGATATAACTTTACACTGCCACAATACATAATGGCAAGTTGTTATACTGGAGTAATTCTGCCATACAAGTCTGAACTAGATTCTGAAGAAGAAGAATGATACGAAAAGCTTCCCCCTGCAAGTTGACAGGATTGGTTCATTATGTTTGTGGCCTATGAAAACTGAGAAGTCTGAATCTGTATTTTTGAGATCGTCATCAAAACACACTGGTTTTAAGGTAGAAATGCTCAGCCATGGTTTTCACTGCTTATTCCACTCATGGTGTGTCTTCTGGCATATAAAAAGCCCCATCTGGACATGTAAGCAAGATAAAAAACCAGATTTTCATCCGCAGGTGTCTTTGAAAACCATCATAAATCTCACACTGTCCCCCTTTAGAATGCCTCTACCACAGAGCTCTGGGCTTTGAATCTGGATCTGTGACCTCGGACCAGATCAGCTGCTCCAATCAGGACCAGTACAGCGGCTGGTACTCCTCCTGGATCCCCAACAAAGCTCGCCTTAACAACCAGGGCTTTGGGTGAGTCACGACGACCCACCTTCGACTCATGGCACACATACTGCACATTCTGCAAAGACAAAGAAAAATGAATATATGTGTAATTTTTCTTAGGTGTGCTTGGCTGTCCAAGTTCAACGACCAGTACCAGTGGCTCCAGATCGACCTGAAGGAGGTGGGCGTCGTGTCCGGCATCCTCACTCAGGGCCGCTGTGACGCTGACGAGTGGATCACCAAATACAGCATCCAGTACCGCTCTGTGGAAACCCTCAACTGGATCTATTACAAGGACCAGACAGGAAACAACAGGGTAGCTACACAATATACTTCTCTGTCAATCTATTAACATGTGAGTCCTCCAGGCTTCATTAGTGAGACACACATCACCCCCTTTAATTTACTGTAACTCCCAAAGCTTTAACTGACTGCACGGCTTGTTGACCTTAAACTAAAGCTGTTCAGGGTTATTTTTCTACTTACTCTCTCTGTTATGTCTTTAAAAACTGAAGTAAATAGCCGATTGCTCTGCTAAAGAAGAAAATATGAGTACAAAACCTCATGTGTGCAATAAACAAACTATGTGACTATGTTTTCCCTGCAAGCATTATTACTCAAAAATATAATAACAGCTATTTGGAAAACACAAACAAATACATGAACAACATGGATAATATATGTAAACCAGTAGCTGTGAAAAAAGAGAAATCACTACAATTTTGAGACATCAAACATTTCACTGGGTAACTAAGCTTTTTGAAATTTGTTTAAATTAAATTAAATTAAATTAAGGAAAATACCTTAATTGTATAATACCAGATATGTATAAATCTTAAAAGAAATAAATGTATTATTAAATACTAAAAATAAATGAATATAATTTAATAAAAATATTATATAACTATTATCAGTCTATAAAATAAATAAATATATTATTAAATACTATAAATATAATTTAATAAAAATATTCCATAAAATAAATGATTCTATTATTAAAAATTAAAAATAAATGTTTAATAATAAATTAATACAAGCTATTCACTATATCAATATATAGTATTGATATTTTTTATAGAAAGTAGAACAATGAAACACACAATTTTTAATATCATGAGTTATAATAATTTATTAAATTACTTTATTAGTTAATTTATGTATTGAGTGCAATTCCTTTACATGATTGTTTATTTAATGATGTGCAATTTATGTATTAAATATCTGACACTTTAGGGATCCACAGTTTCAAACTAGCATGTATAAACAGTAACTTTAAAGAAAGTTTATTTGGTTTTAGTACCTTGAACTGATTCTGTTTGACAGTTTCTCAGTCAAAAGAATATTTCTGGGTTAAGGTCCTCTACAAATCACTCATCAATCATCAATAATTATTTTCTTGTTGCTGACTGAGTGGGTCCAGCAAGGTTCTTAGTTTTACTGAGTTTCAATAAAATGTGTCTCCCAGAAAAGGGTGATATCATAGTTTAAAGGGAATATCTTCACTTATTTAGTAAATATGGTGCAGTTTTTAGATCTGCACAAGCAAAAGTGAGACTCACATGTAGAAAAATGCGTTTGCTGTATTGTGATTTAAGTTTCTCTGGATTATTTGAACCTTTGAGGAGTAAATGTATAGACTACACAATGAGCGACTAACATCAGTACATGCTCTTCTCTGCAGGTCTTCTATGGGAACTCTGATCGCTCCTCCACGGTGCAAAACCTGCTCCGCCCTCCTATAGTGGCCCGTTACATCCGGCTGATGCCGCTGGGATGGCACACCCGCATCGCCATTAGGCTAGAGCTGCTGATGTGCATGAACAAGTGTACCTGAAGTGCACTCCGCCTGCTCTCTCCTCACCGTCCATCCTTCCCCTGCCAACCTGCCACTTGCCAAAAGGGGAACACTGGCTCAACGCTGAAAGATCTATTATGTTATTTGATATGACCTTCATTCCTTCAACATGTCTGTCTTTTGTCGGTGAGGCTTGAAGCACATCTTGTGTCACTTGATGCACTATTTATCTGTCTTAAAGTCTGTGAAAACTTGCTGTGCTACTATGTAAATATAAAATTAGTCACCTTCCTCCATGCATTCTAGCTCAAAATGCAATCAGAAGCCCTGCAACCTTCAATAAAGCTAAAGAAGAAGAGAAAAAACAGAAGACTTGATGACTTATTCATAGACTTTCCTCGAATCTGAGTCAATAAATAAAACACATTCTACAGATTAGGAGTCAAATCAAATGAGCTTGTTTTATTTGAGATTTACTGTTACATATGTAAACATGAATATTCTAAAATTGTTAAGCATTCATCTGTGGGTTTATGTTCTCATGTAAATGCTCTTGTTGGAAAAAAAAGCAGATAAAACACTGACTATGCTACTAATTTGTGTCTGTAATAAAAGCACAAACTTAATACTTGATTTCATTTAAACAGCTGATAAACATCTTCTGTTATAAATATTACCAAACAAGTAGTCACACATCAGTATTAATATAATACACGGTGCTCCTTCAGCGAAACGAAAAATCCAAAGAGAGAAATGTATTGTGTCAAGTACAGAGTGTGCACAGTCCTTACAGATGCACAACGCACAATACGATACGGTCATGTCTGGACTCAGTGTGTTACTGCAGAAGTCTCAGTCTTCACACGTGATGAACATGAAGTGAGGAAGAATTTACAGAGTCGGAGCAATATTGCTGAGCCACACAGTCTCTTCAAAGTGCAACATTAAAAAAAGGTTAGGACTTAGTTCTGCCAAGCTACTCTCATGGCACTTTATTTCCCACAGAACACAATGTTACAGTACAGATTCTGCCCCCGCCGTGTTTCCACTTTAAGGTTTCTTAAAAGCTCTTCCCAAGTGGTTCAGTGTGTGCAAATGGTTAAAAATACAGTGGAGCAGTGATTCCCAACCAGGTGTAGCCTGAGGGATGCTTCTGTAGGTACACATGGAAAGACTGTAGCTGAGATAATTTGAAGAAAACACGTTATAATTTGATTAAAGTCAGCGGTAAACGCATTAGTTTGTTGTGAAAATATGACTTTTGTGAAAAGTTAGCAAGCAGACAAGTGTGATCAGTTAACGACAGGGGTGGAGCAGTGGAATAATTAGCTAAGTAATGAATAAATGGCGAAGAAGCTAGATGAAATAGACAGTTAAAGTAGTTAGTTAGCATATAAATAACCAAGAAATGGTGAAAAAGCAAAAAGAAAGGGATAAACACTTGAACCAATTGGCTAAAAGTAATGGTGAAATGGCTCACATGACAAAAAGTTGGGAAAATGGTTTAAAAATTCAGCTAGCAACATAAATATGATGGCTAAAACAGTGAGTTAAAAGGAATGGATAAAACAATTAAACAGCTGAAAGTGGTAAAAAAAAAAAAACGGCTGAAATATTTAGCTAGCAGTATGAAATAAATGGCTAAAACAGTTAGCTAAACCTCATGAAGAAGTAGAAACAGTGAAAAGTAATAAACAAAATGACTGAACAGCTAAAAGTAGAGGATAAATGGCTGAAAATGTAGCTAAAAGTATGAAATAAATGGCTAAAACAGTTAGCTAAAAGTAATGAAGTAGTAGAAAGAGCCAAAAGTACTAAATCAAACAATGAAAAAGCTAAAAGTAGAGAATAAACAGGCATAAGATTTAGCTAAACGCATGAAATAAAAGGCTGGAACAGTTTGCTAAAAGTGATGAAAAGTGGTAGCAACAGCCAAAAGTGATAAATAACACAATGAAAAAGCTAAACGTAGAGAAAAATGGTTGAAAAATGTAACTAATTTAACTGAAGGTAATGGACATGTGGTAGAAGGAGCCAGAAGTAATAAATAAAACAATGAAGCAGCTTAAAGTAAAGAGAAAATGGCTGAAAAATGCAGCTAAAAGTACGAAATACCATTACTTTTAGCTAACTGTTTTAGCCATTAAAACAATTAGCTAAAAGCAATGGTTAAGTGATGCGAACAGTCAAAAGCAATGCCTAAACAGTTGGAAAGGCTAATGTAGCATATAAAAGGCAAGTGGTTGAAGGTGCTAAAGTGTTGAATAAATGGTTAAAACAGTTATGGTTGAAATGTCCAGCTGCTTTCACTCTTAAGTGGTGGCACTATGAATGCTAATATGACAAAATTGAGAGTTTAATTTTATGAAAACGACTGCAATCGTATCCATTTTCATACAATAAAAGAAAAATAGTGTTAAATGACTAAAGCGGGTGACAGAATGGTGTCTCCGAGGGCTGTGGGAGACAGACAGAAAATAAAAGTTGGGAATCACTGCACCGCTACACCCAGAATGGCTTTTAGGTTCGTCTAGCTGCTGTAAAAAATAACCTTCTAACATCGATTGGGGAAAATAACACACTATTCATATCTTCTAAATCAATTTTTTACAGCAGTTAAAATTTATATAGTGTTTTGGATGCATGTCTTTAACCGACTGAACTAGAACCACTTAGAAGAGAAGCAACACATTGCCTTCATTGAATCCTGTTAGTGAGGAAGTCATCAGAGAGAAACACAAGTATTAACTTCAGATGTTATTAACTGGATCCTTGATGTTCGCTTAAAGCAGTGTAAATGGCCAAGGTTCTACTATAATATATTTCATCTATAAGGGTGACACTTTTACAGAGATAAACATTTTGGTAATACTTTTATACGGTTTGCTCTATTAGAAATGATTAACCACAGTTTTAATCGTATAATATTGGTTTATAATATGAAAATGACGAGTTAAAGTCAGTGCCTACATGTCAGTGCTCGACAATCTCAGTCAGAATACAGTAAATGCAGTGCTTCATGATCTCCCACAGAGGGCGATGTTGGTTAGGATTTCTGTTAGTTTATGGCACCATAGTTTCTAAAATGGCTGCATTTCATAAAGACATAAAAACCTAAATATCCTTAAAAAAAAACAGAGCGATCAAAGCTTTCGGATTGTCAGTGCCATCTCAGAGAAACTGCCCATACTACAGCTATAATTTAAGAACAAGACTGCGCAGTTCACATTTGAGCGTCTGTAACCCGTCTCACAGCACATCCAAAGGCAAGACAGCTTGGACAGAGAGTTACAATCCGGGGTGAGATGAACACAAGTTACTGACATTACCAACCTCTATTGTAACAACCGATAAAACTTTGTTAGAATGCCTTAGAATAGTTTTAAGGAAATACTACGCAGTAAAATGTACTATATTTCTATATTTAATAGAAACAAAAATACTTACACTTAAAATCTACACTTTATCTATCCATTTATATATATTTAATTTGTAATATATTTACTTTATAATACAAATTATAATCAGAATTACATAAGTAATAATATAAAGTCTATCAAACATGGAAGCTTAAAAAAAATTAAGACGTAAAAAGGCTTTTGGCCTGTTTGCAAGCAGTGTGTAAAACTGAAGGTTTGGTATATGTGTGTGTTTATGTGTGTGTGTGTGTGTGTGTTGAGCAGGTGTACTGTTATACAAGGGAGCAGGAGGAGCATCAGAGGGGAATAAAGAGGAGTCTGAAGTGGTTATGAGAGCTGCGGGCTGATGGAGATCACAGAGCCGTCTCTTTCAGGTCATTGAGGTTTGGCATACGAGATCTGGACGGGCGTCCGAAGCCGTGCCCGTTCTGGCCTCCCTTGATGCTCATTTGCTCGGGGTATGGGTTGCCCTCGGGGCGGCCCAGAGCGGACGAGTGCCAGCCGGACTCCAGCTGTCCGGGCAGCGGGTAGGCTGTCTGTCGGCTCTTGAGCTGGGGCGTGCTGACCCCTGAGTGGCCTCGGCTCTCAGTGAAACCACCTTGAGCGGAGGCTGAGTTAGGCAGCGGCTGGTAGCGCATATCAGAGGGAGGGTTCTGGTTGGAGGACGAGGATGAGAGGTGCAGGAGTTTGCGCAGTGACTTCAGTGGCTGACTCTGAAAGACACATTACAAATAATTTACATATTTAAAGTTCTTCTCCAGTCGACGATGTAACTTCTAAAACCTCATTTCTGTGTATCAAAGGTACACATTTAGAAGGTTTCTCCATGAAATTATCCCTTCTTGCCTTCCTGGAACACCCTTTGGCTCAAACGCCTGCTGTTTTAATGTGCTAAATAAATAACAGTGACTTGACTTGAAATGATGTAATCAGATGTGATTCTACACTGTTGTTTCCTCTGCAGCGTTTGAAACTCTGAAGTCATCCAAAACTCCCCATTCGCTGCAGCTGGAGCACAGCAGCTTATCTATGACTGTCAAACACTGTAAAACTACTCTATGCTACACATTAGCTCGTTGTAATAATAGAGTAATTCAGGTAAACATATAAACTAGAAAAACCATTTTGAGGAAGAATAATGATTTAGAAATCCTTCAAGTTGACAGGATTGGTTCCTTGTCTTTTTAGGTTTATTACACACGAAGAACTCTGAATCTGTGAAATGGAGGGTTGGTTAAAAAACATTGCATAATTAAATCTATATTGGTTTAAATATATATGGTCTTATAATGGTACACTAATGTTAAAATCCAGTAAATGTTAAAATGCTGTAAAATCCATATAACGGTTAAAAGATATGGAAAATTTATTTGCATTTTATGTACAATTTAAGGGAAAATAAGACACTTTGATGGAGTTTGTCATACATATAAGTAAAGGTATATGTATACACAGTATGTACAGTATTTAAAATAATCCCCTTTCTGTGATTTTTAAAATTTCCTTCAAAGGTTCTTTACCCTATGGTTGATGGCTAACACCTAAAGTGTTGACAGGTGAAACTGACGGAACAAATTGAGCTGTCAAACTAAACTGCCGAACTTGCAAATAAAGAAGAAAAAAGAAATGCTGTTTGGCCATTTAGTGGAATCCAGTCAAAAGCTCTGAGTAGATGGATCAATCTCTTTCAAGTGGAGAAGCTGCACAGATCCTTACGACACAACCTGACAGCTACACTGCAGTTTCAAGGTGGAAATACACGGAAGTCGCGTTGTCTGCTTGTTTCATCCATGATGTGGCTCCCAGTGTATAAAACCACCATACAAACATGTTAACAAGGTAAAAAAGAAACTTGGATTTTTACTGAAGAAAATACTTATACTTCCTCTTGGAGACTCACTGGAGAGTGTGAATCGGACAGTTTCTCAGGCGGCCAGTCCTTGTCCCTGTCTCGGTCGCGGTCTTGGTCTCGGTCTCTGCTCTTGTCGCGACTCCTGTGGCGGCTGCTCTGGTGACTTGAGGACCTGGAGGACTTCTGGATGACTGAGTCCACACCTTCATTAGAAACCTGTCACACAGAGCACGTAGGTATAATTCAACCTGTCAGTACCAACACATTTCTAACTTTTAAACCGAGGTAGTTGCACACAATGTTAAGGACAACAAGAATCACACAGAATATGATCAAATGTTTTCTCTTGGGTGAAATAAACTACAGTTTTTTCTAGGCTTTTATCAGTTTTACAAAACTTCGTCACACTGTGCTTCAGGAAACAGAGCAGTGTGTTTCGTGTTGGCCTTTACATGTGTTCATTTACCTCTCACATCACTTATTTTTGGTAATTGATTGGTCTCAAATGCAGTGAAATCTTAAAACTAAAAACATGACATGCATCTGGAGTCAAACCCTGAGCATTTTCTGAAATGAGGAAGAGAAGAGGCAACTCCGCTTGTTTCTGATAGACAAATGATGCATTTTAAATGTGAAGGTTTAGCATTTTCTCCTCTTCAGGCAGTAAACACTGTTTTCCACCAGCTCTGAGTCTGACTGCCTGATTCCTCCTGGCCAGATTGCGTTTATTTGTGCTCTGTCATCAGCAGTAACCCTCCCCCCCCCACCCTCCTTCAAGAATCTGAACAAACTGTCACGTATAAATAGAAATGTGAAGGGAAGAAAAAGTCTCAAACACCTGTTTCATGCTGAACCATTGCTGTCACAGAGACTGCAGTCAGTTTAACTAAAGGTCATAATGTGGTGGCTTTCATATTTAGCAGCTATTTCTGTACTGATCTCTGCTCTGTAATCAAGTCTCGAGTTTAAATTCATTTAGAGAAGTTGATCAAATGCTTCTGGCCGGTAATGAAGCTTCATTTGAGTGTAACTAGGCAGACAGACTCCCAAAATCTCATGTGCTTAACTAAAGCCTGAGCGCTCTCGTTCATCCTCAGCTCATAACCAGAGACATGCTGTTAGGGCTGTGGCTGAAATCATTGAAATCAGATGAGCCAAACACAAAATGACCAGTCAGATCCATCACTTTAACTGGAGAAGATCTAAATTGTCATTAAACTAAACTTTCCAGGAGCAAAAGCCAATTGTAATCAAATATCTGCAATGTAAAGGCTCCAAATGGGAGCATTTTTGCCTATTTGTCGTGTTGCTTTAAGTTGAAACTGTACCGTGGAGATGGATCTGGCTGGTTTATGTTAGCAATTCATTATCAAACACAATTCACCATCATTGTAAAATTGTCAAAGAAAACCAGGCGTAGAATGGCACAATAAAACAGTGTGGATTAATGTTGTTAATGCATGCGATGTTAGATGGGTGACGTGGGGGTGGTGGGTGAGTACGATAGTGTAAAACAGCATGTACCATGGGAGAGGACACTACAGGGAGGACTCTCACAGAGGAACTATGCTTTATGTTATTCTTTGGGCTAAACAGAGGGAAAAGACATTTCTTGATGACAGGAGGCCTTCCTTCAGGGACTTGCATCTGTAATATAGAGGCACATGACTGGTGGCACAGGTAAACATGATGCACATGACAACAACAACAACAAAGGTGTCAATAAGGCAGAAACATTTGAAAAGCAGAGGAAGTGATACAGCGTGTAGACAGACGACTTAACAAACAGGATACTGACATTTAAGGTTATTTTCAGAAAACGTTGCATCCAAAAATGGCTTCCATCCTCAGACACACTTTACAGGCAACTTACCATTTGAGATTTTTTCTTTTTCTTCTTTATTGCTCTGAAGAAACCCTGTTTCTCCTTTTCTTTGGATGGCTCAGAGGCATTCAAGACTACAGTATCTGGGCCAGTCCTGAAAATAAATCAAAGAGTACTGAGATGAAGTCACAGCTAAAAAGTATCCCAATAAGACGTGACAATTTCTGCCACTAAGGCATGTGACCAGCGTGAGATTAAATCTGACAGTAAACTATCCCGACAGCAGCAACAGACAGTGAGCAAATTAGGTGTTAGACAAAACAAACTATTTTTGGTTGTTAGAAGATATAATTACCAGGGGTCAAAGGCAGGCTGGCGTTTGGAATGATTGGACAAACTGCTGCCGTCCCCAGACATGCCAGAGCCCCGACTCTGACCTCTGCTGTCATGGAAGGAGTTGTCTGGCCGGGGAGAAGGGACTGTTCAACAAGCACAACAAACAGGTTCATTCACCTTTCACATGCACTGAGATGTAAACAAACCCTGCATTATCTCTAATAATCTATGTCAGACCGTTCTGGGAATAGTAACCAAGAAGAATCAAATGCTTTGGCATCATTTGCAACGTTTTCCTAAGATTTTAACAATAGTTAAAAAAAGAGAATATAATAAAGGACTGCCGTGTTTTATGGTTATCTGCTGCTAACAGGTGTTATTTTGTTCATTAAGCCACTATGTGTAGAATTCATTGTTCTAGGTCTTGGTGCCCCATTGTTAATGTCAAAAAGACAGAGAGGCAGGCAGAACCACAGTGCACTAATACTCCTGCGGATCCTGTATATCTTTGATTCTGAAGGAATCATTAGGACTAATGCAATGCATGGCACAAATTTCCTCTGGTTTTTACGGAGTCAGAATAATGTTAAAGTGTTGGCAAAGTGAAAAGTGTATTGGCCGATATGGGCTTACTGCAGATACAATATGACATTAGATGTAACTTAAGTATATCTGAAGATGAGTAACAAGTGACAAATATTATTCAGTATTGCTGAAGACTGTAAATAAAAGATGGATGTAGCCCAGTGATGTCACCAGTTTGTTAGAGGAATATCATTCTGAAGTCTCAAGCGTGACATTTTGGTCGAAGCGATCTTGATCTTTTAAATATACAATGCATGCCCATAAGACTTGTCAATCACATGGTAGCTCCACTAAAGCAACCCCTGTTTTATCATCAAAATGGGATCATAATTTACAAAACAAACATCATGCAGTGTTGAGCTCGATGTGAAACTAACAATTGAGACCAGAAACTTCTTAGGAAAAGGTTTTGTGAGGTGACAAATCATATGACAAGTTGGGTAATTTTCTCATAGACTTCTAATGATCGAACTTCTTTTGCAACCACAGGAGTCGTTCCCTGCTGGCTGTTTGAAAACATGGAGGTTTAAGGCAATTCAGCATTAGCTTTACTTTACTTTTCAAACCCAGAGGCTATGTCCATCTTTTATATACAGATTTGTTTAAGGAAATTTATAGTGTCTTTATTACATATTTTGTACAGTAGAGAGGACTGACAAGTTTATTTTTTAACTGTAAAATATCTCACTCAGTACATACCACTAACCATTTTTAGTCATGCTATCAGCACGACTCTAGAGAGGTCACTTTGGTCCAGACTAAAATGTCATGCCAGCTATTCTATGGATTTGTACTGTTGCTAATGTTTGTAATTCTGTGTAATGTTGAGTATGTTATCCATCCAGGTCATGGTGATCCTTAGTGCTTCAGTAGAACTTTTTGATTCTTTAGTATGTTTCACTTTCCATCCAAGAAGCTTCTTCTGATCTAAATGACTGGTGGAGAGTCCCAGGTACTTACTCTTATCTCTAAATTACATGACTCAACAGCCATTATTGAATTCAGACCAACATGACCCACAGACTCATGGTGTGAATAATGGTGAAACTGCTTGGGGGGATTTCAGGACAATGTTAAGAACATCTGACAAGTAGTGCCATAGACTCAGCCCCAGGGTCATCTCTAAATGTAGGAGAGTGTACAACACTGCTTATCAGGTACTTATAACATAGTCCTGTTTTACCATCAATAACAGCTGGATTTGAGGGGTAGAACAGATACCTAGGACTCCCACTAGTCATTTAGAACTGAGGAAGGTTCTTGGATGAGGGCTAAATCAACTTCAGGAACCAAACAAGAAGTCAAGTTGCTTTCTTTTGAAATGCTTGAGATTAGCATGCTGATGTCAGCGTTTAGCTCAAGGCACCTCTGTGTCTAAGTGCAGTCTCACAGAGCCGGTAGCATGGCTGTGGATTGTTACTGCTATTTAATTACCATAATAAATGTTACATTTTTTGACTTTTTATCAATTTTTTTATTCCAAATATAAATTGTGGTGACAGGTTGAAAAGTCTATAAGTTGAAAGAAATTGTAATTATATAAAATTTCTACCCATAGTGGCATTGTAAAGGACATCATTAATTTATGAACATATGTGATTTGTAAGAAACTGTTTTCTCCTTTGGGTTCTCTCATTAACAAACTCCAGTGAGGTGTCCTGATTAAATCTGAGCTAAAATCTTGACTTCCACAGAGCAGAAAAAGAAATAAAGCCACAGCCAGAGATATCACTCCTGACTAAACCAACCTCTGTAGAAGCTGCCCACCCGCCTAGGCATGGATTCGCTGTAGATGTTGCGGTTCTCTTTGGAGGAGCCCCCATCTTCTGTTTGCTGGTCATGATATAAGCCAACCTGAGTCACAACAGAAGAACTAATCACATAAAACCTCAGAGGCTAACTGCTTTGCATGCCTCTCTGTCTGAAATGATACCTTTATTTACCTGAAAGGACAAGGAAAAAAAATTGGGGGCGTATTGATTTGCGAGCGTTCTTTATAATAAAACATCTGTAGAGGCTATAAATGAATCCCAAAATCAAACTGAAATGTGCTGCGATGACAAGCTTGACTGTGCTATCATAAGTAGTCACATTAGAGGGAAGCAGCAAAGCGCACAGAGAAAATGAAGAGGCATCTGATGTGAAGAGACAGAGAAAGCGAGAGAGAGAGAGAGAGAGAGAGAGAGAGAGAGAGAGAGAGAGAGAGCAGTTCATGACAGCAGTATCCACCCACATCCGCACTCTCGGAAGACTGGATGTGGGTGGGGAATGGTGGGTGCAGGCAGAATGTCGGACCTCGCTTTTTTGCCGCTGTGTGTGAAAAGATGCGGTGTTGTCCCTTGTGGAGTCCCTTATTGGGGGTCTGCTGTGGGTGACCTCAGTGGGTGCCTGTTCACTCTGTTAATGGAGACATGATGAAGCATGAAGTGAGCTCAGCATTGCAGCACATACATACAAATACAGACACGCACGCACTATATATATACTATATGTGTGTATACAGTATATATAAATATACAGGTAGCATGATTCACTGTATATAAGAAGAAAGCCACACTCTAAGCACTGTTGCAATGTTCATAGATGAAGCTGCACTTATGTTAATCCTGCCTCTGCAATTCATTCCAAACCTGAGACACAGGCTGAAAAACCTAAACACAAATCATGATATTTTCAGACGCCATCGCCAGAATAAATCCTGGCTGCACTGTGGAGCACACTGAGGCAGATTTATCCAACAAGACCTGGTGTAGGAATTTGATATGATTAGATCCTGCACGATTAGGCTTTCCTTAAGGTTGGGAAGGTTTGATGTAGGCTGAAGACTGACCCTGCTCAGGTCTTCTTCTCTGGAGGAGCCCCCAGAGTGGCGGGGCAGCGTGCGGTGCTGCAGCTGTGGAGACAGGAGCTGGAGGCTGCTGGCTCTGGTGGGAATTCCCTGCCCGACCGACAGCCCCTCGTCTGTCCCGTGTGTCCTCTGGTGATCCCTCCGTACGTACATGGAGTGGCGGTGCGGCCGCTGCTGGGAGGAGAAGGGGCTGGTGTATCCCTGACCGTAAGCCAGAGGGTCATGTGGGGCGGACAGAGAGTGAGAATGGCTCCTTTCGATGCCGCTGTCCCCAGGATCGAGAGCATCCGGTGACTTGGCCTCCTCTGATGTCTTATGGCGAGTGGAGGAGCGTCTGTAGGAGGAGTCTAGAGTGTTGCTCTCTCTGTCGGAGCGCATGCTTCCTCGGCCACCAGGTCCCAGTCTGTCCACTCTGCGAGGTGCTGGGCTGCTTGGAGCTGTGAGGTCAAGGCAGCTGGAGGGAAAATAGCGAGATGTAGGCTCATCTGCATAAAGATGCACATCATTTAAGTTCCCCACTGACTTGGCATCGCTAAGCGTGCCATAGCTCTTGGACAAGTTCAGGTAGGCAAACTTGGAGGACGGCGTGGAACTGTGGGACTCCATGTAGCTGTGTCTACTGTGTTTGTCCCCTGATTGAAGCGTGTTGGTCTTTCCTTCCACAAAAGAGTGGCGGTTCTGCTGTGACCGGAAGTTGGATTTGAGGTACTTGGCCCCGGGGCCATCAGACACCTTGGACCCCAAGTTCATCTCAAAGTCGCCTTTGCTCTTGGCCTCACCGGGACTGAGCAGATGAGGCAGGTTGCTGCTGGCCAGGTCCATGCTGCAGGCAGTGGAGTGGTTGAAAATCTGCGGCTGGTAGTTCTTGGGATGCAGGGTGGGACTAAGGTTGATGCCTGCTGGCATGTTGCCGTTGAGAAA
This sequence comes from Dascyllus trimaculatus, assembly GCA_024666655.1. Classification (NCBI taxonomy): domain Eukaryota; kingdom Metazoa; phylum Chordata; class Actinopteri; family Pomacentridae; genus Dascyllus; species Dascyllus trimaculatus. The sequence continues at coordinate 21,702,884 of CM045446.1, forward strand.
GCTGTCGTTGTTGGGGTGGAGGTCTTCATGTCGGGGTAAGCTGGAGCACTCTCTGCTGCTGGAGCGGTGGCCTCCTGAGCTCTTGCCCCCATGGCTCCTTAGCAAAAGCAGAGAGAAAGGAACATAAACACACTGTGCATCAAACAATACATTTTACACAATAACCTGGAGGAAACTGGGTGACAACGTACTAGCTAGTTGACTGAAGCTATACTAAAGTAATCACTTAGTGCACAAATATAATTAGGTGTGGTGTGCCACAAGGATCTAGTGCAGGATCCGTATTACTGATTGTTGATTGTGAACTTTTACTGTATGCAGACTTGGTCAGTGAGTTCTAAATGTGTCTTTGTATGTCTCTTATACTTAATGTTGAATTTAAGTATAAGGCTAATGGACACTAAACTGACACTAGATCTGAGTAGTTTTTGCCAAAATTACTAAACCTTTGCAAACCAGATTTCTTAATGTCACCTGCATTGAAGTCAGACAGAACAGGAAGACAAACGAGACATTTCAGGCAGGTAAAGAGTGGTGTTTTTTGTAGGAGATGCTGACCGTTGAAGTTTGCACACTTTTTACATGCACAAAAAAGCTGAAGCACACTAAAGGCAAGATGAAACTTCACTAAAACATATTATTTGTTATTTAAATCACTAAAGTGGTTTTTTGTGTGTATGTTGCGTTAATATGGAATAAAACTAAACCAAACAGGACATTTTTAAATTCTCTAACGAAAGCAACGACTTTCCGCAAATGTCACTAAACCGTGATTGTTGCAGATTACGCAGCTAATGGTCTTCAGGGTGTCGATGATTAAGAACGGCCGGTCAAATTTAATTAGGAAAAACCCATTAACTTGTGTATCTAAACAACAGGGAACCACTGACAAGCCTAAACCAACTACCGGGCTCACAGCTGACCTGCTGGGGGTGGTGTTGTCTCCGTGGTGAGGTTTTCTCTTGGAGGAGCGTACAGGTGTAGGTGTGGGTGGGCCGGGCCGCTCCACCAGCCGCAGGGTCTGGAAGGCGTGGTGGTTCAGACTCTGCTCTGTGAGAAAACGCTCTGTCGGGTTCAGCAGCAGCAGGTTCTAAAGCGCAAACACACAGAGGGAGCCCGTGAGTCCTCAAGACACTCTGAACATCCAACAAACTGAAACAGTCATGCTATTATGAGTCATCGCCATTATCATAAAAGTCAGGCTGCTGCTGCATTTAATTGTGTCTTGCAGTCACCAAAGAAGCCAAACAATGATGTGAAATATGATTTGTGACAGTTTCTTTTTTCTTACTTGAATAAATGTGTTTAATAACCTGTCTCCATAGACTTTAATAAAAGCTGAATCATGTATGAATGCACTCAAAATAAAACCCGTGACATGAAGACAGTTTGTGAACTCTGAGTGCTGCTTTGTTTTTATGTAATAAAATTGTATAGTGGCAGCTACTTTCCTCGCTTCTTTCTCAACAGAAGTGATAAGATGACCACCCTCTTTGTCAGCCGTACAGCTTTGTGTTAGCAAATAGCATAATTTGATAGACCAGTGTCTAAACTCAAATTAGTGATGAGAGAGATGCCCGTCTTTGCTGAAGCCAGTCCTGAGATGACATTATGTTAGCAGTGAGTCATTATCTGCTGGGAAAAGCGCAAGTGCACAAGCACAGCCCACATTCTTGACATGGAGCTCCTGTTTACAGTGCAGACACAGCAATAACAGCAGTGCTGGAACCAGGATATGAGCCGAGAGATGCTGAAGCAATGAAGAGGCATCGTGCAGTCACGACGTAAACACGATGATAATGATGCAATTATCAGATGTCTCGTTTATGAAAATTGGATTTTTTATGGTTACAGAGTGCTTTCACGATACTATGCGAGCGGAAATAAACTGATACTGAGAAAATGCTAAAAAAACAACATTCCCCTCAGCAGAGAAGCATCCAGCTCTGCCAGAGCCGTGATAGTTACCTTCAGCAGGTCGAGCAGGCCTCCGCCGATGATTCCCAGGTATCTTCGCTCCAAGGTTTGGGGGTGGTTCACAGCAGGAAACTGAAGCATTAGTAAAAACAGAGGATAATAGTAGTGTCAGAAATGTGATAAATTACTGTATAATCACTACTTCTCAGAAAGACCAGCACTATCAGTCACCTGTGCTTGTTAATGTAATCGGCTTATTTTAATACAATTTTAATACCTTAAAAACCACATTTTTAGGCGTTTGTCATTTATATTTAGTTTTAAGTAATTTACTGGGAAAAGACCTATTCATAACTTTTATTATAGATGTTTTTATTTTCTTATATTTTATCATTATGATTTTAATATTTTTATTTCATTTTACTTTATTATTTTTTTAAAGCACTTTGAGTTTTACTTACAATATGAACTGTGTGGATTTTTATTATTATTTTATTACCTTAATTAATATAATATGAATAAATTAATCAAAGTCTCATATGTCCCCATAATGTCTTTTTGTTTTTCAGCTCAAAATACTGCAAAAAATGGTTCATTTCACTATGACTGTATAACTTCTGGTTTCAGTCCTGTTCTAAATACACTGTTTTGCTCTGAAAATCAATAAGCGGCTGTTGTTCCCGCCCCCAGCCAGAGCTGTCAATGACAGTTTGAGCTGGCTGACTACTGGTTAGTTTGGTGCTACACAATTCTCATCATCTCAACATGTTCAGCTTTAATTTTACACCTCCATGTTAATTACAACCATAAAACACAATTAAAATGGATTTTCACAATATGGGATCTTTAATGCTGGATTTAAGAAGGCTTAGTCTAGGATATTATCCTTAGGAAGTCCTCTGAGGTGAGCAGGAAGCTGTCAGAGTTTTGTGGCCTGTGCCTAGTGGTGTTGTTGTATTTTGGGATAACAGTGTTATTGCCAATGAGAGGAAAAGGATTGACGTCTCTTTCTGGGTGTTAATTTCCCCCCTAAAAACGAATCTGTGTATCAAAGTGATCTATACAAAAGTGTTTTTATATATAAATTAAAACTTTCCTAGGAAACTGCCTCTGAATAACAATAATTACAATAATAATAATAATATTAATAATAATAATAATACTGAATGCCGCGCGCTGTAAGCTGACAGGACTGGTTCATCAGGTTTGTTACCCTTGAAACCCCAAAAGTTAGACTCTCACTAGAACAAGTCGTAGTGTAAAGATGATTTTAAACAATGCTTTGGTTCAAGGCCATTCCCCGTTTCATGGTCTGAAAAGTCTGTTAAAGGTGCAGTAGGCAGAAATCTGGAAAAGACAGAAAAATAACCCAGAAGCCGTCCTCCTGCAGCTCTTTCCTCTCCTGTCTCCTCTCTGTTCCACCTGACGGACAAGGTAGTGAAGCCAAAGGTCAACATTCATTTGACCCAGGATTCAAACACTGACCTCCTAAGTGACAGTCCTACATCTAACCCATAGCACCACAACATCCTGCTCTCTCTGTGGACTTTGTTGTGATTTATTTTATCTATCTCATTTGATCGGGGAAAAGCCTTGTGATTTGCTAAAGTTACCTATCACAGGCTAGATGTCTAAAGCCTAAAGACAGAACCCAAGGGATGTCCAGAGTAAGTTTCCTCTCAGGTCACTTGAACTGTAAAATACCTAAAGGTTAGTATGGAATTTTCCCCAAGGATGTCAAATGAAAACTGCCTACCCCAGCTTTAAGTGACCAATCACTTGCAAAAGATGCAGAGATGCTCCCCAGAATGATTTTGAAACTATGAAATGACGTGTAAATCTTTAAAAATCATGTTTTCCGAGATGTGAGATGCAGTTTTAACATATTTTTTTTACTTTAAAATTACTGCCATCATTCCAAAATGCATAACTTATGGTTTGCCTTTTATTTATTTATAGACCGATTGTATTGAAACACATTGTACTTTAATACAGTGGCTTCTAAATAAGATTACCTGTTGCTTTGCTTTTTAGTGTCACTGCTGTTGTGGCAATGTGTCTTTTATATGTTGTGTTTCATGTCATTTTTTGTAGTTGCATAGGAAAAAATGCAGACTTAAAAACCAATGCCAGTAAAAATAGAATACATGGATATGCCAGATAAAAATTAAAATTTGCAATATTAGAAAGTGTAGGAATTAACCAGGTTGACACATGTAGATATGTAGGTTGTTATATGTCTTGTTATTTGTGACTGCATAATGGTGATCAAACCAGACACACTGAGAACTTAGTGGAATATCATACAAGCATGACGAAGCTCTTGTAAAATGTTTTAGAAATGCCCAAAGAGGGTGTCAAGACAATGCCCACTTTTGCTATTATCCTTCAGATGCTACTACTCCTAAAATTACATTTTGTTCACCAAGAGCACTGTTGCATGTGATTTCACCCACATCCAATCTTCAGCTGTCAACCTTTCATTCCGACAGAATTTCTTTCTTCTCCTGACTATTGTGAATTTTGCCGTTTGCCAGAAAAAAAAGCACGTCCAGAAGCTGTTCTTTTTACATCACACATTTCCTAGTGTTACAGAACGCACATCGTAGGTGGCCAACGTGATAAAACAACCATCAAACATCCTGTGTTCACTCACAAGTGTTGTGTGCTTTCTTTCTGCTCTGATTTATTTTAATAACAACAATTTGCATGTTTCTATCAAACACCCTTTTCCTTTCTCGTTGTCCTCTCTGCTTATCGGTGAAGAGTTTGCAGGCTCATTTAAATGACAACAAGCACAGATACGTTGTGGAGATAGAATTTTTTTTTCCTTGAGCGAGTACTAACAATAGCAGGCGCTCAGTGGTTTTTTTTAAGAACCTTCCATGTGCCTGTGCTGCTGGAGAGAGCATTTTACTGTAGAAGAACAACTTGTGTATTTCTGAGCTTGAATTTAGGCAAAAATTCAAGGTCCTTAGCAGAAAGTTCCCTACTGCCATTCATTTTTACACCCAAAAATGTCCAAAAAAGAAGGGGCAGTTTGCAAATTAACAATGATTACTTGTGGTGAAGGCAGAGAGAAGAGAGTAACGACGACCCAGGTCTGTCGTACCACCAGAAGACTTATCACAGCCTTCCTTCACAGTGCATACAGGAGACATGATACAGGATGAGTCATTGTGATCCAATCAGTCACGGCACAGCAAACTCGCCAGAAAAAAAACAACAAGCAGAGAGTGTAGAGACGGAGCAGGGAGAGAGAATAAATAAGGTTGGAAGAATAAAGAGGAGGAAGCAGGAAGAGACAAGAGATCAAGACGAGAACGACGCAAGAAAAGCAGTAATAAGAGCAACAGGCGGGTCAGCAGAGCCAGGGTTGGGGTAAAGGGGCGTGAAAGGCGGTTTACCCTCAGCCCGTGGAAGCGAGGGTTGTTATAGAAGAGCTTCATCTGCTCTGGTGGCAGGGGTCCCAACACTTTCTGGATGGTGAAGAGCTGGTCGATCTCGCTCTCTCCTGGGAACAGAGGCTGCCCGTCACTCAGCTCTCCTAAGATGCAGCCCACTGACCACATGTCCACTGCCTTCCCGTACGGAGCCCTGGGAGCACAGATTTAAGGTTGTTGGTGATCAAGCCGGGGCATAAGAATAAATAATAAAAGGACATGTCACTGCAGTGTCACGGCTCCTGGACAAAACTAAAAAAACAAACAAAACAGCAGACGTACCCGAGCAGGAGCTCTGGAGAGCGGTACCATCTAGTGGCCACATACTCGGTGTAATTGGCATCAGTCCCTTCAGAGAGATTACGTGCAAAGCCTGGCAAGAGAAGACAGAGAAAGCAATATCGTATAATGAGGAGCTTTTTGATATGCTCTACATGCTGAGAAATCTAAAAATGATTTTAGCTGGGTGCCTCTCTGGACGCTCATTATGCTTCAAAGGTGTTAGTTACAAAAGAGTTGCGTTAGGTAAAAGATGCATTGATATATAAGAGACGATGAGCCCTCTGAGAAGACAGTGTACTGGCAAAACTAGAGTAGTCAAATTATCCTGGGCGATGTTAAACACATATCCAGTCATAAAGTTTAGTCATTTTTATAATCCTGAGGCAAATTTGCAAAGTTAGTTGCCTGCAGCACATAGCCAGGAGACTGTTAGCATAGTGAGTCCCAAAACGAGCATAGCCTGGCTCTGTCCTGAATTCAGCCCACTGATTAACATGTTATACTTGCTTTATTAATCCATACAAAAAGTGAAAAGAAAGTCCCTGTATACTCAAGAAGTAGTTTAATCGATAACTTTATTTTAGCTTTTGTTCCAACCAAACAAACAAGATGTAACAATCCTGCCTTCATGAATCTGTTAAACTGACAACATGTATAATTATCTACGCATTACAATAGTTTCCATGCGTGATTAAAATCTAACCACTACTATGCTACTGTAAATAAAAATATCACGACAGCTCTGATGGAGCTCAGGACTCAACCTGAGGACGGCTGCTATGTAACAAATGACTTAAATGCAGCTTATAAACTGTGCTCACCTGTCTGAAGTGAAAAAAGTACAGTGCGACTTGCCATTAGGTGCTGAGCTATTCTGTCTCCATGTGGAGGAGAATTAAAATTACACATATTTAAAGAAGTGACCAGTGCTGTTGTTCAGTTGTCATGCCATGCACGTAAAAGTGAGCAATTCTCTTGCTTTGGTGACAATCATATGAACCCTGCTGCTGTCTGAGGCTGCAGATATGTCTGAGGTCTGCTGGAGAGGTGGCTGCACTGACAGGGACAGGAAGAGACTCAGCAAACTGATCAGGAGGGCGAGCTCTGTGTCCTGGACTGTCCACTGGACTCCATAGAGGAGGTGGGTGAGAGGAGGATGTTGGCCAAGCTGACATCTATCATGAACAACCCCTCTCATCCCCTGCATGACACTGTGGGGTCTCTGAGCAGCTCCTTCAGCAGCAGACTGTTACACCCACGGTGTAGGAAGGAACGCTACCGCAGGTCCTTCATTCCAACAGCCATCAGACTTTACAACACACAACACTAGCACAACCTGAATGTGTTGTAGCTTCTTTTTTTGCACTATTCATCTGCTTGCACTATTCATCGTACTGTTACCATGTGCAATATTATTTATTCAAATTTTCCTTGGTAAATATTCCTTTCATATTCATACGTCACTTATTGTTGTATCTATTGTATATTTAAAATGTTTCTTTATAGGAGATTGTTTTATTTTCTTTTTTTCTGTATAGGGTATGTTGTGTGGTTTTTCTGCTTTTGTCTATGCTGCTGTAACGAGGAAATTTCCCCGTTGTGGGATTAATAAAGTATAATCTAATCTAATCTAATCTAATCTATATCTAATAAACTCGGAGGAAAGACTCCTACAAACTAAATGGTTAATGTTTTGTCACAAGGACTGCGTTTTTATTGGTGGGTCTCATTATTCTGTTACAAACTCTTTCTTCATCGGAGTCAAGTTTTATTTTTTGGTCATCTTGGTTGACAAAGAGATGTTTTGTGATTTTGCCAAATAACTGTGTGTTGTGCTTTCTGTGATGTTTGGAACAATGTTGGTGCTGAAATGAAGAAAAACTTCCAATAACTCAAAGTACGTCGCTTGGGCGTGCATCTGTTGATGTGACTGCATTCAATTCAGACTTGTGTCATGGTCAAAGTGATACTGAAAAATTACAGGCACAACTGAGTAAGATTGCCGTCACAACATTTACGAGAAAGTGACCAGGATGTTCGTTCAGACGTGAAGCCGACATACTCAAAATAATGGAAAGGAATGCATGTCTGAAAGGGGTTTGACTGTATTACCCCTTTATTCCTGGACATTGTTTTACATATGTCCTATATATGCACATACATCTGTCTGCTAGCACCTATAAAGATTAAAGACGCATCAATACAAGATATAGATTAATGATTATTATATTATATATTATATTATATATTATTATATTATATTATAGATTAATGCTAATTAATGAGCTTTGGAGGTGCTGGTAAATGTATTTTTTAATTTTGACAAAGCATGACTAGCTGCTAAGCTAACCAAACCATCCCTTGGCTGCAGCTTTACAGTTAGCACATCACACAGACCAAACACTCGCATCGGCCCTCTTATCTTTTTAACTCTAACATGAACAGGAGTTTAAGTTCACTTTAATACATCCAGTTGTTTTATTTTCTTTGAGTTTGTATCCTAAATATTCTAGACTGCTAGTTATTTGGATGGTTTGATAGGTTTGATTTAAGTTTAGATTTAGTCATTTGTTTATTAGTATGTTATTATGCTTTATACATCCCTTGACAGACGTAAGTATTCTTCCCAAAATGTCAGATTTTCCTTTAAAAATTTGTCACTAGAATGGAATCATTTAATTCAGCTGTTAGCATGAGATTTTTATTTCCAGCACGGTCATTTCTCAAAGCTGAGTCTACAATAAAGACAACATACATTTAAAATGACGGCACAGTAAGACGCAGTCCCGAACGTAAACCTTCACAGTGGAGTCTGTTTGGCCTGTGTCTGTTCTCTCAGTGCCTTTGGCTGACACAGAGCAAACAGCAGGTCTTTAGTCTCTCACTCCAGATTGCCTGCATGATGCTGGCAACGCCGGGTTTTACGTTTCCCCCCTATTTCTGTTGTGACGCCACCAGGCTGAATCAAAGCGTGATTAGGCTCTTGATTCTCAACACGTTTCATTAATTGAGATGAGAGAAGAATTCACAGCAGCAGTCCGAGGAAAGCAGCAGAGGGGGACGCACACAGAGCTTTAGATAACCGGATGAAGCCTGCCTGCTGCACTCCTGAAGCACTGGTTTTCAGCCAGATATAGTCTCTGTTGAAAATGCTCCTTTTACATCATCACAGCTTGACTGTGTGGCCACCTTTCTTACAGCTCTCACAGTGTAAAGATTACAGATGGAGGTGCTCACCAAAGTCACATAACTTGAGGACGTCATCAGAGCTGATGAGAAGGTTTTCTGGCTTTATGTCTGAGGAGAAAAAACACAGATGGGGAGTAAGCTGACAAGGGCCATCATCATAACATCATTGCTACAACTGACTTCTGCCACCACATGTTCATCTGTCCCAGTGAGAAGAATATTTGAATGATTTATCTTCATGAAAACAACAATGGGGGAATCAAGAGAAATCAAATCATATCAGTAAAAATGCACAGACTGTAAAGAAAAGCTATAACCCATACACCAAATCCCTCGATAACAGTGTCATATGTGTGCCTGGGTATACTACAGGCCATTTGGATGCCTGCTCTGTTGCTCTCCATGTGCCAAAAGCTCACATGGACCATCTGTTTTCCTGCTCTGATGCCACTGATTCACCAAAAGCTCTTTGGCTGAACAATATAACTGTCAGTTACAATGCATCAGACAACCTATTAAACCTCTTCTTCGTTACAGAAAAATCAACAGGCTTAAATAGTTCAATTTTATACTGCAAAATAAACAATAGTAACTCCAGTTGCTTCTGAAAATGCGAGCACAGATGGTGCCCAGTGATGAAGCAATAGTGAATGCTGCACTCTCTGTATGTTGCACGAGCCTCTTCCAGCTTAGAGGGCCTCTTCTCTGCCTCACCAACACTTTCTCCCTCTCATCTGTTCCAAAAAAAGTAAAGAAAGAAACAACGAAAATATAGATCATACCTCGGTGAACAATGTCATGCTTATGGCACCAGTGAATTGCTTTGATTAACTGGAAGATGTAGCTGCGCGCTTTATCGGTCGGTACACCATTGGGTAACTCCTCAAGCAGCTCAAGCATATTCTGACGGAGAAAACAAAAACACAACCGAAAATGACACCAGGCCATGTGACAGAAACGGAAAAGAGTCGGTGCAGAAACAGTAAGAAACTTACCTTCTCGACATACTCGAAAACAAGATAGAGCTTCCCTCTTCTGCGGAAGGCCTCTTTCAACTCGACAATATTCTCCTGCTTGAGGGTGCGGAGCATCTTAAGCTCCCGTAGCGTTGTTTCTTTAACCTCCTCATTTTCTGCATGGAGGTGAGACAGAGAGAAAATCAGGGTCACACTGAGCTTCCATGCAGTGATAAATATGGGGATGTGAGACAAAAGGAAATAAAAGAGGACGAACCGCTTGGCAAAAAAAATCACAAGCATTCCTCATTGGAAACAAGAGCCCTCTTACCTTCGCTGTCCTTGAATTTCTTAATGGCCACAATTTCATTGGTCTCCTGCAATAAAAGCACAGAGCAGGCAGTGAGGAATCAGGAATCAATCCCACTTTTTGTTCTTGCTCTTGTCTGTGCATCCAAACAGTGGAAAAACACAACAACTAAGATGACTAAAAACTATTTCTGTCTTTCCTGCTGCTTTTAGGAGTGAAAATGAAACAGTTCTGGATTCAGTTGTGTGGACTTTGATTAGACGTATATATAAAGGGTTTAATATGCAATGCAAACGCACACCTTTAAGTCCAAACCCACAAAAAGCTTGCCTAATTAAATATCGATTGGATACAAATTGGCATATATGACATGCGTTTGTATCTTCTAGATCTGCAACATGGTGAGTCACAAAATGGATCTAATACATTGTGCAATGATCACTAAACCTGACTTTTGTCTAATCTTTGCTTTTTTTCTTGTGAAATATAGTGCAGTTTCACATTATTTAGGTATTTTTTGACAAAACATCTGATGTGGAGCTGTCAATTAGCGAAAGGATGGAAAATGAGTTGGTGATTGATTGACTGCTTGATAATTTTAATGCATAAATATCCAAAATGTGATAGTAAAATCTTCTCAGATATTCTATTTACTATTTTCTTTTTCTCATATCATAGTTAAATGAATTTGGGGAAAAAATAGGAATGCTGCCCTGTGTCAAGAAAGACAAAGCTGGTCATTTAAAAGCAAGGAAAATACCTAATTAGGTGTTCTTCAAGGACAGAGTGTCTAGTTAATAAAGACAACACTGAATACATGGATAAATTAATGCTTTATTGAAGTATTTATATGTATTACTAAAGGATTTGCATATTTAAAATTAGAGTGTCTCAGATACTCTTTGGACTAAGACCAAGAAATTCCATAAATAATAAGTGGGACAGTCATTTTTTAAATCTATATTTGTTGAATTGAGTTTTGGACTCTTGGTCAGAAAAACAAAACATTTGGGAGGTCACTTTCAAGGATATGTTACACAGTTTCTGATTAAATCGACAAGAAAACAATTAATCAATGATAAAATAATTGTTAGTTACTAGTGTGAGCTGCACAAACTCCATGAAAAGGGTTCCAAGAAGACTTTGTTTCATGTAAGGGGTCACTAGCTTGCAAAAATTTGGAAATGATTCATTGCTGAAAGTCAGCACAAACAGAACCAGTGCACCTGGAAATGTTTATTGCTTATGAAAAAAACCCTCCATAAACAGTCCCTGTCACTTCTTTAAAGGTATCAGCGATATGAAATAATCAACAACATATGGAGCAAACAGATAACTTCAAAACTAATCACCATCAATTCCCTGTTTTCCAGAGACACTTCTCGTCATCCCTTCATAAAGTTCTCAGTGAGCGACGCCCCACCGCTAGCCCCGTTTCTCGACATGTCCTAGTTAGGCCTGGTATTTCTGCCTATGGCTCAGAGCTGTGCTCCAGTTCCCCCCTCCCTCAGAAAGCCAGAGGCAGCATTGCACCGTTCCAACATGGATCACCGTGAACAGTGAGCCGTCCTCCCAGCACTGTGAAATATAAGATGACTCACAGCAGGGTCAGCTTCATGCGCATCACGGTACTGTCCAAGATAGTCTGAGTGAAGGGAGATGATGAGCAGCAGAGGACGGACTAAATAACCTGTTTTATATCTAAACCTGGTTCACTGAAGGAGAAAATAACACCTGATCAGTAGCTACATGTTCATTTCAAAATATCAGGATCAGATGTCTTGAAAATCATAGGCTTTATTTGTATGTACTATACATTTAACTGTGTACTTATGTAACTCTACACACTGTTGCTGGTGCCTGCAGGACTGCATGGTGGTATTCTGAACTGAAATAAAACAATACTGTCATTGTTCTGACAATGTTATGAAGTGTGTCTGTACTATTACTCCTGTCATAGCTGCCTTAGTGGTCGACCGACTAATCAGTCAGACTAAATTTAAATTAATCTGCATCACTTGACATAGTTCAGTTATTTATTTAAGATTATTTACTATGTTTGTTTTCTCTCAGGATGAAAGAAGATGTCTATCTGCTGATAAATGCTGCTGTTAAGTGCACTAACATTTTTTCATTTGTACGCTTTTTGATTACAAGTGGTCACTTATTATGTTGATAGCTTTTTGTATTCAAAATAAGTGCACTGCAGACAGAGAGCAGACCTACTTAAGCAAACAGAGGCAGCGCAGATAGTGTTAAATCAGTGTTCATTCAAGTCAATCAATTTTGGGTTTCATCTGTTACTATTACTATGTTTTTTATCAGATGCAAAACAACAGCATGATATCACCAACACTGGCCATCAGCAACCCTGCTCTCTAAATGTCAGCAATCAGCATCAGCTACTGAAAAGCATATACTGGTCAATTACTAATCTATCTAGGTGAAACTATATTTAAGAAGGGACAATCATGTGCAAATTCTAATAATAAACGGCCAAAATACAGTTTATGGTGTAGTGACTACAACTCCCTGCAGCTCACAGAATTAGACTCAGGATAGGTATTGGCAAAAGTGTTGATACTGAGTGTAGACTACAGAATTAAAAGGATAAATTTTACTTACATGATAAATCCATGTTTTTTTTCTTTTTTTTCTGATACGGTTTTATGATTTAACGAAAAGTCTTTTACATTTAAGCATTCAAAAAAAGAGTCAAGACATCGCATTCTCAGTTACTGTATTTACATGCATGTTAGTATTGCTACTTGGCCCACATTTTGGATATTGCAAACAAACAAATCTAGTTTACAGGGGGCTCCGAAACTATGATTCACCATGGCAACAGGTAAATAAAGAGCAGCGTCTCCATTTAAATGCAGTGCAGCCAGAAAAGCAGACCATGACATTTATTTTCAAAAACAAGAGAGAACAGAGGAGCCAGTACGTTCACACGGTTACAATTAATCCAGCATGGTCCACTTATTCATTGTTTAGCCTACACAACTTGCATTTTGGAATCCTAAATATATTTAATTACTGCATGTCAACATATGTAAATATTTCAACATGGAATGCTGTCAGAATACAGTAAGAATATATGCAGATGATATTCAAGAACTCACTGTTACACTACTGAATCTTAAAGCTGTTTTAGCTGCATAACAATCCTCCTCATTTCGTTATGTCATAGCTGTACATATCCACACGTAAATTCACCACGTGTCATCTGTACATGTGAAAGGTGTACATAATTTTTTATCATATCTGTCGCTGAGGGATCAAAGTATTCAGCTTTATCTTATCTCATTCCCAACATGACGCTAACCATGATGGGACTATTCCATCAGTGCGACCAAACCCAACATGACAAATGATCATTCACTGATCTGTATCTTATATGTCTGAAGCTTCATACAGACGTTTTTTTGGATCTTTGTACGGCACTTTAGAGTCAATATTTCAGGGCAAAAAACTGGCTGAGAACCTGACAGCTGCCTCAATGTCAACAGAGTCACAGTGTATGGATTTTATTCTGAACTGGGGATGAATTGCTCTCTCCTGATCGTAAGGCGGTGATGTTAAAGAACATCCATGACTGTCACTTCACTATCTATTTTAATGTTTCTAGAGATTTAAAATTCTGCAAAGGAAGGAAAGTGTCGAAGGGAAGGTCAGAATTAGGTTTACAGACTCAGTTGCCATGGTAACTAATCCAGAGTTATGTTACTGCTGTCCCTGGATCAGAAAACCCAAATCTCCAGGTTAACAAACTTTCTGGAACAGACTTCTGGTAGCATATCTCTCAAAACTGGGGGGAAAAAAACTTGGTTTCTGGAACCAGGATAAGATGTTTATACGCATACCACGTAACCAGAATACTCCAAATGTCTGATCGAAACCAATTTCTTATGTGTGTCTTGTTGGTTTTATCAAAAATATAGTGAAGTCTAAACTGAAGTGTGGAGGGCCTGTTTACTTCTTCATCTCATTTTATTCCATTTGGGTTTTAGTGCTTGTTTATCTCACTTAAGTTCCACCCAGGCTCCATGACCCATTTGCCGAAAAATAGACCTAAACCCAGGCTTCAAAACATCCAGTGTATTGTTGACATCATCGAAAATACTAAATGTTTTCCTACACTCTGTGAAGTGGACACAGCAGCCTGTCAGTAAACACACACTTAGCACTGCAGAAGGAAGAAGCATCACACGACCTGAAGGGCTCCGAAGTGAGTCCTCACATACAGCACTCCCACAGAATAACACCAAAACTAGCGACTTTAAAACTACAGAGACCAAACTTTTCATTTGCTCCAATTCACACCACATTATGTCAGTCATTTAATTCAGTTCTGCTTCAGGTACAACCTGTACAATGCGCTGCAGTCAGAATGCTAGCTGCATCCTGCCAATATGGAGCATAAACTGCGCTCACACTGATCTCTCATTTGTTAACAGCCATCCAAGAGCAGCTAGTAACAGTCTGCAGTTTATTGTGAGTATGTGTTCATGCTGGAGGGATCAGCGCAGAACACCAGGTGCACTGAACCTTTTTGTGTAACGTTTTATTTTAAGCTCTTTAGGAATTCCCGCGTGGCGATGGACTGTGAGGCTCATTTATGTGGGAGAGAAACCAAGCTGGGTAAATTATTATTTACTATGAAGAAGCTGTAACTCTCCCACGGCCTGAGCTGCACAGATTAAGCCCTCAGGTGAAATAAGACCACCTATTTGACACTTGCTAAAGTCAGGCAACCTTAGGGGCAAGATCAATATCCAAAACAGCAGGATAAAAAGGTAAGTCAGCTCATATCACAGGAAAGGAAACTGATTCAGAAAGAATGAAGCAGAATATTTAAAAAATGCAATGTGATCTATTATGTGTAAAGCACGACTGAATAAATACATACAGTCATTCAGCACTGTTGTATCTGGGCTTCTTCACATTTCTTGCTACACCTAAATTGGAAATGTCACTGCAGGTGTTTTGCCCTTGAAAACATCTGGAAAATATCTGCTGTGACGTAAATGAAGTCGTGATTAAAGCTCATTCACACGTACACTGATACATCGGTTTTATAACTATGTAAATCTCACCCACTGGAAATGATAAAAGACATCAGATTAATTACAAAGCTATTCATTGTTCATAATCTTGATTAAAACAGTCATCTCCTGTGTTTTCCAAGGCACAATTAGTCAGTGGAGGATGCAGTCATAATTGTGTTACTTTGCGCATCATGCTGTCATTTTCTTCCATCTGGTTTGAAGTTTTCACAGCTGATCTTCTGTACCAAAATACAGCGCTGAACCCAGGGTTAAGGACATTGATTTTGTGTCAAAGACTTGCAGTGTACAACACGATCAAATCAGTAATCCCATGTTATGTCTCTGTTTACACCATCCAAACAAGGGGATCAATCATGAACGTCTCAGCTTTGAAATTTGTTAACAGCCTCTAATAATAAATGCTTAGAGTGCAAAGTCCATGGAGTGTTCAATGGTAGCAGGAAAAACTACCTGAAATAAAGCACAAAATAAGACTGCAAATTGTGTAGGTTGCAGTTTGGACAAGTCCCTCACTAGAATTCTTGATGCATTTACACAGCAGGCTCTGTAATGGCCCACTGAGGACCTCTCAGCAGCAGGTTGCTGAACCAGCACTTTAGGCGATGCAGGGGACTGCAGGTGATGTTCAACATGGCAGCCACACAAAGGCCCTGGCGATAATTCCCGTGGACATTCACTGGAGTGGAATTTAAAATCTGAGTGGAGCGAGCATTCTAATGCAGAAATTAGTTTACTGAAAAAGGAAAAATCGGAAACAATGGAGTGGCAGTGACCTTGCAGACTCTTTTGTATCAACATGTAATGATCCAGAGCTCTGAGCTTAATCGCTGCATAGGCACCATGTGCCCTGAATTATAATTTATCTTTAATACTGTGCTGATGTTGGGCAGTTTTTTTTCGTACCAAAACAACCACAAAGGGAAATATGAGACACAAAAAGAGCAGGAAGGACTCTGACCAACTACTGTAGGTCTGCAGTAGTTCCCATCTGACACTGACAAAGTCAACAGCAATGCAGTTCTGTCTGCATCCCAACCATTGACTGCACACATGATGTCACCCAGAGGTTTCTTGAACCATGTTTTTTATGGTCAGTCTGGTGACTCTAACCATCACCACCTTGACAGTGCCTAAGGGCGAATTCAAGGTTACACATGATGTACATGGACCCCTCTGGCAACAACATTTGTGGCCATGTGGACAATCTGACCTGCAAACATGCCAACTGCAAATGTGCCAGGAAAACAAATGATGCTTAAGAAGTATGCCTGGTATGAGGGATGACTGTGTGATGAAATTTTCCATTGGAGCTGATACAGGCCATGAAAACGTCTCTGGGCCATAGACAGTCCATTGAAGACACCCATCCTTCACTCAGAGAGGCTACGCTCTTAAGGCTGCATAACTTTAAGTCTCAATACAATTTAAAAAGATGAGTTATGTAAAAATTCACCCCAGTGCCGTTGTCATGAAATAGGAAATTAGCTCTAGAGACCAAAACCGATTATTGAACCAGGCTGTAAACAGGTATATTTCTGCTGTAAAGTCGGGCATTTTAACATTGGCGTCTGGGGATTGATTCACTTTTGAAGCCAGCATCAAGTGGTGATTCAAGGAACTGCAGTTTTTGGAGCTGGCTACAATCTGCAACATTAGGCCTGCAGTAGTCAGACTCATCGGACGCAGGATGTAGGTACAGCCACTGCCCTGCATGTATTCATACGTGAACCAACAACAATAACATCTGAACAGCTACCTACCACACTGAAAATTTTTAGTTTAGTCAAGGATTTGGATTGTACAATAAGGCAGCTCTGCATTTTGTTTTTAGGACATTATCCATTTAATCACTGTGTTTGTCCCCCTGCCCTGGTTGCAAATGTTCTACCAAAATAGTTTGAACCGGTCACCATTCTGAGTAAACACCAAAACTACATCCTTAGATTAGCCCTGCCCATGATGACTGGGAAATTCAAACAAAGAATGTTTTTGGTCCACTATAGCAGAATGACAGTGAGGCGCAGTTATTTTCTACAGAATGGGCTACCAAAGCAAGACTATAGGGACCAAAACCAGGCTGGAAATATGTTTATTTCTGCTTTAAAATGGGACCTTTTAACTTAGGTGTATATGGGAATTACTCACTTTGGGAGCCAGCCTCAAGTGGTCATTCAAAGAACAGCAGTTTTTGGCATGAGTCCTGCAGGGTTTTCGGCAGTAACATAGACCTGCACTGTCCCGTAATAAAGCGTCTGGCTCCCCTTATGGTGCATGTTCTAAGTCGCAAGTGACACACACTGATTTAGGGATGGCCAATAACCAAATAACAGGGGTCAATGCAAAAAGAAAGTGACTGAGCGAGCCAAAACTGTACATTACGTAAGGTGACATAATGTTTGGTTGTAGTATGACAATGCCGTTCTTTCCATCCCTCATTAGCACTGTAATGCAGTGATCTTCCACCAGAAAGAACTTAGGATAAAACTCACATCCAGGACGTGCACTAACAAAGGTTACATCAACAGGTGGGCTGGGCCTGACAGTCTGCGTCCGACAATGCTTCAGATTCGGACTAGAAATAGCCTCCATCTATCAGGGGACAATGACGACTTTAACATTCAGACAGGAAACGCGTGTCCCCTCCACATCTCTCCGTCTCTGGCTCCTGATAGGACCACATAGGCAAGTGCTCCACTCAAGGTGACCCATTTAAGGCTAGATGTGAAAGTCCTCTTTTTCCTCTCTTGTCCCAGTTTCTGTTCACTGGGTGCAAAAATAACTGCTCCCTTCAAAGGGGGGCGACGTGTTTTATTTTTTTCCTCCACTAAATAAGTCTAGATGTTATTGACAGACACTCAGCTCATTTGTGAGGAATAAGATTTAAGCAGACGGCATGAATTCTATCATGTGTGGAAACACCGGTTACGCAATCTAAAAAAAATTAAGCAGACGCAATGATAAAGTAAAAGATCATCAAAAAAGGGAACATTTATGATCATGATAGGACAAACAGATCACTGCAGAGTGGCGATGATTCACTTGATGCTACATGGCAGCTCCTAAAATGGTGATGGGTTTAATAGATCTAGACAACACATTAAATTACTCCCTTTTTTGACCATTGTGTGCTATGTCTATTTAACAACTCAAAGTCACAGGCAAAAGCAATGCAAACATCAAGGAATCATTTCCAGCGGGGTTTCATTCTCAGTGGGCAAAGTGACGCAGCATTAAAGGGTTGATTATCTATGAATCACACGTCAAGGTAAAGCCTTAAATTACTCTGTAAGTTAAATTGTTCAAGAAAAATGTAATGGCCACATCATAATGAGACATCACACCAAGTGTTTCTCCTTTACAGTCTCTTTTACATGTAGTCAGAACAAGCATTTCTATCAACCTTATACATTTCAACAATAATGATATGTTCAGATTTAGTTGTATTATCTTTAAATTTCTGTTTAAGGAGAAGTGGCACTGTTTTACTAATGCTCGGGAGAATCTAAGCTTCTATTACTGGGGTCATCTAGCTGGGTTTACGCAAAAGATAGAACTCAGAAAGGAGCAGTCGCACCAAGTATCTGTCACATCTGCTGTGGACTGGGGTTATTTAATTCATATGTACTCTGTATTTGATATTTTTGGATTTTTTATTTGTCAGGTCAGGTTTGCTTTTTGTTGGGTCAGTACAGTACAATTAGTTGCCATCTGTGCTTATTATTGGGTAACAAGATAGAAACTTTATGAGGGAACACTCGCCACTCAAAGACTGCTGAACAGAAATCTAAGTGAAAATTCTGTACCAAAGATGCCATCAATATGACTTATGTCAAACCCTCAAACAGCTGAACTAAGAAATACCCAGCCGACTGTGTTCTTGCACTAACGCAGACACGGTGTCATAAAACATGCACAGTAGAACTGTAAACTGCAGGAAAAAATGTGTTTTTTTTTATCTGAGTTGCATGTACAGAGATGATTCTGTACATGCAGTTTATGTCCTGTGACAATTGAATTTGCAGTTACGGCTCTCTCCCCATTCATTTCGATAGAGACTTGGTCTTATTAGTAAGTGCCCAGAGGTATTCCCCAAGTGCCGAAGACCTGCCTGTAAGGCCTATAAACAAGCTTATCATTCAAAATCATATTATTAGCATAATATGTAATGCAAACTTGCTACTACCAACAGCTGGTTATCCTATCTGATCTGACTTTAAGATGTGCCAATACACCCATTTTTATCTTTGGACATGGCCAGGCTAGCTGTTTCTTCCTGTTTCC
This sequence comes from Dascyllus trimaculatus, assembly GCA_024666655.1. Taxonomy (NCBI): domain Eukaryota; kingdom Metazoa; phylum Chordata; class Actinopteri; family Pomacentridae; genus Dascyllus; species Dascyllus trimaculatus. The sequence goes on from CM045446.1 coordinate 21,722,334, forward strand.
ATTCTCTGTGCTAAGCAAAGCACACCAGCTGCTTGCAAATTTACAGACACGAGAGCGGTCTCAATGTTCTCACCTAATTCTCTGAAAGAATGCACGAATGAATGAGAATATTTTACAAAATGTCAAACTATTCCTTTAAGCATCGGCATCTTAGAAGCACGACGTTACTGCCACACGTTCTTTTACTTACTTGTGAAGCTTTAAGTAAACCTTGGTCCATACTATTCAGAGATTTTGTTTCATTTACTTACTTATGAAGCTTTAAATAAACCTTGGTCCATACTATTCAGAGATTTTGTTTCATTTATGCTCTAGTCTGATTACTATGCTTCTTTTAAATGTTCCTTATGTGTCCTGTAATAGTACCAGTGGGGCCACTTTGTGTTTTCTGCCAATAGATTGTGGAACAAGTTGCCTCTTATTTAAGAAGTAAAGCTCTCCCTCTACTTTTTAGAAGGAAATCAAAGATTTGTTTTTTCAAATCTGACTTTTCATTTTGAGTAATGTTTTAACCTAATGCTAACCTCTTTTGGATACAACTATTGTCTATTATTTACCCCTTTTATTTTAATTCTGTTCAACTTCAAGCTGCAACTACAAGTTTAAATACAAACGCAGAAATGGATGAACAAAAGACTGAGTTTTCTGTTGCTCTCTGTCATTTTCTCCTAAAAGGTTATTTCTGGGAACTTTTACAGTCTTTCTTTAAAAATTCAAAGTCGGAGAGTGGAGGATATTTCGGTGACTAATTTACTTTTTAATACAAGCCAGAGAGCAGATAGAGATAACTGCAGAGTGGTACAAATTTGATTAAAATTTTATACGTGTGCTCTATTCATCGACTTGATTGGTAGCAGCGGCGCCCACAGTACCAGGCTAGCTGGCACAGAAGTGATGTGTCTGAGGCTGAGAGGAATACACCACGAGGGAACACTATACAGACATTAGTGCCTGTTGAACTTATTACCAAAATACCTAAAAGGCCCAACAGAATGGTATTTCTTGCATAAACAGGCAATGATATAATGCTTTATACCGGATGTATCATTCTGAAAAATGTCATTGACGGGATGGTACATGCTGCTTCACCATTGGCTGAACATGTTCTCTAAGAATGGTTTCGTGTTGGCATCTGTCTTTGGCCCTCGGGGTTTCTGTGAACCTCAACCATGCCAGGAAAATACAACCCTACGCCATAGTGGAGCTGCCAGCAGCATTCACCAGGAAGCAAGCATTGTGCCCGTAGACTGCTTTTGGCATGTGCCACATATGTTCTTGTTCACTTGCTAATAATAGGATGACTCATGTGATCATGTGATGCTTTCTGCTGCTCAGTAGAACACTTGCTGTGTTATTTGCACTCAACTCACAAAATTGCTTGTTTACATTTAATACAGTGATTGATTATGCAACAGCACCTGAGAACAGTGTGTTTTATTGTCTGCAAAGTTTCCTGCCGACTAATTAATGAAAGTGCCCACTTACTGTGGGAAATTGATTTACTTGTTTACTTGGCCGTCTGTTTCTTCTTGCATGTCACGTAATGTGTGGACATGCCTGTCAAAAGTTATTTCTATCTACAATCAACTCAAGCTAGTGTCTTTCCCTTTGATTTTCATGCCACCATGTCATTAGCCTCTCCTCTCATGGAGCATCAAGTTCAGCAGCCTTTCTCTTCATCTTTCAGTCAGCTTAACTTAAACCTGGTATTACAATGAACTTATACTATTCGTCTTATTTTTAGCATCTGCATTTCAATGCAAAAACTGTCTGTGTATAGAAATAACTCACCCTCTTTACTGTCTTTTTAACTTTAAACACACATTCCGAAGCTTATATAAGTGCTGAACTCTAAACCTTATGCCCAATTATCAGAATACAGTCCTCTCACATTAGTCTGACTTAGTGTAAAAATACACACTTTGTGGCAGAACAGAAAATGTAAACTAATGCATTTGAGTTCAATCATACTCATTGTTGTTGCTTTTTCAGTTTAGTATGTGGGATTTACTGTCATGTCCTTTTCAATTTCCCTCTCTGGTCATTAATCAAACCCCTAAAAACTAATCTCTGTTTATCAAAGGTATACATTTAGGAGTTTTTCCAATGAAAATAATTGCTTTTTGCCCAAAATGGCTCAGACGTACATCAAATCCTTGCTTCCTATAGAATGTGCAGACGTATAAAGTTAACGCCTCTTTCTTCCACAGCTCACTCCAGCTCAAGCCCACCAGCTCAATTCAATTATAATATCACATGACATCACAATTAAGCACATTATTTTCACAGTTTTTCAACATTTTCCAGTGGTTTTTAATGTATTTTTTTTCTGGTAGATTTTCTTAAAATTTTTTTTACAGTGTTCTATATGTGCTATATATATTGTTCCCATAGTATCCAATTGGTATTTCTGAAATCTAAATATAACAAAATGTATGTTTTAGAAAGCATTTATCTATTAAAAAGTCACTGTATATTGCAGTATGTATGCATTGTCTGGATAATAAACCCAGCCTTGCATTTACACTTGGTGTTTCTATGCTTTCTGTCAACACAGTAATGGGCTCTTACTTCATATGTGCTTTATACCAAGCAGGCAATTGGGAACGGGGTAATGAGCCCATATACTGTCAACAAAAACAAACAGCAGGCGTTGGTTTACCAAAAGCGATTTTAGTATACAGCCTGTACTTAAGTTTTCTTTTGATATGGAAATGGGAAGACAAAGAAGAGGAGTGCTCACACACCTGCTCTGCAATCTCCTTTAAGAAATCTTCATTTTGCAATCATTGTGCACCACTAGGATGTTATTAATGACCTGAAGGGAAAATTTCCTGGAGGTATATTGATATCTCATATATCAATCTGCAATAATGATTTTTTTTTTCTTTGTGGTGCAGTGATGCAAACATACTTTAAGGACCGCATTTATAAACGACTGACTCAGGCTGAAATCCAGTTATAATGTCCATGGCCATGGCTTTTTAGAAAAAGAAAGCTCAATTCTCTACATGAATAAAAACATATAGCACATAAAGCAGTGCTTCAGATCTTAGTAAATGATATATTTATCGAGGAGACAGAGCCCCAAGACTGTCATTGTTTAACCTCTGTAGATGGAGACTAGTTCATGGGATGCACATTCAGGGTGCTGCTGTGTGTAGTGCACATTCCTAAGAGGTGTTCCACGCTTAAACAAATACTCACAAAAGCCATGTTTACCCTCTCACTTCTACAGCTCACATACCGCTACATGCTACAGAATCCACCAATGGTTGTGTACAAACTTTATCCAGGATTTAGATTGTCTGCACAAGAGAAGTCTTTGTATTTGACTTACCTCAGTGGTAAGTTTCAACAAAGTCCGTTTGTAAGTCAACAGGTGCCATAGTTAGATGGGAGTATACCAGTGAAACTAATGACAAACAGAAAGTGGGTCACATGTTCAAGGACACTGAGAGAAATCTCAGTTGTTTCAAAGCTTCTTCTTAGATGAATACTGCAGTGTAATGACAGGAGAATATTACCACAGTGTAAAGCAAATATGCAAATACGCATAGTGCTAGTCAGACGACATCAAAGTTTTTGGTTAAATAGAATTCAATATTTTTGGTAGTTTTGTAACATAAACATGGCCCAGTCACACAGCATAAGCTTATAAAAGGATTACATTCAGTACTAAATCTTTTCCATTACCTCTGCCATGTTACAACAAGTGCCCGAAACCCTCTAGTTAATGTAAAACACTCTAACAGTCTTTGCTGGGTTCACTCAGAGCCTTATGCGAGGGATCTGTAATCTACACTGAACAAACATGCCTGCTAACATGTGTCAGTGAACTCAGGGTCAAACTGGAGCCAGCACAAAGGGCGGTTTCCACTCCCTGTCCTGATATTCTCAGTATCGTCAACACTGTGAAATAGCAGTCGAAACCCCAGCACCAAATTTTACCAAGGCCACTTTTCTAAATATCTGATTTTGAATTTTGAGAAAATACAAGCACTGTGAGCAACAATCTGAGCATGAGTCCATTAAAAAAACATGTGACAATATATTTAACTTTATTATCAACAAGAATGTATTGCACAAGATTAAAAATCTCTTATTCTATGCTACTATTCAGCTACAGTTCTTAGGCTGTTAAGGTTTTTCTGTGTAATTAATATTAAACGGTAGTTCTGGCAGTCATCAATAATGAAATGCAGCATTTTTTTTACAATTCATTTCACTTTCACAAAGCACATCGTGTCTTCAGGTCTATCCAATTCATTTTTTTTATTCCAACAAGAGCAGACATTGACATATTAATAACTTAAGGCGTCAGTATACTCTGGTGAAGCTGCTTGTCAGGATGGTTGAACAGCTTTAGAAACCTGTCTCTCTCCCACCACACACACCTTTCTTGGAAGGGTCTGCATCAGACTACTCTGACTCACCGGATGTAGACTGTGGGTGTAAACCTGCCATTGGCTGCGTGTTTTACACAGCACTCTCCTCCCCTTCCACTATCTGCGTGTTATTGTTTTCAAAATCCCTTTTGCAATAGCAAAAAAACAAGAACAACTTCCTAGCACCAACCTACACACTAAAAAATGGCAAGTTTTAACAAATATGTTTACAGCATTTGCTGTCTAACTGTGATGTCACTGTATATTTGCCAACTGGTTATGGGAAATGGTTCATTTTACAAGCATGTTCCACCAAAACAAGTTCCCGTCCAACACTATTTTCCTGGGTTTAAAGCTTTCAAAGACGGTTGTGATTGGTTTAGTTTGCACAATGAGTGCAGACAGACTATTCTCCAGCGATCACACAGCGCTATCAAGCGAGGCTTGGCTATGTAAGTGTAAAACAATTTCTGTTACCCTCCAAAACGGACTATTTTTTTGTTGCAATTTGTTGCAACTACATGTCACTTTCTTCTCCATTTGTTTCTTGCCAGTCTTCCTCTACACTCTCAAGAGTTGCTGTTCTGGACAGCTCTGAATGCACAATCTACCATTTTCACACTATTTATTACCACATTCACAGTCACAGTGTCTCTAGGATGTGTAGGACATTCAAAAAGTCATAATGTTTAAAAATTGTGTATTTTATAAAAATCTGTTGCTTCAACTTTTTTAAAAAACACTTACACATTGACATTGTCTAGGCTACACCAGCATGATTAAGCCTCTTAATTAGCTCAGAATAAATTAGTCCAATTCATAGGGATCTGTCAAGCATTAACAGGAAAGGGAGTCCTGGAGCATCCTTGTGGCTCACTTGGCAAAAGGTGGATATGAAGCAGCGGCATCCTTCAAACTACTTGAATGAGGTAGTCCCCTCATTTCCTCTTATCACACCACAATAAAACACTGTATTCCCAACAGACAGTGAGCCAAAAAAAGAATTAGTGAACCCAAACATGTTTTTGTGGTTATGCATTTACACAGGCAAGTAATTAATAAAAGATGAGCAAGAACTACAAGACAAAAGCTTCTGTGTGTCCCAGTGTGCTCAACCCTTCTTGACATAACTGCATGTTGCGGGTTAAGTGTGGGTTCTCTTTTAATGTAAAAGCTGTGGCACAAGACTGAGTGCGGCTGAAGCACTGAATAACATTAATAAGACTAGAAAAGCACTCAGAGAGCGCATACCTCCGCCAAGGAGCTTCAGTCTACTCCCAACACAATCTCCCACTTCACATATTTTGTATGGAACGTGACAGATACAAATGTAATTACATACAGTTCAAATGTCCTGCCGACAATGCAGCGTTCACCCCATCCGTCCTAATGAACAGGTAGTGCAGCAGCTCCTAACAGCCTCCATGCTTCTTAGACAACCGGAGAGACGAATGCCAGCCCAACCATGCATATGTCGCTCAGGGAGGAAAGAGAACTCCGTCATTGTCGCTGTTTGTGCATGGAGCCCCATAATCTCATATGGTCACGGGGGGTTACCCCAAAAACAAGAGTGCCCTCTGGTGGCTTTTAGAGTAAACCACATTTAATTGTCCACGCGGTTACAGTTACATTAAAAAAAAAATCCTGGATCCAGACGGTGTTCCAGATCACTCCCAAAATTTCATAATTTCTTCCTTGTCTCATTTCACACATTTCTTGAAAATTTCATCCAAATCCGTCCATTACTTTTCGAGTTATTTTGAACACAAACTAACAAACTAACTAACAAACAAACAAACCAATGCCTCCTTGGCGGAGGTAAAAAACTATCTCTCTACAATATAAGAGGTGATAGTGGCTGCTACATCAAACCTATATTAACCTCATATTTAAATTTGGTTTCACATCGGTGAACCACTGAATGGTCACAATAAGATGTCACAGTTTTCTTAAATCCTGCAAAATGGTGTATGCAATATATACAATATATATACATATAAACCAGACTTCTCTTGTAGGTTAATCACTGAAAATGGCGCCAAAAGCCATGGTGACAGCTGATGCCAATTTTCCCAAAATGCCATTTAACCAGCCCAATTATTCAGTCAGCCTATTAATTGTTCCATCACTTAGTCCTATAACATTGTCACAGCAGCAAACATCTAGCCATTACACAATATACACTCAGCAACAGTGGACTTTCATATACACCTGGAAGCCTAATCTGTTATGTCTATTGTGTGGTTTTATTTAGGTATCAATACTCAGAGACAAAAACACTTGCTAGAAGCGTTTACAGGGTTTGTAAAAAGAATACATATACAAATCATCCACATACACTTCCCACATCTACACTGACTGTTGAGATTACTGCATCTGAAAAATAATGTTACATCCTTCTCTCTGTGTCACCTCTGTATACCATAACCAGTCCAGCTGACTGTCTATGTAAAGATCCTGTAGAGCAGATGCGGGGTACGCACACTGTAATTCACCAGGTTTTGAAATAGATTCCGATTATTGTGTTGAAACTAGTGAATGCATGCTTGTCTATTTTTGTCCTCGTCTTTTCTATATCTGACTGCAGACCTTTCTTGGATCTAATCGTTTCCGTTAAACACATGCATAAACCAAATCCGAGGGGAGTGTCACTGGTGAAATAAGTATGTTCTGTAACAACGAGCAGCTGCAGCAACATATAAATGCAGCCATTTTCTCTGCCTGGCCAGCGCACTTCCCTGCCCACCGTCACAGCACCGTCAAACCCCTGGTAAGCTTATGTGTTATTCAGCTATGTGAGAGTCAGCACATGTGTGTGTTTATGTGCGCGAAGCCTGTGTTTGACTGTGTGCCAGCGTCTGTGTGTATGCACACATAATTATGCAGCATAGATCTGTGAGTTAGCCCTTGAAAAAACATGTCGGTTCATTCACACTAGCAATACAATATTTTCCAGATGGCACTGGTCCACATTGATCTGCAGCCAGACAATTCATCCTCCTGTGCTTTCACACGTCAAACGATAAAGTCGCCAATAGATATTCTATCAAGACTGCATATATTATTGCATTTTTAATGCACACAAGGCCCAACGAATGTGAGGCAAAAATGTCAGACTTGTAGAGAATTTTTTTTTGTTATGTGCCACAGTAATAAGATAGAAAAGTAATGACCTCATTAAAAATTAGCTTTATACACTGATGTCATTCCAACTGATGGAAACACAGGTAGTGAATGATCTCTTTAATAGGTTTTTTTAACTACAGCACTTTCACCACATTGCAGGCAGTAAACCAGCAATCAGCATATTAGTGAGGAATGATGATTTACATATTTGCTCATTTCTGAGAGCCTTCTGAATGATTCTATCTTCCAGGATCAAGAAAAGACTCTACTCACCTGCTATTTCAACAAACCTGTCTGCTTTTGATATATTAAATTAGGCATGGAAATAAAACTCACCTAGTCTGTCTCCAACAACAATGAGCATTCTCTTTTAGTTTGCAAGCGATGCCACATAACTGATATTTTTACTGATTTGTTGGCAATGACTGCACTGTAAAATTACTTTAAAATTGCATTAACTGATTGTTTGGGGTGGCGTACAAGCTGAAAACATTCCACAAATGCTGCTTATGTAAACATCCAGCAGAAGTTAGCATCGCATCTATAAAACTGTAGGCTTAACACTCACTTTCCCTTAGCTTTAGTTGATCTCCACCAACTCCCAAAAAGATTATTTAATCTTTAACAACCAAATGTTCCACTATAGTCATCAGCTAGTCAATAATTTTGTTTCTTTGCTCGAGGTTTGCACCATTAAACCAAAAATATTTCTAAAAAGATGCTAAAACTTAGTATTCAGATATAATTTATTTTTAGTAGAATTGGTTTACATACTTTAATGTTCAAAAACACTTTTTTCCTTATGCTGCAGGGTGCTGAAGCACCTTTTCTAAGCCTTGGTCTGAAATGCACCATTTTAGATCCTGTCTCTTTAGGGCCCACCTCTGGAAAGCCTAGTGTGCTCTGATTGGTCAGCTGGTGCAAACAAACTGAGGTAACACTGGGTATGTACTTTAAGCCTATATCCAAAAACACAAGGATACACTCCTAGCAGAAGCAGCTCTCGTGAGGAAATAATTGCAAAGAAGGTGCTAATTTTCAGTTTCAAATTGTGCCAAATTAGCCACTTGACAGGCATTATGCAAATGTGTTACATGGTGATGTAGATAAGTAACAGAAGAAAAGCCTGGACTTTAAACAAGGTGTTTCAGGCAGGTAAGGAGCAGTGTTTTTAGCGGTAGAGAGTAACTACATGCAGAAATAAACTATTGCACACTAAAGAAAAGAGAAAAATCCAAAAGGCATATATTGGGCTCTTTAATAGAGCCTTAAACAAATATCTGAGGCGAATACCAATATTGCTATTTGAGAGTTTGAGAGTCTGATGATGAAATGTCCATAAGGGAAATTAAAGTCCCTCAGAAGCAAATTTGTGATTCTTTATATGGATTCTAGAATTTGTTTTTCAAAGAACTGTGACCAAATTGGGCACTTTAAAATAAATCATGTAACAACAGCGCTTTCTCTAAATTCCTAAGCATTTCTGTTGCAATTTCATGTTGTTTACCAGCCAATGCACAACACATGTACATTGATCAGCCAAAGACAGGTAAAGTGAAAGACATTGATCATCTCATTACAATGCAATGTCCTGCTGGGAAACCCTCGGTCCTGGCATTTGTGTGGCTGTCACTTTGACACGTACCACCCACCTAAACATTGTTGCAGACCAAGCACACCCACTCATGGCAACAGCCCTCCCAGATGGCAGCGGCCTCCCCCAGCAGACTGCAAAAACTGCTCAAGAACAACACAATTAGCACGTTAAAGAGCATGAGGTGTTGATCCAAATGTGATTGAGCATCTACGGGATACGCCAAAACAAGCCAGAACCACAATTCCCCACCCGGCAACCCAGAGGACCCAAAGGATGTGCTGACATCCCAGTGTCAGACACAATACAACACCCTTAGAGGTCCATTTCTTGACTGGTCAGAGCTGTTTTGGTGGTACAAGGGGAACCTACACAATTTTAGGCAGGTGGTTTTAATGTTGTGCCTGATGGTGTATCTGCTAAACAGATATATCTTTGATTATGTAATATTGGCCAACAATTTTGGACTAAACAGTTCTAATAAAATTCGTCAGTAAAAAAAGTGTTGGCAAAAAATAAGATGTTGAATACTGCAATTTTGTTGATAATCGATTTTCACACAGATAAACAGAGTAAAGACAGCAGTCTCCATCTGTTGTGTGGACCTAACCGAGGCCTATTGATGTGAGTTCAGTTGTTTAAAATGGAGACATTGGCATTTGCAGCTGCCCAGGCCTGTGATCAATCAGTTCGAATAATAATGCCCAGTAATTACAGACTGTGATTCCGGCTTACAGCATGGTTATCCTCTGCTTCTCGGACTTCCAAATGCTTGCTTAACATCAAGTCTCCCTGTTGTTGCATTTTTTGTTGTTTTTTTTTACATTTCTTACACTTAAGCTAACTCGCTGGCATTAGAAACCAGGATAATGGATGCACTGAGTAAGATCATTGCTACAATAAACACTGTAATGGAGGCAGATGCACAGCAATTGCAGAACAAGAAAAACATCAAGGATTTTGATTAGAAAGGCTGAGAAAATGTTTTGTCTCTTTCCTGCAGATCTCTGTAAGTAGGAGGCAGTTAGTCTCTCTTATTCATACTGGATTGCTGTCAATTCCTGGCACAGCCTCTTCCTTAAATGGACTGAGATGACAAGGCTATTACTGCAGTGTGGGTCGTCTGCTTTTCATAGTCCTGCTATTTTTTTTTTATTTTTTTTTGGTTTCCTTATTCTTATGCTAAAAATTAACTGCACCAAGACAAATCTAACAGAGACACTTTTACATGAATGAAAACAAATGAAGCAGAGGATGAATTTAAGTTGACCAGTTTGTTGCCATTCAAAGCAGATCTTTTTTGGTGATGAACCAAAGGAAACACAAAAGGGCTACAGCCAATTATCTCTGAGGGAGCACCTTAGTAAAGTCCTTTTTGGACATGGGGCATATCACATTGTTGACTTCGTCAATTTCCTAAAGTGACGGCATTTCATAATTCAGACATAGATCATATTGATATGCTTCACGTCTTCATGCAGACATACCCACAACAGTGATCAAGAGAGCCACGGTACACAAGCATGATTTACCATACACATGAGATTGGATATATCAAGAATTTAACTGTAACCTATAAACTGTGACTGTGTGTGACAGCTCACCTGTCTGTGGTGAAGAAAAGTACACTGTGTAACTTGCTGTTAGAACCTGACTAATCCTGTCTCCATGTTGGGGAAAATTTGTAATTATAAGTAGCTAAATTAATTAAGTTACGGTTGTTGTGCCTTGTGGATTCATGTATGCAACTCGCTCTGGAGATGCTCATATGGACCCTGTTGCTGTTTGATGCAGAAGGCATTTAATAAACTCAGAGGAAAGACTCCGACAAACAGCAGGAAACAACAACTACATTTCAGTACCGGGATTATACTCATTACTTGTGAGTCTAGTTTCTGACCTGTTACAAACTCTGCCCTCATTGAAGTAAAGTTTTATTTGTATGGACATTTCAATTTATAGTAGATGTCAAATTGTAGAGAAAAGTAAACAAGATCAGTTTATTGATTTTGGCAACAAACTGTGTTTGATTGATGTTTTTGGACCAGTGTTGGTGCCAAAATGTGAAAAAATCCTTCCCAAAATCGGTTCACGCAACTTGCCGCTTGTGCGCACCAATCTGTTAATGCAATGACATTTAGTTCAGTTATGCTGGGATGAAGGTGATACAGAAATGATACTAGGCCTGACCCAGTAATATGGGCGTCATGACTTTTACAGAAAAGTGAATCAGGTGCTCATTCACATGTGAAGCCAACATATTTGGAAGCTCTGACATTACTGGAAAATACTGCATGTTTTAAAGGGGCTTAATTATAAGGCACAAGGACTGCAGTGGGAAACTAAAATGGAGTGACCAGGTGCATAAAGAGTACTTACTTCTGACAGACTTCATTTAAAGAACACCATCTGATGTTCTCTGGGCTTCTGTAGAATCTTAAATTCCAACAAGCAAAAACTTGATGTCAACTAGCCTGGTGTCCTTATTAAATAAACAAACAGGAGCCTCTAACCAACACACCCAAAGGATAAGGCTGGTGCTTTTCAAACTTTATGTTATTGTGGATAAATCCCATAAAGAGCATAAGCATCCCCAGCATGTCTGTAGGGCTGAAATTGTGTTGTGAACTCTGACCTCAGGTCCAAATCCAAATCATGTCAAACAGCAACAGCACATTGGCACAATGTAAATATGCACATATATGTACACATGTATATGTATGCACACATACACACACAAGACTGCAACTCCTGCACAAGGTACACTGCACTTAAGTTTAACAATCCCTTTCCTCCTCATTATTTATGACTACTTTCTTCTATTTTTAGGGAATTTATTTTTCATCATGCCTTGTTGTTATTATGGAACAGTCACAGTGCATTTTACTGTCCATACTGTAGGAGAATGTAACGAATACAAACTCTTGAATCCTGAATCCTAAATCAACTAATAATAACTTTCATTTTCAATTAATCTGAAAATTACTTTCTCAGTTAATCGATTAGCTGCTCAGTCTATAAAAGGCCAGAAAAATTGTGGAAAAATGTCCATCAGTGTTTCCAAAAGCCTAAGAGGACAACCGTTTTGTTTTTTTCTGCAGTCCAAATATATTCAGGTTACTGCTGTAAAGAAGGCAGAAAATATTCACTTTTAAGAAGCTGTAGTGAGAGAACTTTGTCTTTTTTTTTTACAAACGAATTAATCAATTCTCAAAATAGCTGGCAATTAATTTAATATTTGTCAACTAATAAATTAACTGAGTAATCACTGCAGCTCTAGTCTGTAGCTGTGATTACCAATCCCGTTCCTTCCTACTGAAGACACACTTAGAAAACCGCTACAGGATATTTTAAATATTTAAAAACAAAAACAGCTTAGTGCTGTGTTGTTTTTAGCAAATGTTACTCTAACAGAAGTGAATTGAGCAATTGTTGGCTGACTATTCTCAGCCATGGATTAGTCCGCACTGGCCCTGCAGTGAGTATTTACAGCACCGGGGCGGTGGATGTGAGATTGACTCAGGATATACTACAGTGCCCCTGTTCATTGTAAGGAACAAACATGTCACCCAGTGAAACAGTGTGGCTCATTTATCTGTTTTCACATAAACATTGGAGCTCTACATCAAAGGGGAATAATATCTCTGGCTATACACATAGTATTAGTTAGTTAGTCATTTCATGAGATGTGTTACAAGTTCTTTTATCATTTAAAACCTTTTCTTTTACAACAATTTGTTTGTGTTGAAAATATATTACATAAAATACATAACAAAACAAGATAAGGACTTGACCTTACCTTGTGTCGGCACTTCAGAACAACACCATAGGCACCTAAAATAGAAGCAAACCGCATGATTAACTGAATTTATTCATGCATTCCAAACTACTTTTTTTCTCTCTCAAGTAGAATTACTTAACTCAAAACCAGGCTCTCATTAAATAATAAAAAATGACAGCACAAATTCAGCTTGAAAATGTTGATGTGCAATCAACATGCCAGCATGATGTATGGCAATAAATAAACAAAGACCAACTCGTTTTACATAGTTTCTCAATATTACACAAAGGGAGCTGGCCAACAATGCTAACAAGTGCTTACAAGTCTGGAAATTAAAGAGCCCATTTAATTTCACCACATCGCTACAAAGAGATTTTATATCAGCTTTTTAATGCTTCTTATATGTTCACATGGATTAAAGAAAAACATCCTCCCCCTATAAAAGGACAGGTGGTTCAGAAAGTAGGACACAAGTGTTGGCAAGCTACTGTAGTTCTGATGTTATCGACCCTGGCAGTCACACACACATCCCCTGAGGCTTCAAGAGGAATTCTTGGACTGAGCAGGCATATGACGAACTGCTCCGCGCTCCTTCACACACATCGAAGCGACAGAAGTTATCTACTCTCTACAAGGGACTGCTCAAAGATATTTACATCCATACCAATAGTTTAGACACAGACCTAAAACTGGATCTGTATAGTGAGCACACATGAATTGCATTTACTTCACATTACTGTCACTGTTTTTATAAATGCAGTTGAAGAAGACGTTGGTTCTCATTCATTCTAAGAAGCTAGAACTACCAACTTGAAGACACTTACTAATTCATGAAACTGGGTATGTAGATGCTGCTGCTCTTTTGCTACTAAAAAGCACTGAATCCTTAATAGCAAACAGCTAACCTCACAGAAAACGAAACCTTAAAGGAAAAAAATGAGCAAACGGGGGTACCATTTATTGGATAATGTGTATTTAACGTAACTTGTATATAAAATATTTGGTGTTTATCCATTGGCATCTTGGATGATAGTGTTTCCAACGACTACAAAAAAATCACCAAACAGTGCTGCACATCATTAACATGCCAATTCCTTAAGACTTTTCATGTGATATCACAATTTCTATTTTTCATGTGTCATTTCACGCCATATATTTTTTACTGATTTATAGTGTACAGCAGGAAATGACGTATAAATAACTTTGGTCGTGAAATCTCCTTAAAAAATGGTGTGCTATTTATACGCCATCCCATGATATCACATTGCACAGTCAAATCCACTACCACAGGATTATGGTTTATCCTGCATAAGATTTGAGAATTAAAAATAAAGTAAATTATTTTTGATTGGGGTTTCATTTACTCAAGCATAGCAGATATTTTTGTCTGTGGTCAAAAACTAAAGGAAAATGCATAGATATCTTTCACATACAGCAACACAGATCAACTGCCTTTACTGTACTCAATCATGCTTAATGTTGAGTGTAGGCTCCCACCAGAGACCCATTCTGAGTCAGGAAAAACCTTGAAGATGACAACATAAGTTAAAACGAAAATAACACTGTTTGTAGGTTACTAAAAGATGCTAAAAGATGCAAAACCACCAAAAGTATTCCTCCCCATTCAGTTTTCTTCTTAGATGAGGAGCTGGAGATTCATGATAATATTCTGTGTATTTTTAATTGCTCGGGTGAGCCCACATGCAGCACTTAGTTTTAAATCATTAACAAAATTGACTGACCTCAAGATCAGTGAGGAAAAATCTATGTAGCCGAATCAAGTGGAGCGCACTGCGCCATGAGTGCAAAGGCAGTAAGTGGAGAGTGGACTGAAAAACTTCTACAACTTTACAGTTTAATGTGGCACTAAAAGTGCTGACTTCCTTCCAGACCGACTCATCGTTGGACTGGCACTCAGCCTTTAAAATCCAGCTCAAAGTTTCCCGGTGTCTTTTAGCGACACATTATACACACATTATAAAACTTCTAGGATGTGGGAGTAGGGGTGTGAAAACTGGGACAAGTGGGTGGCCTCACCTCAGGGCTGCTGCCACTTTATATCAACCAAGTGGCTCAAGGCAAAAGAAAAGCTAGAAGAAGCATTTCAGGGGAAATTAACTATCAAATCACCATGACCTATTCATATTTATTACAAAAAAGCTAAATTACCCAAACAACACAACAGTATAAATTCAGGTCACAGGAACTAGCTTCAGTTTTCCACATTAAAATTCCTTCTGATTAAATAAACACAAAAATTATCCTTGACTTTACCGAGTTGTACAGGTTAGGCTTTTAATGGCCTTGTTCCACAGGCAAATTGGTTAAAAACAATCAAATGAGATTGCTCACCAAAAAGCTTTACCACAAATTTGCGAGTGTGCATGACAGGCTGTGGCTGAAAGCTTCAGTGAACTGGCTATCACTGTCAAAAAGTGACAGTGTTAACAAGAAAAGGCTTTTCACATTGTCACAGTTTAAGTAAACAAACACTCTTACCTTCACCCACAATCCCAAGGACTTCAAATTTATTCATTACATCACCAATGTCAGGGATCTTCATGAAGTCAAAAGGTTTGCTGTGTGAGGCGCATGGAGCTCAGGCACAGGGGCCCCGGCTACAGGACGACACAAGGCGACCAGCTGTCGGCTCCTGAGAGGCAAACGCCTGCTGTAGGCCATAATATCCACCACATGCCCTCTTCAGTCGCTCGTCTTCACCTGCACAAAATAATTGCACCAAATTAAAATAGATGCAGTACACTCCTACTTACCTATAAAAGCAAATCGGTTAGTGCTGTCACTTCCACAAATACCAACAACACTATTTGTTGTGAAAATGGATTTACAAAATGCCAGCCAGTGAAACAGCGTTGATTATTTGTCCTTTTCCCAAGAGAAAATACGACAGAAAAGCTCAAGAAAGAGCACTTCAGTGACATAAAACTGGTACTACTAGAGTTAAAGGGCTTCTCCAGCTGTAGTACTGAGCCTCTATTAAGCTGGGGGACTTGCAAAAGGTGGACTCAAAAATTTGAAATCAGTGCAGCACAGGCGGAGATATCCTAACTTTTAGTTCCTATAAAGATTCAAGCTCCAAAAACTCCTACAAGTTCCAGAAAGCAATTTAATACCATCTTTTATTAGACCTTCCTTGCCTGTCAAATGCCCTCATTTTTCAAACTCCATGCCCCTGGTTTATAACGCAGGCTTTCTGCCGAATAATTGAAGTCTTAAGCATTACTCAAGATAACCCTGATTATATCATCAGGGTTATTTTCTCAGCTCTTCTCGACAGCTACAGAAGACATTGTACAATTGTTTTAACAGGCTGTGTAGCACTCCATGTTCTGAGTAAATAGACCCTAATGTGTGAAATCAGTGCAGCGTCCCTTCAGCATAAATTAACTAAATAAAAAGGTGTCATATTTAATGCTTTGTACATAAAATAGTTTACTATATGTTACTAAAATAATAGAAAAAACAAGGCTTCTTCCAGCATTCCTACCTTTTTAAGATAGTAAAACAGCATCACACACATTCCTAATGTGATCAAAGCCTCTCCTCTGGTATCCACACTCTCTTATTGAATCAGATAAGACTCCAGATACCACTTTCTCCATTTCATCCTCTCCTTGCTGGAAAGCTCAAGGACTTGCCTACTCACACTCCCCAGTCTCCTACAGTGCTGTGGGCACAGGAGCTGCTCATCACTATGCAAAACCTCGGCACCAAAATAAACTCTGTCTCCCAGAACGCTAAATATCGCTGTGTGGTCTGTTACTCCCTTATCTTACTCAGCAGCAAACCCTCAGCACAAGCAAACTCATAGAAAGTGTAGGCAAACTTAAGGAGGACGATAAACACGTTTCACCTTAGAGAAAATGCCTGTTGTTTGTAATCCTGAGTGTGTTAATGTGCTTCCTTCATCTTTTCAGTTCACAACCCACGCGGGGTGGCATGCAGCCTATTGTTTTCCAGAGGCAGATTTTAGCCAACTACTCACCAGGCCCACACCTAGAAGGCTAATATGATCAGGAATGCACTGGGCATCGCTGTGGATCATATATTTCGTCTCTATCAACAGAATGACTCATGCGTGGTAATGGACTGAGTGTGTGGAATTCAAAAAAACAGACCTTTAAACCTCTTCACATGATCAATGCACTGTTTTCCATCCATCTCATGCGTTTGTGATCATGAAAATTGCACATAATGGTGAGAATTTTGCACAAATAAAGGCTCCAGCAAACAACGTCACTGACACTTGAGGTAATGTGACAGCCATTTGTGAGACAAACACAAAATAAGAACAACAACAAAGCAAACAGGTTTACATTTTCTGATGAAAATGTTGCATTATGATTACAAAAATATGAAGATTACTGCTGTTTTTCTAAATATTTCATGTGCACTTGTCCTGTTGCTTCCTGTTAGACATCTCTCACATCTTTCACAGCAACTAAACACACCTAATAAGGCGAAATGAGGCTGTCAAATGATTGTTTTTAACAGGAACTGGATCTCTGTACTGTACAGTCCGTTCAACTGACAGAGAGTATGTGTGTGTGTGTGTGTTAGCTACGACTGCCCACAGAATGAATGTAGCTCCCACATTTTCAATGCAGAGCAGCAGAGGAAAAAATCCAACAAGTCACACATACGACTCCGTCAAAACCAACTTAGCACAAATTGCCTCACGTCAACACCTTTCTAGGTCGGGCTCAGGTTAGTTATTGAGCCAGTTGGGTTTCCTTGCTGCTCTACCTGCTTCACAAAACAGAAAAAACGTCAAATTAGCTAAAAACAAACCTCAAGCGCGCCTGTTTTTGAGCTTTTTCCACAACATATTCACGTCAAACTCAAAGCTGACGACTTTTATCTAAGTATTGATAAAACAAACTACTCACTCAGTCACTCTTTGGGGGGAAAAATGATGGAACTGGGCCCATATATCCACCCACCAACGACGATATTTTCATTGCAGCAGGCAGCTACAGTAACTGGATCGTGAGGTTGACAAGCTGCGAGCACATCGCCAGGCAACAGTTTGAGCGGCGTGACGGCGGCCAATAAAAAAGCTTTGAATGCTTACCTACGGGAACGCCCCCTCCATTCGGACCAATCACAGAGCGGAACGGCTCCAAGGGGGAAGAACGCTGTGTTGCGGTCTGAGGGTGTTTCGTATGTGGTGGGATATTATTGTTCTAATTTCTCAATTACATAATTCACAAAATCACACCCAGCATAACATAATTTATCCAAAGTACATACAGCAGTAGAAGCCTTGTATTTTAGTGACATTATAAGGCAGCAATATTCAAAATCACAGAGAAAAAACTGGAAATCAGGCTATTTGCACCTTATTATTGTCACTGGGTTGCTGTGTGTGGAGTTTATTGCATGGTATAATGAGATTTTCAGTCTTCTTCTGAAAACACAGTATCAGTTTGCGCCCAGGAAAGCCTCTGCAATAAAAGATTAATTTTACAGCTTAAAATGCAACAACAAACTTCATCTAATATACAGATAGACAGCAAGGCATGCAAAAATTAATTTTATTTAGTTAATGGATCTATTTTCAAGTAATCATACAGCTCAGATGCCATTATAGAGTGCTATCTGTGTCAGTTGGGCTTTTTGACATGTAAATTACATCAAATGTCAACTTAACACTAAAACCATATGACTGTTCATGTTAATACTGAGCAGGGGTAGAATCTTGTGTACATTTTTCTGGATATAAAATTAAAAGCTATACACCTACCTACTGGTTTAAATGTCAGCAAGTACAAAGCAAAGCTGTGCGAGCTCCATCCATTACCCCTACCTTATTTAGAACTGACATTCAAAACACCATGCATAACTTTTGCAGTGTTTTTGTGGGCCAATGCTGCCACCCAAAGGATTGAGATAAAACTGAATAAATTAATAAACCACTGTGATGTACTGGAACCCATTGTAAATATTAGAACTGGTGAGTGAAAGCAGACTTTTTAATGGTATGATGACAGATTTTTCTGGATATATGCAACTTAGTAATTAATAAACACAAAATCTTTTGGTCAAAAGTCTGTGTTTAATACAACTGTTGTGATGAAGGTTTTGGCAGAGGTGATCCAGGAGTCTAATCATCTTCATTCTGCAGCTATTTATGACCACAGAACTTCAGCAGAAATCAGTTTTACGTGGTTCCTGTCAATTTTAATTGCAAAAGAGATGTAAATGAACATATGCAAAACAGGCAGAGAATGGCTACAAAGTCATGCAACTTGATCACAAGAAGACAAAATGGCAACAAAATGATCAAAGTGAGACACAAAATGTCCCAGATGAGACACAAACAAAATGCAAGACAACCAAAATGTGACACAAAATGACCTCAAAGAGACACAGAAAGGCTACAAAGAGATCCACAGTGACTAATGAGGCACGCAATGACCAAAGTTAAATGTCAGCTTCAGGGACCATAGTGACACAAAAAACAACCATGAAGCGAAAACAGCCATAAAGAGACAAAAAATGTACAAAGTTACACAGAAATGATTAAACTAGGACAAAAAACTGACAATAAAGAGACACATGGTCACAAAGAGATGCAAAACAACCAAAATGTGACACAAAATAACCTAAAAGACGCACAGAATGGCTACAAAGATAAGCAAAATAACCACATTTAAATGCAAACAACCACAAAGAGAATGCAAATGATGAAAAGGAGACACAAAATGTCACAGATGTAATACAAAAGAAATGCAAAACAACCACAGTGAGGCACTAAATAATTTTTTAAAAGACAGAATGGCTACAAGAATCGCAACTTGATTACAAGAAGACACAATGGTAACAAAATGTTACATTTTGGGCAAAACCTTTTTACGTTTTGGCCTCAGCATCTTGTTACATTATTGATCAGTTATTACATTATGGGTTTATTACATATTTCAAACAACAATTCGGGTCGTCATTACATTTCAGGTCGTTGTTTCATATCAGGCTCTAACAAAGCACAAAATTATCTCAGAAAGACAGAAAGTCTACAAAGAGATGCAAAATGATAAAAAAGCAACATAAAGAGATACAAAATAGCAACACAGAAACACAAATTTAATATTATGAGACACAAAATGAGCAAAATGGGACAAAAACAGTGATCATAAAGTGTTTCTTTGTGGTAAATCTGCAGTATGTACACCTGGAGACACAAACTAAACATAAATCTGTGTTTTGTTTACATATCTGTACACAGGAGTCCACAGTTTCATAATCTAATGATGCTAATTATCATTAAGTAGTTGATGAGGTCCAGAGGCAGATGTAACTTGTAACTGTGTACTTGCTAAAACATTACCAATCGCAGTCATTATCATATCCGTATCATATCTGTGACCATAATCATAATGAGGCACTGCACATCACTTTATAACCCATTTTCATTATCTGTCTGTTAATTACTGAGATGAACTGTCCCAAGGCCAGAAAGAAAGAAAGAAAGAAAGAAAGGAAGGAAGGAAGAAAGGAGCCACATTTTAGGAACATGTGGCAGCTTTTAGGTTGGTAATCCTCAATCACTGATTAATGCACTCTCTTGTAGTACAGCAGGAGTGTAGAAATACTAAGGACACACTATAAAACTAATTTGTATGCTCTTACATTTTGACAGTAAATATTAGATATCCATATAACACACAGAAATACTAGATGTACTGAAAAACATTACTAAAAATTAGATTTGTTTGCTCCAGCAATGATATTATGTTTTGTTTTGAATCGATATGATTTGGTGTTGGAGGAGACGTTTAGATGTCTTCTACATATCTGAAAAACATGGATGACAAACTCCTATAATTGCCTGTATCATGGCCCATTTGAGAGAACCAATTCTTACTGAGAGCTGGATCAAAATAGCTCAGATCGCACTGACGCAGGGGATAAATATTACAGGGATGATGAAGACTTTTTTTTCTTTTTGCCAAACAAAGGAGTCACACTTAGATATCATTGTTGACTAAATACGATATGACAGCTACCATAAAAAGCTATTTGTAAATGAACGAGAATCTGCTTTTGCTGTGTTTAATGTATTATAAAATAAAATAGCAATTTCAGAATTACCACACTTTATCCAAAATGCAGCTAACGTACATTCTGAAATATTTCAATTCAATAGAATTTTTAGGATGATGTGACTCATGAAAGCAATGAAAGTAGAGCAACTGTACAAGAACTCACCGCAAACTTCCTGCAGCCTGATGGAGAAAAAACGAAGCAAAATGTAGAGCCAGTGAAAATGAACAACCACAGGTATACACATTATATTCTGTAACCGGAGTAATGATACTAGATTTTAAAATTTCCCTATCATAACTATTATACTGTAAGTAAATGTGATCATCAAAGTACAGCTAATATTATTATTGCTGAATATATATGTACGTTTTTTCAGCTGGCTGAGCCAATCTGAACTAATTTACAAATAGTTTGTCGGTTTAATCCATAAAAATATTATATCATATTTTATCAGATGACTTAATGTGCTTAATTACAGCTTGCAGAAAATCTACTTTGTTAAATCAGACTACTATCACAAAAACTATTTCAAGAGAGCTTCCAACCATAATTGCAAACTCTTTTATTTTAGAATAAAAACAGACTTTTAGCACTCTGTTTTCTTACATCAACAACCAACAATCAGCCACGTGTGCTTGTGGTTGATTGTTGGGACTTTTGATTGGTATGGCAGAATAATCTAGACTTTAATGGAAAAGTTGTGGGTGGGGGAAAACACATGAAACTGAAGGGGAACAGCGATTGTGAGTCATGTGCTGCTTGGGTAATGTGATGATGCATGACCCTGTAGATTGAGAACACGCTGTAACCCTTTTAAAGTTAGTCTACAAAGACTTTTCTTTCACTGAAGTTTATGGAATGCCGTTTTAGCCGTTAAATAATAAGTACATGAATACTAACCATTCCTATGAAACAAATAGACATGGCATTATCAAATAAAAATCCCCTGACACAAGTTAAAGTAGTCCTTTGAAATATCCTTTTTAAAAATAAAAAACTATTTATTTAATGACTGCATTTATTTATACATTTATTTACTCATTAATTAATTTCAGAATTTATTTTTATAGCCATTTTTATTAATTTAATAGGAATATTTATGTATTTATGTTTTATCTATTTGTTTAATGTTAAATAAAATCTCAATTTATAGAAACTGACGGTGTTTTTATGGAGACTGAGGTTTTGTTTTTGTTCCAGTTTTCCTTTTCCCCCCTTTGATTGGCATATGTTAACCTGAATTTTACCAAACCAGTTTTGGAAACTAGCAATAATATTTCATCATCTGTTTTGTACTATTCTGTTTTGCATTCCAATTTAGTACAAGTATATTATTTATCTATAAATTCATTTAGTCTTAATGCTCTGTTTATTCTATGTAAATGTAGGTAAAATAATACAGAGGAGAGTTATTTTCTCCACGTTTTTTTAAGTCAGCCTTTTGTATATTTTTATGCTGTTTTTTATTCAGTTATTGCAATTCAGGTAAGATGTTTACAATTTTGGTCAATTTTGAACCACAGCAGTGGATGTATGAGAAAGACCCTGTAAAGATAATACAAAAGTAAGATATATCACTCATGTCACTTTCTGGAATCCCAAACTACAAACTGAGCAGTCTAGACACTGATTGGCTAAATTCAGAAAGCCTTTAACTGATTCGCTGTAAGCCTGAGTAGTACGAGTGTTGATTGGCCGGCTGAGCTACACCTCCTGAATCCAGCACACCCAGTTTGCCCTGTTATGTTCGCTCGCCGTACTTTCCTATCTTTGGCATAAATTACATGCGTGTAGGCATACACTACATTCGTGAAAAAATGGCAGCTGACGAATAGAAAAAAGTGGATCTTCACTCGAAAAAACACGGCACTTGTAAGTTTGTTCTTCAGAATTATTGGTATAGAGTTTCGGAAAATTGCCGGCTAAAGGTACTCGACCCTGGTTACGTGTAATTCTCCTTGATAATATGGAAAAAACTGTTCTCAGAGGGTTAACGCTAAGGTTAGCCAACCTAGTTATTAGCCAGCAGCAGTAGCTAGCAAATCAAGCAGTTCCAGTTGTCAACATTGGGCCCCGACTATTACCTGCAGCCGTGTAGGGTTATTATTACAAGCCAGAGGGCAAATGTGCAACATTTAATATGAAAAACACCAGTTTTTAACGTAGCATTATATGTAAAGTAAATTATAGATACCTGTCTCGGCATTTAGCCTCGCTAGCTGTTCCCAACGAAGTTAATATAAATAGGCTGATGGGTGAGGTGACATAACTAGCTAACATCCACAGGAAACGTTGAAGTTGGTGAGGAAAAACATTTAAAAATGTAATAATTTATTATTTTTCGCGATATAAGACAACGTTTCATTTAAGTTTTAACGTTAGGTCTAGCAGGAAACAACCAAGTCCTAGAATGTAACGTTACATTAGCTTGCATAACAGTAATGCTAGCTTCATCATAACAGTCATGGCTAATTTTACCGTTAATGAACCAGCTTGTGCTTTTACCGTAAAACGGTGATTGGAGTTGAGAACACTCTGTCCCCTTTTCTTCTTCTGACACTCATACATATATTCTGGTTTATTTTCTTCCTGTCCAACTCACTGTTTTGCAGGTAAAGTTCGTATTAGCATTTCGATGGTATCTGGAAATGCGGAGGGAATGTACACAAAGTTAAATACAGTGTCATATGTGCTGTCCCGGTACACCACAGGCCCTGCAGTTGAACCTCATGTAAAAACCCACCCTGATAGAGGCTTCCTGTCTCAGTGGGAGTGTCTGTGACTGGAAAACCACACTACTGTACATGAAAGAGGTTTTGATATGTTTTACTTTACCAGAAAAGTTCCTTATGCTAACAGCAGCCACATGTAACCTACCTTCAGTTTTCATGTGGCTCCTTGCTGTGGGTTATTTTTAGTGGTGCTTCTTTTTTTGCTTCCAGATTGAGCTAAATTTAATGTCATTATAGTCCTATAAATAGACCACAGAGGCTACATGAGAAAGCATCAGTAGTTTTTTAAATACTTGACTGTATTATGAAATGGTTTATTACATTTTTTTAATCTGCATTCTTAGCTGCTAATGCTGAAACCATCAGTTTATAAATATATCAACAGAGGAGTAATTGTTTATTGAAGCTGTTAATCAAGATTTTTTTTTTTGTATTTGTCTGTTTTCTTATCCATATGAAATATTTTTCCCCTCTGGTATTTTCAGGGCAAGACTACACAAGCACAGGAACAATCCAGGCGGACATCCTGCTCCTTGTTTATTGTCATAAAAACATCACCATTGGTCTTCTGTCACCATGGGAAAAACTCCGCTAAAAGGCAAGGACTTGTTATTTGATGTCTGATGAAAACAGTGCTCATGACTTTGAATGTGGAAAAAGCTGATTATTTTATCATCTGAAACTGTTTGTTAGAAACATTGATAACAGATCCTAGACCCTTGTACAGGGCTTTTTTTTAATGGGCCTTTTGGGGATTATGCACGACAGTAAGCAGGTTCGGTTCACATACAGTAAAGACAATTGGTCTGTGTTACCTTATGTGACAGAAATCATTGCATTTTACTGGTATATTTGATGATCTGATAAACAAAAATGTTTATTATGGTTGACTAAATGAGACCCCGATCAGTAAAACTGGTTAAAATTTCTCATTAATTATTTATTTTTATACATTGAATCCATATTTCTGAGTTTTTTGTGTTCAAACTGTAACATGTGACATTAAACACATACAGATGTAAACAAATATCAATAATTGTTCTAAAAGGGGGTTACCTTGCCTAAAGCAGCAAGATTGAAATGCACAGCTATTTTAACTGCTATAAAGCCATTATTTGCTTCCGTTGACAGATTTATAGTGTTAATTTGTGAGTATTTTACAATATTTATACTATTCTTTCATTTTGTTTTTCTTATTTATAGACCAGAAAGATGGTAAAAAAGAGAAACCAGGAAGGACAGTTCCACCAACGGGTACAACTCCTGCAACAACTAAAGGTACAGTTTTTATTTAACAGTTTGTGATGGACTACCCTTGGGTTTTTGAGTCTTACTCTCATAGCTTACCTTGGATAAGCACAAGAAGAACTGTAATCGGTGTTTACATAATTGAAAGAGCCTTGAAGTCCTTTTTGCTGCTTTTACAGGAGCTTTTTATATGGCATGTTGTTGTAACAGAGAGGTTTGCTCCACATATTGCTAGTATCAATTTGACGCTAGATTTTCTTATACCTTTGACATCTTTCTGAAAAGCGAAGACAGGTTGATCACATTTTCTCTACAACTTCTTAGTTATAAGAAAATTTTCTGCCAGATGTACGTGTACTTGAGAGGGAAAGTGAATAAGCTTATAGTATAATTTCAGAATTCACAGACATATAACAGGTAATATTGTGACATGCTGCTTGCAAGCATTACTTGAATTTTTAAAATGATTTTGTAGGCAACAGATTTACCAGTTGCTGTTTTCAATTTCGTTTTTACAATCAAAACATACATTTGTTATGGTTTCTATTTAGATGCTTTCAGCTGGGATGAATATCTAAAAGAAACATCGTCCATACCGGCTCCATCCAGCTGTTTTCGTCAGGTATGCTCCTCTGAATTTATCACATATTTGCATGAGTTGTATAGAACAAGTCTTACAAAGAAATGTAAATGATGTATTTTAAGAAATTTGTAAAGAATTTTGAAGAACTTCTGTCTTGGATAGAAAAGTGCTTGTCTGTTTTTTCCTTTCTTTTAAGAACTCTGTTTTGCATACCCAGAAGACTTAAAGCTTTGGAGTCACTGCCCATGTAGTTCGTTTTATGTCTTTTCCTAAGCTAAGCAGGCAGATCACTATTTGAATGCACTGCAGTACAGACGTCAGCAGATGAATGTATCATTGTTCAAAGGCACTTCAGTACAAACAACATTAAATTAACTAACTACATTCAGTGCTGAATTAGACTGTCTTCTTTTCAGTACTATGTTAAGTGTGTTGCTGGTCCAAACTGTTAGATTCACCTCATGGCATAACTAGTCTCTAGAAGCACTTTTTATTCTGCTGATGTTTCAGCAACCTGTAATTTACAACCCAGATATCAGACTGGGATTGATTTTGGTTTTCACAGTCTTTTAATGTGGTTTTAACAAGGAAGTGTACCACAGAACAGTGAATCACAGCACACAACAACGCTCTCAATCGCCAGTGAGTGGCGCTCCACTGCTACTACATTCTGATTCGGACAGTGTAAATAGAGATCCAGTATAGTGCCTTCTCTTGGAAAATTTGTTTATAAAGATTTGTGCATTTATGTATCCAACACCTCTGGGGCATGACTCCAGCATATCTGTGGTTCTGTAGATTCTTAAGTACCGCCTTGATTTCCTCCCTTGCTCAAAAATCCTGTCTTTATGACTTCGATTGCAACACCAGCCTCCCCACTGTTTACTGTCACATAGAAACATACTGCACCTCTTGTCTTTCCAAATGCACTGACACATGTTTAACTGGTATGTGATATCATCTAAGCTTTGAGCAGTGTTTACAGCACTAACACTAATTGCATTTTTCTAATACCTGCAGGATAGAGTCCCACCCTCCAACGACTTCAAGGTGGGAATGAAGCTTGAAGCCCACGACCCACGCAACTCCACCTCAGTTTGTATTGCCACGGTGATGGGCCTGACTGGGGTTCGTCTGCGTCTCCGTCTGGATGGGAGCGACAACAGCAACGACTTCTGGAGACTGGTGGACTCCTCTGATATCCAGCCTATTGGCACCTGTGAGAAGAATGGGGATATGCTGCAGCCACCGCTGGGTAAGAATGAAAGAGAAACACTTTGTTGATGTCATTTGTAATTACATAAGTAGAAAATGTCTTTACTGCTTAGTTTTTATTCTTACCAAGTCACAGCAGATGATCTACCATTGCAAATAAATTATTAAATGGAAGACTTCTTTCCTCTAATGTATTCTGTCTGTGCATATGTCTGCAGAACTGCCATAGGAGGTTTATAAAAAATTCAATAACAGTAAAATAAATAAAAGACCAATGAAATTCAACAAAAAATACCTGCACTCTTTAAGAGAAGCAGAAGCTAACTAGTTTGACAGTAGTGGTATTTTTAACTATATATTTTTTATATAAATTGTTTCCAAGATAATGTGTGTGTGCGTGTTGGTGTACACCCATTAATCATATTAAACTGCACATAGCTAAAATTTACTCTCTTCAACATAGATTGTGTCAATAGGAATCTAAAAAAACAACATAGTTCCAGTGATAAACTGGTTGAAAAATTGGTTCCTCCCAGCCAGTGAGCACTGTTTTAATGTGAAAAATGACGCTAATGCTGCCCGGCCAGAAAGGTTTCAGGAAGGAAAGGGAAAGCAAACGTGGTCTTCCCCAAAAAACCCTTATTGCTGAGTAAATGAAACCATAATTAACAAAACTGGTTTTAAAAGTATGTAGACTTTTTTCAGATTTGTTTTTTTTTTTATTTGACACTTTGACTTTGCTTTGGTGCTGGCTAAACCTCTGTTGGGGGTAGCAATAATTCCTATATGCAGGAAAAACCCTTGCAGTACTAGATGTTACCCAGTATTTATCTTAGTATTTTATTAGCTATGAATTAATTTCTTTCTGAGTTAGCTGAAGCTCAGTTTTGTGTTCAAAATTTCCTCCTCTAGGATTTCGGATGAACGCTTCCTCTTGGCCCATGTTCTTGTTGAGAACCTTGAATGGAGCAGAGATGGCACCAATAACAGCCTTTAAAAAGGTTTGTATGACCCTTGAAAGGTTTCTTATGCAAGCTGTATAGCATCATCATATGGGCATTTAAAATACTTAAAATCTGTTGCAGTGAAGATCTTGCACTTACTTTCAGGAACCTCCAAGACCCTCGCAGAATAACTTTAAGCCAGGCATGAAGCTGGAGGCGGTGGACAAGAAGAATCCTTACCTCATCTGCCCGGCCACCATTGGAGAAGTGAAGGGCGATGAGGTCTTTATCATGTTCGATGGTTGGCGGGGTGCCTTTGATTACTGGTGCAAGTACGACTCCCGGGACATCTTCCCTGTGGGCTGGTGCTCCCTGACAAAGCACAGCCTCCAGCCGCCAGGCAACAGTGGTGAGTGTTGGACTCTAGGTGGCAGCAGACGTCTGCTTGTGCCTCAGTCAAGCAAACAATGAGGTTTGAGGCAGATGCTATTGTTTGCAATCAGTGTTTCCTTCACGCTCATTTAGTTGCAGTGCACCCTCGTCCTCCCACCAGTCAGGAAATTGCACCCACAGCTAGACAAATATAAACACAATTACCATTAATCATCTCGCCTTGTTGCTTGTTCTGACAGACTGAAATATACATAGCCTAATTTTTAACAGGTGCTGGACAGCCTGATTTCTGCCTCTGGATCTATGGCTGATCTAATAATAAATATTTGCACATCTTTTAGAAGAACATCTGAGGAGAAAGCTTCACTGCAATATAACATTCTGCACTTCTGTGGAAACAGCATAACCATGACTAGTAGAGACAACTCAAAAATGTCTCTTGTGCAGAATAACAAAGTTATATCACCATAAAACATTAAAAAAAAAAAACAAAAGTTAAATTTCTACATTTTGCGAAAATTGCAAAAAAAAAACCCTGGAATCAGTATTTTGGCAAGCGTCCCCGTATGTTACCAATACTGAAAAGAAAGTGACTCCACATTTCACAGTACTCTGTAAATTAACTCTAGAAAGATATCTAACCATGCTGAGTGTGTCTTCCAAAAACTTGCTGACAACTTGCTCCACTACATACAGTTTTTTTTTTTTTATTATTATATCCTTTATTTAACCAGATAAAAAGCCTCATTGAAATCTGAAATCTCTTTTTCAAGAGGGACCTGGCATGGCAGCAGCAGACAGAGTTACAACATAAAAACAACAAATACATTCATTCATCAGTACATTAAAAACCTGGCAGTTCTAGAGACATCAATTCAAAGTAGGGTAACAAGCAGTCAAGAATTAAAACAGTCACATTGTCCAAGATCAGCTCTTTCCCGGTCCCTTAGCAAAGACTTGAATTCACCGACAGTGACCAGTTCTGATAATCGCAAATCCGTCTGGAAACTGTTCCATGAAGAGGGGGCGGCATATTTAAAAGCTGTCTTACCCAGTTCAGTTCTGACTCTGGGAACAAACATTTTAATAAAATCCTGAGAGCATAATCCATGACGGCTACTAGACCTGATCAAATATGAGGTCAAGTAAGAGGGGAGCAGCCCAAGGACAGATTTGAAGACGAAGAGCATCCAGTGTGAGAGTCTACGGGCAGACAGGGAGGGACGGTTTGCAGCAGCGTACAGTAGACAGTGATGGACACCGTATCCACAGCCAGTAATAAAGCGTAAAGCACAGTGATACACCGAGTCCAATTTCTTCAGGTGTTTTTCAGGTGCATTCATAAATAGCAAATCACCATAGTCCAGTAAAGGTAAAAAAGTTGTGGAGATTAAATAATCTCTGACCTGACGGGAAAAACAGGACTTGTTTCTGAATAAGAATCCCAATTTAAGTTTACACTTAGACACAAGACTGTCAATGTGCTCCTTAAATGACAAGTTATTATCAATGGTGATACCCAAATACTTGTACGAGGTCACCATTTCAATTTCTGCCCCCTGAGCTGTGGTGATTTTTGGAAGATTGGCAAGTAATGCTTTACCACCAGAGAAGACCATCAACTTAGATTTGCCAGCATTTAACACCATTTTCAGATTAGTTAAATGTGACTGTACCCTATCAAAAGCAGACTGAAGAAAATCAAAAGTTTGTGTTTTGCGCCATTCTGAATTTATTTTATTATTCTGGTAAGTTTTATGCAAGCCTCCTCTCTGCTCCTGTGTAAACACAGCCTGCAGTTCAGCTGAATAGTCTCTACATTTTTTTCACATCACTTTAGGTCGTAGCTGCATCACTCAAGGCTTTTTGGTTGTACCAAGGAGCTCAGAACTTTTTGCTTACAGAATCTGATTTAAATGCTTTATTTTATCTTTTAAAAAAGAATAAAGTGATTTTGATGAAATATCACAATTTTAAACTTAAATTTGCTAGATTTTCCCAACGGGAGTGCATGTCACACCTGAATAGTTCAAACACTCCTGGAAACATGAAAATTAGACCATTCTTTCCTTTGTGGACAGTGTCTAACATAAGCAGTGTAATTTTGATTTATTTTTATTTTTTGACATAACATACCTTTGAAATATGGTGTGTTTGTGGGTTGTGAAGGTTAAACTTTCAGATAACTTTTAGAAATTCTATATGGAAATAAAATGGGAAAAGTTAGTGGAGCTCAGCCACAAGACTGTCAACTGCTGGGAACTGAGTCACAAGGTTCTGAAATTTGAATTATCCTGATTAGATGCAACTGAGCTCTTCTCTGTGTTGTCTGTTTTATCTTTTCCACACACAACATGCTCATTTTGGATGATCTCTTTTCTCCACCGCTCCCCGTGGTGGCTTGATTGCTAAACAGGGTTGCTTAGTAACAAGTTAATTGTGGTGTTTTCATCGTGGTAGACGATGGCGACATTCAGAAACAGGCGTGTCATAAGCAGTGAGCCATCAGTTGTTTAAAGCATGTATAGTGTGGAGTTATGTCTTTGTGTTTGTGTGTCTCTGTTTGGGTGGGCAGGATGGAACATCAGAATTAGAAGTGGGAGGATGGGATGCAGGAGGAGGATTTATGCTCTTCACATCATACCTGTTTACATGGAAAAAATCTGTTTACATAAAAGCTCAGTTCCCTGTCTGCTGCACCATATCTGTGTCTGAGAGTCTGCATGAAGAGGATAAGATTGTCAACCATGAAACACATGAAAGACTTACAGCCCTACCACGGTTTTCTTTTAAATGTACTTTACCTGCACATGTATGAACTCTAATACACCCTTAAAAGGTTGAGAGGGGACATGTAAAGCACACACACCCTTTCCCTACCTCACAGTTTTATCGCCTCACCCCAGAATGTGTTGGTATTTTTTAGGTATTTTTGAGTATGCACAGAAAGAGACAATATTTACCAGCTACATGAAAAAGCTGTTACTTTCTGAGGGTAAAGGTTTGTATTTTTCTTTCAGCATGTTGAGATTTTTCTTTATCTGTTTTGGCAAACCTTTTTTGTACTTGTAGAAGGAAGTGACATTCACAGTACTTATAAACATTTACCAAAAAAAAGAGAGATGAACTGGTGATTCCTCTTTTTTAAGATACGAGACATTGTAGAGACTTAAGGCTTAGATTGTCCTCATTTAGGGTGAGGTATTATTTTGAATGATTCATGTATGTTCAGTGTTTCTGTTCTGCAAATATGTATTGCCTTTACCTTTTATTTTGTGGATAAAATGAAGAAAAGGATCAATATTACTGTCTAGTGCTGCAACTAATTATACTGTCATTGATTAATCTACTAATTATTTTTATTAAGAGACACCCTCTCTCAGAGTGTCACCTAAAAGGTGCTTGTTTTGATCCATAGTTGAAAAACTAGATGCTGGAACCAGTAAATTTTATTTTATTTTTTTGCTTGACTGTTAGTTGACCGTTATCTATTAGTTATAAATATGTTGTTGATTCTGCCCCCTAGTTGGTTAACATCAGTCGCTGTTAACATAATTTTTTACTCACTGAACTTCAAGTTTCTATGACACTCACTATTTTTTCAGAATATATTACGTGCAGCTTTGCATTAAGATAGCAGGAAATCTTTCTTGTAGTAGCCGCTGTTGCTATGTTTTTCTTCCAAATTATAGACATTATTTTTAGAGGGCTTGGGAGTTTTTGTGTATCAAAAACCACTAATTTCTGTTGTAACATGGCTTTAATACTAACAGTGCTGTTCTACACGGTCAGTTAAATGCATGGTCATGCAGAAAGCAAAATCAAAAAAATAAATAAGTGATTGAAGCTGTACGACATGATTTGGAGCACGTCCCATGTCATTTCCCGTAATGGGATACCACGTCCAAACCCAGATTGGCACCAGACATGCTCTGTAATTTGACCACCAATAACAGCACTTAGCCCTGCATTGATCAGGGATGATGACACACAGTTTGTCTCCCTAATCAGCCAGAAGAGACTCCACAGCAGTGGAAGTTGTAAACCATTCTTCATTTTTATTATCCTCTCTTCAAACAGAGAGAGTACATGCCTGCACTTTCTATCCAAAGACAGTTAAATCTATGGAAACCAACAGGCCACTGTGCTATGCATGCCGAGGCCATGTTTCTTTTTTGTTTATACTGTATCCATGTCTGTTTTTCCTTTTAGTTTGGGGAACATTTCATATAAATTTTTAGTATACTCAAGACTGTCATAATCAATATGAAGTCAGTATTTGTGCTTTTGTCAAGGACATGTTTTCATCTACTCCATTAATGCTGTTGTTACAGTTACTCTGCCAAAGAACCTGCAAATTCTCCCAGCGTCGCCCTCCAAACCCAGCAGGCGTTCCATGCAGTCGCCCTACAGACTCCCCAACCCTCTGCCCCCTTTGCCTGTCAGGAAGGGGGTAAGAGGTCGTCGGCCGAAAAGTGAGACCATCGCTCTCCTCAAAGCTGTTGCAGAGGCAGCAGCTGCCCAAAACGGAGCTGTTCCCGAAGACACACAGCTTGTTCCCCGAGTCCACAAGAAGAGAGGGCCCAAACGTGGGGGAAAGGTGAGACTCAGCAGAACAAACGCAAACTGTGATTGATACGTAAACAAATCCATATTCTTTATGATAAAGTGTGTCTGCAAATTGTGTATTTTTCAGAGGAAGTCCAAGATTCTCCAAAGTCCAACACAGCTGCCCAGCATCCAGGTTTCACAAGAAAGTCCTCCCAGCCTCAACTCAGTGGTTTCAACAGGTAAGAATAAACAGTCATTTGTTTCCCACAGTCAGCTGTTGCCTGTTGCTGCACTGAATTAAAGGTATCATTAGAAGGTCTAATTTGTTCAATGTGTTTCTTGTTGTTTCAGTGTGCGTGTATGTAAATAAGCATGGAAACTGTGGTCCCCACCTGGACAGGAAGCAGATGCAGCATCTGCCAGACCACTTTGGCCCGGGGCCAGTCAATGCTGTGCTCCAGCAGGTGGTCCAGTCATGTATAGACTGTGCATACCAGCCTAAAGTCCTGCTCAGTGCTCTGCAGAACGATTCAGGGGGAGGAGAGGCTGTCAAAGGTACAAACACACAACACCAGTTGTTATAAGCTGCCAGTTATTGGAATTGAAGAACTGTCTGATCAGATGGCTGTGCAAGATGACTGATAGAACAATGAGACGTGTTATCTGTGTTATCCCAGTGAGAACAGATGGAGGAGTTCGTGTCGTCAGACTGCCTTCAGCCTCCAGTGCTTCCTTTGTGCTGCGCTTCTTGGAGACCATGTGTCGTCATCTGCAATGCGACAACCTGTTCAGCAGCCAGCCGTTCAGCCACTACACTGCTTACGACAGGAACAAGTCAGGTAAACAATGCATTCAGTTGGTATTTCCGAAACGTCACTGTTTCGTCAAGGTAAAAGCATCTGTTGAAAACAAAACTAAGAGGTAACACTGGCATTAGTTTGTTACACAGCCATGTAGACTTGATCTGTGAGAGATGTCAGGTCTTGATTTTTAAATTTTTTTTTTCCAAGTTTCCTTTTTTATATCTGTATTAAAAGTAAAGGACGGGACATGAAGTACTTTGTAGTATGTTCTCATAAATGTTTATCCTTGTGTTGTCCTGTAGTTAATATGTACATACAGTTGTCATGAACTATTGACTAAAAATGGGATTTTCCTTGGTTCTGTGTTCCAGTAAAAGAGGAGGCGTTGGACACTCCCTCTCTGGCACGAGGCAGTAAACGGAGTCTCTCTGGAGTCTCTCCACCGTATGCAGCGCCTCTGTCTCCTAAACATTTACGTGCTGAAGCTCATCCTTCAGAAGGTACCAGTGACCTTGCAGGTTTCAGCACAGTTCCTTATTCCTTCTTGTTTTGTAGGAAATACTGGTGAATTATAATAAAATAACTCAGAAACTTCCTTTCCCTTTTGGAAAATAGATTCTCACTTGTAATCAGAAAAAAATACATGCTTTTTTTTTTTTAATTCACACTTAACTCAACAGTTTGAAAGACTAATCTTGCTGTGCAGATTATCTAAGCTCTCTTTTCATTGTTAAATTTGGCCATGTGCTTTTACATGGTAATTATTTGCCTCACATTAGATACCCTGAATGTGGGAAGAGTCAAAAAGTTAAATCCCCTAAATGAGGATTTAAGTTTAGTGTTGTCAAAGCTGCTGCATTTGTTGTGCCAGATTTGTTTCTGTGAGGCAACAAAGGACTTTAGTGTACTCAAACTATTGTAGCAGGAAAACAAAGCTGGGAAATGGTAATCATGCAGCAGCCTGTTGCTGATACACACCAAGCAGACTCTGACGTTGTCCTTTAACAGACCTGCCATCGTGTTGTTTTTTTGTTTGCATCACTTTCTCATCACTCTTTCTATCTCTGGGTCTGTTTCCTAGAACTTATTTGTATATAGTTTGTGCCTGTGTAAATTGCAATTAACATCAAAAACACATGCCAGTTTTTTTGTTTCTGTGTTCCTTGTCTGTAGCAATCAACGTAAGTGATGTTGTCAGCACTAAGTGGAGTTGTGGTACTATGATGAGTTATTTCTCTGTTGAGTAATTCTAAGGAGGGAAGGATTCTAACTACTGGAAGATGACAGTAGTTCAATAGGAATTTAGACTGGTCTCCAACATTCCTGTTGGGATGTGTTGTGATTTGTCTCAAAGGCAGATTAAAGTGTATTTTAAAGAATAACATTTTAATGTCACTTGTGTTTTCCTCTCTCCAGCAGAGACTCTGCCCCATGAAGAGAACGGCCTAATAAAGGAGCAGCGCTACATGGACTCTGCCTCCAACTCCATGACCCCTCGACCCCAGACAGTGCGGAGTTCCTCCAGTTACCACTCCCAGGCCAGCAGCCTCTACCACCACAGCAGCAGCACACCAATGCGCCGCCTTTCCTCTCATCCTGCAGAACTTGGCTCCACACAGCCTCACAGACGAGTCGAAGGTACAGAAAGAATCTGTGGGAGCAGATTATTACTAGTTCAATTTGTGCAAATACTCCAGAGAGACTCATTACAGACAGAATCATGAACAGATGTTTCATATGTTCAATCTGTCTGCTTTCACAGCAGCCAGCTCCACCACAGGTCCTGAGGCTTTGGTGTCTGACCGGGAGAGTCTACAGCTGCCCAGTAAAAACCCCTCCTCCTGGTCCATCGAAGAGGTGATGCAGTTTGTCAGGGATGCTGACCCCACAGCATTAGCACCTCATGCTGAACTGTTCAGAAAACATGTAAGTTTTTTGTAACAATGCTTGGATTTTTAAAGAATGTGTACCATATATATTGTGATCAAAAAGTTCTGAGACTATGATTGTAATGATCAAAAACCTGATTTAAATTGGGAAGGCATCCTTGTTTGCCAATCTGGCAAGTAGGGCAAGTGGGGAGCGACACTTGAGTTGTGGGTAATCACGGTGCTGTGACCAAGTGTCTTGGACCACTCACATGCCAACGTACAACAATATTCTGCCACAGACACCTCAAGACATTACTGAGAAAGTCTGCCTCAACAGTCAGACCCTTAGGGATGGATTCCTTGTGCACGACCACATGAATGTTGAAAAAAACAATGATCATGCTGCCGCTGATTTGCCTGCTCGCACATTTCATGTGCCAACAATCCCTTTAATTTTTAATCATTACATGTAATTAGCTTTGGCTTTGTAAATGCTGTATAATATACTGAATCCTACGTTTTTGTTTCTATAGGAGATTGATGGAAAAGCCCTGATGCTGCTACGGAGTGACATGATCATGAAGTACATGGGTCTGAAACTGGGACCTGCACTGAAGTTATGCCATCACATAGAGAGGCTGAAACAAGGCAAACTGTAACAGCAGCCAGGGCAGCCCCCTGACCCTGCCACACCCATGAGCAATAAGCCCTGAAGGAGCCAGAGTTTGGATACTGACTCATGGGGCATGCAGGGGTTACATGTTACTCAAGACTCCACCTGGAGGGACAGAATCCATGTTACAGCTTCACCCGACTTCCAGAGTGGAGAAAGTGTGCCGTGCGTTGCTGACACATTACCTCATCCCCTCATCAGTGAACAAAAAGCTGTTCAAAGTCTCACAGACTCCACTGACTTGATGAAATCCCAAAGGAAAATAATCCCTGTAGTGTTTACATTGCATAGCACATGTGCACACGTGGACACGTTTTTTTACGGAGATGAAATCTTTTGATCCTGGTTTTGGATCCCCAAAGATGGAGAATGTTTCTTCTTATATAATGTTTTTAATATTGTTGAATTTCCAGTTAATAAGGAAGCATTGGTATGCTGAAAAAAAAATCATCAGATGTTCTTCCCCATGTTCTTGAAGAGAATTTGGATGCTCTCTCGTTTGTGCTGTTGTATAGCTGTTTTCACTTTCCACGTTTATGCCTGAAGTATAGGTATATCTGCCTGCCCGAAGAATGCTAATATCAACGCATTCCACTTCTTTCACACAATGCTAGACGGACATTTTCCTTTGTGTGAACATTGTCAGTGTCATGGTAGGGATCATGATTTTAAATTGAACCTTACGTTTTTTCCTGTTTTCCATGAGTGTCCTGCAAAATCACCACATCTCCTATTATTGTGTCTTAGCGGGCCCTGAGTTGCCTCCTACTGGTCTTCATGCAGTTCAAACTACTTGCATCTCAAGCTCACACAAGTTTATTGGTTGATCAATTTCAATGGAGAGAATGTTTAGGGAGTGCAAATAAGACATTTTAAGGGCTGTCTGTGTTAAGTTTTGATGTAATGTTTTTACCAGTCATGTATCATTTAAGCTCGTCGGTCTGCCGCGACCTCAGTGTTGTCACTTTTGACTTTTACAATCACTGTTAGCAATGAAAACAGATGTGTACAGTTTTATGGGTTTAACCATGAATATCAGCAACAGAATGTACATTTTGTAGAAACTTAATATTTTAAGGAAATCATATACGTAAGTTAGAAATGTGAAGCTAAAGGGGATTGGGGTGAATATTTCACAGTGGATTCCATTCTTCTTTTTAATACTTAACGCAGTGCTTTTAGTTATAAATACTCCCAGTACTAGACTCTGCCTTGCTTTACCTACGACATCTCTCAGGTTTATGTGGTCTTTGTTAGTACAAGCTTTTGTAGCATACCGTTTATAATATACTTCAGAATTTTCTTGTTATCCCCTTTCCCCCCTCACTTTAAAAGACTTGTGCCATATGATATTCAACACAGGATCGAAGTGCTGTTGATTTTCCCTCTTGCATCTTCTTTAAAGTACTTGAAAAATATGTGTTGCAAAACGTCACTTGTCCATTATGTCACACCAGATAAACGATGTGTTTATGATGTTGTGTATTTTCCTTTTTTTCTATAAAGCAACCAAAAACAAGGATGTACATGTGGTCTTCCTGATTAATGACTTATGCATTTTTACAGAGGATTGTTTCTTTACTATTCTATTTCAATTCACCAGTATCACCGACAAGAACGTGCCACAAATTGGCTGATTTGCAGAGTAGTTCAGTAAACTGGAAGAATTTATAAAAAACGAGAGCATTGCAAAATAGTAATTGCGTACTGTGTAAGAAACCCTTCGAAGTCCAACATTTCCATCATTAAACTCCCAACATGAGAGTCTGTGATGTTTGTTTTGAAATTTTTCCTCCTCTAGTGTGAGAGAAAAGCTCAGCCTGCCTGTGTTTGTTTATGACTTGAAATGTAAGACAATAGCTGCCAAAACAATTTGAGAA
The DNA here is from genome assembly GCA_024666655.1 of Dascyllus trimaculatus. Lineage (NCBI taxonomy): Eukaryota > Metazoa > Chordata > Actinopteri > Pomacentridae > Dascyllus > Dascyllus trimaculatus. The sequence goes on from CM045446.1 coordinate 21,760,186, forward strand.
CGCTTCAGCAACTTTAAAAAATGATTCGAATTGATCGCACATGTCGAGATCGTGTTCTCAGGCTGGGTCTTGAAAGTACACAAGCATTCTCACTCAGCAATTCCGCGAAGGCAAACCAAATTAGACATAAATCTTAAGATTACCACAAAAGACATGTCAGTGTTCTGAACTTTAAACCCTTCAGGACGGATTTTTCACAATCAACACAACTTAACACTGTTGCTAAGGCTGGACTGTGGAAACTGTGACACAGCCGGTGCAGTGCTTAGAGGGGAAATGATTGAATTATTCAGTAGAGATGAGTCCAACGTAAACCAATCAGCCACGGCACTAAAATCACAGACAGGTAAAGTGAAAATCATCGATCATCTTGTTACTAAGCAGTGTTGTGCTGGGAAACCTCCGATTTTGGCAGTCATGTATGAGTTACTTTCACATGTGACACCCATGAAGATGGACGAACGCTCCATAATATCACAAGTTTCTAAAAATGTGGTTTTAAAGCTCTGTCTGATGGTTTTGGTTGTCCTGACTTCTCCTAACTCCTGGCTAAATGAGCCGCAAGTTGGAGCACGGACTGGTCCTTTAATTAAACATAATTCGAAGCCTTAATAGAATTTAAACAGGTGAGTTATATAAAAATCCCTTTCGTGTACAGTTGTCATGAACAGGAGAATTAGCTATAGAGGCCCAAACTGTTTTTGCACCAGGGTGTAAATATGTTTATTTCTGCTGTAAAGTTGAGCATTTTAACATGGTGGTCTGTGGGGATTGATTTGCTTTTAAGAGTCAGCCTCAAGTGGTCATTTTAGGAACTGCAGTTTTTGGCACTGCTGCTAAAGTCCAGGTGCCAGTCACAACAGGACACCTACAGAGGTCCCGTGTCAATAATCTCGACAGGCCAGGCCTGTTTTGATGCCATAAGGGGGACCTACACAATATTAGACTGGTGGTTTTAATGCTGTGAGTGATCGATGTAATCACAGTAATACTGATACATATTAGCCTCTTAAATCCAGATCAGTTGCTCAAGTGTAGCCTTTGCTGTTGACATATACATTACAACTGGGAAATCATTCAAGTGCCTTTTTTTTGACAGACACTGAATTTGATTTGCAATGTCCTTGTTTTCTAAGGTCAAGTTTTAGTTCAATATCTTCACCCACCTTGAGCAAGGCCCCTAACCCCTGACTGTTCCCCGGGGCCCTGCGGCAGCCCACTGCTTCTAGTATGTATAGTTAAGGTTAACTATGAATAGGATGGGCCAAATGCAGAGAAGGAATCTCCCCAAGGGGATCAATAAAGGTTAGATTATTATTATTATTATTATATTCTCTGTGTAATAAATTTAAAACATTTGATGAAGCTTTACCACACGGGATCCCACCAAAAGCCTGACTGTCACACAAAGAACACATCATGAATCTATAAAACTGTTGACATGACCGTTTAAATAGACGTGCTGCATAATATATATCCTAAACTGCAGCCTTTGCGATTTGTTAATTGCTTTGTTTCACATTGCGATTTAAAATCAATTCATTGTTCAGCCCTGAAAGAAAGTCAAAGTTTAAAAAAAAGATCAATAACAGCCAGACAAGCAGATTTTAGACCTCAGAGATTTTAGTTCACTTCCATATAAAAAGCACACATACTGTACAGTAAGCAAACATTTAACTGCCAGCACATTTCAACTGATCCAAACTGCTGTCGGAAGCAAAAACAAAGTGCTTCAGCAGACTGACAGTTGCAAAGGAAGCTGTGTCTCCCAACTGATCGATCGGTATACAAACACACTGTATAAATAAAGAGTTGTACAAATAATAAATTAGGGTGAGATCCTGTACAACTAAAGTGATCAGTTCCAACTACTAAACCAAAGAGCTCTCTGCTGAAAGGACTGCAGGCATGAGTTAAGAGGAAGATGTTCTGCTAAAATACGCAGACATAAATAAAGAAGTGGTACAAAGAAAAAAGAGTTGAGCTTCTACATTTTCCATCTCAGTTCATCTAGACAGTCTGCATATGGCTGTTATTAGTTCTTGGCCTGTAATTCACAGATTTACATAACTGCCGTAATCACAAGTGGGGCGATGCAGTTTTACCAGAATAGGTTCGGACACCCTGTAACTTTTTAAAACTAAACTATGACAAAGTGCACTCAATAGGATAAATAACACACACATACATACACACACACACTCACACAACAATATGCTCCACATTCACAACTCTGGTCATAACCAAAGGACAGAAAAACACCATGCTCCACAAAACAAGAGAAATGACACCAAACCACTTGGAACAAATGTTTTACACCAACATGTCTGATCAAAAAAGGTGGGGTTGGGTGGGGGCGGAGTCTGATCAATACTGATTCTAATAACAGACTAATCACACACAAATACACAAACAGTATTTCCTCTCACTGAAGCCATTAAAATTACTTCTTCTTCTTTACCGCGGCTGTTCCCTTCAATTTCATCTCAGCCGATTTAAACGAGATCAATATTGAGATCCACTTATTAAGTCTTTCCATAAAAACAGCAGGGAGTTACAGTGTTTTATAAATGTTGCTGCGAGCTTCGGCTAACTCTGCCAGCGGCAAAAATAGCTCTTCTGTAGCAACACTTCCTTTAGATTTGGATAGGCCCATAGGAAAGATGTGTTGAAATGTGAAAACAATTAAGAAGTCCCTTTTTCCCCACTGTTAAATAAGATTGTATTTTGTTGCGACCAATGGTTTTTGCCAACATTCATTTAATGAAATTGTGGCTCCAGCCTTGCCAAGTCATTATTAGCCTGTCATGCTAAAACCCAACCAATCGGGGAAGAACGAGTCGCGCCAGCGAGCCACTGATGACTATGTGAGTTTCAAATGATGGGACATGTTTTAACAGTCGCGTCCTGCCTCCTTTTTTTTTTTAGCTCGTCAGTGCACTTATATAAAAATTACATGTGGAAACAAACCAAAATGGAAAAATGGAGCCCATGTGTCTTTGCAAGTCAAACATGTTCCTCAGCATCTCTGATTTATCTCCAAAGACACACAGAGAGCCCATTGAGCTGCCAAACATAGAAACGTTTCTGGTTTTCTATAACACTGTAGACTAGTGCATTACAAAAAAAACAAACAAACAAAACACACACAGCAATTTAGAAAAATCTAATGGAAAGCATTTCTGCAACTACTGTGTCGCACAGTCACACATTCAAGAGCTTCACTTCTGGAGCTTCGGCTGGACTTTGATTACAGAACGTCCCCCACATGTGTTTTATGTTATTCGCTCTGGAGGGATTAGCAGAGAGCGGTCTGGCGATTAATCCCCCTCCAGTCAGCGCTTTCACTTCCTGGGAAGCAGCGCTGCAAGTCTTTGCTTCTTAATGGGAAGGAAGTGGATCTCCTGTGAGCTGACCTTCTTCAGTTTGATTGCTCTGCTTTTAGAGACCTTCTTCAGCGGGTCGTTGGGGTCGTGTTGTTCCCCACGGGACGCCGACGGCACTCCGTAGAGCTGCTGCAGGGACGCCCCCTGGCTGCCGTCCCGTTTGATGGAGAAGTTCTTGGTGGAGACTCCTGAAAGGCCTTTTATCTTCCCGCAGAAGATGGCAGGGATCGCATCTTTCACCGAGACGATGACCTTGGCCGTCTGCGAGGCGCTGACTATCTCCAGATTTCCAGCTCCGCTCAGAGACGCCTCTTGACCCAGAGAGCTCGACCCGGCAGCGCCGCTGTCAACCAGCCACTTGTGCTGCCGACTGAACTCCAGTGAAGCCAGGCTGCCCAGGAGTTTGGAATCTAAACTCTGAGTGCATTCGACACCCAGAGCCAGAGCAGTGCCGGTTGGGTCTTGACTGGACTGTAAAGCTGCTTCTCTGTCGGACTGAACACACTTTTTCCTCACACCAGGCACTGATAGGTCGAGCACACTGTCCTGCTGCGGACTGGGATATTCCTGTTTTGGTTCAACTGGACAAGCTCTGACAGAAAGGTCCAGAGCCTGTCCTTCCTCTGGAGGAATCGAGGATGGGGACACATTTTGTGGCTGGAATGGCGGCATGCATTTCCTTGAAGACAACGAGGGAGAGGTAGTATCTTTTGGCGAAGTCTGAGTGCTTTTACTCACAGTGCAAACTGGTTTTGGCATGTTCCCCTTGGAGTCCTCAGTCTGAGGGACAGGGATGGGGATGGGGAGAGGAACCGGCAGAGGCACTGGCAGGGGGATGATGACCGGGTAGGGGACTAGAAGTGTGGCAGGAGGGACCAGAGGAGCCAGAGGGGAGGTGTAGGGAGGCGTGAGGGGAGGAAGGGGGAAGAAGGCCGAACCTGGTGACTGACAGGTCGAAGAACCTGCCTGGGAAGGGAAGAGGTCCTGCAAGATGGCTGCAAAAGCTGGATTTTGGAGGAGAGAGAGCAGGTTGGCTTCCTGTGTCGGTCCTGCCGCCTTCTGGTCGGCACCTGCAGGTAAACCGAACGTCAAAGGGTTCTGACACAAAACGCTGTTCTGGAGCGGCAACTGTGTGCAGTTAGTGCTCTGAGGGATAACAGAGGGGCTCATATGCTGGAGGACCTGCTGGTCTAAAACCAGGGGGAGGGACACTGGGCTTTGGCTCGTTATCAAGTACGGTGCTGCCCCCATTTGGCCGAGCTGAGACCCGGCAGCTCCGGCCATCTGGAGGTGGATGGGCAACATCAACGGACTCTCCCCCAGACACACCGGGTGGAGCACAGTCGTAGCTACTTTAAGCGCCACCCCTCCTGGAGATTCAGTGGAGGGACTCACCACTGACGGCGCAGGAGTCTCCTCGAGGTTAGCTCCTTTGCTCAGTCCTGTCGTGCCGTTGTCACAGGAATCGGCAGCATTGAGCGGATTTACTCCATCTTCCACTTTGCTGGTGACGTCTCCTCCTCCCACCTCAGCGCTGCACACATCAGTCTGCGGCTGTGTCACAGTTACATCATTGTTACCCTCCATGATTCAGCCCGAAGAGTCGATAAAAATCCTCATCAACTGCTAGTGACAGGTCTCATCCATTATTCTTCTATGTAGCCCTGAAACACAAGAAACGCAATCTTTAATCATGAGCACTACTTGCAAAAAATAGTTATAACAAGAAGAATCTTATCTGTACCCAAAACTACACACAGTTTTGTAGAATCCTCTAGAATTTGTCCTCTATGTGATCACATTTCAAGGACAATCACTGTGTGTTGTGTCTTATAGGGCTGAGTAAGGACTACTGCTGGGAAAACTCAGTATGTTTTTTTTTATATTTAGCATTATAAATAGATTTTCTACACAATAATTACAGCAGAATATTCAGTAGAAGTAAGACTGAGTTAAATTACAGCATGCTGCACCACCATGAAAGAAGGCAAGTCATTAAAAAGACATTAAAGAAGAGCCGAGGCAGCAGAGATATTGGGAGTTACAGTTTCTTGTGTGGATATAAGTTCAGAACACTGGTTCCTACATGCCCCATAATGAAACCAGTCTGCCTGGCGAACACCCATGTCTTTGAAACTCCACACCTCCAGTTGGGACTTTCTGCTATGAATCTTGAAAACTGTTTTAACTTTGATGACATGTTCTCAGACTCCTCCTCCAAAAGACAAATAAAAGTGGTGGAGAGCCCCTTTAAATAAAGCCCAACAAACAGGACCAGAATCACCATGTTCACTCGTCGGCAACAGCTTCATACTGATGGAAAATCACTCCCACTGTTGTAAAAATTAAAATGCTTTAACTGTTCGCTGGAGCAGAATTATACACTTCATTAATAATTTATATCATTTATCATCACAAGAACCCAAAGCAGCGCAGGAAATTACAACTGTGAATATGACTGGATATCTATTATATGCCCCAGAGCTCAATTATTCTCAGTTGTAACTGGGAATAAAAATTAAAAAGGTAAACAGAGAGTGATCCAACACAAAGGTAATAGATAGATAGGGGGGTTGTTATATGTCTTATTTAAAAAACTCTAAATTGCCTCAATATTACAATTTTTTTGCCTGCAGTTTTTCAATTTTCTGAGATATTGTCATCAAGCAGGTTAAGTTTTTTTTAAACTGGAAATATAGATAAATAAGTCATGCAAAAATGGCAAATATTCTATTATAACCCGCTTTAAAAAGAGGATTTACCATCACTTATGGTCCAGAATGAAACAGACACAATATATGACATAGAACCGTGCAACCTCCAGTGCAAATACATTAATTTAGCTTTTTTAATGAGAGAGAAGTACATGTAGTCTTAAAACTAGAGGTCAACTGACGTTTTTTTCAGTGCCAGTACAATTATCAATTCAAATTTCAAATCAAGGAGACTGACAACTGATATCTGGAACCGATGCATATTTGCAGTTGGAGTGAAAAGCATGGTGTCAAAATTTAGAATTACGCAAACTCCAACACAAAACTTCACTGAAGTATATTTGTGTTATGTTTTAATTATGTTTAAGTCTTAGAGAACTTTTCAGTGTTCATTTTTCTTGTGTTGATAGGCTTTAACCTGTGAGATGTAACCGATCAGATGATGCTGTGGACTACAGATAGAGAGAGGCGGCTACATCAGAGCCAGAATAGCACATTTTAAAATGTATTTATTAGCTGAAATGCTAGCAAAATACTGAATAAAATGCTGACATCAGTTGACCCCTTCTTAAATCACATCTCAGGGGGATTTTTGAGCTGTTTGAACAAACTAGGTGATATGAAGACGTGTTAGTCATTGAATAAACAGGGAATATTTAACAGACTAATCGATAATGCTAATAATGTGCAGCCTTCCTCCTACAGTGACTCACATTCCTCTCTTCTTTCTGCTGCTTGTGTTTCCTGATTGCAGACATACTGTACAGGGTTTCCTTTATTTAACTGCCCATCTATCCATCCCTCCCCTCCTCCACTCATCTCCTTGGGTTCAGTCGCAGAGGTTAAGCCTGGGGTAATAAGCCATACGCAACCGGAGGGAGGGAAGCTTTTCATTAGCCAGACTTGAAACCCCCCAGCTAGAAAATCTACATAGAAAAGGTCAGTAAGGAAGAGATGACCCAGTTTTGATCAGCTATCTATCTACAAATCTATCCATCAACAGAGACTACATCTCTGTTGTGCGTTTATAAGCCTGCTGCTGTGTTTCTCTTCACTACATGACACCTCCACACAACACATGTCCCTCCTGCACTGGCTGTCAACCCCCCATCCGTGCATGGTGATAAAATGTCCCCTGGGTGCCTGGAGAAACAATGCACCCAATGTCAGCGAGGTCAATTATTCATACTGATGGGAGCGAGGATACAGTTCAGGTCTTGGAAAAGGGGGAAACTTTAAATACCCTGCAAACAAAGTCTGCTGTATCTTTAAAGTGAAAAACTCAATTAAATGGGCGCATGCAGTTCCAATTTTCTAGCAAAAGCGTGACACTTTTTTTCTTCTTCTGAGCAGCTTTCATGTGGTGTTGGGTTGCCTCAGTGAGCAGCGAGGAGGAGCCCTCTATCCCCCCAGGCTGGTTTTAGATTGTTCTGTAGAATAGATGAGACATTGTAATAGGGCTCTGATAGATTACATGGAGGACTCTACAGCCAGGCGGTCGGCTGATAATCTTGTCGCCGGTTCGTGCATGGGAAAGGTCTGGGAAGTGTGGTGTGTACCTTGGGAATAGGAAAAAATGCCTAAACGTACTCTGTAAGAACCCAATAATAGAAGCCCCTGTGCTTATTCCCCAACATACACCAGAGGAGACTGTTTTTTCTTTTAAAAAAAGGTGTGAATTCTGTGGATGATGAGCTGACAGGTCACGGCAGTCTACATCAGAATCCCACCAGTACTGGATTTTTGGAGTTTATACTGATTTAATGAGTCAGAAATTCAGGTATCAATACATTGGCCAATAATATACGTGTGTCTGTGTGTGTGTGTTACACTTATATCTCTCTTCAGCAATGTATTACATTAACTACTTGGCAGCTTATCATGAAGACAAAGCTTGGCACCACCATCTGCTCCATGCCAACTCTGCTACATGTGCTGCAGACAGCATTAAAAATATAATAAACTTAAGAGTCGGAGCTCATCTGCTGCAGACACTATGATGACACAATTTCTAAACTATCCCAATTGTCTTTTTCTGTATTATGATCTGTAAAACAAAGTTTTCATATTGATGTACATCGACAACATAATACATCTGTGACAGGCCAATGTTGACCCATAATATCGGTCAACTGATATCAGTAGGGTTGTAGTCAGCTGTTAGTGTGTTAGACTTATATTTCCTTCTAGCAATTTATTTCACAAACTAGTTAGCAGCTTACCATGAAGACAAAGCTTGCTTCCAACCACCATCTGCTCAGCTGTGATACATACTCTGCTACATGTGCTGCTGACAGAGCTGAAAATATAATAAACTAAGGAGTCAAAGCTCCTCTGCTGCAGAAATAATGTGATGACTCAATTTCTAAATCATCCCAAGGAGCTTTTTCTGTATGATGTTCTGTAAAAGGAAGTTTTAATATCTGTGTATAACGGACAACATAATCTATCTGTGACAGGCCAATATATCAGTCAAGTGATACATCGATCGGGTTGTAGTCTACTGCATGTGTGCATTAGACTTCCGGCAAAATTTCTTTCCGGCGATGTATTTCACAAACTAGCTACCAGCTTATCATGGAGATAAAGCTTGCCTCACAAAGCTTGGCACCACCATCTGCTTAGCTGTGAGCACTACTCTGCTACATGTGCTGCACACAGTGCTGAAAGTATAATAAACTAAGGAGTCGGAGCTCCTCTGTTGCAGACACTATGTGATGACACAACTTTCTTAATTATCCAAGTATCTTTTTCTGTATTATTATCCAAGTCTATCAAATATAAGTCTCATCAGCCAGCATAATAGTATAAAATATAAATGGTTCTTATATTTCATATTTTATCTTATTTTAGAAATTGATCCTGCAAGTTAGCATCCACCTCTGCCTGTTTTATACCATTTTATTCTTTCTTCCTGAATGATTTTACCATTTTATATTGCCTGCACATATATATTATTATATATCATACATATATTGTTGTCTACACATATATATTTTATACTGTTTATTATATTTTTATGGTGTCTGTCTGCACATATTTTTTGCTGCCTATCTGTGAACATGTAAAGCACTTTGGTCAACATGCTACAGAAATAAATTTGATTTGATTTGATATATGCAGGTAACAATACATCTGTGACAGGCCAATATCAGCCAAAAACATTGGTCAATTGATATATTAGTGGAGTTCCGTTCTATATGTAAGTAACAGACTAATGCGCCACATTCACTGCTTTGTCCTTATAGGAAAGACTCATTGCGCAAGTATTGGGTTCACAGGCCAGACAATGCGTGTTGCACACATTTACTGCACACATGTATGAGTGAGACTGACAGATTCTTCCCCCTAACATCCTCAGCGCCTCGCTTTTCTTTTTTGTTCCCTTTTCTTAAAAAAAAGGGGCCTAATATTCTAATTTAAGACTATGAATAGGAAATTCTATTTCTTTACAATTTGGATGCTGCAGTCTCACTTGCATTCCAGGAAGTTTGAGGCAAGACATTTCCTGCTTGATAACATGGTCATGAGGTCTGTGACACGATAATGCCTCCCTGACCGATATGAAAGAAGTCTTTCTTGGTTTGAGACGCCCTCAACTGTCAGAGCCTCCACTGATTTGGCCCCGACTGTGCACAAAGTGAGGAAACAGCCCAAATAATGAACTCACTCATTTGGCCCTTTTGACCTCGGGGTGAAATTACTTTTTACACATCAACTTGTGCATGGAAATAAAACTGCATTAGCAGGTATTACTCTGAGCCCCTCAGATCAGGTGACCTACGCAGTAATCGCCACCCGGGTGACATTTTGTCGGTCGGCTCAGCGGTTCACAGGTCACTGCTCCACCTCGTCTTCGGCTGAATCATGTGAGAACAATGTCAAACTCTGCAGATGAGCAGGAGGAGGAAGCTCGACCAAAGTGAACCAAAGTATACAGAGAACATCTTTGTTTTTTTTTCCTGTTACATTATCTGACTTTGCTTTGTCTCCATGTTATCACAGATAGAGAAGGTCAAAGAAAGATGTCACATAGAAGATGACGCATTCTACAAACAACAGAGATAACAGACGACATAGTGCAAAGTTCTCACGTTTTAAATCACCCCTTAAAAACAGTTAAAAAAAAGACATAATGTGCTTCTATATAATCTATGGCTGGGGCAAAGATGGTTTTTATACTGTTTGTTGAGCATTTTTGGGCGATAAAACTTAGTAGAAGCTGAAACTTACATTGCAAAAGGTGCAAGTTGTTTGTAAAATTCAAGCCAGGAACTACAACTGTCTGTTGTGCAGGGATGCTGTGTTAAACTGTGACTCACCAATTAGCCTACTGCAGTGTTTAACAATTTGATTTAGTGAGCGTCTGTTCTTTAAAAGACAGCTATCCAAACCAAAACATCAAAGAAGAAATTGATTTTGTAAAAGCCCGATGGATTTAGGTCCTAATGGTTTTGTAACTGTGGAAATAGGACAACATCCTCAAACAAGACGAAACGCTTCCCTTTTTTTTTGCACGGCTAAATCTGAATGTCTTCTGTTGTTCCTCTTTACATTCTCCTTTAAATTCAGCTTGCACAGCCCACATCCTTGTGGTCAAATGGAAAAGATGAAATGCTACCAGCTCCTCCGGCTACATGTAACACCTCATAAATAGGCTGGACACACCAGTGTAAAGCTGCACACAATCAGGACGGACGGTCTGAGAATAGTAGGAAAATTTAACCTAACTTTATTTCCATAAATAGCTTCAGGTTAAACTTGTTAATCTTTCTAAATCCAGCCCGCTAACAGAGTTGGTGTTCCTCATTTCCACATGATAATCGAGTTTGGGATATCAAAAATAGCTCCGGCATAATGCAATTTGCATGAAATATGAGCTAATGTAAGAAACATGCAACACAAACAAAACAAATCATGTGTTTGAATGGATGCACACTGATAAAACCAGCAGCACATCTGATGCTGTTCGTAAATCTCACACGTCATCTGTAAGAGGTCCATGTTCACTAGCCAGAAACAGCTAATTGAGTAAATAGGCTAGAACAGACCCACGGAGAGCCAAATGAGAACCCTCCCCTGTCCCCGTTACTGTAATGATTTCCACATTTCCTCTTTTTTCCCCCCTTGCCTCATTGATGGAATGTACGCCATAGTAAGTCAATAGCAGAGAGAAAACAACGCCTTAACTCCAATTGCATTAAGCTGCACTGCGGTCCAAACACATTACACAGGACTACTCTCTCACTCTCTTCTGGTGCAACTCTTTCTCGCTGTGGGTTTGATTCAGACTAGAGGAAACAAAAAGACAAGGAGGATGGATGGAGCACGGCTGATGATCTAAAGGTCATCGCCCTCGACACCCCTCCGCTCCAATAGCCAATTACATCTCATTAGAGAGGCACCGGGAGCCTCATCATGATGCACAGCGCTTTCACATCAGTGCAGATTAGCTTTTATTCAGTTGGTTGTCTTCCAGCTGATCCCCTAAAACAGATGTCATAAGAACAATTTCACACTCATTCATAAAACTGAAACAGTCACTAGGACTGTTATGCGACATCTAGTCTCTATTTTATGAAGCAAATCTGTTACAGAGAATGAAATGGGGAGAACATTTAACCCTTCAACCATTTTAAAGTCTCTGTTAGGTTGTTAATTAAACCCCTAAAAACTCCATGTAACAAAATTAGACCGATTACTGACATGGCTGATTATCGTGGCCGACATTCGGCATTTTTTTTTACTGATTATTGACAGATTAAATGCACTACTTTAGGTTTGATGCCGCCTCCTCTCTCTGTCTGTAGTCACTATGTGGTCTCAGCAAAAACTGAGCAAGAAACACAAGCCATTTAAACAAACCAGGAAGTCAGCTACTCTCACAGTGGCTAAAGCTATGCTAACAGCTAGCGGGTAAGTTAGAAGGCAGCCACAGATTAACCTGAAACAAGTCTGGAAAACAATAATTAATAATGCTGTAAGATATGGACCTCAGTGGGAAATAAAAGTGACAGAACAGTGAAAGATTAAGAAAAAAGAAAACAGCAGCAGATGTAACTGCAGGAGACAAACTGATCAATCTCAGTCAATCCAACATAAAAAGAGGACAGCATCTTGATTTCATCACTCCCGTTTCTATTTTACATATTAAGTTATAGTCACCCTTATTACAAAGAAACCTCATTATGAATGACAGGTTCTCTGCTATCACATGCTGCTAAAACAGTACACTTAATGTATATTGGTTCCAAATATCAGTTATCTGCCTTTCTTGATTACCAACAGTCGGCATTGTTATCGACACTGAAAAACCCAGTTTGGTCGATCCCTAAAAACTAAATAATTACAAGTTTTTGCAATGAAAATAATGCCTTCCTGCCTTAAAATGACTTAGATGTACCTCTACATTGTTGCTGAATCTAGATCTGTGAAGTCCCTACCCCTGTCTAGACTCATCCTTGCCTACCCACTGCAGCTCGAGCACACCAGCCCACCTACGACTTCGTTCAAACACTAAAACTACTCTGTGCTACTAAACAGCAAGTTGGGGTAATTCAGCCACATATTTGAATTGAAATCCTGAAGAAGAAGAATGATACAGCAACCCCATTCCTTCAGGTTGATAGGATTAGCTGCTTAGATTTGCTACATATAAACCCCCAAAAGTCTCAATCTGTGTTTTTGAGACCATCATCAGGACACTGCAGTTTTAGGGTGGAAATGCTCAGCCATGGAGTTGACCTCTTATTTCACTCATGATGTGTCTTCCAACATATAAAAAACAGAATATGGACATGCTAATAAGGCAAAAAAAACAAACAAACAAACTTGATTTTCACCAGATGGGGTCTCAAAAATACACCTGGAGTTATCATGATTATGACCACCGTGTAACAGCTAAAAATCAGATGAGGAATTAGTGTAAAATCCAACCATTTAACCATATTAATATACATTTACAGCAAGGACCTGCACCACAATATAAAGTATTATCAACACAGTCTCCACAAAATTATAAACCTATGCATCTAAACTGCCTTCTCTTATGTTTTGAGGGATGTTTTGACAGATTATGTTTGTAATGCATCACAAATATCTGTCTAATTAACATATCTTTGCCATTTTTTTTACTGCCCCACAGTCGCTCCTTATCAGCCATCCAATCCTATAGCAGATGGGGCGGGACTTGTCACCATGGTAACGCAGAGAATGGAGGAGATCGCTTCAAACATGTAGGGAAATGGTCATGTTTTCACCCAGACTATGCCATATTTCCTAACCAAGTAATGTGGTGCCTAAGTTTCTAACATGTAAAAGTGTCCAACAAAGCACGATAATTTCCTAAACCAAACAATGTAATTTTGGTGCCTAAACGTAACCAGAAAGCGAGTGAAGACTGAGAGTAAAAAATGAGAGAAAATAACTGCAACTGATGGTCTCTCATCCATCATAGGACACAAACTCTGGTCTTCTGGGTGAGAGTAAAGTCACCTCCATCCTCTCCGCCTAATTTGAACTTGAGGCTCTTTCAAACTAGGCACCAAATCACAGCTCACAAATTACATTTATTCCAAAGTTCCCCTAAAAAACATAACTGAGAATGCAGTTAAGTTGAATAGCGACGTAATTTTGTGGAGACAGGGTTGTTATTATTGCACAAATTAGCAGTTAAGTGGTTGCACAAGAACAGAAACAGTAAGATGTGCATGTTTTCTCCTCTTTACAAGCAAGGAAATGACTGATTATCGGCCTGACTGAATAGTAGATCTGATATCCCTCATTTTAATATTTTTTGGGGTTGATGATGGTTTCCTGTGAATACAAATTCTCAAAGATGTGCAGCTTTGGCTCTGATGCCATCTCTCTCTGTCTGTAGTCACTGTGTGGTCTCCTAATGTCCCGCCCACAGGACTGTCTGATTGGTTGCACATCACCACAACCAATCAGCACTGAAGGATAAATGGTGGAAGGTTATCTTTTAATTAAACACATTAGAAGTTCCTGTTACTCTAACTTCTGACATCAAGATTTCATTCTTACCGCAGTTCCACGTATCAGTTATTGACCTACTTGATTACTAATAATCGGCATCGGCCTTGAAATAAAGCATATCAGTCAACCACTGAGGATCTGCACCATCAATAAGGCATTATGGCACTTATTAGCAATTAGATGGTTGCACAAGACACACTGACAATGAAGGTTTAGGGTTGCTTAAATGATGATGCCATCTTTCTCTGTCTGCGGTCCCTCTGTGGTCTCATAATGACCCGCTCACAGGACTGTCTGATTGGTTACTGTCACAAGCAGCAGCCAATCAGCACTGAAGGATGAATGTTGGAAGGTTATCTTTTAATTAAACATGTTTAAAATGTTTTGTATCAGAGCTTTTATTATTCTGAATGTTGACAACAACATTTCATTCTTATAGTGGTTCCAAATATCAGTTATCGATCTCCTTGACTACTAATAACCGGTATCGGCTTTGAAAGAAAATGTATCAGTCAACCAAAGATCTGCACTATAAAGTCTGAAATTATTGCACTTATTAGCAATTAAAAAGGTTGCACAATGAAGGTTTAGGGTTAACAGAAGCCCAGATTTACCCCTTTATACAAGCTGGACATTACAGAGAAGGAATTATTTTAGAAATTAGAAATCATAGGCTGTTCAGCTCAGATCTGCAGACTCTAACTTGCTGAAACTTGCCGTTTTCCCCTCCGGTCTGGTCAGTGTGCATGTGACAGGACACCAACATGAGGGTATGAAGCCAAGAGCTGTTGCAACAGAGCCTTTCTGTCTGTCTGTGCCACTGCCGGGTTCAAGTGAGGATATTTTCCTTCCTTCACTTCTGCTTCCCTGCTCTCCGTCTCTCTCACACACGCACACAACACACACTCACACACACATCCAGCCTCACCGTGACAGATCTGCGCATTCTGAGGCCGGTCGGTCCCCGATGTGTCTGTCTGGTCCCCGCAGCCAGCCGACGGTTCGCCATGAAAGGCGTTCAGGGGGGCTGTTTGCGCACATCCCCGCACATCTCACGCAATAACGCGAAGCTGTGAGGGCGCATGACATTTCCAGGGCGCAGACAGACGTCCTGGTGTTAAATAATAACCTGTTATTTCCCCTTCACGCTCAGCTGGCGCACATTTAATAAGACCAGCTCAGACACTACGCGTTATTCCGAGCTAGCTGCGCACATCGCCTGTGAAATAAGGGGCAAAAGGGTCTTTAAATCCTTTTAAAACCGCCTCCACGCCGCTGCCTGAATAATTCCCAGTTAATCCACGTGCTCATGTTAAAACGATTTAATGTTTCAGCGACGCATAAAAACGGGAAAAGCCTCGGCTCCAGCCTCTCCGCTGCTTTAATGTAATTCTGCCATAAAAATACCAGTTTTGGCCGCAAACAGCGACATTTACTCACCTTTCCAGCAGACGAGCGCAGCAGCAGCTTCCTCCCCGCTCTGCTCTCTCTCAGCTAACAATGAATGAGAGCCGGAATAGTTGGAAATAAATAGATAAGGTCGCTATTTATCTCCTCATTGCGGTTCAGTCGAAGCGACTCCAGACTGAAGCTGCGCACGCAGCATCGTCAGCGGGTCCTCCCTCCTCCTCCTCCTCCTCCTCCTCCTCATCTTCCTCCTGCTAAGGGATAGAAAAACAGCAGATGAAGAAGACAATGCGAAACAAATAATGAAATTAAGGTGTCATAGGAAATAAAAATTATAATATAAATTGCCTATAATTTTGCATAATTGTTTTAGAGTGTTTTCATTTTACATGATGTGTCCTTTGGATGCCTGACCAAAAATGCGGGTAAACCCTTATTTTGGGGGTCTTTAATCTCCAAATGGTTCTCATTAGGTTTCCTAGAAAAAGAATTCAGTAATTCAGTGCAGTAGAAGCGTGATGTAACTAACACCCCATGAATTAAATCCACCAACAAAGGCTTAAACCTGAGGGGTCCTGAGGTTTTTAATAGAATCAGAATCAGTTTTATTGTCATTATACAATGTGTAATGAAATTGCACGTGACTTTTCTCCTTAAATAACATAGTGTACATAAATATATACAAAAAACAAGGAGAATGTGTGAAACTTGAATGAAATATGTACAGAAATATAAATAAGTTGTGGTCAGAATATGGTCACAAAGTGTGCCATATATATGTGTTTGTAAGCCTGACACAAGAGTAATGCCTCCAGTCATACAAATTTTAATAATATCTTGATTAAATTTAACTTTAAGCAACCATTAACTGACTAAATTATTACTGGCCAACACAATGGTCTCGATAATGACAGCTAACATAAGTGGGGTCCTGAGGTTCTTAATAGGTGAAGCCAGCATGAAATATGGCATTTATATGTAGGCAAGCACATAATTGACATGTTGGTGATGCTTCTAATCATCCAATTTTACTATTATCTTCATTAAATTGAAATTAAAGCAACCATTAACTGACTAAAATATTACCGGACAACACAGTGGTTTCAACAAAGACAGCTAACATGGGTGGGACTGAATATGTGGAGACTTAATCATTACCCTAACACGTGTTTTAATGAATACAAGGTCCCGTCTTACTTCCTCTGGACAGAATTTAGAATCAACATATTACTAGTATGTTTTCTGAGTGCTGAAATAGTATTACAAATACAGTATATGAATAATTTTTATTAAGTTTCATGGAAAAAAAGGTGTTTTACCTGAACTACAGGTTAAGTCTCCAACAAGGAGTTAATCCAGAGGAGTTTTTAATAGGTCAATATTTTTTCTTTCGAACAGCACATTAGACAAATACCTTGTGTTAGGTTTCACAAAATGAGGTATGTGAGATTGTAGTGTTTTGCTATATTCAGAAACTTAAATCCATCAATTGCTAACAGCCTAGACAGTAGTTACTAAACTGTGCATTAAGCCCCGTCAAAGGGTTAAACCGGAGGGATCCTGAGGTTCTTGTAACATGTGAACACGTAATTTATTTAAAAAAATAAGGCCCTATCTAAGTACAATTTAAAAGCAACATAGGACAAAGTATGGTTTATTTGAGTGCTAAAATATTCTTTCTTTTTAAATGTCATTGTATAGAAATATATGCATTAAATTTCATGGAAATACATGTGTAATTTGACTGTATTTCAGGGGGAAATTGACATATTATCTATTTAATTGCTAGTGAAACTTAGCTAGAGATTTCCAAACTGTGGGTTGGACCCCCAACAAGGTCTCAAACCTGAGGGACAGTGAGATTCTTAATAGGACATTTATTTGTAGGCATGCACATGATTGGCAATATATGTGGGGCAACGTTTCAAGGGATACATTTTTGGTATTATTGTGATTAAATGTAACTTTAAGCAGCCAAAGTGGACTAAAATAACCATCAAAAATGCCCTGAGACAGAAATGAGAAAGGAGGCATGGGTGGGACTAATTATGAGGCGGCTTAATTACAACCCTAGCATATACTGTGATGAAAATAAGGTTGTAAGATCTCCTAAGAACTCCTGTAATTTAGGAGTAGCATGTTTTCTGTGTGCTATAATATTCTGTCTTTTCTGACAATTTCTTTTGACAGCTTCATCCTGGTGACTCGGCTGATGACAGCGCAGGTGGAGAATGGAGTTGTACAGCTGTGGATGAGAGTCTGGTAGGGACAGGGCCTGGTGAGCCGGATCCCCTGGGTCTCCATATCAGTCCCAGCCAGCCTCGGGCTCTGCCTCGGGGGCCCCAAGGCCTCTCATTGTTCCGCGGGGAGGCTGTTTAATGCACTATAATGAGCCTCACAATATACCCTGGTGGCTCGATGGTGACTTTGGTGTGGTTACCTCCTCGGTGTCCCTCCCCCCGCCCCGGCTGCACTCAGTATTACTCACAGGAGGAAATGTGTACAGCTCACTTCAATGTGTTGTTCACATGCTGCACCTCTCCGATCAGCGACTGAAGATCCGGCAATGAATATCAGACAGTTTTCCATCTAAGTGTGGATGTAAACCCCTCGCAGGCGTTCTCATGTTGACTGTCAAAACCTATTCTTTGTGTGTGACTTTTATGCTAAACATTCTACAAAACATCACAAATCCAGAATAAAATAAAAATATCTGACATTCCTAGCATATAAATTGGATTAAGTAATCTCCAGTCTATGTATAATACTCATAAATAAGTTGTCTGTGCATTTAGGGACAGTATGAAAATTATTGTGGCTTATATTTAATTTTCAAAGAAGAACATGACTCATCTCAGTGTTGCCAGTGTCTATCTATTTTTGGAACCCTTGTCTTGACATAAAACACAGTGAAACCATTTTCTTGAGTTCTCTATTTTTAAAGAAAGAGCTGGTAAATAAATTGCTATTAAAGCCTCTTTGTGGAGAGCTTGGAAATTGTGATATTAACCCACCCTGTATTAAAACAAATAGAAATGAATAAAAATATGATGCTGAACTTGGATTATACTGTAAGGTGACTAGATAATATGAAGAAGAAGGAAAAGAAAGTCTGTAGAGACATTAAACGTCTTTGTAGTTCTGCTTTCTGTCATGATTCAGTACGAAAAGAGAGAAAAATCCTTTCTGGAGACATTCAGCCAGGAGTCATTAATTAGCTGCACGTGTGCTGTGTTTTGCATTATGGACAACAGCTGATAAGAAACATGAAGTCCTGTATATGTTCAGGCAGACTGTACGAATCAATGCAGTTTTGTGTGTGTGTGTGTGTGTGTGTGTGAGAGAGAGAGATAAATAAATAAATGTACAAAAACTGGCTCCTGCTGTTTCTGGCTGTTTACAGTTATCATTTGCACTGCTGGTAAATGAGTCAGTTTTACTGGTCGAGTGGGGAAATTCCTCTGGAGCTGAAAAATTAAGGCCACACAAGAGTTACTGTGGGGACTGCACAGTGGCCTGGTGGTTAGCAGCGTCGCCTCACAGCTAGAAGATCCCCGGTTCGTGTCCCGGTTAGGACGCCTGGGATCTTTCTGTGTGGAGTTTGCATGTTCTCCCTGTGCAGTGTGGGTTTTCACCGGTTACTCCGGCTTCCTCCCACAGTCCAAAAAACCCAATTGATTATTGGTGTGAATGAGAGTGTGCTTGGTTGTATGTCTCTATATGTAGCCCTGTGATAGGCTATCTATATACATTAAGCGGTGTATAGATAATGGATGGATGGAAGAGTTACTGTAAAAAACTGCAATCCCTCAAATGACCACTTGAGGCTGTTTTTAAAAGCAAGTCAATCCCAATAGAACCCCATGTTAAAATGTTCAACTTTACAGCATAAATAAACATATTTACAGCCTGGTACAATGAACAGTTTTGTTTCTTATAGTTATTTTCTCTGTTCATGACAGCCATAAGGGGGGTTAATTTTTATATAACTTACGTCTTTGTATTGTATTAAGACTTAAAGTTATGCATAATTAAGTAGTCCATGGCTCACCTCTGCTCATTTTTGTATTAACTTGGAATAGTTTTGTTTGGCCAATCCACTTCACTATCATTCTTCTATAGGAGATGAAAACGCTCTGACTTGTTAGTGTACATTTGAATCAATTAAAGTCATCTTAGGCGAGGCTAAGTGATGGATGGGACTTCTGTGTTTCCTCAAAATAGTGACGAGTGGAATTGTTTTGATGGAACATTTGTGCAGGGAGTCAAGCACTGTCATTAAAACAAATAATGCACAAAAAAATAGAAGGGCAGCCTTGTGCAATCCAAATTCTCTTCAAAACTTGAAATTTTCAGTGTGGTAGGTTTCTGTTTGTTGGCTAGAGCCACAACACTGAGCCTTAAAACTGCTCTTCAGGAAACCTTTGCATGATGCAGTCAATGGGAATTATATTTGGATTGGCTTTGCTTTCTGTCCAACCTGACCTTTACAGAGACAGATGTGTTGGCCTCTGAGTTGTGGCACAAGGAAAAGCTGCCACGTTAGAAATATGCTTATAATAAAACCCCAACAGAAGAACTGAACTAAAATATAAATATGGATTAAAATAATAAAACACCCTTCTTTGCTCTAAGAAAAATGGCTCCCTTTTCTGACTCCCATTCTCCGACCTGCTCAGTAATTTCCACACAGTCCCTAACATCTGCTGTGAGTCAGTGCTGAGAAGCTGTGTGTGTTCATTTCGGAGGTCTTTACTCCCTTTGTCCTCGCTCTTCATAATCAAACAAAGATAAAATTCATGTTGGGCTGGCATTTTCTTTTAAGGCTCTGCAGTATCTACTGTGCTGTCTGCAGAGCCACAGGGCAAATAATGACACAAAGCCGGCTGTAAAACACAAAGACAACAAGAGATCTCTGTAGTTAACCACCATCAAAGCTCGTAGGGCAATTCATCATGGTGGGATGCGGTGGCGCTGGCCTTAGATATTTTATTCTCAAACTGGGGCTCAGTACACACATTACATTTGTGATACACCCCACACATTTCTCTTGAGAACAAAAATACATGATTTCTCCACCCACTGCCGCTCATGCCAAGCCATGCTGTCTCCCATGTTAATCGAGGTCAGGGTTCATGGTCAGGGTGCCCTTTAATGGGTACCCATTTGGGATGCCAAACAGTCCAAGGCTTTGTTTACCTTTTTTTGAAAAAAAATTCTTCACTCACAATCCGAGCTCAGCTGACGTGCACTGACCGAGAACAAGGCGTTTTTGTCCGTCATGGGCCCGTTTGACATTAGCCAGAGCAACAAAGGGAACTGACTGTGGAGCTGGAGCCTGACCATGAAAATGACAAAACACAGGGAGAAATGATGCACTAGCTGTTAACCAGAGAGGAACATTTTCTGACTAATTCAGATGTTTATTAAAAAAAATCACAGCCAGAACACAAAGAGGTCTACTTTAAATTTACACTTTGCATTGAATTACCCAGTGGATGTTCTCCTGTGGATTCAGCTGAAGGACACCCTCTAGTGTATATTTTGCGTTGAAACCCAAACAGCCCACCCCATTGCCTGACCCCGTACAGCCCGGCTCAGGGTCAACGTTAGACAACACAATCAGAGGAATCTGGAAGTGCAGGAGTGATGGAGCTACACAAGGGTGCAGCTATTTGTGAGTCAGAATAATGCTCCAAACCTCTAAGAATGGTTAAGGAACAGCAAAACATTTACATATGTGAGCTTAGTATCATGCATTTGGTTTAAAAGGCAATAACATTGTGTTCGGGGTATGAATCTACAAGATCTTGTTAGTGTCCTTTAAGCTTGAATTTACAGTTATCTCCAAATGTTCATGCACAGATTGTTAAATATATAGTCTTTTTTTCTAATTCTACCGCTATGAAAGCAAAGCCTAAATCTTTTATAGAATCATGTTGTTGTGGGAAATGGCCCCATCTAATGGTTTGAAACTAAAGCAGACACTGGTCTTGGTTTTGTGGGAAAATGTGATGACAATTTGTCTCGATCATAGCAAAACAAGAAGCCTTGTCAATCCTGCGCTCACGTCATGAGAAGCATAAAGAGGAAGAAGTAATCAGATACTTTACTGAATTCAACTTGCAGCACAAATCTGTAAAGATACTTTACATCTCACGTATTATAAGCAAATGTACATTAGGCATAGGAAGCAAAAATTACTTGCAGAAAAATGAACCTTGTGTTTGTTATTATGTGCTGTTGTATTGTGATACACTAATGTATGGAAAGCATTGGGGGGCTGCGGCTCAGGTGGTAGAGTGATTGCAAGGTTGGCAGTTTAATCCCCTGTCCCCTCCGCATGTCAAAGCAAAGCGTCCTTGGGCAGGACACCAATGGCAGGCAGGCATCACGCATGCCAGCTCTGTTGCCATTGGTGTGTGAATGTGAATGGATGAATGGGAAACGCATTGTAAAGTGCTTTGAGTACCACTAAGGCAGAAAGGCACGATATAGGTGCAGGCCATTTACCATTTCACCGCTACAGTTTGCTGGGACACAACTAATTCGAACCATTTTATGCACTTCTGGCTGGTTTCAACCATAACAACACACCCTATTTTATAAACTGATCATATGTTTTTTATGTAAAACCTTCTTAACCCCTTAACCCTAAGCAGTTTCTGGGTATTTTTCCGCTCCTGTCACATTTTCGCTGCAATATAAAGTATTGCGCCCTCTATTGAAACAGCACAGCTATGGGTAAGGAGAGAACTCATAAATGACAGTCCAATTCCTTTACTTATTTGTTTTACAAAAATTGAAAAGAATCAGCATGTACAACAATTTCTCAAGTGTCCAGAAGGTATGAAACCTTATTTTATACCACTGCACATCAAGTCTCAAAAGATATTCCACCATGTTGTATGTATCTTCCAGCAACTTGCTGATCTATATATGATTTTTCAACAATGCTGTATTTATTTTATTGGTGGAGTATATTTTATTCTACTTTTAATCTCTATTGTTGTCCCCTATCTGCTCTGTGTAAACACAGCCTGCAGTTCAGCCGAATAATTAGAGTTTTTGACACATCACTGTTGGTTGCAGGGTCATGCATGGTTTCTCAGCTGCACTGCAGAGCATTGAACTTTTCAGTTTTTTTACAGCATCTGGTGCAAACAGTATTTCGGCAATTTTTTGAACAAGATATGTAGAACAAAGCTATTTTAATTAAATATTACAATTTAAAGCTTAGATTTGGCTATTTTAGTAGCAGTACCAAACACAAAACTTTATCAGGCTTTGGAAGTTGAAAGTTTACGTGTATTACAGTTTCTGGTTCTCATAAAGTTGTTAATGTTTTAAAGAAAACATGCCTTTCAAATGTGATTGTTTTGGAGTTCAGGGGGTTAATATGCTAAGTAACTCTAAAAAGTGCAATATTTCTCTCTGAAATGTAGCAAAGGAAACTTGTTCTTAAGAATAACAGCTTTTAAATAACAGGATTAAACATATTCACACACCCAAAGAGTGATTTTCAAAGCAGTCACATTTATTTGTCTTTTTATACACATTTGCTATGCAGCCTGTTGTGCTAGCAGTTGGCTTTGATAGGATTTACTATGGGATTTCCACAACGCTTACTAAAAAATAAATACAAGACAAAGTGTTCCACAGCTCAAAAATATACAAAGGTTTGAAATTAATGTAAACTTTGAAAACATATTTTTTTTTACATAAGAAACAATTTAACAACATTTGTGACAATTCCAAAAAGTTATTGTATTTACAGATTTGTACAAAAAAAGTCTGACGCCTACAGTACAGTATATAGAGGTTGATCTGAAGTCCGAATGAAATGCATCTCGTACCGCAAGTCTTCTCTAGCGTTGGGTCGCGTTTTCAAGAATGTTTCAGTCAAGTAAACGAATGAGAGGAGAAAAATAACTTAATGCCACTAAGACGTACATGTTCTAGCCTTTGGCAGAAGCATCTAGTAGTTTCCTCCTAAAGCGAGTGTGAATATTACTCAAGGAAAAGCTGAACAGCTCCATGGAAGGATCTATAAATATCTCCAGGTACAGCAAGAGACAAATGAAACTTCACAAACATCACTTTATCAGTGCAAAAAAAAAAAAACAAGATGGAATGAAGGTTCACAGACTTAACTCATTGTGTACCCTGTTATACTGGATGTCACTGTGTTTGTACGGAGTGTCATTAAGGCCAAAATTATGTTGACAGTGTACCTACAGGGAAGAAGAGCCTTTCTCAGGGCAATATGGCTACATAGATTGTGTCAACTTTGCATAATGCTTGAGTACCATAACTCCAATAAAAACCATGTTTATATAAAATTACTGTGACTATGTGGGACCAGAAAATCTGCCTCAGAGCGCCTCAGAGTTACAGCTAAAACCTCACGTGTAGCTTATGTCTGTTCATGCCATCGTTTCATGACATTTGTGAGTTGCTTTCCTACTCGTCTCCGCAACCAGTGTCTCGAATAAGATCTAAAATTGCCTCTTATAAACAAAATAAGCATCTGAATAAACTATGTTATTAAAAAATATCAGCAATCCATTGCATACTTTCATGTTGAGCTTTGTGGTATTATAAAGGCGTAAAAACCAGATCAGGTGGGAGAGTATTCTGTGTCCGTTATAAAAATAAATATATTTCGATTGTTTCGTGACACAGACAACATGAAAGTTGTGTTTTTTGACAGGGGGCTAATAAAGACTGAGGAGCGTTTGGTAAAAAATAGCAGCAAATGCCAAAATCCAGAGCTTCCTCATTTCATCAAACCCGACTCCACATTTAACCGAACATCCTCCATCAAAACTGGGAAAATCTCACCAAAGAAAACAACTTGCTGAGGCCCGAGCTGCTTCGTCGCTTATCGTGTCTCGTTGAGTAAAATAAGGCATATTTGATCCTCCTGAGCACTTTCCGCTTGCCTCTTTCAACAATTCGTAAACACACCAAGTCAGCAAACCAGAAATGACCTTGTTTCATTTTTCTTTAAACCTCCTTAATCGCTCTCAGATTTCACTGCCACCAACTTTTTTTTGATCACTTTTTTCATCTCCCGTGTTAACACCTGCTCCCCTCTTGTCTCCAGAGATTGTCGAAGTTAGTGCTTGGCTTTGACATTTCCTGTCTCACCGCTAATTACTCGTCTTATTTATTGCATGACAATTTTAGAAATGTTGTAATAATAAGCTTTCTTTGATATAATTTACTATATGCTTTAAAAAGGACAGAGTAAAAGATACAAACACATCATATCATGTGCTTTTTTTATGATAGAAGGACTGAAGGTTCACATTTTGTTTAGTTAGTCCTGATGTTCAGTTGGGGAGGGGGGATCAAAAATAATTCAGTATAACTGGCTTTAAGAAATGTACAAGTTGTGTGTCTGATTGCATAGGTATTCACAGAATACATACAGGTGACTTTCATAAGATAATACAAAACTTAGCCTTTTATAATTCTGAAGTAGAATCTGACAGCAGAACAGAGAAAATCAAACAGGAATATACTGTAGTAGGGCTGAAGGAAGGCAACCAGCTGGGTTACATGGCTTTGGGAAATGTGCCTTAAACTAACATTTAAAAATGTTTTTAGAACTACGAAATGTGCTTCCTCTGTGGAACAGAAGTGGATTTTTTCCCTACAGAATGCAAACAATCTAATTTCTAATTCCAACTGTTCATTTCATAAAGATGTTACTTTTTGTATAAAACAGATAAAATTGCCTCCACAGAATAATCAAAAAGAAAAACAGCTTTAAAACTCATCCACAATCACTAAATTTACGACTCATCTTGAACCAAAATGTTGTATCCAAGTCAACCTCATCAGTTCTCCTGCCTTCACCTCTTCATATATATTATATTTCATTCTGGTCCTTTCTTGTTCTTACAGTAAACTAATAAACATGATTAAGTTCTGCTCTGTTCTACGTGGAGCCCTGTGATGAGCGGTCGTCGTGAGGGCTTCCGTCTGAGTTCTCCGTCTCACCCTCGGAGATGGCCTGCATGGGCGCCGAGTACAGCCGGCTGCGCATGCCGTAGCGGCTGCTGTTGGCTGGTGGGGGGATTCTGGAGCGTCCCTGTCTGGAGGCAGCAGATGTGGGGAAGGATTTCGGGGAGAAGCCCTCAGCATTGGCTTTGGGGTAGGGGCTGGAGAGCTGCTCTGGTCCTGACTGATGCTGCTGCAGGGGGGAGGCGGGCTCTTCGGGGTGCCTGGGCGACTCTGTCAGAGAATCTCCGGGTGTTTTAGGAGTGACGGGGCTCTTGAGGATCTCTGCAGCCGACATGCGGTAGCTGGAGTCTGAGCGGCTTCCCTTTTTAAGAAGCAGCAGCTTGAACTCCTCGTTGGAGGTGCTGGACTTCTTTGCATTCCTGTAGATGGGGCCGGAGACTCTCTGCAGGCCTGGTGGGGTGGCGGCAGCGGAGGAGGAGGAGGGTGAGGACAGTGACACCGGGGAGCTCACAGTGCTGCTGGGTGGTGTGTTTCCAGATGCAGCACCGAGTCGGTTCCTCACAGTCATCTCAGCGGAGTCCTTCCTCCCCAACACTTTCCTTTTAGACCTGTGGCGATAAAATTCATTAAAGAATCTCTGTATACTCAGAGTAAACACAAAGATGCTGCTCTCCAAAACACTCACCGGTGTATCATAGCGAACAGATCCTCAGTGGTGCGAGCTTTGGTGGGTGACAGAAACACACTGTCCTCCTCTGACCTCGACTCATCGTTCAGTGGAGACATTGCACTGTCACTGGGTGTCGAGTCTGTTAGCAGAAACATGTTTTAAAATACCAACCAGTTTACCATGTAACCTATCATCTGTTAAACTGTTTAGTCTTTAAAGGTAATATACTTGTAATATACTTGTAAAAATGTGCAAAAATCGAGTTTCTGATTGTTGAATTAACTGTTTCAAAACAAGCTTTGACTCTTTATCACATGTTGCATAAATCTCTGAGTACAATCCAAGAATGATTTCCATTTACACATTGTTAAATTGGAATAATTTAATTGGCTTGATTGAAAATAGGCCTCACTTTTCTATGCTTCCATATACCAGACAAGTTGCAGTTTGCATCCGTATTTGTCCAGACTTTACCTTTTTAACTTTCTGGATATAAAACAACATCACTTCATTATTTTATTCTATTAGACCCTTGAGTTATGAACAACAACTTGCTTTGTGAGGTCACAGTGACCTTTGATGACCAAAATCTAATCACTTCATTGTTGAGGCAAAGTGAACATTGTGCTAAATTTGAAGAAATTCTCTCCAGAAATTCAAGATACATTGTGCTCATGAGAATAGGACAGATGGACAGATGGATGAACCAAAAACATAATGCCTCCAGCCTCAGCTGCCAGCAGTGTAAAGGCAGGAAATCACTTTGGAAAAATATACAGTTTTGTGTTGCAGAGTCACATACAGTTTAATTTTTTCTTATTCTGTACATCACCTTGCAACCTCTAATATTTAAGTTGTGCAGACTGAGGTTTTCCCAGTCGGCAAACAATTGTTCTACACAAAATCTGGGATCCTGTGCATCAGCAGCTTTTTCTTACAACAAACCCCATTCTCATCACTGACTTTAAGATGCACATAAAGTAAGACTTGATTTTGAGTTAGAAACTCAGGTGCATGGAAAAGTGTAACTGAGTATATTATAACCAAACCCAGAATTGTTTCAGTATTAGTTGTGATCCTCTATCACATGTTGCACGAGTTTAATTAAAGAATGATTTCCATCCTCTGATTGTTCAATTTGAATTATTTTAGATTTTTTATAATTAGATAAGCTAGCACTGTCATCTTGTGGTTGTATACTTCTGCCAGTCCAGCTGCAGTTTACATCCATGTCTGTTTAGACTTAACCTTCGACATTTTGGATATAAATTAATGTTGCTTTATACTGGCAGAATTAACAGCAAAAACCAAGACAAAAGGTGCATGAGAAAGAGTGTAGTTGAGTATAAAGAGTTCGGAAGACAAATGTACAACATGCATTATTGATAAAGACATTAGCTATCTACCTTTACTGAAATAATCTTCTGTCTCTGGTGTGGAGTCCTCCTTGCCGTCCTGCGAGGCACTTTCGGCTGAAACACCTGATAAATCGTTCTCCACTTCTCTGCTGCTTTCATCACTGATTGGACTCGCTTGCAAAGTATCCAACTGGCTGTCAGTAACAGGCACTTTATCAAGACTGTTGTATCCGTTGGGTGAACTGTGCAGAACAGAGGCAGGAGGACATGTTTCTTGTTCACACAGTTCGCTCTGTTGATGTTGTAAAAGCTCTGATTGTGAGCTGAAGTCTCCAGGCGTTTCTACTGACTCTCTGAATGTTTCTCCTTCCTCAAGAAGATCAACGCCTTTCTGGTCTAAACTTGGGTCTGACTGCAGTCTCTCTAAAGAAGCCTCTCTGTCCTGCTTACTCCTCATCTCACTCTGACATACTGCTTCTCCACTTACGAGCTCTTCATTTGAGGTAAACAGTGATTCACACGACTTCTTTGAGGATGTGAGATGATCATGATGTGAGTGGTACATTAAGGGACTCTTGAGCTCTAAAGATTTACTACTTGAAAGTGTGCTCGCTAAGTTCACAGGGGGGTACTGGAGTCTGGAAACTGCTTTGTCATTGTGACTTTCTTCGAGTTCCTTACTGATGGGTCGGAGCTGTACTGAGTTCAGCACTGTAGGTGTGATGGACAGGGGGTGAGCGCTGAATACATCTGAGCTGGAAGCTGCTACAGGTTTGGCTGACACTGCAGCTCTTTGTTTGTTTTGGTGGAGGATTTGTTTCTGGGTCTTGCAAGTGGAGGCCTTGTTGCTGACACTCTGAAGGGCACTTAAGTCGAGGTGGGAGGGAGGAATGACTGGCAGCTCCAGATCTCTCTTCGAGGTCGCTCCCTCCCTGCAGGACAGCGACTGCAGTGACAGTGATGAAAGAGAGGACTTCCTCTCAGGGACTTTGGGCTTCCTCTTGCCGCTTGACGGCGACATCGGTCCAGGAAAGAAGGTAGATGGAAATGAGGAGGTGGGTGTTTCTGACTGACTGGAGTAGCCGCTGGATGGGCTGGCCAGACCTGCCAGCTTCTCCGGGGATGTCAGCTTGAAGTCTCCCTCCACTGATGGAAGTGAGGGCGTAGTGGCTCTGGAGCCCGAATGGGACGTCTGGGACTCCGAGCTTTCCTGTGACTTGATGCATTCGATAACAGTCGTACCTGTTGCTGTGCTCGAGTTAGACAGGGATCGATAAGGATCACTGGATTTTAAATCATTTAGGAGCCAGAGATCTGCATAGTCTGACTGTACAACACCCTCATCCTTAAATGAATGTGCATCTGTGGAGCTTAAAACGCCTAAATCAGGAAGATCAGCTGAGTCCTCAACCCCCCAAACCACAAGGGGCTCTCTGACCAGTGAAGAATTTTCTAAGTGCCCGGGAGAGCTGGACAAAACCAGCTGCAGTTTTCTCTCCTTGGAGGTCAGAGGAAGCTGCTGCCCGCATGTAATCTTTGGTTCTTTCTTGTCAGGGATGTTTCCCTCACTGCATATTTTTCTTAAGGAGGAACTCCTCTTAGGCGGGGACGGCCTCACCTTTGGTTTCCTTAAAGAGAGGCAGCGTCTCGACAGAGTCATGTGACCGCTTAAGTCAGACAGGCCACAGTCAGAGCCAGAGGGTGCATAGTTGTAAGTGAAGCTTCTGCTACCTTTCAGACCGCAGTCAAAGTGCATGGAGGTGTAGTAACCTTCAGTGTCTACAGAGTAGTGTGAGACAGTGTCTGCTTTCTCTGATGGAGGTTTGTCAGAGAAACTGCTCTCGCAGGTCGCCATGCTGGTGAAGCTGGGGCAGCCCAGGCTGCTCTCAGCCTCTCTATTTGGTTCAGGGCTGAAGTCCTGTGGACGAGGAGGCTCCGGGTGGGAGTAACCCCACTCCTCCTCAATGGGAGTGCTAACCCCTACTTCCTCTAATATGTCCATAGCTGTGGAGGAGAAGGAGCCGGCCCGCTGGGTCCTCAGGCCCTGGTAGGGGTCCAGCATGAAGCTAGTCTGGTCATCATGAGTGTGAGTGGCAGCATTGAGGGAGAGCTCAGAGTCACAGTGCGAGGAGCCAGTGAGCGGTGGAGATGCTGCAGGGGGGATTGTTTCTGACGTCTGGGACGGGCAGGTGGAGCTGCTGCCACTCCAGTTCCCACTGGAGGACTGGTGATCATCCTTATGGTCCATTTGGCCTCCCAGCACCCCTGCAGCTGAGACCGAGTGGACGGGGCTGCTGAAGGTGTCGGAGCTGGATGAGATCTCACAGCTGCCCATGTCGGCCTTCCTGGGCAGGTGGGACCTGGTCCGCTCCATCCAGCTGCGCTCTGGACTCTCCGACAGCTGGTTGTACTTCAGGCTCCCCAGCTGGTGTTCGGGCATGGCCTGGTCATCGGTGCTTTCTCCTTCATCCTTCAGAATCAGCTCCATGGGTCCAGGCAGGAAGCTCTCAACATTAAAGGGGGAAAGCTCCTCCTCCTCATCGGTGTCATTATGGCCGTTGTCCAACATCCGGCTGCTGTCTCGGGGCAGACTCCGGGAACGCAAGCGAGCTCCAATAGAGGCAGAGAACATGGCGTCGGTGCTGTCAGGCAGTGAGGAGATGTTGCCTGCAGAGTGGGAGAGGGAGAGGGAGACTCCCTGTCCTCTCTGGGCCCTGATCCTCCTACGACACGGTGCTCCTGAGATCAAAAAGTCTTCTGTCTGGCAACCAGAGTCTCTGGTGCTGAGATGGCTGGCCAGCTCCTCGTTAGAAGGACTGATATCTGGACTGGCATGCACTATCACTGTCCGCTCTCTGGAACTGGGAGAGTCATCAGAGTCTGGCAGAAGAAACAAGCAAAAGAATTATAAGCAAAAGAAAATGCAGTTTACACACAAAACCTGAGATGAGCACACTTCGATGTTCTTTATGCAGTGCTTCATTCTTTAAGATGTATTTTTGGGCTTTTTATTTGGGCTGTTATTTGAAAGGACAGTGAAGTGAGGCAGGAAGCTAACAGAGGGTAGAAGAATGACATGCAATAACAATCTGGCTGGCAAAGATTTGAGCTTGTGAGTTAAAGTGTATGTGTCCGTATCAGTGCCCTAATCAGTGCTTTTTAAACTTGCATCTATGCATTTAAATATTTCTGTTAGTTTTTAAGGTTTTAACCCTCTGTATCTTAAAATCCATCAGTCAAAAAAATTACAGTATTTATCAGAGAGAATTGACAGATTCTCAACTTTCAGAGACCTTAAACTGATCAATCATTAAAATCATTTTTTTCCAGAAGTTGTACTTTCATTTTTAAAGATGATTTATAGCATCATAACTGCGTCATACTACACAGGAGGCATTTTTGAGTGTTATCTGTTTCTAGTCATGGTTGTACTGTTTCCACAGAGGTGCAGTAAAAAAAAAAGAACCCATAGCGAGTAAAAATGCGACAGGAACAATAATTGCCCAGGAATGGCTTAGGGTTGAGAGGGTTAAGTTTATATTTTTGCATTTAGACATCTTTATTGCATTAAAACAAGCATTTTAAAAAATTTAAAGTAATTTTTTAATCATTTAGCGCATTGACCAATCGCTTGTCATTCTCCATCCCTCATTTTTCGTCATGCAAATCATAAAATGCCTTTAAAATACCTCAAAACTGTAACAAAGACACACCGAAAATGTGCCTTCTATTAGTAGTTGATGTATATCTATATATGAAAAGATAAAGATAACAGCACTAAATTACAAGTAGCGCTTTTGTCATTACATTGAAAGAATGCCACAAAATAAGATTTAAACCCTTAATATTAAACATTTTGTCTTAAAGTGACATAAGACAACATGTGAAACATTACAAAACATATCACCCAAGGTATGTTTCTGACAAACAGGCAGCGTCGGATGAAGTAACATACCTAAGTCTTGCTGCACCTGTCTGGGAACGCCGGCAACTGTCCTCCGTCTCCTCAGCTTCCGTCTCCTCTGAAGCACAGACTGCGAGTGAACGAGCGAGCAGCGCACACTAGCATCTCTGTCAAAGCCAACCCCTGCAAATGGAGACAGGACATCTGAGGAATCTTTGTTCAGCCTCGACTGCAGAGACTCCTTCTTTAACTCTCACGCTGTCTCGTAAAAAATAATTAAATGGCTGAACTAAATTAGGTGTTCTACAAAAATAGCAGTTAGGAATGGAGGACAGAGATCTGATGGAACTTAAAGCCACAGTGTGACAATCTACAAAAGGTGGACTGGATTCAGAATGTGCAGTTATTTGCTGCTAAGTTCATGACTTAGTTGTAACACAAAGTAAACAGTATTTGACCTTGAAGAATAACCTGAATAAACATCCAGCTGTGATAGTTTGTCCTCCTGCGTGTCAGTCTCATTCTCCTGCTGCTCCCTCACCATACATTATGACTATCATGTGATAACAAGTCAGGCCTTTCAGCACCATAGCGATTTGCTGGACTTTGCTTACAATGTGCATTTTTTATCCCAAACTGTCTCTGACTCAGCCAGCCTGGCCTACAACTCTCCTTTTGAGTCAATGCGAGCGAGAGTAAATTAACATCGGGCAGGCCTTTTCAACAATTCGGACACAACTAATTGGCATTCATGTCACAGCATCTCGCCTCTTTGCAATCGCAGGCACAAAGCGTCAAAGCATGAGAAACAAAGTTAACAGGGCACAAAGCATGACTTGCACATTGAGAGTGAGTCTTTGTAGCAGCGTTAATGCCCGATAATAATGCCTTGTTTTACCACCAGCTGCAGAATTTCCTGATTTCCTTCCAAATATTTCAGTTTTTCAGGGACATCAAACTCTAAACAAAACTGTTGTGTTACAGAGAAGTGCCAAAACCCAAGAATGCAGAGAGAAGGAGTGACTTTGTGACTCCTTTCGATGACTACTGTGTGTAAACAACCGTGTTAACTGTTAAAAGAACAGTGTGACATTTTGGAAATATGCTTATTTGCTTTCTTGCTGAGAGTCAGATGAGGATTGATCAATGAACCATTTTACATGAATAGTAAGCGGGGGACAGGATAAAACACACCCAGGAAATTTTAAGCATCCAACACTTAATTTTCCGCTTACTGGTGAAACTTTCACAGTAATATATAATAGAAATGTGAAAGAAAATACAAAATTCAGTAATCTGGTGACAGTTCAAAATATAATGGAATATTAAAAGGGATTATTTTCCTGTAGAACAACTTTTCTTATTTGATATGCACTGATGTGTCAACATACATACAGTACAGGTGGTTTCCTCTGTTGTCCTTATTTGTGTCTTTTGTTTGTGAAATTAAAAAAAACACCTATCTTCACCTCTATAGCTCACTAATTATGTCTCATTTAATTTTGTACACAGAAAAAGTAATGAGCTTTAGAGTTGCTAGTTTTCATTGTCTAACATGGGAAAATATGCTTAACAACTGATATGGTCTCATTAGGCTACAATAACAAATGATTAGCTTAACTTAGCTTAGCATAAACATTGAAAACAAAATAATGAGATTGAATCTGTCTAGAAGTAACATAACTAACCAGTAGCAACTCTAAAACTCATTGTTTAAAACATATAACATTTTCTAAATTGTACTGAAACCTCAGTGTGTTCTTCCTAAAATGTATACCTTTAATACCACTTTAGTGTAACTACTCTAAATATGAAGCTATGACCAGAAGAAAACTTAGCTTAGCAGTTCCAGCTATCAGCACCTCTAAATCTTACTAATGAACACATCGTGTCATGTTATTTCTGTACATACAATATGGTAAATATAAGTTTGACCTAAGGAAATATCCTTGACGACTGACATCACTTTCATTTATCCAGAATAACGAGATGATTATCTTTACTTAGCTTAGCATAAATACTGGAAGCAAAACAGCAAGCTTGATCCTGTTTAACTTTAATAAAATCCAGCTACTAGCATCTCCAAAGCTTGCTTATTAAAACATATCATATTTTCCAGTTAGTATTAAAACATAAATGTGTCGTCCCTGTATTCTACAGGTATGAGATTGATACCACCTTCTCTGCTCTAAATATGAAGATGTCCAGGTGAAAGTTTAGCTTAGCGGTGCTAGCAAACACTGGAAAGCTATTAAAACAGCCCAAATTTCCACTTACCTTCACCTCTAATGCTGAATTACAAACACACTATGTTCTGTTTAAGTCTTTACATACAGTAATGAGCTTTAAAGTTGCTGGTATTCATAGTTTGACTTGGGGAAATATCCTTAACAAGTGATATTGCCCTCGTTTAGCTAGAATAAGTGATGATTAGCTTAACTTAGCTTAGCATAAACACTAGAAGCAAAGCAGCGAGCTTGACCTTGACAAAAACCAACTATTAGCAACTCTAAAGCTTAATATTTAAAACATTACTTTTTCTAATTTGTACTAAAGCATAAATGGTTTAAATTTACCTTTCAACAAACCCATACGAATCCATACAAACAATAATATAACAATGATATATGTGAGACTTTAAAACTGAAAAATCTCTGTAATTAAACACTTCATGTGACACAAAAATATTTAGAATTTTGCAAAGAAATCAGAGTTTTATGAACAGCCAAATAACATCCTAACATTTTTGATGAACTATGTCAGATTAGGCTTTAACACATGATCAGAGTCTATCTATCCTATCTATCCTATCTATCCTATCTATCCATCTATCTATCTATCTATCTATCTATCTATCTATCTATCTATCTATCTATCTATCTATCTATCTATCTATCTATCTATCTATCTATCCATCTATCCATCTATCCATCCATCTATCCATCTATCTATCTATCCATCTATCCATCCATCCATCCATCCATCCATCCATCCATCCATCCATCCATTTTTACTTCTTGGGCTATTTATGACAGAGTTAGTGCTAAATCCCCGGACACGTGGCCTAGCGAAGCCACTGGTGATATCAATAATCTTATCTAACACTAGGCAAGAAAGCAAATAAGTGTATTTCCCAATATGTCCAACTATTCCTTTAAAGCAAAGGTAAAGAAAGCTTGCACTTCCGAGTAATAGCTAACCAGTCAGTTTGAGCAATCTACCCCACAGCTCAGTCCCATCACAGTAAAAACAGATTCAGTCTGGAAAAAAAAACATGAAGTGATTCAAATTTACCAGTCACATTAATGGGGATGACACATGAGTTGATGACGTGGGAATTGCATTTCATTCTCTCCTCTGGGGTGGGCAGCGGCAGAGCTTTAGACCAGTTAGTCTGCTTGTCCAGGGTGGAAGGGATGTTAGGGATGGGGAACTTAGACCGGTGACCTAGAGCCACCCCGTCAGTGTCGGGGTCAGAGGGCGCAGCCTGCAACAGATGGATATTTGCATGGTTAGATTGTTAAGGTCGGGCGGTATTACGTGAGAAGTTAGAAAAAAAAATATGAACAAACTCAGCTTCAGAAAGGGGAATGTGCAGAGTTGAGTGATTAAAGTCGGGGATTACGCCGGCATTGTCTGAGAGTTTATCTGGGAAAGAGCTGAAGACTAGATGTGGAGATTAGTGTCTTATTAATCTACGGCGAACAGCAGACTAAATCAGTACACATGCCCTTAAAGCAGCTGAGTTCCAGGAAGAAGTGGAAGCATGCAAGAATGAATGGAAAGCACAAGAAATCATTTAAGGAACGTGCTCTGAAGGTTTCATGCAAAGACACCAAGAAGAACTCTAAAATTCAAATCCCGACTGCACATGTCGTGATAAAGAGGCTTCACTCAGCAGCTACAGCTTGGGACAGAAGTGTGACAAATGGTGTAAACAGTCATTTCCAGTCACGACACGCCGCTCAGGAAACTCTTAGCTCACACTCCGGCAATCTGAGGCATCCTTGCGAGTCTCCTGCATAATAACGAGTCTCTGGAAATATTTCACTTCAGCATTCCTCTGAGCTTCAGTATCAGTCACCACACAACTCAACACTTCCCCACAACTTCTGATCCGTTCTCCACAGGATCCTCCCTCGCTACTCTCTAGATTAAACCCCCCTCCTGTTACTTACTTACGCCGCCGTGCTAAATGAATTTAATTTCTTACCTCCAGATTCCAACAGAGAGACACATGTGAAACCGGGAGTGATTCTCAGGCTTCAACTGGTTCCCACCTCCACCACCCAACAACCTCCCACCCCCCATTTAAAGGCAGCTCTCCAGCCTTTGTGCTCTCTGTTCCCAGCAGACCAATGAGACCCTGACAAAAAAACCCAGCCACAAAAGAAAACCGGTTCCCTTGGAAACTTCTCCCCAACTTGTAGGAGCAAAAAAAAAAAGGAAAAGAAAATCAAGGGGAGACCATTTACAGCTGATTTGTTTTTAGAACAGAAAGGGAGTTTTTGGGAGAGAGGAAGAAGAGGATGACGAGGATGGTGAGAGGAAAAAGGAGGAAGAGTGGACGAGAAGAAAAAACAGGAGTGGTGGCGTTTGGTGTTTTTCAACGCGGGGAATCGTATATTTGTCAGAAAAAAACAGCACAAAGAGAGAAACATGAGGCTGTCAGCTGTGCAGCAAGGAATCATGGGTAATCAAAGCTGCGAGGAGTCGACCCTATCATTAAGAGAAACCCCGGCTGCTGGGCGGCCCTCACGCACGCATTCCTCACATACTGCAGACTCAAAACCCTTCACTTGAAACCCAACAACTACTGTCTGAGCAAATGTGTGACGTGTGGAGGAAACTTTAAAGTCCTGACAGGGTGGAGCAGGATGCCAGGGAAAAGGCATGCATTAAAAAAGAGATTCATTATGCAGATTAGAAGAAGTCAAACAGGCGAGGACAGGTGGAATAAAAAGGATCAGAAGGAGCACTCAGGGGGTAAAAAACAAGGGACGGAGGATCAATACCTTTCTGCTCCAGGGAGAGAAGCGGCAACATTCGGTAGGGGAGGAGGAGCGGGTGGATTCGAACTGAACCACAAACACACAAAACAAGGACAACAAAAACAAACGACAGGAAATGAACATGGTGATATTCAACGTGAAAACACACGGACAAAAAGACAACAATAAAGGGGTAAATGTGTCGAGGAATGTGTGGACTGTAAAGGATATTTGGGGTGATGAGCTGAAAACAAAATCCTGCACAGTTAATGCTACATTTACTCTGCAGGTGATGAAATAATGAATGAATGAATGAACAAGCATCCATTCTGTGCACAGACAACATGACATTACAGACACTTTCCTCTTTCCTCTTTACCTGAGCTAACTGTGTTGTAGCATCTCTAAAACGCCTCTCTGGCTGCTTAAAATGGAGAAATGTAAACGTCACTTCAAAAGTACATAAAAAATTTGGTTACAGAAGGAAAGACATTACCATGATTTAAGACAAAATATCAAAAGGTTTCGAACAGACTGATGATTAATTTTATTTATAGTATGCATTATGAGCAGATTAAGACTTGACCCCTGCAAGACTTTGGAGATGTATATAATTTTTGACCATTTAAGCATTAACATCAAAGTATTTTACTAATTTGTCTTTTAAATTTTACATTTAAAAAATGCAAAAAATACACAAATGATCAGAGACAGAAACTGTAAAAAGAGAACGGATTTTCACTTTTCCAATGGTCCTTGAACTGCTCATCTATGATGTGTTGTTCTGTAGGAAAGCTTAACCAATTATAAGCTTAAAATGGCAACATTTCATCAAAATCACCTTATTCTACGTGGCTTATTTGAAAATTCACCAAAAATAAAACTGTTTGCGCTACATCCTGTAAACAAGAAAAATATCCTGCGCTCCTCAGCTGTAACTAACAGTCAGGTGGCAAAAACTCAGGGACTAATGGCCTGAACTGCAGGATGTGTTTAGACAGAGCAGAGAGGAAACAAGTACGAAAGGTAATTAAAAATGTAAGTCATCAAATAACTATAGTATGTAGAGGCCCACCATCCATTTTGTCCTGTACTGCATTAACACTTAGAAAATGATGTATACACTGATTTTTTAAATTTTTTGTAAAATAAAACTCTTTAAAAATGATTTATTGCATTATAACTTTGTAATACTACACAAAATATATTGTTGACTTCTCTCTGCTTCTGGTCATGATTGTGCTGTTTTCATAGAGGTGCAAGACTTTAAACTACCATAAGAAATGAGGCCACAGTGAGTAAAAATGTGACAGGACAAAAAAAAAAAGCAAAAAACTCCCACAATCAGTTTGGTGTTCAAAGACTGAATCTAAATTTTGGGGTAAATTTTCAATTGTACTTGTATAAACTATGTTCTAACTTCCTCTATGTTTTTGAAAATTGCCATTCAGTAAAATGGGACCATACCTTACTATAGTACAGGTAGAATGGGATTGGTTGAGTTACAGCCACTACCTATTGAAGATGGATTCTTTTTGTCTGACACTGAAATGTTGTGAATAAATGCATTTTTTTCCTAGTTACTTTTGTTCGGGAAGTCATCACCATTCACCTGTAAAGCTAATCTACTTTCCTTTCTTCAAACAGAAATGTTACAGTGAATGAACCATTCAAATATTATATAAAGCACAAAAGAAGTATACTCTTTGCACACTTAAATATGGGAAAGGAGGACTGTCTTTTTAATAATTTAGTCACATAATTTGACATCACAGATTTGACTGAATTTTCCTTCTTTTTGGACCTGCTGAAAAACAAATGTCAGTATGATTTTCAGTCTAGCATTAACATCATCAAGAAGCTCTCTTCAAGCTCAAGCTAGAAGACACCCGTCTCACCGTTGTCAGATTTGCCCCTCTCTGGACGACCTGAGGGGTGGGGTACAGGGGCATCGGGGGCAAAGCAGAGATCGAAATGGTGACTCTCCGTTCCCTGCTGCCCGATCGTCTCCTCTGGTGATCTGCAGCAGAAGACATGCAAAACACTGAAAGAACTCTGCAGTGTAAATGTGAGAAGGAGAAACATCTCAAAACCACAGATCAGAGGAAGAAGAAATTCCATCAGGCAATTCAGTATGCTTTCCATGAATACTGGTTTTGTAATAATAATTAACAGGTACTGATTTAAAAAGGTAGTAAAACCTGGTATGTAGTAAGTCTTCCTGTTCATTTGTCCACTCACACAACCCTCTACTGCGCCTACATCCAGAATGCAGTAGCAAAATATCTCCACAAGAGGGCGGAACAACACCAAAATCACACATTTCCAAAAACATGGAGGACTGCATGCAAACTGTCTTGTGAACTACAACTAGAGGGCTGCATTAATTGGGAATGACAGGTTCAGAGCAGCGTCTCTGGCTTCCCTCCCGTGTTGTGGTCGGAGGGGCTGAGTGGTGCTGAGGGCCTCACCTCGGTGCACGGCCCACAGGCTGAGGTTGGCTTGCCTGTGGAGCTCTTCCACACATGCTGGCCGCGTGGAGGGGTGGAAAACGTTCCTCTGCTGGTGCCAGGGAGCTTGAAAATGTGCCGTCAGCTTACTCTCCACATCCAAGTTGGACACCGCTGTCAGAAAGAGAGAGAGAGAGACCAGGTCAGGAAAGTTAGAGGAACCACATACAAGAGTGTGGAAATTGACATCCCACAGTCGTATTTATACCATACGGCCTTTTAAACCCTCAGGGGCAACCGTTAAATACTAAAAAATCTTGTTCCAGCCACATTTAATCCTTCTGTCCTTAAAATACTGTGCTAAGCTTGTTGCCATCATAAAAGGAACAACCCAGTTTTTAGTTTAGTGAGGAGAAACAGTCACAAACCAACCACTTTAAGCTCTCTTTAATATGCTTCTTGATAAATGAGGTACAACGCACGTCACGGGATCCATTGCAAATGCAGCGTGTGCCAGCAGATGTAATGGAAAGGCAGCTTTCATCACGGGGAGCCCGCTGAGCTCCACGGGTAAGAAAACCTTTAAATTTCCACTCAAGCATTCTTGTGGCAAAACAGTGGTTAAGGTGAACTCCACAGCTTCTGGCAAATGAGCCATGAAGCCGATATTCTTCCACATATGAACATTTTCACCAGCAGAGTCTAAAAAATGCTTTGGGGTCTAAGGTGGAGATGAAATAACAGACTCATTAAAGCCTGAGATAGAAGAGAGAGATAATCAGACTCACTGTTAGCAGCACAATAGGCTGTTTACCAATGCATTGCTAATACCTGCAGCCACACAAAAGGTATAAATGTAACCTGATAGTGTGACTTTCATCCTCTAAACACTGACCAGTACCTGGACTAATCCCACTACTCCCCCTACTCGCACCTCCTCGAGTTACAGAGCTCACATTACACATAATGCACGGAGGGGCTGCATGAAGGTAAAAGTCTTGAGTTTAAAAGGAGTTGTTGGGTCTTTGGGCTGTGGCTTGTTTGGATGCAGACTGCACAGAAGTATTTCATGCTGCAATATTGTGTAGCTGCAGAAAATGAGTTGCATACAGGACCTCATAAACACACCTTTCAACCTCCTCTTTGCACAAATGCTGAAGTTGGACTCTGGAAAACAAGCAAATCTACCACAATGGTTTTAACAAACGGACACGACTGTGTGAAAATAACAGGAGTCAGACATTAAGATGCATGAAAAAGTATCACTCAGCGACTGGCTTGAGATTCCATCTTACACATCTGTAGTGAAAGCCAAGAAAAACCTTGAGGATTAACTGCTGAGCCCCTTGCTTCAGCAGACAAACGCTCCTGTCAGTCTTCCTCTACCTGGCTGACATTCCCAGGCTTGTCCTCGACCTGGCAGATTTACCGAAACACACTCTGTCTGACCTCCATGTGTGATGAGAGGCAGCTTTGGCTGAGCACGCTCCAAGTCTGCTTTGTAGCACAGCCAGAAGCTAACTTTAGTCTCTTTCACTCACAAAATACATAGTTTAACTCCTGATTGCAGCTACCAAAGGTCAGGGAGACTGAACTAAACCTCAGGCTGCGGCTGCAGATCTGACTGCTGCATGTGATTTTCTAGCAGCTCTGCTACTGCTGTGATTTCTCTGACAGGTCCTTTCCAAGAAACATGGTGCCATGCATGCGATCCCCTGGAGAGGCCGTGCGTTTATCTGTTACTCTGTGGCGACCTGACGTTTTCCATAAAACAGCCCAGAGTGATCTAAAAGGCCTCTGCTGTGACCCTGCTGACCTGAAAACACAATCTGTGCTGTGTCTCCTGCTCAGCTGTAGATGCTGGATGTGAACATAGCAAAGAGCAGAGTTATGCTGGTGGAGCGGAGCTGTTTCACTTGCTGAAGAAGTTTTGCTCCCACCACATGTTTCTCTCTGGTGCCATGTTTGATTTAGCATGTTTGCTGTGAATATGGAAATATGGCTTGGCTTATTATTGACTTCCAGTGGAATTGTATCATCAAATAATGCGGTCCAGATGACTGATTTCAAGGATATTGTGACTGAAAGTTAAAGACCAGCTTTGGGAAAAGACAAGGTTTTTACCTTGTTAACATGTCCATTTGTTTTTTTTTTTAAAGCTGGAAGACACATCATGAGCAAAATAAATGGTCAGTGACATGGCTGTTTATTTCCACTTCAAACTTCTAAAAAACTGTGTAGTTACATTTAAGCCATTTTAAGGAAGAGGCATTATTTTAATGTAAACATTCTTAATTTATAATTTTTGATACACATAGATGAGCTTTTAAGGGTTTTATCACTGACAAGAGAGGGTCTATAAAACCAGTTAAGTTAGGAAAAGTTATCATATTAATTAAACAGTTTAGGCATGCACCGATCAGGCATAACATTATGACCTTCTGCCTAAGATTGTGTTGGTCCCCCTTATGTGTTCAAAAATGCTCTGAACAATTGGGCATGGACAAGAGGACCTCTCAGGGTGTCCTATGGGGTCTGGAACCAGGACGTTGGCACTGGATCCTTTGGGTACTCTGGCTTGTGCAGTGGGGCCTCTGTCAATCAAACTTGTTCCACTGCATCCTGTTGATGCTTGATCAGAATGGGATGTAGGAAGTTTGGAGGTCAAATCAACATGTCGGGCCATTGTCATGTTCCTCAACATGTTCCTGATTGTTTGATGCATTTTCCATGTGGTGGGGTGTATTTTCTATTTTCCTGTGGGGGTAGGCCAGTGACATTTGGGATTTCCATTTGGATGAGGGAGTGTGTTTGTGGACAATGTTTGTTCGGGTGTCTAAGTCTCATCAACATGGATGGCAAACTCCAAGGTTTTCCAGCAGAACAGCACATAGTACCAATATGATCAATGTTATTCACTTCACCTGTCAGTGGTCAGAATGTTGTGTATATGGTTTTTTTTTGCGTAGTTGCCATGAAGTAATTGGCAAGATTATTCACTCTGGCATCTGTGCACAGGTACGAACAACAACACTAAACAAGCTAAACAAGTGAGATATAAAGTGCTAAATAAGAAGTGTTTGGGGCTCACTGTTTCCCTTTTCATCAGAACCATCTCCTGGTTCTAGCTGCAGCATCTGCACAAAGTCATAAGGGCATTTAACTCTGAACAAGAAAACAAAGAAGCAGACTCTCAAAGTCTTGCACTATTTTTTTTACTGTTTTATTCTGTTATGTGATACTGTGTTGAGATGTGATTGCACAGGTCCACAGTGTTTCAACCTTTTTCTTATTCTGTTTCTTGGTCATCTTCTCTCTTCTTCTGCCAGTGGAGTCGGTTGAAGCCCCCTACAGCCATATAGTATAACATTTTGAAATTAGGCACACTGATTAGAGACAGTCCTGTGATTCTTTTCACCAATTTTCATATCTGAACCTTGAGCAGTCTAGTGCCAACATTGGGTGAAAGTTAGAGATGCATTAATGCACATAAAGTTTGAATTACATAGGGGCGATCATAAAGTTGTGGGACTGCTCGTCGTTCAAACGCTTGCATTGAGGTTATGCAAGTGCAACATGTGACCATTTGTTATTTCTCCTCAAACTAGAGCAGAGAAGAAAACATCACATGCTGTGTCAGTCAGCAGCATGTCCAGGATCATTGCTGATTATGAGAGGTGGGTCTGTGACTACCAGCAGGAGAAGAAAGAGCAGTTTATACAGTTTCAGTCTGAGATCGGAGAAGGAGTGTCAGGTCGGGAGCGCACCGAGAACATGCTTGTTGTTTTCTTCAACATTCATGTGGTTATGCACTGGAAATTCACCCCCTAGAGTTGGGCTGTCGAGGCAAAGTTCTACTGTAGGGCCGCCGTATAGCTCACCGAGTTAAGGCGTTACCACATGGGTGCAGGTTGCAGGCAGCGGTCGTAAGTTCGAGTCCGGTTCACAGCCCTTTGCTGCATGTCTCTCTCCTC
Source organism: Dascyllus trimaculatus (assembly GCA_024666655.1). Lineage (NCBI taxonomy): Eukaryota > Metazoa > Chordata > Actinopteri > Pomacentridae > Dascyllus > Dascyllus trimaculatus. Next base: position 21,803,010 of record CM045446.1, read on the forward strand.
TACCCCCCTTTTCACTCTGTCTATCAAGAAAACTTCAAAAATCCCCCCCCCCCAAAAAAACAATACTTAAAAAAAAGTTCTACTGTAATGTCTTGAAGTGTCTGAAGGAGAACAATCAGCGCAACGACCTGAACTGTGACACGATGGCATGAGTTTGCTCCAATGCAGCAAATATGCATGGCTTTTTTGACCACAACAACACAATGGTTTGCTCCCCATCTGTCCAACTCGTTACATTTGACTCCATGTGACTTTCTCCAGATGAAATTCAAGTTAAAGATTCAACATTTTGACACAGTTAAGACATTCAGTACATGTCTATATATTGTGACTTCCAGGGAACATTACTAGCATTGCAGAAACACTAAGAGCACTGTATCACTGCACAAGGAGGCTACTTGGACCAAACTTTGGCACTTTTTGATGCACCTCATTTGCCTGATTTTCAAAAAGATTCACTCTTAGATTCCTGAGATCAGAGCGAGTTCTATAACCCTCTGACGTCAATTTCTCCTATATTGGGTTTTGTGCTTAAATTATGTTAATTTAATGTTTGAGTTTGAATTATTTTTTTTTTTACAGGCAACAATATTTTACCAATCTTCACTAAAACTGGCCCAGATCATCTTCAGACCAAGTCTCACAAATGTTATCAGATGGATTTAGATATTTAAAACAATGCGTCCATTACAGCTGATTGAATTGAGAGGTAAAGCTGCAAAGCACACTGTGTTGTACCACTAGGCAGCACTGCAATGAATAACTGCTCCCTTTCAGTGTTTACCAACTCTTCTTTTACTTTGATAATCAAATTGCCGTGCGGATTGTGCCCTGCTGAACTGCTTTGCCCTCTCATTGCTGCTTGCACCTACATTTGACATTATTTTTCTACTGACCAAAACCTTCATTGACCCCTTGTGTGCTGCACGGACGCATCTGCATTTGTTATATTTCCTTGAATTTATTTGGAGTTATGAGCCCTCTGACACTGTTTGTCGGCCTCCCTGCAGAGATGTGAACTGTTGGCCTTGTTGTGACACCATCAATGTTTGCAGCACACCAAAAACCCATTTGACAACAAAAATAACAACAACAACTGGGACACAGACTGTGCTCTCCCTGCTCGACTCCATTAAACTTGTTTTTTTATCTTCCCCCGGCTATCAGCACTTCCTTTCACCTTGCTCAGTCAGATCTCTGACTTTAAGTTAAGTGAGTCTGTGCTTGCGCAACAAAGCTCGAGCTCCTAAGAGGCCCTTTAAGAGAGGTTTTCATTGAGACAGGAGTCCATATGGGGAAAGCCTTTAATGGTAATTTAGTGGTCAGCTGTTGCCCCAAATGAGGCCAAAGAAAACACATCAGCCTTCAGTCATTTCATTGACCTCTTGGCAGCTTTCTCTTACTTTCAGTCAGGCTGAGTAATCTTCAACAAGAGCCAAATAAGACACATGGCCTGAGGTGAGAAAAAAACATGACGTCTGACAAAAAAAAATCTAATTTTTCTGGCACTTTTAAAAAAGTTTTTAAATACGCACCACGTCTCTATCTTCCTCTCCTCCCCTACTTATTTCCATTTAGCTTCCAGCTGTGAATTTTCCTAATGAGGTGATATCACACACTCTATTATCTGCTCCTTGACAGAGCCCATCAATCTCTCCTCCTCATCTTCATCTGCAGCAGAATCAACCCCCAACCAGCGCTGCCAGCAGCCCTGCAGGGCCAGGAGAAGTGGGGATGACAGCCTGCATCCCCAGACTGCTGCTGCCTTGTAATTTAGTCGGTATTGGCCCAGACAGGAGCCAAGTCAAAAAGCCCTTACACCTACACTCACACTCTCACACACCTACAATTTGCCAGCGGCCTGGGAAAACACAGCCACAGATGTCAGTCATTAGGTCACACTTAGATTAAAACTTTATTTCTTTCATGTCACAGGGAGCAAAGCGAGCTTACACTGCCCTCACTTAGCTCTGTGCAATGGATATGAGTTAACGCCTATCAAAGAGGCGAAGTGGTAATGTCTGTGCATAGATGTAATTCTTTTAAGGGAAGAGGGGACACAGATGCTCGCTACTGAAGATCACTAGTTGGATGATCTGTCTTGTCCACTTGTAAACTCAATCATTGGCTTGTTCTTAATCAAAAAGTTTTTCTTGGTTTACTTTCTTAATGTCTACAGATCTATATCTACAGTATGGGAATGCCATGTCTTCTCTCCGAGGACTTTTCCTGCTATCTGTTCCCAGAGCCAGTACTGAACTGGGGGAAAGGGTGTTTAAGTCCATTGCAGCTTTGTTTGGAATAAGTTGCACAATTGCCTAAATGTTAAAGAACAGATCTCACTAAATGTATTTAATTTGAATTTATGCAACTTGGAGGGAGACACATTCGGCTTTGACTGACTCACACTGGGCCTGCATGATCATCACCATGCACTTTTGCGATTTAATGATACTGCAAGGCACTTCTAATCGTATGCAAGCCTTATTTAAATTGTTTTATAGCTGTACGTCTGTGATCTGTTAAGCTTCTAAACCCCTTAAAATGCCACCAAGTTTACAAGGTATTTTATTATTTATCAGAGTCAGACACTTTAAAGACAGAAAGAATCTTAGGACGTTCAACTTTCCAACGGTCCTTGAACTACTCTAAGCTTAAAATGGTGATATTTCACCAAAATCATTTTATTACTAATGTCACAAAAAAGTCACAAAAGTTCACAGGTTATATTAACTAATTTCTGTAAAGCACAAAAAATGCACTCCTTGGTGCAACTGTGAAGCAGTTAGTAACTAAGCTGTGCCCAACAGCTATGTGACAAAGGTTCAGGGCCTTTTCGGCTGAACTGCAGGCAGTGTTAACACAGAGCAGAGAAGAGATACGATTGGAAATAAATTTAAAATTTGAACAGTAAAATATCTATAGTATGTAGAGTTAGGAAAATGTTCATTCCCGGTTTTAAATTTTAAAAAAATCATCAACTTATTTCAATTTTTGCTGTTAAATTATAACTTTGCTATACTATATGAAAGACACTTGTGAGCTCTCTATACTTCTACCCTTGATCGTGTTGTTCCATAGAGGTGCTGGACCTTATCTACTGTGAAAAAATGAGCCCACAGTGAGTAAAAATGTGACAGCTGCTTGGGGTTTAGAGGGTTAATTTGAACTCTTAGCCAGGAGAGTCTTGTAAAAGCAATTCCAAATCTCAGTTAGGTGTTTCCTGGTCAAAAAAGGTTAAAAATAAGATTAGAAAGAAAATACTGAACAGACAATGCAGGAAAAGTGTAGTGAGAGTCACAGCGTGTAGGACTTCCCTGCAAATGGGTCATACAGGTTAAACTAACTGAGCAGCAAAAAAGCACAAGCCGAGGAGAGGAAAACTTCCGTATCATCATCTCTTACATCACGTGACGACGTCTGTACAAATCACAGACGTGTTTGTGCAACCACCATGGTTGAGTTCATGCATGCAGCATGAAAGAAAAGGGACGTACATGCAGCTTAATTAAAGTCCCAGTAAATTATACAGTACCTTGGGATGTGAGTGTAAGGCAGCATCCGAGAGCCATGACAGAGTTGCGTGGTTTTCAACTCTGCACATCAGAGTGAAACATGAAATCAAGTCTCTTTCCTCAGTCACCTCAGCGTGTCCCTCATGTCTTTGCAGCCTTTTGCTCCACTGCCTCACTGACCTACAGCTCCTCTGCAACATCTGCTCACACTCCTCCCCCAATGTCCCCCTTCCCCACCCAGCAGCGCCGGGTACAGATGGCCCAGCCAGGCCCTGACTTGGGCAACCGCTAATCTGTTTATGGTGTACTGCAGGAGGAGAGGAGTGTTAATCCAAACTGCTGAAACAACACTGGCCGCGTAACCCACAATGGACGGACATGAAGGGTGTAGAGGAATGTCAAAGTATGCACAGAACAGTGGTGCCATTCACAGAAACATCATAAGGTTAAAGTACTGAAGTGTTGCTGTGATTTATTCTTGGAATAAATCATTATTATACCCTGAACAAAACCTGGCATTGTTGAGTACATAATAGAAAGTAGAACAGCTACAAAATAAACCAATCAGACAGTTAGTGTGAAACTGCAGTCATGCAATTTTACACTGAAAAGAAATAACTGAAGTACCTCCAGCTACACGTACACTGCAATGACACGATGAATCTAAACACGTACTCACCTGAATCAGGAAAATCTAAACAGAAACTGATCAAACTGCTGAGATCCACATTTATTCTGTTGCCACCAGCATAAAGCTCCACACCGACTCTGCTGTCAATAAAGGAAACGACGCTGCTGCTGCTCCGCTGTGTGTCGGCTGCTGGAGAAAGTCCCCTCTGAGGTCTGATTAGTAAAGCACAAAGACCAGAGTCCTGATGCCAGCAGACACACAATAACAGCCGTCTCCCCGGTAATCCGCTCTGAGCCCACATCCACCCAGCTGATGCTGCTGCTGCTGCTGCTGACCCACTGCAGCAGGTGGAGCAAGACTGTTTACACTCAGTAAGGAGATGAGGTTAAAGCCTAAAGGCCTGCTGAGAAAAACCCAGTGGAACAACTGCAACAACTTCATTCGTTTGGCTGCTTAATGTAGACATGATAGTAACAGTGATGAGTGAGAGCTTGTGTAACCGGATATACAGCTTTGCAAAACATAATGTGTAAGCAATCAACATTTTGGTATTTCTAGAATACATAAGGACAGTTTGCTTCTTTACTGATGCATTCAATAGTTTTCGCTTCACTATCTCCTGTCCACAGAGCTGTAGCCTCTTGGTGGATGGTAAGATATGCTCATCCGATTACATTTTCATTGGTCAGAAGGAAAGCGCTACATCAACGACTGTCCAGGATCAATCCATTATTTCTGATGACAGGAGATCCAGACTATAAGGTCTAACTCATTTCATGTTTACTGAATGTTTATCTGAAGCCAAACTAATTAACATCATGTCAAAGAAGTCGTCGATGTGGCTGCATTTTGTTAAAACTGACAAACAGCAGTGTGTACATCACAGTTCAACAACCAACATAAGATGCCATTTACAACTACAGTCTAACTTGTCTGCAATAATCTTCTTAATAGTTCTTTGTGGGGATCACAAGTTGACATTGTTCTATTTCAAAAATTAGGTCCACGCTGGTCTGCTGTGAGTGTTATCTTTGTTATGCTGCAAATACTAGCTTTTAATGTTAATCATTATTCATTTAGGTTAATAAGGCGAGTAGGTAGACTGCACTCAGTGTACTGTGGCTGATTTAGCTCATCTGGAGATAAAGTGCAGATTGTTTTTCCTATGACCTGATTGGTGGAATAGTAGGATTTTCTTTGGCTGACTACAGCCGTAGATTTTACACAGGCGCAGACTATGGTAGTCAGTTTAAAGGACCAATTACAATAAAACATGATTTTGTGAAAGTGATGGAGGGAATAAAAAAAAATCAGTCATATATCTTGTGTTTGGTCATAAATATGGATAAAAGGAATAATTTCACAAGAGATTAAAATGGACGTACATGCATTTTTCACAACAAGTTAGTTTTATTCAGAATTTTGCAAAATGTCCTGAAAGCTGGTTTTATATTATATTTGTAATGATATAGAATATTTTAGAAATCAGCCAATATTTAGATAGATAGGAGATAAGATAACCCTTTAATAATCCCACAGTGGGGAAATTTGCTATGTTACAGCAACAAAGATAGTGCAGATATTAATGAAGTACAAAATAAAATAGACAAAAATATACATAAATACTAGTTCTTAAAAATAACATTCTTGCACACATCAGTGTTATTGCACAGATTTTTTGATAAACAGAAAAAGCCTGGTAGGTTACTATTATTGCACAGATTGTATATAAGTAGAAAGACTAAGGAAATAGCAAATGACTCAAAAATTAATAGTGACAATTACAATCTACTTATAGTTTGGGCACAAATTATTTTGCAGATTTTTCACATTTGAAGTAGATTGTTAGAGGATCAAATATTAAATTACTCCATTATTTATTTAAAATGAAATGCACTGATTGGGTTCGATTTATCAGCAGGAGCGATAAAGGATGGTCTCATCACTTATAAGCACCTTCAGCATGCGCAGGCCGGTCACAGCCGAGACCAATCTTAATTTCAGTTCAGGAACCCTAAAGTCTCGCCTTCTCTCTCTCTTACTCTTCCTACCACACCTATCTAAACGGTCTCACCCTCGCCTCACCTGGAGCTTTGATGTGGGACAACGACTGAGCCCTCAACCTCTGCTTGGAATGCGATGCTGGGAACCAGGAGGCCTGCAGGGGGGCTAATGATCAGCCTGATGCTGCTGTCAGCTGCCTGCAGGTTCCACCGCAAACTGCTGCTGATCTGTAATCAAACCTCTGCTTGGCTTCCTGACATGTTTTACTGTCCTTCAATACTACGAGGAATGAAGAATAGACCCATCATGACAGCCGAATTCTATTTATAGTCTCGTAAAACCAATTTTCATTCTGCTTAAGTCATTATTTAATATAGCGAGGTCTTTACGTGCAATGGTGACATCAGCAGTGCAGGTTTGTGAAAGGTTTAATTGCAGCCCACTAAAGTCTACTTGTACTTCCTGACTTGAGGTCAGAATGCACGCGTTGGCAGAGCCGCAAGCCCACACATGAAAACCCGTCTGGTGGTAAAAATGAAATCACACGTGTGCTTTTTCAGGAGACGCTCAGATACTGGACCAGAGCCCGGATTAAACTGTATATATGTGTGAGGCACAGTAAGGGTTGGAATGAAGGAGCAGGGGAATCCCATCAGATACAACAGTCCTCATTATAACAGACACAAAAATGCATTACCTCACAATCAACACAACGTTCTGCTGATGGCCAAAAATGAGGCAGATGTTCTACTATAAATAATCAGTGAGATGTTTGAACATGCAGACCTTCATATGAGCTGCAGCGACAGGAAAAAAGCCCTCAAAGCTCCCCTCCCGTGACACACTCCTCAACAGAGCTATGAAATTTCTAATGTTTACCCATTTCCCAAACACACACACGGAGTTTAAACTGCTCTCACTAAGAATTATTTTGGATAATATCTGAGACCACGTTGCTGCAGTGAAATCCTCCTGAAGACCGGCCAGCGCTCGGAGCGGCAGCAGCAGCAGCAGAGGAGGAGCAGTGTGTGACTGAGGCCTGTTTTCTCAGCTGCTTCGTATTACCACTACAAAGTCTGACAGCAGGCTGCGGTGACTTTGAAATACTTTCCATTTTGAACCCTCCAGAGCGGAGCATATCGCAGGGAGGGCACGATGCCAAACGAGAAGATCTCTCACTCTGAAGAGGGAGAGTAGATTTTTTAGGAAAGGAGGAGGATGTGTTGTGCGAAGGTTTCAGTTTCTGACGTCCTCAGAAACATTTCCTTTGTAAAACTTTTCCAACCTGCGTAATGTTCACGAGATCGTGTGGTGTGTTTTATAGCGCAGTAATGAGCAGGCAATTTTGTTAGAGCGTCATAACACATTTATGTGACATTAACAGTGAATCTGGACTAAAGTTTGCAGACAGGAATAAACCAAATGGACGATCTGTCACCAATGGGATCCAAGCTGCACTAATCAGTACTTTGATATTTGGATTGAATGGCTGTGTGTAGTGTGCTGTTGCTCATAGATAATTTTTACACAACTCTGTAAACCCATACTAGCACTGCTGAGGGTTTTTATCATCTTTCAGCTCATTGTTTTGGTTTTTATCACCTGCAGCTTTAATGTTGTGGTTCACTCTCAGTGCTACTGTTAGCAACGTTCACAGCAAAAGCAAGCAGCTGTCTTCACAAGCAATGCTCTGGTAAATTCACTGTATACTAGGACAACCAAGAAAAATGACTATCTAACTGGTGAACACAGCAGAACATTTAGCAGCCACAAAGCAAAACGTTTCCCACAGGAGGTGGTGGAGACCAAAATGGAGCAATAATTGAATTCCTACAAGGTCCACACACACACAATTCTAAAAAAAATACTGAAGTTGCTTTGTGTCTGCTGGATGTTTAAATAGTAGAAGTCAACTGATGTTTCATCAATGCATGATACTAATTAGTAAGAATCTTTATATCAAAATTTAGACATGGAAATTATCTATTTATGAAAAATATTTTTAATACAAAGAAATATTTTCAGCATTTATTCTTCAGTGTTTATAGGCTACTAGCTTTGACATGTTAACAATCAGATAGACCAAAGTATCACATTTTAAAAAAAAGTTTTAATCTGAAATCGTTTAAAAAAATTACAATACCAATAATCATTAAAATACTAAATATCAGATGCGATAAATGGCTAAACCAATAATGCATATGAAAAAAGATTCATAATGTTTTTAACATGTTTGCCGATAACTTAATAAGGCAACTCATGAGTAAAGTGCTGCCAGCTTGATCTGCTGCCCTCAAGTGGCCAGAGAAAGAATTATTGCTTCTTAAAAATAAAATTCTAAATTAACACCTCCAAAAGAAAGTATTAGAAGATCAGAAGCAAATGTTCATACATTTATAGAAACTTACATATTGTTATGATATAAACATAATAAACCGTAAAAGATGTAGATAGTCATCGCATTTGAGCCATCAGCATTTTGCTTTTTTTGAAACCAGATGCCCTAAAGCATCTCCTGCTTCACTGACTGTTTTGCTCTGAAAATAACCATAATTTACTAAATGGGTATAATGCTGTGTTGAAGGAAACATGACACAAGTGATTGAGACAATAAATTAATTATGAAAATGTTCACTAAGGTAACAAATCAAGTGAGAGGTAGGATCATTTTCTAATAGGCTTCTATACAATCTGACTTCTTCTTGCAACTGCAGCAGTTGCCCCCTGCTGGAAAACAATGCAGGTTTAAAGCACTTATGCATTGGCTTCACTTTTCAGTCGTGGAGAGATACATGTATCTTTAATATACAGCCTGCACTTTAAACCACTTTCACCAATGAGAAAAAAACCTATAAATAAATGAATACATTTAAAAAATATGTTGCTCAAGGGGGAAGGAAATACCTGCAGTTATGCGGCGCAATCAATCGTAAGTCATGCTGAACAGCTCGAGCAGGAAAAGTGGGAGTTTCCACTGTAATTCCCAGTTTGCTGTAATTAAATCACAATTTACACTTATCAGCCAAAGTGAAAACAATGACGAAATCATCTGGAATTCACTCCAAGCAGATGTTCCCAGATTAGAATCTTCTCACCATTCACACCCAGCTCACTTCTGAATGACTCCCTGCTTGTCTGTACATTTTGTGACCATGTCGCCTCCGTACAAACTGACCTCTTGTTTACCGCCGTCCTGCTCTTTGACTCACATTTGAACAAAAAAAGCTACAGCACAAAAAAAACTGTGAATGAGAGAGAAACTCCAACCTAACAGAGGAGGGTTATTTCATTTTCCTGTCCTCTGTGTGCTCACTCAGCAGGGTCGGCGGGAGTCAGGGTCTGCATTCAGCAACCTTTTACCTCTTGACCTTTAGACACCTCATTATTGGGTCTGCATACAGACTGGGAGGTCAGCTCAAATCAGTAAACACTGGAGTAAATCACCAGCTCATTGCCACTCATTCACTCCACTTGGCAGCTTTTGTATCCCAGTAAATGCTATAAGTAGCAAGTTTTTAGGCGCTTAATGATATAAAAACACATTCTTTTGTTTTTAAAGTTAATTCTATAAAACAGCAGCTGACTATTGAGTTCTTTGATACAAACTTAAACAAGAAATGAGTTGTAAAAGTCCTTCTTTAGGGGCGTTAATGCACCACATATAGGGAACAGAAAATGGTAAGAAAAAAAGCCTACACTCTTAAGCACACTTAAAATTCCTTCACCCCTTAAATCAGCACGAAATTCATTTTACAGCTCTGTCCTCCTGATTTGCTACAGAGGCCTCTGGGAGGCTGCAGCACACCCTCTCATATCACATTATTTAACGGTCTTTGAGGTCACAGCTGACTCCTATTGGGCTGTAATGGCTCCCCCGCTGAGCTTGGCCCGGGTCCCTGCTTTCGCTAGACCTTTGAAGTGCTCACACTCCCGACGCCCAGCCTTGGCAGAAGGAGGAAGGGGTGTGTCTGGGCTGGACCCAAAAAAAGAAAAAAGGTCTCCGGGTTTCCATCCCCTCCAGGTACACCTGGCCTATTAGTCTCACAAATGAAAATGTGCGACCTCTGACCTCCCGCCTTTGTTCAGTCTGCACTCCCGTCTCGCAGGCACCTCAAGAAGGGCGGGAATTCTTGGTAGGAGGGTGAAGAAAGAGTTCCTGGCTTTACTGGAAATAAAGGTGGCGTTAACCACGAGGCAGAGGATAATGAAAAAGCCTGAAGTCAGAACAAGGGGAAAAGTAATGTGAGCAGCTTCGGGTCTGTCAACACGAAGGCCAAGCGCTTACAGGAATATGGCTGATTTAAAAAGGTGTTTTCACTGTGACCAGACAGGATGAGCATCAGGGGGGGAATTTACCTTTCCATTAGTACACAGCCAAGAAAAACAAGAAAAGAATAGCAAAAGAGATTAATCTTTCATCAGCCTGTTTCTCTGCTAAAACAGCATGCTTCACCGAGCCTTTTGTTCCTGCGTGCCACTCGTATAATACACCTGCATCATGGTGCCTTTATACTGTAGACATTATGTAACGTACAAACAGCTCCATGTGCATGACTTTGCAACATAAAGCATTGATTTTATATAATTTCATGCTTGTTTTTTTTAAAATCAGATATATACTAAGCAAATTTAAATAACCAATAGAGAGCTGTGTGATAAAAAAGGTACTGGCAACTTCAATCTTGTGTGTCAACTGGAAAGCTTAGGGTCAGAGTCTGTTGTTTATTATGTGCTTTATAAATAATAGTGACTTGACAAAGGGGGTGTACTGTAGCTCACACTCGGCAACACATTTGTTGGACACTCGACAGGCCACCAGTCTTTCACCGGACTGAAATATCACACCAACACAGATCCTAGATGGACTATGAAGGGAAGCAACACAACCAAACACATTCAGATGCGGGATGAATACGCACCCAGAACCTGCTGGCTGTCCAGGTGCTGCAGCTACAAGTCGACTGATATGGTTTTATCAGGGCCAATCCAGATTGTTTGTAATCAAGGAGACTGTTACATGATTTTTGGAACTGTATGCATATGCGATAAATATTAATAAGGTTGGTGTCAAAATTTACTGTAAGACATAACCCAACACAAAACATTGTTGAAATGACTTTATTTATGTTCTATAACTACATTTATCCTTCAGCGCTGATAGGCTATTACTCATGGTACATAACTGAGAGAGAGGCACTGCATCAGAACCTAACTGGAGCACTTTTTAATTAACTTCTTTTATCAAAAAATAATTAAAAAAAATAATGATAATTGGAAAACTGCTGAATATTGGATTCAATATTCAGACAGGCTGATAATCTGTCAGCTCTTAGCAGCAGCACTGTGCTGCCCCAGAGAGAGCTAATTCTCGTATATAATAAGGTAATTTTATCCAGCAATACACTCGTGCAAATCATAATAATATCTGCTACATCATTAAAAGCATTGACACTTGAAAAATATAACATTGATCATCTAGTTACAGTAAATTGTTCCAATGTTCTGCTAGGAACCTCCCGTAGCAGGACACCTGCTACACTCAAAAACTGTTCCACAGCCGAAGGCCTTAATAATCCTGCCCCCAAACTCCTCAGATCACGTTCCCATTGAGCATCCATTGGATAAACCAGAACAAGTGCAATCCACAACGGATCTTCACCTCCCGACACCCCCAGAGCTCCTGTGTCAAAGGACTGTTGACAATGGGGATCTACACAATAATGGGCAGGTGGTTTGAATGTTGTTTCACTAAATAACACAAAAAATAAAGACCACACAGTAGTACAAGACAAAGCTGTCAACAAAAGGCGTCTCTGTTGGCTGACTTGTTTGTGCAGTCAGATTGTTTCATAGTCACAACAGCAGCCTTGGCCCTCAATTTTGACTGAGGGACTGTACACAGCTTTTAAACACAAAGCAGCTCTCGACAAGAGAAGCACATCCAATGTTTTGTGCAGCTGCTCGTTCATCGACTTGCTATTCAGTGTGTGACAAGCTGAAGGGTCAGAGGGTACAAGTCTGTTTGACACTACAGTCTCAGGTCACAGACAGAGCCGCAGAGGTTATGGAAACTGTGAACTGATAGCAAACATATATAGATGTGTATATGTGAATGTATATGTGTGTTCAGGTGTGTGTACTCTGTGGAACAGTATCACTGCAACGAGTAACCTCACACATTTGTAGCCTGGCTGAAGGTACATGGGAATATGCAGACTGTTATGTAAGTGTCTGAGCAGCTTAATCGCAGAAGGTTTTCTCCACAGTTTCCTGTGTAAACACTGAGCTGTGTGAGCCTCAGACTCTGGTTTCACCAGTTTACTGGCATCACTCAGCGCTCACATGGAGCACAATAAGCAGAACAGACAGACTGTGAAGGGAGAGAAGCACAACGAGGGGAAAATAGGAAACCCTGAATGCAGACACGGGGGAAGGTGTGGTTTGGAAAGAGACGACGAGGGCTGAATCTGCGCCGGACGATTGCAATGGAAACCTCTGTTTAACTGAGAAATATGGTCAGACTGAGGTCAGCTTTGTAGGCGAGTGACCTGTGTGTGTCTGTGGGAAAGTCATTAGGAGGGAGTGGCATTAAGCTCTCTGCCTGCTGGGATTCTGCTCAGAGAGAGAATAAAGTGGACGCCTTGCTGGTTCAACCCAAACCAACAGCTGGCAGCGGGATGGATATGCAGCGAGCAAACCCAGCAGCTCAGTGAATGGAAACAATGGAGAGGATCAGTCCAGTTCCTGGTGGCTTCCAAAGCCACACCCAACCAGCTCCCAAACACACAAGCTGCTCATGAGAAGTGTGAGTTGGCATCTTTTAGGAAGAAAATACGTCATCAAAGTCTCATTTGCACACAACAAGTGTTACCTGGGGACCTCGTATGATTTAGAAATTCCAGATCTGTAGTTTTTTGCACCATAGTTGCATGGACAAGCAAAATATGTGTTTTACTGTAATTTACTGACAGATATGATATTATTTGCTGCCATATAATAACTGTTAAGCAGCTGAAAGACAGAAAAATGTTCCTTACATTATGCATGTCATCAATCTCATGATTCTTCAACATTTTGCCCTCCTGATGGATTTAAGCTGCTGTCTCTATGAATGGGTCTCTATGGTGTGTAGTGACAGGAGTCTTCTGAATTTGCACTCAAAACAACATCCAAATTTTCATTTAGAATTACTAATGCAGCTTCCATAGGTCTCAAGCCAGAAAGAGGCAGAATCAAGACTCAGAGAAAACAAAAAAACTTGCAAAGAAACAAAATGAACGAAGAAATTGATGGCTTGATGGTTGTGGTGTCTCAGGTGGTAAAGCAGGTTGTCTACTAATTACAAGGTTGGCGGTTCAACCCCCGGCCCTTCCACATGTTGAAGTGTTCATGCGGGCCATTTACCCCAGATCACCAAGGTGCAGATTCACACAGGATTTGTATTATTACGGGACATCAGAGATTGGCACAATATGGTAGATAAATGGGGTGGAATTTTTACTTTACAAATTACAGATATGGCAGGATTGTTGCTTAATTCACCAGTCAATCTGCGTTCCAACCCTCACTAATGTCATGTCAGGTTCTGGATATTGATTAAAATGCATGGAATTTGCAGATAAAAACGGCAGATATTAGCTTTTTCTACAAGGTGGCTGGGTTCTGCCTTAAAGACAGAATGAAGAGCTCTGATATGTGGAGTAGAGTTGCCGCTCCTTCGCATTGAAATGAGCCAGATGGGGGTGATTTGGGCTGCTGATTACGATGCCTCCTGGGGGCCTTCCTTTGGAGGTGTTCCAGGCACCTCCAACTGGAAGGAGGTCTTGAAGTAGACCCATAAATCGCTGGAGGGATTACATATCTCATCTGGCCTGGGAATGCCTCAGGATCTCCCAGGAGGAGCTGAAAAGTGTTGCTGGGTAGAGGGATGTCTGGAATGCTTGGCTTAGTCTGCTGCAACTGTGACCAAACTCTGATAAGCAGAAGAAAATGGATGGCTATATGGAAGTGCTCAGGTACTAACTGCTCCTGTACAAATTGAGCTTAAGGGAACATTTAATACAATTGCTGTTGGAATGTTTTACATAAATGTTGATGAGGAGCATACAGTGGGGACACAGATTCTCTCACCCCCACCATACAGGGATTAGACCACATGCATTCTCCTATTGTTAGCCTCCAACAATAGCAGCACACTGCTACAACACAAATATTCAAACATACACTGCTGGAGATGATTCTGCTATAGTGGTGACCTGCTGTGTGACCGCTAATGTGTATGTGTGTGTAGCATGCCTGAAACAGAGAGGTGTGTGTCCACTCGTTAGCACAGCAGTGCAGAGAGCATCAATGAGCCGGAGTGTCTACGCTGAGGAAATCACAGCTGGGCTGTTAGCGCCACACCGACACCTCATCGCAACTCACGCCAGCAGATCACAAAAAGGATGGCATTGTGTGTGTTATTGCAAGCGTTGTGTCTCCATGGAAATGGGCACATATGCACGGAGTGAGGGCGTGCTCCTTCACAGTTCATCATACCTCAGCTGTGGAAAGTAAACTCAAGTGCAGCCCTGCAGTGAACCATGAGTCCTCTGCAGCTGTGTGTTTGAGCAGCAGTGGGAAAACTAACTACAGAATATACAAAAACATTTTTAAAAATGTTATGTACAAGACACAGATTGGTTCCAGATGTAGTGCATATTTTATTGGTACTTACCTATTGATCATCAGAAGGAAATCCATGGAGACATGAAAAAAGAAGAAGAAAGAAAACACATTATTAGTTGATTTCAGCAACATATCAGAAAAACATGTTGTTCTAATTACATACTGAGCTCAGATTAAAGTAGCTGGGTTAGTTTTCATTAAATTCAGGACAAGTTTTGCTTCAGTGCTCCTCTGAGACAATCTTATCTCCCGGCATACGCTGTGAGATTGTCCCGAGCAGGAACTAAACATCTTCACCTCCCTCTAATCTCTGCATGCACACTCCCTGGAGTGTTTCTTTCTGACACGACTTTACAGATGCCAGACTCGGGCCTCCGCCGGGGCACCGCTCACGTGTCAGCAGCTTTGCTCTGAATACGTCTCTGTCCCCAAGGGAGTTGGCTGAGAAAAATAAAGAAACGGTCCTGGGCAGAGGCTGGGAAAAAGAAAGTAGGCCTGACTCTTGAATAGCCTGATGCCCCTGGAGGGCTCACGCAAGTGCTCCGTGAATGGCAGGCCAATGGATGCCAATGAGGGCTGAAATCATGGCTGGTTATTGTGCTGCGAGGGACAGGTGCCGTCAAGCTGAAAGAGCAAATATCCTTTTTGGCGATAAAGCAGTGGCTGAAGAGCAGATATGCCTTCTGGATTTGCTATTTTGTCAGGGGCTTTTTGCATCTTTTCTGCAGACCTGCATCTCTTTCATGTCTTATTCGCTGCCTTACACTAAACTGAACTGCAGCCACCACTAAACTGCAGTAGCAGCAGTTTGGTAATGATGGGTTTGCTGTTATGTCATGATGCCAAATTAGTGGGTGCAGCCAACGACATGGCACCCGTGACACACTCTGCTGGGTATGTGGTGACAGTTTTACGCAAGTCAGAGCATTTGAGAATACAGGCCACTCAACTTTTTTTTCTTTCTCAGACACATGGAGACATTTCCAGCAGGAGTAGTCGTGTATACAGCAGGAGTATATACAGTAATCTGGACAAGAGATTAAAGACTTGGGAAGAATATGTCATTGCAATTTTTCAGACAGATACTGTAATTTGATTTGCTTTATAATTTTTCAAAGCCAACCTTCAGCTCAACATTCACTGTATATTGGATTTAAAGGGTGACGGAGCATCACCACATGAGACTTCAAAAAGCTTACAAAATGACTGAAAGACAAGGAAGATGAATTTGTGAAAGCACTAATATGGCAGTTTCACAATTTGAAAGTGTGATTTTGATTTGAAATTGATTACTTGTTCAAAGTAGATCCATTTGGACAGAACTTTACTATACAGAAAGGCCTATGTAAGTGCTGATACAGGTAAGAATCAATGTCAGGAAAAAGTACCTGCAGTGTGCAGTGACAGATTCACCATCTAAAATTTGTAGTGACTTTACACCTTGAATTCAATTTAAGACAGTTAGTTTGCTAAGTAAACTTACATTAGCTTTGTGATTTGTTTAAAATTGCCATCTCATTTCATGATTTTTCATTTTAACTCTTTAAACTGACTTGCGTTAGAGCTGGAATGCAGGATTTTTACATATAAATGAACATCAGTAATATTCAGTGCACACAGTGCTGATTAAGCCCGTCAACAAAAGGTAAATCTTTTTATATTTTGCAATATAATTGTCTTTTGAATGTGGCTTCAGTGGCGAAATTCCCGCGCTGGTGCACCAGGGGCAGTGTGTTCTATGTGAACCAGCAATGACTGGTTTGCCAGACATGAAGAGGGCAGCAACCATAGTGATGGAGATGTAGAAGGTTACAGCAACTATAGGAGTATGGTGGAGCCAGTGGCAGAAAACACTAGGAAGCTTCCAAGCAAAGTTTCTGATTCTCCAGATAAAATAGTGTTCAGAGGAAGGATTGTGGTCTTAAAAAAAGAAAACCATTGCTGACAAGGCATAAGTCATGAGCATGTGTCAACAGTGTTTGTGTGTTTACTCTCACTGCTAGAAGGTAGAGACAAAAGTTTCGTACTGCAGATTTCACACCAGGTCCTAAACAACCTTTTTTTTTTTTTTACCTTGCTAATACAACATATGGTGTTTTTTATATGCTTGAAGAGACATCATAAGGGCAATAAGCAGCCAACACTGATCATTTCTGCCTTGAAAAAGCAGTGTACCGATGACAATATCAAAAACATGGATGCAGACAACAGGGATTTAACATAAAACAAACCTATAGAACTAAATCCTGTTCAGTTGCAGTTTGTAGGTTACGTATCATCATTATTCTTCAGAGTCAGTTTCCACTTCAGTCAAACATGTATGGTTGAATCGCTCCAGTATTACAACTTGCTACTAGAGCAGTTTTACAGAGCGAATTTGTAGGTGAGCTGGTGTGCTTGAGCTGCAGCATGTTTTGGAGAGATAAATGGAGAAATCTACACATTCTAGAGGAGCCAATAGTGTAGAGTTACATTTTAGCCATTTTAAGGCCGTAAGGGATTATTTTAATGAAAAAAACATGTAAATATGTAACTCTGAGAGAGACTTTATATATGCCTGACCCATCAAACAATCTAATCAGCTAAAGTTCAGGGCACTTATGACCAAAGGTATGTTCAACATCAGCAAACCAGACCTCCAGATATACATGCCAGAGGTTCAGCAAAAACAATCAAGGTGTTTCACCTCATTCTTGTCACGAAAAAACAAACAATGAAACTGATGTAAATGAAAATAACGACAGAATGTAAAAAGTAAACCTGATTGACATAAGAAAGCAGGCAGCTTACCAAAGCAAATAATTCAAAACCCTACAAGCTGCTCACCTGACAACACCAGCGGAGGAAATTAAATACACTGCACATGCAAGGGCACATCAATCATTCTGCCTTAAAGCAAAACAGTGAAATACTCTGCAGACTGCTTTACACAGGATTGCTGCTGTGAGAATAATCATAGTGCACCATGTTTTAGCCAAACTTTAAAAGGTGGATTCCTCTGACATAAACTGCCACCTTTATTTATAAATATATCTCCTCTGAATGTAGTATGCGGCCTGAAGGCTGTTTTTCTTTTCTGCTCCGGGTTCTGGGTGTGTTCTCTAAAGTCTGTTTGGGTGGCTGCCTGTACAAGACCACCGGCGTACAGCAGAGGTGGTGGAGGGAAAAGTTATCTTCGTCCAGTCAAGCTGTTTCTAATGGTGTCCAAAATTCCACCAGATGGCTTTTCTCAACAGATGGCAGTCGGAGGCCGACCACAGGACAAGTCTAAAGGCTAAAATCCCTGAGCAAATTTCACCCTAAGTCCCAACACGGCTCGTATCTACCTCAGATCCACTCACAGCTCTGCAAAGTCAGCACCGACGCTGAGCTATATGGTTACATTTTCCAGCACCGGCACAGAAATCCAAACTAAAAACCAAGCTGTGAAGCAAAGTGCACGCAGTAAAGATAATAAATGACCCTGAGAGAGGCCAAGCTGTTATCACTGATTCTGGAGTCCCTCAGTGGAAACACTTTGGTACATTTCCTGTAATTTTACACACAGTCTCAGCTTGACCAAAAACACAAGCAAAACAGAAAAAAAAGAAAAACAGGCTCATTTCAGGAAGAGTAGGGCCGTAATCATAACAAGCAAGTTGGGCTCTTTCCCCCTTAAAGCACCTGTGGGAGCCGCAGCCAAGTAATAAAAACATACAAGCCCTTAAATCTGCTCCGCATCGCTCCCGAGGTTGCAACCCCCAGAGAGCAAATCAGGGCCGAAAAATACAACATCTGCTTGCTGTACACTGTTGCCATCGATGCCCCGGACCCCGGAGAGGTTCCTGTGAAAGGATGGAATTTAACTTCTCTACTCCTCTGCTGAAAGAAGAGGAGGATCCCCTGATCCAGCTGAACAAACAGCTCTTGCAGCATATAGCGGTTTGAGTGGGTGGGTGTGTCTGCAGGACTGTGTGGATATGCGAGTGCTGAGGTGAGCCTCATCCTGACCTTCTGCCTTTCAGCATACCAGCAGTACTGATAACACGCAACTATGAAACAGAAACAGGCAGACGCACTAAATCTGCACATGGACAGGCTGCCAGTTAGGACATTAAGGTCATGCACTCTGTAATATATGGGAGGCAGGGACCTATTATCGTAATTATCAACTTACAAGTCAGCTCAGCATGTTTGCTAATGTGCTATACATGGTTTTTATAATCATGTGAACATTTTTTGAGTGTAACTTATAAGGAATAATCACAACTGCCTTGTTTGCTCAATAATAAAATAATATTAACAACACATAAAACACATCACCATAAAATTCAGTTTCAGGGGGCCTCTTTTCTTTGCTTCTACAAATGCAAAACTGTCTGAAAACAATCCGCTGTGAGCATATTTTCAGGCAAAATTACCCTTTAACCCTCACATTTTTACTCACTGTGGGCTCATTTTTTACTGTTACTGCAGTATAAAGTCATGTACCTCTATGGAAACAGCACAACCATGACTAGAAGTAGAGAGAACTCAAACATGTCTTTTATGTAGCAAAGGAAAGCCATAATGCTATAAATCCTTAAAAAAAAGAAAGAGAAAATCTAACAACAACAAAAAACAGAAAAAACTAAAGCCGAATTTCCCGGATTATTTGATATATGAAAAAATAGAAAAACAAAGCACAATAATTTTTACCTGGCCACAAGTGTCACCAACAGTGGAGGAAAAAGCTGACTGTACAGATATTTCACTACTTAAATTTACTTCTATTTCCATACTTATCCCCGTAAACACTGCCTGCAGTTCAGCCTAGCCCAGTCAAAAAAGCCCCTGACTTGTTGTCATGTGACTGTTGGTCACAGTTGACTCACTGTAGGCATCTTAGTTGTGTTGAGAAGTTTTTTTTTACAGAATCTGGTTTGCTCAGATTGTATATTTATAAATGCGACATGGCCACACATGAGTCAGAAAGTTAAAAATGCAACAATCTGATGTTTCTGGCTCTGACGAATGGCGCAATTTTGGTGATTTATTCAATGATAACATGCCTTTCAGAGCTGACAGCGGGTTTTGGGTTTCACAGGATTAATTCAATTGCATCCGTTTCTTTTTACAACTCCTGGGCCCTGTGGTTTTTCCACAAATGTTACTTCAACAAGAGTAAATCCTGCATTTGTCGAGGACTACTTTCAGTGGTGGATTAATACACATTTGGCACCCCAGTGAGCATGTGTTTTCAATCAACAGAGCTCTCTGGCACTGATTTCACTTTGGATATAATTATATTTCCTGTTAGTGCGATCAATATGTTCTTGGTTTTGGATTTCATGGATTCGCTGACAGTAATAAATGAAACTGAGAAGAAACAGACTCCTTCAAACATAAACAGCAAATATTTGATGCCAAAATTAATAATGTTTCACATACAAACAATAAAAAGCAATTAATACCAATGAAGACTATTCATGCGAATGAGTCATTGGAATTGTATTTAACTGCGATTTCTGCCATTATTAAGCTAGATGTAATCAATAAAGAAAAAGAAACTACTGTATATATACAAATAAATTGGGTTACGCTGACTGATGTTGGGTTTAAAGTGAAAAGGTGAATGAAATACAAATCCTGACCCTTGTGGAACCTGTGAGGATCCACCTGCCAGCTTCACGCCGTAGTAAACACTAAACACTTCTCATATTATCAGAGGAGGGTTTAGAGCAGGGGTCTCAAACTCCGGTCCTCGAGGGCCACTGTCCTGCAGGTTTTAGATGTTTCCCTCTTTCGACATGCCTGATTTAAATGATCAGGATCGTTATCAGGCTTCTGCAGAGCTTGAAGATGAGCTGATCATTTGAATCAGGTGTGTTGGAAGAGGGAAACATCTAAAACACGCAGGATAGTGGCCTTCGAGGACCGGAGTTTGAGACCCCTGGTTTAGAGTCATGAATGCTGTACCAACGCTACCAACGCTCCACTGTAGTTGCATGTTTCAGCTGGAGGTGCTTTCACGAAGTTGCTGAGGCAGCGGCTCTGGTTCCACGAAGGCCTCCGGTGTTTGAGAGTGATGCTGTCAGTCTGAACTGTCATACAGGGAAACTAAATCCCCCCCCCAATACACACACACACACACACACACACAAGCAACTGGGTATCCTTTTAACACGGCCCTCTGGCATTATGGCCGCCCTGCCTGCCTAAATATCAGAAGTCAGCCGGAAGCCTGAGATCCAAGTCCTCCTGAAGCGGTGAACCCAATCTTAGCAGCTGCATTGTATTTTATAGAGAGAGCATATAGAGTTTCCTGAGGTTGGTATTCCCAGAGGTGTAGCATTTCATTTGGAGCCTGACGTTTCTGTGCTTTTTGTTTACTGTGCTGGCAAACTGAGGTCCATCTAATCCAGAGAATGTTTGATGAAAACGTAATGAAACCTTCCTCGTTTCCTTCAGAACATTCTGATCAAACAGTGTTTGCTCGGTGACAGCATCAAAATCTAAATCCTACATTGCAGCAGAAAGTCCTCTCTGATACACTTCACTTCTCATTTCACTCAAATAACAACAATGATGGTCGTTTGCTAGCAGGTTTAAAGCAGCAGTAACTGATACCGCCACTTGGTGGAAATGGAATCAGCTTTACACACAACAGTAGCAGTGTTTCTGTATAACTGTCACCCAAATTTGAAGCAAACTTTTGAAAAAATGCCAAAAAAAGAGAAGAAAATGTGAATTATGTTTGTTTCCATTAACTACTTTGCAGCAAATAAACTAAGCTGCGTAGTGTCCGGAAACAAAACCAGTTTTCCAACCACTAAACAAAACATTAAAGAAGAAGAAATAAACAAAATTTTGCCCATCTACAAGAAAAAAAACTGGGGAGAAGTCTTCAAGAATCATTTTCAATCAGAAAAGTTGTAATTTATCTTTTATATCAGCTGCTGTCAGCCATGTTTGCTGCCGTATGACGGCGAAGGCAGCAAAAGAACCAGAAACACCTGATGGGTCATGCCAGCTAAATGCTTGCTATATTAATACCTATTTTTTAAAAAAGCACTTCCATGTTCCATCAAATGCACTAACTGATTTTCGAAATAGTCAAGAACTAAAAAGCCAAATAACATTTTTGCAAATTTGAACAATTTTTTGTCAAATCTTGTCGTTTCCATTTACTTTACTAACTATATAAACTATATGTAAACACGGCTATGGACTTATTATCACTGTATTAGGTTTATATGGCTAACTTGAAGGCAAACAGTTGCTCATTTACATATCCTGAAGATATAGATCACCTTCTGGCCCCTTTGTAAAGGTGAGCCCAATATTCCTGCTTTTTTTTTATAGCTCTGATTGTTCTCCGACATCTCCTGAGGGAAACACCTTGCTTTTTTTTAGCACCTAAATGCTCCACTTGTTCACCAGCTAACCAATAATGTCAGTGCATATACATCGATCAGGCATAACACTATGACCACCTGCCTAATGTTGTGTTGGTGCCCCTTATGTGCTCAAAAATGCTCTGAACCAGTGGACATGGACAAGAGGACCTCTCAGGGTGTCCTATAGGGTCTGGAACCAGGACGTTGGCAGTGGATCCTTTGGGTACTCTGGCTTGTGCAGTGGGGCCTCTGTCAATCAAACTTGTTCCACTGCATCCTGTTGATGCTTGATCAGAATGGGGTGTAGGAAGTTTGGAGGTCAAATCAACATGTTGGGCCATTGTCATGTTCCTCTACATGTTCCTGATTGTTTGATGTTTTTTCCATGTGGTGGGGTGCATTTTCCTGCGGGGGTAGGCCAGTGACATTTGGGATTTCCATTTGCATGAGGGCGTGTGTTTGTTGTGGGACAATGTTTATTTGGGTGTGTAAGTCTCATCAACACGGATCTAAGGTTTTCCAGCAGAACAGCACATAGTAGCAATATGATCAATGTTATTCACTTCACTTGTCAGTGGTCATGATGTTGTGGGTAATCGGTGTACATCGGTGCTTTCTGATCCAAAACAGACAGAGAGCTTAAGATGTCAAAACGCCCTGTAAAGCTGAAGGAACTTGCACAGGAAATTTCAGTGGGGCTCTCAACTTCTTTTCACATTACATGTAGTCCATTCCCATTATATTAAAAACAGTGATTAGTGCAGCAAAATTGTCAAGTCTGTTGCTGAATTCCTCAAGACAGTGAACAGCTGCAAATGAGAACAGATGACTTGCAACAGAGAAAGTGACAACTCTAAAGTTAAAGGGGATAAAAAAGGTCAAGTTTCCCTTTCAATAAGTGAACAAATCAAAGTGGAGATGAGGAGAGTCAGCTAGATTTAAAAAGTAACAATAACAAAGAGAGAAAACGTGTTTCTTTGTAGAAAGTGTCTATGTGAGTGTGAGAAAGGCTTTCAGAGTGATTCCTCTCTGCATGTCAGCCAATGCAACTGATCCTTCATGAACAGTAAAGGATCTGTGTACGTGCACATCAAAGGTGGGCCTCGCAACTCCTGTTTGTGTTTCATTTTTCTTCTATCTGCCGATCAGTCGCTGCCCCTTTCTCACTCTCTCTCTATGACCTGAGGATTTTTTACCTTATATAGATAACAGTGGGAGCACGCCTTCCCATGGGCCGGCAGGACGCTCCCAGGAGCTCTGCCTGTCCCTTCCCATAACACAGGCATTAGGACGAACCAGGCAGAGGAGGCCAAGAAAAGGGAAAAGGAGGGCATCTACAAAAGGCAGAGTTGTAGAGGGGATCAGCAGGGAGAGTGGAATTTCTTCATTACTTTCTCCAACTTCTTAAGCTCTGCTCTGTATTATCTTGTGCTCAAACAAAGTCTTGCTGGACCTCTGTAAGTTTTTTTCTTGCGGCTCAATGTGTGGCTGCTTTGTGTATCGTTCACACATTAGTCCAAATGTGTAAACCACCACTTAGGGCACTGCAAATTTACATCTCTTGCCCACACGGCATTCTGTTGACAAACAGCTGAATTCTCGTAAAACACACACTGTGTTATAATGAATCCCTTGGCTCAGGATTTAACGCCGACCGGGCAGCGCCTGCACCGCTCAGCAGCAGGCTAACCGCAGATTTCTGCAGCACAAGCCGAGCCAAAGGGCAAAATCCTGGCTGCAAGGAGGCCATGTCACAATGCTGAGACAATTCCTAGTTTCAACATTGTTCAAGATGTTCAGCTTGGAGCAGAGTCGAGTCGGAACAACAAGAGGGACTGCAAAGCAGGAAACTGTGAAGCAGGGATGAGCCCTCCGAGTAGGTTGTGGTTCAGGTTGTACTGTGTTGACGCAGGCCGTTTCCCAGATGGTTCTGTTTTGTGCACACTGCTCCGGCCAGGGAAACAAAGATCTGACCTCTCCCCATTGATCTCTTTGATCGCAGAGTATTCCAGTTGTTATTTGAGTAGAGAAAACACTGGGACCGTGCTGTGGCCCGGAACCAACTCAATCTGTTTGTGCTGTTGCTTTATGCCCATCTGTCAACACTCTCCTGCATCATTTTACTGTGAGATTTAACACTATATGTGCAGGAGGCTCACAGTGAAATCTGAGCAGCACTAGAAAGTCCACAAACTGACTTTTCCATTCATCTGAACCAACATCATTACATATGAAACATTTCCATATCCAGAGGAATCACAGCTGTTTAATGCCGGGTGAAACCACAGAGGAAAGTAGTTGTTTAAGGTCTTGGAAAAATCTCTGCTTCCTTTAATTTTTTTCCTCACCAGAATACAAGCTGCTTCGTGGCCCAGACCTCTTTTGTTTGCAGAGAAAAAGGTTGAGGGTTTGCATCGGGGGTGAAAAGGGCCTCAGGAAGCAGCGGACAAAGTCTATGAAAACGGGGGTCCTCACAGATTGAACTCATAAAGGGCAGGAATGAAACTCAATATGCCAGCCTCTTATGACGCAATCCACAGTTTTCATACAGGGTTTTGTGCTTTCAGCTTCAATGCTGGGAATTCACATCCAAGTACTTCTGAGAACTCCTGCCAAAGTCTGCTCCCGAAAACCACCTGAGGGGATATTCAACATGTGCATTTATGCATCTGGATGCGACTGTGTGCTCATATAGTGAAGAATATCACATGAAAACCACCTTTTCCACACTGAAAGGCCGTTATTATGGATCAACCTTTCACCTCCGGGTTTCTCCTGATTACTTTTTATGATAAAATGGCAGCTCACATTCCATCTGCGTGGTAAACTGTTGTCGTCTAACAAGTTTTAACATAATGGAGCGTAAAATATGTGAGCAAAGATAAAGCAGACAGCTCAGCAAGTTGCTTTATCAAATTTAGGTGAAAGTTCTTGTTCCGAATCAGTGGAATTCAAGTACACTAACCACTAGTGTGAGAAAAACACAGCATTAATTTGCTTTTTAATAAAGGAAACCCTTGTTTCTCATATTACAGTTGCTTGTGAACCAGATTACACACTGATTCTCGCTGACATAATATATTTTTACTGACAAAAGTCACATTAACACATAACCTTGACCAGTATTTGGTCATTTTCATGCAATCTTCTGATCCTCACATAGAGTCACATACATTTAATTTACCCTCAGGCTGCACCTCGCTCTCTTTTGTAAAGGATTACCTGAATTCTTCAACACTATGAGGTTACTAAAGCAACGGATCAGGGTTTTGTCCATCAATTAGAGGCTATTTTCCCTACAAGCTGGCCATTCCCAGCAGCTCTCATGTTTCAAAAACACATACAACTCCCCAGAAAATACCTCAGAAGTGGGAACCGCTCTGCCAAGAGGCGATGAAGTCACCGTCGGCCTGGCCCTGCCTGACATGCTCAACATTATGTAACCGAGAGCTGGAGTAAAAAAAACTCACATGACATCAGTGCAGCGGAGTTTAAACATCCGAGCGGCTTCTTCTGATCTCGCTGTGAAATGTCAGCGGGTTATCAATAACAAACTGATGGTTCATTATCAGCTGATTGATTGAGATTACATTTCCCTGCACTTCAGAGTGTGTTTGATGGGTGATTCTAACAAAACCACATTGACTACATTTGGGCAAGATTAGATTGCAGCTGCGCACGTTTTTCAGTTGAGGCCTGAGCTGCCTCAGTTCAAATAAAACACTGTGAATGGGTGCTGTCGCTCTCTTGGGAGAACTAAATACAGTATAATCTGCACGTGCTGCTATTGGCCAGAAGTGCGTGGTCCGCCGGCCAATGGAGCAGCTCTGCATTGTTACTGCGTTGAGTCCTGCTCGTCCCTCTGCTGTGGGGGAGCAGTGTGGGGGGAGGAGGGCCGCTCAAAACAGGCCCGACCTCAATACTGAAGCCGGCCGGGCAAGATGATTTCATTGTCTCCCCCCACCTTTTCATCAGTTCCCCATTTACGGACATAATTTGTTAAGTAAACAGCCCCTGTAGTGGATCATCATGTGAGCACTTTCACTGCTAAACTGTCCATCTGTCAGTACTGTAAACATATATAAAAAAACAACACTGTGAATCAGCACATTTTCCTCCATCTCATTCTCAAGGAAACCACTCTGCAAAGACAGCATTAGAGTTCACATTTCACTCGATGCGTAGTTACGGCATGATTATCTGTCTCCCTCAGCACAAATACTGGGCCAGTATAAATACAAGCAGGCAGCTTTAGCTCGCCCTGCCCGGCAACACAGCAGCTCTGGAGGTTTATCAGCTCCAGTCCGAGCTAAACTAATCCTTCCCGGAGTTTCCTCGCCTCCCTCTGCCTCATGAAATCTCCAGCAACTTGTCTGAGAGAGAGAGCGCAACCCTATAGACTAAACTACAGGCAGGTTCTGCAAAGTAGCAGCTTAGGACAATCTGGGCACAATTACACCCACTTTAATTTCATAATGAGTGTTTTTTTAAAGGACAGATGTAATTTTGACTGACCTTCCATCTTGATATGATTACTAACGTATGCTTGGATCTCACTGGAGTGTTTACCCACTGCAAAAATCCAGTGTTTAAACCCATCTAGATGTATCGCATTACAGCTCTGTCCTAGTTTCCCTGCAACATGCTGCACACCCTGTGATTTAAATCATATTTATTTGTCACCAAATGCATCAAATACACACTGTGAAACTGAAAACTGCAATAATGGATAACTGGCAGCTGTACAAGACAACACTGGAAGATATACAGGCGTTGTAAAAACATCTACTTTTGGGAGATTCTTCAAATTGAAAGAGATTAGATCTGAAATGATTGATTAGTTAGCTGTCTGACACAAAAAGGGGCATTTAGTTTGAAAAAGCATGGATCCAATACTCTAGTTTCCTGGTGTCAGCTCCTTCAGTTTGAGGATTTTCTGCCTTTCTTTGCTTTATATAATGATAAACCGAACATGTTTGAGGTTTTTTTTGCACCATTTTCTGTCATTTTCTACACCAAACCATTCACATATTAATCCAAAAGCTATTGAAAACTAGTTGTAATTGCTTCAAACTCTTGGAAATGATGATGTGTTGTTACATTTTGATAATTAGGTTCAGACTACTTATGTGTAATTCTTCAAAATGCAAAATATTAGAGCTGTAATGATTTATCAGTTAGCTGGCTGACAAAAAAGGCTCTTATTTTGAAAAAAGCATGGATCTAAGAGGATTTTTTCAAGCAAAATACGATAGTTTCCTTGTGTCAGCCTCTTTAGCATAAGATTTTCATGCTTTTCCTTGTTTTATATAACGATAAACTGAACATCTTTGTTTTTTTCACCATTTTCTGTCATTTTATACACCAAACAAATCCAAAAACCCATTCAAGATTAGTTGCACATGCTTCAAACTCCTGGGAATGACGACGGTTCCACATTTGCATCTATTCTCATGGTTTCTCTCAATCTACAAACAAATCTTAAAATGAAACACTTTCCGATCCACTGCGAAAATGAGGCCAAGTGACTTAAAGTTTTCCATTCAGTCTCCAGTTTTAAAGCCAAAAAAGTGGCAGCTACATGGACTCTGGGGAAAGCATGATTTAAAAAAGTGGGGGGGGGAAAGGCTCCACCAAACCCCAGCAATAGGCTCCTTATAAATGAAGCAGAGGAAGAAATGTCTATATGTGTAATTCAGTGTGTGTGTGTGTGTGTGTGTGTGTGTGTGTGTGTGTGTGCGGGGGTGGGGACGAGGGGTTAGGAGATGTCCTTTCTCCACATGTGAAAGACGCCAAACTCAGCAGCCGCCACTCAGTTATGCGTGACCGCCGGCCCCTCCCATCAAACTAGCTTTTATCTTCGGGGAAGGGACTCATTGGAATTGTTTGTGTGCTCGGTTTCGTCTTCGAGCCCCCAGACAATATCTTCGGGCTTCGCTAATCAGCAACTGTAAATTAAACTCTAATTCCTCGACTTCCGAGAGCCAAAACATCGTCAAGAGGTTCATTAATCTGCTTCCTGATGGCTCAGATCTCCACGCCGTGCCGACACACAAGCACCAGGATAACCGAGCAAACAGTAAATATTTGATAACTGGCAAACTCCTCCGTCTCTTCTGCGCGAGCTCTTCTTGTGTGGTCAGGAGGCCGTTTTCGAGAGAGCTGCAGGAATGCGAGCGGATAGGAAAGCCAACAATGCTTTTAGAGCCACCGAAATCTCGTACACAAGCCACTCGAATAGCTCCTGCGGTTCCGTGTGTGCAGAATAAGCTCCCTTTGAAGAGGAGGCACGGGAAGATAAGGGGATTTTAATTGGCACACGGGGGCTTCACGAGACAGAGCAAAACAGAAAAGAAAAGACTGGACGGCGAGGAAGAAGAAAAAAATACTTGAGCAAACTTGAGGAAAATGTATCTTTTTTTCCCACTTTTCTGACTTAAGCAGGGGAGACAGTCCCGCGTCTGAATGAAGGGTTCACACAGTGTCGGAATGATCCTGGGAAGTGATGGTGATTAGTTTGGCTCCAGTGGGCATGATATCGCAGCAGGGTGAACCTGGCTCCACAGGAACGCTCGCTGAGAGACGAGGAAGAGAGAGGGAGAGAGAGGGGAAGGGTTGTTCATGTGAGAGAGAGAAGCCGAGGGAACAAGCCCGGTAATTTGGTCTCCGCAGTCTGACAGTGATTTCTAAGATGGTAATCACATCAACTTTGTAGCCGAGGCAGAGTGACATCACTGCGAGTTATCCCAGGCAGGCCCCGATGGAAATCCAGTAGCAAGTCTGTGGGTCCAAAGCTTCGGCGCGGCTCTGCAGACCCTCTAATCACGAACAAGAGGATTGGAAGATACCGAGTAAGACGCTGAAGGCGTTAAAAAGCAGCTCGCTCAGTGCTAACAGATCAGAACATCACTCTAGGTTATTAGGAACTTAAGTTTTTCCTACACAAAGCTGAGTTTGAAGTCACACAGTGTGTTCGTGCACTTCAGGAATAAGCTCCTTTAACATTAAAGAAATAGTTAAACACATCGTTGGTTTCCCTCCAAGAGCTAGATGGGAAGACTAATATCATTAAATATAGAGGTGGAGTCAGGAGAGCATTAAAGCCAATTCATGGTTTATACATGAACAATGCAGACTGTGGAAGCAGTCGGGCACATAGTTCAATTCATACTACAACAATCTGCTGTATTGCCGTCTCATCAAACACAGAAAGCATCTACAAATCAAAGTACCTCCAAAGTCCTGCACAGACTATTTCAATTCTCTAAATGAGGAATTCTAAAGGTGTAGATTACCGAAAATCTCTTCGTACAGTCTCTCCTCATAACAAACGTCTGCTTTGGCTTTGTTTTTTGTGACATATGCACCATTAGTGTGTTTGGAATATGGAGAGTTCGTGCAGTCACATATTTTGGGCTGTGAGCGGGGCGATTAACAGACTTGGGTGGATGGCAAAATTCACACCATGCCAACCTTTGCAAACACGAAAAGCATGAACGACCTATTCGTTTAGTGTACCTGCACCTCCACAGCTGCCTATTAAATGAGTCCATACTATGCACATTTACAGGTTTATAAACTCATTTTTGGGGTATCTGTTCATGCTTTACTGTTCAAAAAATATAGTTTGTCTCTCATTCCTTAGATTGCTGCAGCATCCCTTCTCACCTTCTGTCTATAACGCTTTGTTTTAGCTCTCATCTCTTTGTAGGCCGGTTTCCAAAAAAGCCAAGTCTGCTCTGATTGGTTATCATCACTTTACACAAAAGTAAAGCAACGGTGGTTATGCACTGTAACTCCAAATATCTGAGTATAATCAGATATACACAGCTCTAACAGAAGCAGGTCTAGAGAGAAAATATGTCAGCAAAGCAGCTGCTCATTTGGTGACATATTAATCTACCTGCTACACATGCATTATGCAAATGTGTAACATGGTGACATAAATATGGAACAGAATGAAAGCCTGGACTTCAAACGAGGTGTTTCAAGTAGGTAAGGAGGCTTTGTAAATTTGCAGTGCTTTTACTTAGCGTCGGTAGAGACGCTGTAACAGACTAAAGCAAAGAGAATCAAAAAGCATAAAACGGGCTCTTTAACACAATTTATCTTGAACGTTTAATCACGACAAACAGTTCAGTGTAACAACAATATATTGTGGTTTTACTGAAGGGATCCTGGAGTTTGGTTTCCCTGTGAGTTTGTCCAACAACCAACAAAGACTCCAGGAAGTTGTGACATTAATTATTAATAAGTGAGCTTTACAGCTGCTGGTGGGTGGATTTATTTCTTTCTAAACCAAGCTAACAGCTGCTCAACGTAGCGTCACATTGACTGTACAGACATGAAGTGGGGTCAATCTTCTCATCTTTTGACAAGAAGGCCACCTTTTCCTGACCCCTGTTAAAAATGGGACCTATTAGTGTTTTACTGGTGATCTGTACTTGGATTTACAACTTCTTACATGGGAAAAAACTTAAAATAGACATAAATATTTGGAATAAATCAAAGTGGACTGAGGCTGAGTTGGCAGATATTTGAATAAAAACACAGCTGATTAAAAAGGAGGCTTGGTTCAGTGATGTCAGCCCACAACTCACCAGATGTCACCAATGCATGTGTGGGCGGAGCCTGCGATGGGTCTGAATATTAATGAGGAGAAACCAGGCTTTTCCACATGCTTTGTCTTTGCAGGGGTCACTGGCAGTGACACCAAACTTCACAAGGACAGAAGTGTGCCACCTCATGCGGGATCCCTTTAAACAGCAGATTAGGGGCGGCCAGCGTCCCAGATTAAACAGACCGGTTTGAGGTCAGGTACATAAACCATGTGTTTTTTACTCATATGCAGAAACACTGAAGCAGTTTAGGTACATTAAGAAATTGTTATGGACACTGTAGCTCAGTCTGGAAGGATGACATCTCCTAGTTTTGTGCCCTTCATTAAATAAAGATGTGTAATAAAATCTTAAAAACACATGAATAACATATGAATTAGCTTGAGTTAGCTTACTAGTTTAATTGTATGGTGCAAAAATGGAATACTGAAAGCTAGGGATAAACAGTTATTTAAATTTTCTTGCAATATGGCCAACTGTAATATCTAAATCACAGGGGCTGCAATTTTCTGATGAAGGTCAAATGTGTCACAACAAACCATAATAGAAGAAGCATTGCGGTGCTGCAGAGATACCTCAGACTACAAATCATACTCTCCAAATGTAACATGAATCTTTGGTACAGACCACAGCAAAAATCACATCATCATTTTTCTATTTTTATGGAAAAGAAATCTAAAAAAACAACCATAACCATCATATTTCAATCACTGTATCTGGTCTAAATAATCCCAATATGACATTTTTGCATATCGTATTGGAAGCTGCTGTAACACGTGTATAAAAGTGGGTTCTGAAGAATTAAGCACAAGTTTGAAGAAATTACCTTTGTCCAAATACAAATACACAAATCATGCCAAGTCTAAATGTGAGTCCAAAAAAGAGCAACAGGATGGATGGAAATGATGTCCAGACCATCAGGCGTCCGCAAGTGAGGGATTAAATGAAGGGCTGCAGAGGCTGTTGCTAAGTTTCTGCCTCCAGCGAACATGAAGGATGCTGTTGCTCTCATCTGTTCAGTTGTTCAGGGTCAAATGAAATGTTTAACCCTCTGACCTGAAAGTGGTTTTTTCCTGCAATATAAACTCCTGCAACCTCTATGGAAACAGCAAAGAAATGGCCAAAAGTACAGAGAATCCAGAATGTGTTCTGTGCAGTACTACACAATAAATTATAATGCCATGATTCATAAAAAAGGAAGAAAAAAACTAAAGCTGAATCCCTTTGATTGTTTGTTTTGCATTCGCATTACATCTTTCCAAGTGCCCATATGTAATATTAATACTGGAGAACAAATAATAACTCTACATACCGTATATATATCGCTACTTACATTTTAACCTGTTGCCATACTTGTCTCCTCTTTGCTCTGTGCTTACACATCCTGCAGTTCAACCAAAGAGTCACTGAATTTTTTTTGTCATGTGACTGTTGGTCACAGTTGAGTCACTAATGGCTGTATGATTGCATTGATTAGCTCAGAATTTTTTATTTCCACTGGATCTGGTGCAAACTGTTTATTTTTGTAGAATTTAATTAGTAATTGAGACATTTAGAATAAAAGTATTTTGATGAAATATCATGATTTTAGGGTTAGATTTGGGTATTTTACAAGTGAAACAGCACATCAGATTAGTAGTTCAGGGACTATCATAAAGTTGAAAATCTGATCATTTTTTCTGTTTTTACCTTTTCTGGCTCTGATAAATGGTGTGATTTTGGCAATTTTTAAAAAGATAACATGCCTTTCAAACCCACTGGTGGGTTTTGGGTTCAAGAAAATGAATGTTACAGCTATATGATAGGATCCAACAAGTGCCAATGAAAAAGAAACACTAATGTTCATACGTGTTGAGACTGTTGGATGTCTAATCCACCACGTTTCCCCTTTTCTTGGTATCTGTGAGAGTGCAGCCTGTTGGGACATCTGTCAGATAGCATATCTAGAGAACAACTCTAAGGTCACAGTGAGGTTTACCTAGTATAACCCCAGACATGAGGACTTCACTGAACCCCTAATTTGATGCGCATGTGTATGTTTGTGTGATGAACTTCAAGTGCATTTACGATCAGTGAGTAATGGCGGTTGGGGCTGGTCCCTCCGGAGACCCTCTACAGTTTGTTTGTGGAAGGAAATGAGGTCTCGGAGGATTGTGGTTTAGGCTTGTCACTCTCTTTTGGTGTGAAAACCTCGTATTTATGGTGCGATATCTGACAAGGAACACAAGCAAAATGACAGAATCACACTTCCAGTTTCCTCTGCTACTTTCTCAGCTATCTGTGACCTTGCCTGAAAGTAAAAGTCCAGATGGGCAGGTCACATCTGTGCTCAGAGGAATGCATCCGCCGTCAAACCTTTAACTCATTCACCCTGAGGGCTCTGGGAAAGTCAGGATTGTCAGGTTAGTCTCCCTTGTCCTTCTCCTCCGGCTGATTTCCTAGACTTGCACCGATGACCATAACCAACGCGAGCCATGTGGTGCGACAAGGCGCGGCAACAAAAACAACACTGCAGAGATTAGAGGGGGGAAAAAGGACACCAACCCCAAAACTAACAAGCCTCAAGCTACTTATTTGGATGAAGCCCACCACATAATAAAAGAAGAGATTAAATAAAACATCATAATCCAGGGGATCAGGGGGATATGCAAATTCGCTGCAGTGACTCATTTGTTATCCAGAAGCTCCACTATCTAAAAAACCCAGAGTTTGAAGTAAGGATTCACACCATACAGATGTTTCACCATATTTTCAAAGCTATATGTGAAATTCCAGCGACTGAAGTCTGGCCTCCTCTTTGACATCTTATCATAAACTTTCTGTCCGGTCTTGAAAGGGTTCTTTGTGTGGGCGATCGGCGCTCCTCCCACCGACATCCCTCCATGTCAACATAAGCAACATGATTACAACACGAGGCCCGACCAACAATCCACACTGTCAACACTTGCAAATTAAAAGACAACCGCAGCTAATGCAACTGAAATAACTGCGTAAATCGTGTTCATTTTGCTCCACTTACACGGCCATCGACAGACGTCAGCGAATGTGAGTCAATAAACGGAAAAAGAAAATTAAAGTTTGACTGCATGAATCACGCTGCAGCTGCCAAACAGACCAGTTTGGATCGGAGTTTTTTTTAAATGGGTGTATTTCTCCACTTTGTGAAGCAGCAAATGAGGCTGTAAAACGTGCTGTAAACCCATTAACGACGCACAGAGAAATTTATCTTCAGCGCCCCCATAGATCTGGACGTGGGTGACGACATGTGACTCGGGATAATCAATGGATCCGCACAATCCAGGCATCTGAGTTTTATGTGTGAGATTACTGCTGCCATGGTAACCGTCATACCAAGCCAGGACCTTTTTGCTCAGCTCTATTTTCAAACATATGTGTAAAACTGGTGACGTAAGTAGAAATCCTGCGCGTGGAAACATCAGATATGTGTGGACGCAAACAGGATGTCTCCATTTAGCTCTGACATTTGGCTAAAAACTGTCTTTATGATTCCCTGATGAGTCCTAGTAGTTTTTTGTTGATTTATTCATAGCAACAAGTCATTTAACCCTCCAAATCCCAAAACTTAAATGGGTTTGACAACAAAATTGCCAAAATTATTCTATTTATGAGAGTTAGAAGCTGTAAAAACAGATTTTTTTGATTGTCCGTGAACTAATCAGCTGTTCCCCTGGAAAGGTTAACTAAATCTAAGCTTAAAATCATGACATGTCATCAAAATCACTTTATTCTACATGCCTTGTTTAAAATTTTATTAAAAATAACTCCTGTGCACTAGATTCTGTAAAACACAAAAATGTCTGTGCTTCTTGCTGCAACCATGACACTTTTCGGTTGAACTGCAGGCAGTGTTCCCACAGAGCACACAGGAGACAAGGATGGAAACAAATTAAAAATGTGAGTAGTAAAATATCTACAATATGTACAGTAGAACCACCATATGTTCTGGTAAAGGTGACACCTGTGGGCACATGGAAAAATATTGTACATATTGATTCCAGGTTTTTTATATTTTCTAAAACGAATAAAGAAATTCAATTACTTTGTTGATTTTTCACTTTATTTATGGCATTATAAGGTTGGTATGCTTCACAGAACACATTATGACTTCCCTCTACTTCCAACCATGGTTGTGCTGTTTACATAGAGATGCATGACTTTATATTGCAGTGAAAAATGACCCCACAGTGATTAAAAACGTGACAGGAGCAAACAAGATGCCCAGAGTTCAGAGAGTTAATGAGTCACATCGTTTTCTGTTTTTCATATCGTGACTTCGGTGTTGTTTCAACTGTAAACTAGACATCACCACACATCCAAACACGCTCGGCCAGCTTTGGTTCGCCCTGATGAAAAGTTCTGGCGGGATCACAGGTAATTCTCACAAAGCAAATAACCACAATCTGCTCCACAGGCTGCAAACAACAACTTGTCCTTCAGAGTTAAAAAAAACCAACAACACACTGTTGTGAAAGAGGATGACAGACAGGATGAGAACACAGACTGCTTGCCTAACACTCTGCCTGCCCAAACTCAAACAGACAGATGGCTTTGTTGAAACAACTTCTTATTCTTTTGCATATTTCCACTTGCACCTCAAATCTCTATTTCCCCTTGAATCTCTACCGACGCCGCTGAAAGAAGACGACACCTGGTCCAAGTTAAATTGCATTAAAATACCGCTAATGTGATTTTTTTTTTTCCACAATGGGCAGCCACAGTGGGACTCGTACACCCTGACCCCCGGGTCAGTGCCATCACCGCTGAGCAACAAAGGCCCACGTTCAGCATATACATTTCACAGATGGAGAACGACGAAGCAGCTGCCCGGCGCCTTTCAAACAAGAAGCTCGGCATAGTTCTTACTTATCGGCATGACTGGGTGCACATGACATCACCGGGAAGGCATGTATTCCTGTGTTTTGCTATTAGAAGTGTATTGTTGTTTGTAGCGAGGAGTGCGATGCCTCCAGCCTGCAACACAATGGAGCCACTGAGATGGAAGCTGTATTTATATGGAACGATGAATGAACCCCGAATTAACTCTGAAATGTTATTGGTTGGCAAAATCTGAATTATGCTCAAGTGGTATTTCATTGTCACAATTGCAGTGCATGAAATCTGACTTGGCTTTGCATGTGGTGCAATATGATATGACCAAAAGGCATTAAAGGCTTCAGGCAAGTATTTAAAACATCTCACGACATCTTGGAAAAATTACACCAGACCATATTTTACAGTTAAACCTCCATTGGTTGTTATAAAGATCTTGTTCTATGGGGAAAAACATAGATCACAAATAAGAATGTAATAAATCAGCGACTCAAGCTGGTGCAATACTGGGTAAAATGCTACAATAATAGCATAAGATTTACAGTATAACGCATATATGTGCAGTAACCTCTATCATCTCGATTCAAAAGTCACCCAGCACATTTTCCGGAGACGTTTCACTCCCTCAGATGGAGTCATAAATTACAAGGTGTTTCACGGATGAGGAGGGCTCGAACAGAGGAGTAAATCACTCAGGATCCCTCAGCCTTGGATCCTTCCCAACGTCTCCGATTTCTTAGGTATTCTCATGGCAGAGGTCACGAAAACAAAAGCGGTGGGAAGACGAACCAGTCGAGTGATTGTTGTGCAATAACTCAGAACCACGCCAAAACACACAGTTAAAAAAAACAGCGTCTGCACTCGGTGATCATATTAACAGAGAGATTCATCTCATGGACTAATATTTCTTTTTCATTCCATCTAGATAATAAACCTGATACGAAGCCCAGCGCACCAGATATTCATGTTAAATGAGTCTGACTCAGGCTTTAAACTCTCGCTACACTTCCTTAACAAGAAGTGTAGCTCTTTAAACCAACAGACCCTCAGGGACCAAGAAGAGGAGGTGAATCGCGTCAGTATGTACATGTTTACATATGTCACTGATATGGCTGCAGTCTCCAGGTTAAAGGGTCAATTGGTTGGTCGTTATGGTTTCCTCTGATCAAATTCTCATTGGTTGTACAATCACTGGTGTTACTTTCGTGAGGAGAAAAGCATGACATCAGTAGACTCTAGACTCCATTATGATTCCAGATTATAAGCAACAGGCCCCTTGGCACTTGTAAAGACTTCAAATTGTAAACCACAGAAGCAACACCCAATCCAAGGGATACACAAAATGACGAAACTGTTTTGAGTCTTTGTGGTTGTTTTGTCTCTTTGTAGTCCTTTTGTGTCTCAGTGCTGTAGTTTTGACTGTGTTTACATTAGTTTTTATTTAGTTTTAACCTCTTTCTGGCCATTTTGTGGGTACTTGTGTTTATTTCGTATCCGTTTTTGGATTAGTTTGTGTCTTTTTGTAGTTGCTCTGAGTCACTATGTGGTTGTTTTGCATCTATTTGTGGTCTTTTTGAGGCTCACTACTGTTATTTTGACTGCTTACATTAGCTTGTGTTACTTTCTATTTAGTGATACAGGCAAAAAAAAAAAAATATCGGATTTAGGTCACTTTAGCCTGCTGTCTGAACGTAGCCTATGTGGTTGTTTTGCATCTTTTTGCATCTAGCGGTGGTCCTTAAAGGCAGTCATTTGTGTCCATTTTGCAACCCTTTCATGGGTTTGCATCTCTCTTGAGTCTTTGTGGTTGTTTTGCATCTCTTTGCGATCCTTTTGTGTCTTCCTGCTGTTGTTTTTACTGTGTTTACATCAGCTTGTGTTCCTTTTTATTCAGTTTATTCACCTTTTTGTTATTGTCTCGAGTCTTTTTGTAGTTGCTCCGAATCTCTATGCGGTTGTTTTGCATCTTTCTGCAGACACTTTGCATCTAGCGGTGGTCATTTGTGTTCATTTTGCAATTCTTTTCACTGGTTTGAATCTCTCTTTGGTCATTTTTTGAGTCTTTGTGGCTGTTTTGCGTCTCCTCATGGTCTTTCTGTTTGTCTTGTTAGGTTTTCAAGTGCCAAACATTGTCTGTGTTTGCGTCTCTGTGTCTTGTTTTCCATCTGTTTCTGTTCATTTTGATCTCCTTTGAACCTCATTCTGGTCACTTTCTGTATCTTTGTGTGTATTTTGCATTAATTTGGGTTCATTTTGAATCTTGTTTTTATTGGTTTGGGTCTCTTTGCATCAATTTGCAGACATTTTGCATCTAGTAGCGGTCCTTGAAAGTGGCTTTATCTCCCTTAGCACTGAATTAGTATCTATTTGTATCTTTGCTGTTGTTTTGCATTTGTTTGTGTTCATTTTGCATCTTGTCTGAATTTGTTGCGGTCTCTCTGCAGTGTTTCTATGTCCCTAGGTGGTTGTTTTGGGTCTTTTTGCAGACATTTCGACACTGAATTAGTATCTATTTGTGTTCATTTTGCCTTTCTTTCACTGGTTTGCACCTCTCTCTGGTCATTTTGCGTGTCTTTGGGGTTGAATCAAGAATTGCTAATGTTGTTTTGCATCTCTTTGTAGTACTTTGACATCTTTTTTCTGTTGCGTATTTGTTTGTGTTCATTTTGCATCTCTTCTTTGTCATTAAAAAAACATTTGGATCAGATCCCTGAAGTAGCAAGAAAATGTAGACTGGAATGTAGATCAACTGTCACAATGCCAGAAGCCCACCAAGTACGAATGAAATTGTATTTTCTAGGTGTGAAGCGAAGGTAATCCCTTCCTTCCCCTGCCAAGAAGGCGCTCTATCTTCAGTACACTCTCCCATTTGCTGGAGTACTATGTTTCAGTCTGGCAGCCCCACAGGTTGAACACACAGATCATTCTCTGGCAGAAGACCAACATCAACAACAATCAAGAAACACGGAACCAAATAGGGTGTGGGAATGTGCTTCACGGACGAGAGCAATGCTTGACACAAGAAAAGAAGATTCTTTGACCTCTGTTTTCCAGGTCTGGCCTCTGTAAATGATTACCATCTTCTTGAATACCCACAAACAAAAAAAGGCACCATAAAAAGACCAAGACAACAAAAGGCAGCACAAGTGCCATTGAGAGACAACAGGCCTCTAACTCCTAAATGTGAGATAGCTTGTGCTGAGTCCCTCTCAGTGACTTTTTCTCTTATAATTCCTTGCAATGCATACAAATCTGATTCAAAGATCAGGGCGGCGAGCCCCTCCCCGTGTCCTGCAGTCCTCAGACTGTGTTTAAACCAAGAGATCAGACACCCGTAATCTCCATTGTCCCGTCCGGGGTAGACGACAGGGTCCTACCGTGGCCCACTTTAACAAGCAGGGCCATCTGCAGAGTCACAGATGGCTCTGGCAGTGTCTTACAGGTTCCCACATTCAGCGCCATGGTTAACCTGATATGAGCTGGTTTACTGAAATGAAAAATCCACACAACCAACCCAACACACTCACAGACAGAGAGAGAGAGAGAGAGAGAGAGAGAGAGAGTGAATGAGGGCAAAGAAAAACAGAGAAACTGTTGTTGCTTTTAGTAAGTCATCCTAATCTGCCTGGGTATGCAGTTGGGTATTTATTATGTTTTTAAGCTCAGGATAACACGGCAGCGATTTTTCACACCGTACCTGCGCCTTCATCCCGGCTCTCCGTCTACAACCTGGATCTCCTGAAACACGCAGCATGTGCTTTTGATTACAACGTGTTATTCTGTCAGAGTGTATTTGATCCACTCCCTTTTCTCGCTACACCTCTGAAAACACACAATCAAAGCGCAGCTCCTCCACCCTGTTCAAACTAACAAGAAGGCTCATTGGCCAAACATGAAATAAAAACAACAGCTTTATGACAGGAGTGAACAGACATCATCAAGGGGGTAAATGAGGCATTTGTGTCGCAGGCTGGTGCCACCATGGCATTTAGTTAGGGAGAGAACAAACAGCGGGGTAATAAAACAGACAAGGGCACACTCTGAGGACACATGGAGTGAAAGAATTTGAATCAATGGTCATCGCTGCGTCCTGCCAAATGGGACATTTCTTCTTTTAGACAAAGTGCTGCCAAGGTAACAGTCCAGACATTATGTGAATGGAGAGACTCCCAACTGACAGCCTCATTCAAACTGATCACATGACCGAGATCTCCACATCTGATTGGCTGCTGGACGACAGAGTTGCCAGGCGTCGTCTCAGCATGGGAGCCCTGACCTTGACCCCACGTTGAGGTGAAGATGGGAGGCTGGGAGACTCCGACCTCCGATGGGTGAGTGCGCCTCGTCTTTGTGTCCCTCAATGGAGAGGTAATGAGTCACACAAAACTTCCCAGCAGCCGGCCAGCTGGCATGTAGCTCTCCGGCACAAAGAGACCAGCGAGGGTAGGCCTTCGCCCCAACGTCGCTCTGTTTCAGCGTGGCAGCCAGTCAACCTGCTTTCCATTTCTTTTGCACCACTGCTTTTATGACTGTGTCTCAGTCAGATGTGTTTCTGTGAGAGTCTATCTGTTTTTAGAGGGATCATTTAACACAAGTCCACTCTGCCCCCCATGTGCCAGCTGTTGGGGACTCTAGGGAGAGGGTTGCCTTCATGCCACCTTGTGTGGTACAAATATACAGGTGTAAATACATTGAGGATGAATTGGGATGTGAATGGTGAAGTCCATGGACAGGTCAGGAAACAGTGGGCCTCTGGGCACAAGTTTTTTAAAGGCGCCCTACTCAAACTGAAAGAGACATAAAATGACTACAAAAGTTGTTGTGTTTTAAGTCTTTGTTGGTGTTTTGTGTCTTTTTGCCACTGTTTTGTCTCTATTTACATTGGTTTTGCATTTGTCTGTATTAATTTTGCATCTCTTTTTGTCACTTCTCACCTCTTTGTAGTCCTTTTGTGTGTCGTCACAGTTATATTACAGTTATTTGTGTTTGTTTTGCATCCTTTTTTAAACCAATTTTGACCTCTTGCTGGTCAATTTTTGTGTGTCTGCAGTTATTTTGGATTTATTTGTGTTAATTTGCATGTTTTTTAGTTAATTTTAACACATTTCTGTTCATTTCATATATGTGTTGGCACTTATTTTACATTTACTTGTTGGTTTTTTGTATTGTTTGGGTCTCTTTGTTCTGAGTTTCTTTGTGGTTACTTTGCATCTCTTTGCAGTTACTTTTTTGGATCCGTTTGTGTTAATATTGCATCTTTTTTTGTTAATTTTAACATCTGTCTAGTCAATTTGTGTGTATTTGCAGTTGTTTTGCATTTATTTTGGATTGTTTGGGTCTCTTTGTAGTCATTCTTTGAGGGCGTTTTGCATCTCTTTGCAGACATTTTGCATCTAGCTGTAGTCGTTTGGTGTTTTTTCTCTATTTTCATTAAATTAGCATCTATTTGTCTTCACGTCGCTTCTCTTTTTCACTAGTATGCATCTCTTTCAGGTCTCTTTGACTCTCTTTACATTTGTTTGCCTCTAAACCCTTGCAGGTTTGTGATCCTCTGTAGTTGCTTTAAGTAATTTTTCCATCTCTTTGTGGTTGTTTTGGTTTATTTGCCAACAAGAAATGTTAACCATCATGTCTAATAGTGACCCTGGGGCAGTCATTCCTCAAAGGACAGCCTGCATTTAGGCACATTCGGGGACACGTTTGATCACAACTGTGGCATAGTTTGAATGCAAATGTACTTGTGGTTGCTTTGAAATACTATCTTGTCAAATTTGTAGTGTGCAAAGAGCAGGACAAACCTCTCAAACACAGATGGATATGGCTAACTAGCCTGTTCCAGAATTCAGAGAAGGTTTTGAAACTTGTATCTGAGCTAAAAGTACCACAACAATCCACCTCTGTAATCACATGACTGAGAGAAAATGTGGACATCTTTATAAAGCAGCTGCTTCCTACAGATAAACTTGATCAAATTTTCTGTGAAGCAGCCGTGCAACCACGCTGACAGTCAAAGTCCTCCCTCAGAGGCAGGATTTGCCACACATCACTTTTATTATAAGATGCATAAAATCAGTCTTGTAAAAAGAAACAAACTTTGCTCTGTGGGGAACTATTTGGAGAGGTTTGGCCAAGCATTAACGTTGCTGAGCTGGAAAAGCGAACGCCTCTCACAAAGTATCTCAGTTTCCCACACAATAAAAGGAAAATATTACAAACACACTGAAACCCACAAACAAACCCTGATGCCTGGTTACAGTTTAGCAGTATTCCTGGAGGAGGATGGAGCAGAAATGAAAGTCCATGCTTCTAATGAAAGACACCTTCCATGGAGCTCTGCGCTCCGGGCTGCCGGCCAACAGATGGGGCTTCTCAGGCGGCAACAACACAGCAGCATCTTCAGGTACTTTCCCCCAGTGCACTGTTTCAGATTTAGCCCGAGGCAGAAAATACTTTTTCTTCAGATACAGCGACAACCAAGAGCGCACTGACCCTCCATTAGTCCTGTGATGCAACAGCGGTCACCAGCCCTCGCATTTCCCATAAATGACTCGCCATTAAAAGTTATTTCCAGGAACTTTTCTCCAGGGTCTGACAGCGAAAACAAGCCAAAACCACAACTGTAGTGACTGAAATCCTGTTTCAGCCAATCGAAAATGTTATTCATCTCCTTGTGTGAGGTAGCAGAAGTCAGTGGAATTATTCATGAAGCCAGAGTCATGTTTCATGTAGAAACAAACCTGAACTGTTTGTCAGCTCTGATGACCTCTGGCATTTTTGTCATACACCTTAAACGATAGCATTAAAAGACTATTCAAATCCTGCCACCTGCTTCAAGCTGCTTCACCTTTGTTGTTTTTGGCTGCATTCAGATGTTCTTATTCTCTACTGAATACACTGTAAAAATAATCCTGTAAATAAAACCCAATA
Organism: Dascyllus trimaculatus; assembly: GCA_024666655.1. NCBI lineage: Eukaryota > Metazoa > Chordata > Actinopteri > Pomacentridae > Dascyllus > Dascyllus trimaculatus. The sequence continues at coordinate 21,845,581 of CM045446.1, forward strand.
AAAGTCTGGCAGCCAGGTTGAAAAAGAAAGATACGCTAAAAACGGACTGATTACTATGTTGTTCAAAAACTGTAAAAACAGTGAAAATACCTGCAATATCTACAAAATAATGACATTATTAGCTGATTTAAATAGAGTAAAACAGTGTAATTTTATTGTTACATTTCTCAATATAGCAAATTGCCACATATAAAAATACAGATTTTTGATGTGGACATTTACAGTTTTGGCCTCGTTTTTCCATGTAAATTAGAACTTATTTCAGTTTCTTTTACTTGATATTATCTTTAATGAAACAGAACTGGGAAAATCTGTAAAACAACGGTGAAAAATATTTATCATTTTTCAAACAGCAATTAACATGTTTTTAATAACTTTTTTCAAATATCCATAAAATAATATTTTTAGCAAATTTAAATACAGTAATAATTGCATCATTTTATGTTCAAATGTTGTAAAAAATAAAAAATCACTATTTATAAAAATATAGAATTTTGAAATGGACATTTTGTAAAGCTTTAGCATATTTTTGGTAGTTAGCATGTAAATTAATACTTTTTTCCCATGGTTTCACTAGTTATTATCTGTAAATAAAGAAAACAGGAAAATCTATAAAATAACATAATATTATAAACATACATAAGACAGCATAATATAATAAATAATCCAAACGGTTTTGTAATCCTATTCAATATACATAATTTTTACTTTTACAGTTTGAGCCTCTTTTTTATAGTTAACATGTAAATTCATGTTTTTAATTTACTTACTTTATATTTTATTTATTTATTTAATAGGGACAATGCATATTAATGAACATCTGCAACATTTACAGTGTAAATATGCCAGATTATAGCAATTTGATTTTACTAAATATTATCTATAATTTAACAAACAAGGAAATTTTGTGAAATAACATAAAAACTGTTTTAAAAAAAAGGCAATTAAAAACTGTTTAAAGATCTTCTTTTTTTACAGTGTACCATTTTCACTATTGACCACCACCTTCATGTAGTTTTCCAGGCACTTTTCTTTCCATCTCGTACTGCAGATCACACTCGTCACGCTGCTTTTTAAAGGACAGTCCCTTCAGTGGGATCAGTTTATCCTCCACAGAGCACAAAGCCAAAGGCATTTTTAAAAAGCATGTCAGAGGCTTTCTTTTTGTTATTGTTGCTCTTTCAGCCAGAGGAGAAAACCAGGGGAAATTTTGATTTATTCGACTGTGTATAGCTAAAAATGAAACATTCACTCTTACAGTAAGTGGCTGGTTGTGGAGCGTCTGCCAGCACAGACTGGGCAGATCATCACAAAACCCTACAGCAGCTTTGATGGAGGATATAAACTGGGTTTGTCCCAAATATCATTTCCACTTTATTCCTCCAGTCCCTTATTCCCAGCATCCCAAAGCTACTCAACACACGAGTATTATCCCTCCACTTTACTACTGATGAACTGTACTATTTCTTGGCTTCTTCGGTGTACCGTAAACACGGCTGCAGTTTGTTATGGTGGGATTACACCGCTCTAACAGGAGAACAGTCCTGGAGAGGCATAATGACACGGTATGTCTGAATCTAAACAGGTGGAATCTGAGAATTTAAGCATTTCTGCGCTCTCATTGTGGAGAAGCAACAATACAGCGTCTCATTCAATCCATGTTTTCAGTACTCAGATGTCAGGGGAAGTTCCCTCAAGTCAGAACTCTCTGGTGAGCGCTGAGGGTGCGACCTTTACATTGGTAACCAGAGAATCCATTTCTTGGGAACATGTTGGATAGACTGACTAAAAGCTAGAATTTCCCTGTTGTCTCCTAATTAAATATCCACCAGTAAAAGCTGCAGTGGAGGTCTGATGTGTCATGAGATCAGTAACAGTGGTCACAATGAAACTGAAAGGATTAACTGGGAAATCAAATGACCTTTGTTACGCTTTCTAGGTCATTTCATTACTGATTTGACTGCAGTAAAGTTCTGCAAACTCAGAGAACATTGAGCCTGGAATCAGTTACAATTCTGAGCTTGCATTTAGAAAAACTTAGCATGGAATGATTATAAAAGATCGCTTACAAACTGGATTAAACCAAAAGATTCACTCAGCGTACACATGATCAGTTCTAAGGGTTGATTGGTGGTCAGTAAATGTTTAATTCAAAGCTGCGAGCTGAAAAGCAGAACATTATGGAGAGCAGGTCATCCTGTTTTTATGGCACAGCACTTTTTTGCTGCTCTAGCAGGATGGTCTCTCCCCAGTGGGGCTGCTGGGAGCGGGACTGGCTGAGGCCCAAAATAAGAAACTGGGATAGTGAGATGAGTGAGAGCGATATAGGAGCCTGGGGGAGCGGGCAGGCACAGAAATTACTGGCAAGAATAAAAGATGAATCCGGATGGCGAGGAAACGTCCCAGAGGAGGAGGGTATAAAGGAGGCAGGAACAAAAGCCAAAGGAGGGTGAACTTGAACTTTCAGAGAAAGAGTCGACCTCAGACGCTGACCTGCCCAGGAAAACCTGTGTGGAGGTCATCTGTGGCATTAAAGCGCATTAAATCTTCACTATAAAACGTTTATTTTCCTCAAGATAGATGATACAAAAAGAAACAATCTGTGTGGGAAGTACCGAAACCTCTGTATCCAGGTCAGCGTTGCTCGTCCACAGACATCCACCAGAATTCTACCGCTGGCAGTAAAAGTGCAAATGAGTGAGACGAGACAGAGGGAGGCTACAAACACAGCAGGGAGCAGATAAGACCCAGAAAAGAGCCTGAAGTGACAGAAGTGAGCAGCGCAGAGGAAGGACGTGGAGATCAGATGACCGCTTGTCAGGAATAAGACGGTTTAAAGTTTAAAATGGCACTGGAGTCTTTGTGAATGAGGCTTCAACAATGGTAACGTAACTGGTAGCGATGACGAATCAGTCAATCTATCAAACCTGCTGTAGCCAAGCCAGCTAACATTAGCTCCATGGGGTGGTTTCTTACGGTCTTGTAAAGGGGGTTTTATGCACACATTTTGCAAATTGAGCAGTTTGCTCAAAGTTTACTATCCTATCTACAAGCAAACTGTCGACCCAAAAGTAAGAATCTGTAAAAACTCAGGTCCAATCAGATGTAAATGATCACACTTCTCATTTCCCATATGTCCATTTTTGTGTAATGATCATGTGCCTGAAACAACAGCAGCAATGGTGGATGTGTTTACTGTCACAGGTTTACAACTTAACTTGCCATTGCTGCACCACTTCACCAGCAACCAAAGGCCTCTGCATCTGCTGTGCCCAACATTACTTATTCCACAGCATCAGTGGTTTAAAACCACCAGAAACAATGAAAAGACAGACTCCGTTTTTATGTATTGTTGATGTAGACTGGCCTTGAATGCTTCCTAGATTGTTTGAAGTCATTTTTGCCTCCTCATGGATGGATATCTTTTGTAATATGTTGGCCATGTGGACAGAATTCCATTTATAACAGAGAGGGGAAAATTTTTTTCTAGAAATATATCCATATTAGTGCTTACAAGGCCTTAAATGTATACTTCAGGACAACACACACAATATCAGAGCTGCTATTAAAAGCCTCAGTTTCAGCAGCATCCTTGTTTCAGCACTGTGGGAAAATGCTTCACATGGGATGTGCTGGTCTTGAACAGAGCTTCTTTTTCAATGCAAACTGCAACCTCACAAACAAAGGTAGCTAGGTAACAAAGCAACCCTTAGCTTTAGAAGAACTGCTTGTTAAATCTGAGGGCGGTAATCTGGTTAGCTGGACGTGTTCATTATGACAGCTTATGCCAGAGCAGATAAGCACTGTTGAACTTTTGGTTGCGTTTGTGATTTTATACTGGCTAAAAACGATATCGCCATCCACCATTTTAAAGTACAACTCCTTACTGCAGCTTACTTCGTCAGCATATGGAGTAAAGCCAGACAGACCTGCCATGCTAGTTATGATTGCTCAGCCATCATTTAGAGGGTTTTAGTGAGCGGTCAATTTAATCTGAAAAAACACCACAAGTTCCGCATGTAAAAACAAATCAAGCAGATATAATAGTCTTAGCTTTAACCGACGAGGCTTCCATTCACCCACACCCTCATATCCAACAGGTGCTTTCTATTTACGCATCCCTCGTGTGATGGTAGGATGATGGATGAAAAGGCTCTTTCAACTTTAAAGACTCAACCTGGCTGATCCGTGCGCTCGTATGCAGACGGGAGTTCACATTCCAGTCAGATCCCAGTCTAAACACCTGCATGCAACTGCTGCAAATTCACATGTGCTTCCTTCCTGTTAAAACATCAGCTCGGTTTTCGCTCACATTTTCTCCATAATCCAAGCTTTTCAGACTTGAGGAAACATCGCATGAGAGTATTGTTTCAAAATGTGCATCGTGACATTTATATTGCAGATCAGCGATGCTCCGCGGTTCACTGCAACATACAGCTTTTTATTGGTCAAGGGAAAGTCTTTCAAATAGCATGAGGGGATTGACTTTATATAAAGCTCCTTTTTTTACGACTGTGACTCACCACCGGCGTCTAAGATCCTTTATCTCCTGCTTCCTACTAATCTCTCCCACTAGATAGTGAGCCAGCCATTCACATGGACTAACAACAGGACAGTTTGTGGGAACTTTACTCGACTTTTTTATCTTCTCTTTTTGCAAAGATTCAGAGATGTGTCTTACGAGTAATTCCGTTTCATAATATTTAAATCTGCCTTTGTGACGCAGGTGGTCCTGGGAAGAAGGAGCACAAAAGCTGGGTGGGATATCATCGTTTAAAGACACAATGAGTGAAGAGAGGAAACCAACACAGGTGGCATGAAACGCTTCGGGCTGGAGGCGAGCAGCGAGACAAAGACCAGCCGACAATGGTTTTATAGCCCTCTGAGCTGTCAATATTTCTCCAGGTTGCCACGGAAAAGAATGCAGTGAGGCGTTGTAAACCGCATGCTGCAGTAAAGTTAGTTTAACCTGAAGTCAGACGTGTATTTACTTGATCTGTGTAGTTTCAGCTGCAGTGCAGAGCCACAGCAACATGTGTGCTCAGATAGGAGACCGGGCAGATGTTGGAGAACCAAGAACAGAGAAAAGAGAGCTACACCTTCCACAGGTGATAATATTTTTAAAAAAAAACACAGGCATAATATGCGAGTTAGTTTTAGTGCAGCTCAATGGGCCATTTAAATGTGAGGGTACATCAACACAAACACAATCTCAGTCCTAATGAGAATTTTAGCACCATTTCAGAAATAATCTCAGTGGATAGTAGCCTGCCTGTAAATGCTAATCACATGACCATTCACGTAATGTGGGAGTGTGTGTGAGGATGGAAGCAGGAAGAAGTCGGCTGATTGAAGAAAAACAACAACGAAAAATATGACCTGAGATTGTAGTTTAACAGCTGCTAGTAAGGCTGCATGATATTGTATACATTACAATATGAAAAAATAACAGGAATTTTCACCTGACTTAAAAAAAAACTACACTGGAAAGAATTATAGATCAACTGGGGTGATTCTGTAGGGGAGTGCATCTGCATCAAAAATGAAAAATAATTCTGAAAAAAGCTGAAAAAGTTAATCTGGAAACTTTCTCATATGATGTAACAGCAGCAAAGGCATCCAAAAATAGTTCTTTGCTTTGGGTGGCTTTCAGATCTGACTTCGCAATCATCACACAGAGCTTTGTGGTGCCGATTTAAATGGTCAAACAAATTAGTTGTGTTGTCTCATGTAGTGGCGACACACCGCTGACAGAGTTCCTGTTTTTGGTCTGCGTCATCCTTTCCGTAGCCAAAATACGCCCAAACAACTGACATCATGTTTTCATTTTGCTACCAAATCTTCCATTTCAGTGTGTGTTTCCTGTTACTTGCTCATTTTGCTGTGCATGTGTGGAGCCTGCATGTCAACAAACACTGAGCCGTGTGAATAAAGTGTTTTTAAAGAAGTCGATTATGCTTTATCAGACAGACTTCTTTTGTAGATTAGCTATGAAAAATGAGAACCGTGTGAGGTTTCTTTCCTTTAAATTCATTAACCATGCTGAGTTAACCACTGGTGGTCAAGGCTGATGTCTTTGTTTCACCAATCAGGAAATGACAAGAAATGATGAATAAATCCTAATCAGGAAGCGAACATGGATACCTGTTTCTGCTTGTCCAGGCTAAAACGCAACATCAGAGTTTTCAAGCTAAATTGGGGTCAGCTGTGTTTCCAAAGGTCTCCGTTTTATGGGTTGGATTAGTGTGGACACTGGACTAACAGTCTAACAATAATTAACAGTGTAATTAACAGCACAGCAGAAGTTATGCAGTTTAGAATGTGCACCTAGTAGTGTGAATTTAGCCTGAGTCAACTTTTAGAAACTAGAGGACACAAAGGACAAAAAAAGATCTAAAGTAGCTGTGCAGCTGTTCACGGCTCAGTTCGTCTGCAGCCAAGAGTGACAACCAGGTTGAAAGTCTTTGTTTACTTCATTGAGTCGGCCCTGACAGTTTAATCAGACGTGGCCCTGCACTGGGTTTTACCGCTCTACTGACCTGTGGCCATTCGGTTTCATGTCAAACGATAAATCCGCTCTAATTGGCCGGTCAAGTCTTTAGAGGGCAAGTGATAAGCAAGATGGAGGCGGCTGTGTTTGCTCTTTTGTGTTTTGATGGGGTGTGTAGAGGGGGTTGGCTGGGAGGTCAGCAGGCTTTTGGAGGTCAGGGGGGTAGATGACTTTGCCCCCCACCTCTACTTCATGGACAGGCTTGAGTTGTGGCCCTGGTGTCTTGACCCCAAACTCAGAAGTCCATAAAGAGAAATGACTGCTGGGGAATTTAATAAATGTGTTCGTGTGGGCAGGGAGATACTGTATCTTATCACAGCTCCTGATTTCTGCAGGAGAAAAACAATCAACTCTTGCCAACAACAAACTAAAGCTCAACTTCCTCACAAGGAGCCTGACGTTACACAAACAGGAGTATTTCCAGCTCCGATAGCGAGGCTCCTTAACACAAATGTTAAGCCTTTACACCTGAAAATATACAGAAAGACCTGCGATAGAGTTTTTAGGCGGCTGACTCAAGAGCACTTGCTCTCGTGGAGGGTCTCACCACAGGAATGCAAAGTGTAATAACTCACACATTTCCCTCAAGCAAAGCAATGAGAAAGCTTAATTTTAACAAAACGTCTCCTTTCATAAACAAACTCGGCCTCCGGTTTTTCCCTCCAGTTCCCCCTAATGACACCGAGTCGGTTTCAGGGAGCATGTGTGTGTGTGGGGGGGGCGTGAGGTCCCAGAAGTGCAGGCGAGCACTGTGGTTTCCTGGTCACTGACTTTTTGGAATGCTTGACTTGACAGAACGGTTCAGCAAAAAAACCACTTCAATCGCAGGCCGGGGGCGGAGGTGCAGGGATCCACACGGAGTTAATGGAGCCTGGTGGAGGGGAAACCTTCAGGTCGGCCGTCAATACACATGTTTGCATTTGTAGCAAGCAAACTTGGAGAAAACTTGTGAAAATGTTGCAGAAAATGTCAAAGAATCTACTCATGTTTAGGGAGAATAGAGAAGAGCAGCAGCCTAAACAATGCTAGGATTGTGTCTATGATCAGTAAATATTATGCCTCGCTATAAACTGAAGACATTGACTTTTGGTCGCAATTATTCGGTTACAAAAAACGTTTTACGAGGACCTTTGATATTACAGACATAAAGTTGTGTGTACTTGTATGTTATGAATGTTTGAGGCAGATAACAGCAGCTGTATATAAATAAATAATCTAACCTTTATTGATCTCCTTGGGGAAATTCATTGTCTGCAATGGACCCATTCTATTCGTAGTTAACCTTAACTATGCATACCGGTACAAGGAGCAGTGGACTGCCGCAGTACAGCACCCAGGGAGCAGTCAGTGGTTAAGGGCCTTACTCAAGGGCCTACAGTGATGGTGACTGGGACAAGCGCTCACTCTTACTTTCCCATCTCAACCTCTTGCCAGTCCAGGGGCTTGAACCGGCGACCCACAAGTTTGCTTCACAAACCACTAGGCTACCACTGCCCAAGTAGACAGTTATTTCAAAGATTTATATATATTTTTTTTAATTTTATCCCATCTTGCATAAATTGGGGGATATTATTTTTTAGCACAACACTGGAAGTACAACCAGTTGTTTGTCATCTATAAAAGAAAATCTGATTTAAGTCTCCAAGGACTGCTTTCACTTTTACACAATTACACAATTGGCCATGTTTCAAGCTGTGCGGAGGTAAAGACGATGAAAGAAGTGGAATCAGTTGAGCGTTAGATGTTCACCATGTCAGAAATTTTTCAGAAAAACTCTGATTAGGCACATGAGCTCTATTTCAAAAAAATCAAAAACCACCTGAAGTGAGTGAAACTGTGGCCGTTTTCTTTGCATTCTGCTGATTACTTTAACTTTTTCTCATGCAGTACTTCAAAATATGCTTAAAAAAGCACCATGGAGTCGCAGCTAATGTAGAAAACTGAGAAAAACCTCAGTCTTGGTTTGCTTGTAGCTTGGTGCTTTTTTAATGCTTCGGTCCTAGAAAACGCAAAGTCAGGGTGCTGGATGTGAGCCACAAGGAAGCAGAAAGAAATGACATCAGCTATATGACAGCTGAATGATAACAACAAGCCTCAGCATCAAGGCTGTCTAGGCTTTGTCTGGGAGGAGGAGGAGGAGGAGGAGGAGGAGGAGGAGGAGGAGGAGGAAAAAGGGGGTTGGTGCAGGAATGAGTGAGCAAAGTCTTTGAAACCTGCTCTATAATTAGCAGGGGTACTATATCAATGGGAGGTTGTCTAGACCTGCACAAATATGCTTATGGCTCTGATAATGAAAGAGAAAAGAAAAGCAGAGGCTCCTGATCCAAGATGCACTGATATCTGTCCTTTCTCTGTGTTTTCTAACACATGTATTTAACTTCAATAAAAGATGACTCACAAGAGAGGAAACCACTGATAGAATCTGATTTCACTCACTGACAAAACATTTTCATTCCTGCACTATCAGAAGCTCTGTCGCAAACTCCAGCATTGATGGGTATTGACCTCGGATGGAGTGAGCATTGACTTGTCAATGCAGCCTCACTTAGTGAATCAAAGTCGCAGTAATGGCCAGAGTGGGTCAATGAAATGCAGGAGCGAAGAGCTGTCACTCGGCTAATGTGGCTTCCTGCTCTAAGCTGCTCCAGTGCTGCTGTCCACTGAAACTCTTAATTCCAGAAGCTGCATGAAGTGGAAGAAGGCTGGAGTGAAATCAAGAGACTGGAAGGACGGTAGTTGCAGAGTATAAATAAAAGTGCAGGATGTTTAGTTGCGAGTTGTTAAAGGAAGTCGAAAAACAGCACAGGATAAAGCCTGAAGCAGCAAGAATGAGAAACTAACTGCTGCAGGCCGCTGTCTTACATGTTACATAACGCAGACTGTGGATGAATCAAGGTGCTGCGTGACCTGACTCCTCTGAGTTCAGACATTCTGGATGACTGCAATGTAGTCATAACTAATTTCAGAAGAAGCAGGTTAATTAATTTATTATTTCAGAAGAAAATCCCCAGTGTGCGGCAAAATTGTGAACACTGTTAGCAGCTGTATCAATGCTGCTCGCTAATCTAAAAGATTAGATAATAACACTGGCTGCTCTTCTGTGTTTGGTTATTTATTTGCAAAGAAATAATATAATTTCCTGCACATTATAACACTAACTATGCACAAGTGTAAAATATATCCCACTCCTCTTTAGCTGCACTTCTTCGTCTTTTCACTGTTTTTCTGAAGGTTTATGTTGCTATACTACAACCGATAACGTATCTTATCACTTCTTAGTCTCACATTGTTAAACTTATCTCCACAGCACTGTGCTCAATAGCAGAGTGGCTGTACCTAAGCATCATTCTGCAAAGAAAGAAACACTCCAGCTTGTTTGTATTTCTTTAAACCAGTCACAATTGTCTTGCATGGTGCTTAGCCCAGGATGCAGCAACGGTGCCCCTAATAGTGATGGGGGGGCTTGTTTTGGTTGAACATTTGCATGCAGGGAGGCGAGTTAAGTCATTAAAATGACTTAATCACAGAAAAAAACAAGCACAATTGAACTCTTCAGCAAAACTTGTGAGGATATTTGCAACAACGTAACACAAAAACAGCAGAATGGGAGGAAAAAGCAGCATGAAATGTGCAGCGGAAACGGCCTTTCCATCATACAATCATAAGATTAGCCAATAAGACAGTTTGCATCACTACAAATTCAATGACATGCTGCTCTTGTGTCCATACAGAGATACACAGAACCATCACTGTGTTTAGTTCTACTCAGTTTTGCTCTGTGGTGCTGTGCAACTACCGTTTTCCTCTATTTGGTGTTGTGAGGCCGTCTCTGGCCTCAGTCCGTACGAGGAATGTGGTGAACTGCCAGCCATGTGCTTGTGTACCAGAAAAGCCAGAGGGCCACTTGCCGCCACAAGTATTACAGCTCCCCCTCCGCTCTGTGTAACTTAAAACCCAGCAGAGTGCTCTAACACGGGATGGCTCTGCAGCGCCTGGCCTGCCCGAGGAGCTCTGATGGTCGTCCAACGCAGACATTGATGGGGTGTCACAGGAGAGCTGTCCAAACACAGGGCTGAGGGATATATGCCAGGCGCCTGGTGTGTTTGCGAGACGGAGGATAAAAGAGGAAGAAGGAGTATTTTGGCATGGATTTGGATCATTAGATTACCTAAAAGAAGGAGCTAGCTTTTAGGTCTCATCTCTGCTGAGCTGTTTTTGAGTGCATCTTGAATTGTTTAGCAGGATTCTCTCGTATAAATAGTTGCGTTGATAAATCTTAGGACTTCCGAGAACACAAAGCAGACCTCTGTTGCTGATAGCGAATAAAAAGCCCAACATGACAACAAACCAAAAGTGAAAGAGAAACGCTTTGACCCAGATGTGTCTCACCCAGCGTATGAAAGCCTGCCTGCACGCACATAAAAGCAGAAGGAGTAACAAAATCAAACAACTCAGATGATGTTTATCTAAATCACCACCAGACGAACTCATCGTAACCAGCGGGGTGTTAATGACAGACGGCACGAGTGACACCTTCCCAACATCTGATTCTGATCATCCGACACAAAATTCAGTATGAATCTGCAGCTGTGGGGCTTCTCCAGCAGCCACATCACAAAGGCCCACCCCCACCGAGCTCTCCCCGCCTTGACCTGCTCCATTTACACCAATTGTCATTCAGATGGGGTGGGGATACTGTTGTTTAAGGCCATCCCTGACACCATTAATATGAAAAGCACAATTAAGAGTAATTAGGCTTTTCCAGGCAAAGAAAAGGGGGTTATCCGGAAATCCAGCACGCAAGGTCTCCTGCGCGACAACATGTGGCACGAAGGGATTTGATATCCTTTCATCCAGTAATATTACTGGAGAAGCTGAAACATTTCAATTTAATGTGGCTTTTTGGGGTAAAATCCACACAAGAAGCTCAAATGACAAACTTAAATGTCACAGCAACAGTGAATTAACTCTAATTTTGGCTAAAATCTGAATAGAATCTGATCTGGAGAGAGCTGCAAATAGCAAATTTACCTGCCATATATTTACAGCTTCAAGATAACCAACAACCATGATGAGTCACAACAGGCATATTGACCATTTGCATCCTATTATAACTGCATTCAACATGAGGCATGACAGCAAAACATGCCTCAAACAAGAGCTGCTGACAACAAACAAATCTCTGCAGACATCTCCAGGTTTAAATTGGGTTTAAGAGGGTCTGGTGCTATCAATCCCTGCACATAAATACCTTTAGGGCAAACTAACCCATTCCCAGACCACAGGAAGCAAAAGGTCTGGGGGACATGTAAGGACTTGCTGAACCTCAACTAAAAAAATAAAGGGGGAGTAAATCCTCTGGGGTATGTCTACGCTGAGGCACAAACTTGTTCCGGAGATGGATAATTCTGGGAGGTAGAGCGGTGAAGAGGAGCACACAGGTTTTTCTGAGTGCTTAGTGGGGACACATAACACACACACATAATGGGATATGTGTGTGTGTGTGTGTGTGTGTGTGTGTGTGTGTGTGTGGTGGGGAGGGGGTGTCGGGGATTAAAAGAGCCAGGGAATGGCTGCATGCTGTGTTATCAGGGTCATGAATTCTTACTTGTGGTTAAGCAAAGTTCAATACAACTTTCAAACGCTCCAGAGACACTCAGAAGTCAGATTAGCGACAATCAGCCCCCAGCAGAGGCCTTGATCTTTTACAAATATTAAAATATTGACGTTTACTGGAATTTAAAGGTGCCAAAAAGTCAGTTTTGGCAAAATTACAGGGGAAAACACGCGAACAGGCAAACAGTTTCTGTGCGTAATTATCAAAGTTACCCGAAACTTCACAGCAGTTTAAAAAAACCTTTAACGGTACAGCTACTAGATGGAGGAAAAACTGCTCCTGGGCGAGTTCTAGTAAAGTAATAGGTGGCGTTAAGTGGCTGCTGGCATGAGGTCGGAGCAGCCAGACCGTCACACGCCCCTCAGCGTGGGAAGACATGGAAATATGAGCGCAAGTCCTCCAGCACTGACTCATGTGAACCAAAACTGCGAAGAAAATATAAATATATAACTAAAATTAAGTTATTTAATAAAACTGAAAACATGACAGATGAAATATAAAGTGTCAGACATGGAAAAGTGGATTACCAAACCTCGGTGGCGCACAAAGGCGACTTTACTCCAACTTCGGTGGTTTTTACGCGCATGTTTGTAGTGATTTCGCAGCAACCTGCCCTTAACTTTCTAAAATCTATGTGTATAAAAGTAATTCATGGCAATCTGTGCCTCCTCACGCAGTTTTCCTTCCAAGACGCACGCAGGACGCAGCTCCAGTATAGAACAGACTAATACTTACGCACTGCCTCCTGTTTGGGGTCCAGCTCGGAGCAGGTCTGCTGAAGTTGGCTGATCTTACTCTGCAGCCCCCTGACCCGCTGGTTGGTGGTCGTGAGGTCGTTTTCCAGCTCCTGGAATATGGAGCAGGCATGTTTGGCCAGGTCCGACAGCTGCCGCAGGGTCCGAGACAGAGCCACATTACTGATGGAGACCAGATCCTCGAAAACCAGACCCTCCTCGTTGGGGATTTGATACCTGCACAGTAACTGAGGTTCCACGGCTCTTTTGGCAAATGGCATGTTGTTGTGGACCGCTGAATAAATCCGACAAAAGTCACCCAAGAGTGAGCAGAACGCGGTGCTCTGCCCTCGGCCCCTGATCCGGTCGGTGTGAACTCAGCTGCTGCTGCTGCTGATGCCCCCCATCCTTTCATTTGTTAGAGAGGACTGTTGTGCTCCTCGCTGCTGCGCCGGGTCATCTGCTGCCCTAATGCTGGTGTGTTTTTCACTGCTCCAAACTAGAGGTGGTTTTTAAAAAAGAAGCGGTGGGAAGATCTGGAGTGGAGTCTGAGGGATCAGGAATCAACAGGAGAAAATACCAGGAGCTAATGATCCTGCAGCACAGTGAGGGGACACAGGAACAACATGGAGCTTTGTGCGCCACAGAATATAAGAAATAACCTTTAATTATTAAAGATGGCCTCAAATTAAAAGGAAAAATGTAATTACGTTTTATTATTTTCTAACTTCTCCCCGTTTAGCATAAAACATCCTTTGGGCCCATGTGTGTATAAAGTATGATTAATTTCCTTGCTGTGACTGTTAACTCACTGTATATGTATATGGACATGTCATTTGGTGCATTTTCCTAGATCTGTCCATTGCTTTTAACTAGAATTGGAAGAGTTAACTGATTTTTTACAAACAATTAAACCGCTAATATTTTTGAGAAATGCATGCATATTTTAAGCACCTTTTAGATCAAAAATTCCAGAATAATCTCTGTTTTCCTTTTCTAATTTTGATTAAAATGTAAATATATACAGTTTCCTTTGCCTTTCACAATAATACATGTTAAAGTTTGAAAATTTGAAGTTAAAAGATGATTTAATGTGTCGCTTTTGACTTGGAGAAACAGTCCGTGATGACGTTTGTCACTATTTTCTGACATGTAATTAATTTCTTGACCAAGAAAATAACCTAAAATACTGTTGTCACAGCCCAGATTGTTTACAAGAAATGTATTATCAGAGATGACAGCACTTTTTGGTTAAGAAAAACTTTATTTTGTGGGTAACATTTGCTTGTCGCTAAGCAGGAGTTTAAGCTTCTAATGAGTGGAACCAACATTGTCACATGACCAGGCTACTAGGCCTTATCTAGAACCTAGAACAGACACAGCAGATCTGTAATGTAAAGAGCCATCACAATGTGGAACAACTTATTAACTATGGTCATAGAAGAACCCAGTAAGGTGAGTTTTAAATTAAAAAAACAGGCCTGAACATCTACAATTAAACACAACTTGATGTGTTGTGATGAAAATTATTTCACACTTATCTTGAACCCCATTCTGTGTCTTCTTTGATATGTTTTGTTGTGCGTTGATCCCATAAAGAGCAGCTTCTGCCTCAGTAGCACCGAATGCACATCCAAATAAAGAATAAAGCAAAGCTGAAAAAGTAACGGCCGCCCCACTTCTTGTTAATGGAAGTCCTTGGTATTGGTCGATGGTCTGAAGAGTGTCCGAGGCTTTCTGATTTTAAATATAAAACTCTTGATGATGACTGTCTGAGTGGAAACACGTTGGTTTATCCATGTATTAATAAAGGGGTTTTATATTTAAAATCAGGAAGCCTCGGGTACACTTTAGACTGCCAACCAACACTTAGGCTTTCCATCAATAAGAAATGGGACAGTCATTATTTTTTCATCCTTACTGAGCACTGTCTCCATCCTCAAAGAGCACCTGATGTGTTGTTTTTTCTTCACTTTTAAACCACCAACTTTGTTATTCTTGACTCAGCGCAGCACATTCTATTTTTTTTTTTGAGGTAATGAAAAAGTTCCAGCAGCATCTGCAGTACAATATGTGGTTTGAAGTCCAAACAACCACGGGTATGTCACCAAATTAGTATGTTTTACTGTATTTGTTGGAGGGATACACAACGAGTTCTTGAACCTACAAGAATTCCTCTTTTACATTTTCACATCCCGGCCTAGGTTAATCTTTGCTTTCACCTCGGTGTGTGGACCTGACAGGCCGGACCGAGCTTCATTCACATTTGCTGAATGAGTGTTTAGCTAAATCCCAGCAGCTGACGGGGCCAGAATCGACAGAGGTGACAGCCTCAGAGCCCTTCCTGTGGCCTAACTAATGTCCACAGCAGAAGTGCAACCTTTGCAAAGCCCGTCCTCGGACAAAGGAGGGACGAGAGCCGCGGCGTATGTCGTCATCTTTGAGTAATGGTGTTGGAACAAAGGGGCTAACTTGAACGGACAAAAGCTGGTAATCTTTGTTGTGAGAAGAGTCAGCTTTAACATGTAGCCACCAGGGGTGATATGGATACAGTTTATTTACACAGAACAAGGCTCTCCATGGCCTTGGCGGTCAACATGGTATACAACAATCATGGTATACAATAATCAGATGTAATGTCATCAAATGTCAAATAATTCAAAACTGTGTCTCCTTATAGTCTTTGCATTGCTTTTAAGTTGAACAGTAGGATATTTTCTGTTACATGAAATTAAAAACTAGCAGTTTAGATTTATTGTATTAAATATTGAGGCCTCACAGTAGGAACTCAATGCAACAAAAATCAGTACACCTTTCATTACAGAGATTCAGATTTTATTTTTCAATACTTCCACTTTTATTTTTGATGACAGACTTTATTCTCCAGTGCCAACGTCCTGGTTCCAGACCCCAGAGGACACCCTGAGAGGTCCTCCTGTCCATGCCCTATGGTTGAGAGCATTTTGGAGCACATAAGAGGGACCAACACAATATTAGGCCTATGTTATGCCTGATTAGTGTATACTCTGACTTTGTACTCACTTCTGTTGTATCCTATATATAGTTTATGCCACTTATGTCTGAGTTGCTTGTTTATATATTTGCTCATTACTGTGTGGTTTTAATAAGATGAACTGATATGTTAGTGTAGGATTTCTGTCTTTGAGCACTAAATATCACTTTCCAGCGACATGAATCATTAATGGTAATGGCTGCATCTATAATAATAAGCCAGTTGCTAAGTGGGAGATAGCTGGATGGCAATTATATCAAACAGGCGTGTACTTAGAGGCAACACATGGCTGACACATATAGTTTCCTCATCACGTGCAGCTGTCATCTCGAAATGCAAACCAAACACTTTTAAGTGGTATTTATAGTTCAGTGAGAATGGCTCCCCGTTAAGCTGTGTGATTTAATGAGGACACACACACACACACTCGCCTTCCGAAACCTACAAAGCGGGAGGAGGCGCTGTGAGTTGATGAGGCAGGTAGTGACATGCAGCCCTGTGCCAAATATTGGTTATGGCACAGAGGAATTACGAGCGCCTTGTTGTCGCCTGGCATCCCGGGTCTGTTTCCCAGCCTGAACTCATTCACTGTGTGGCTCATTCATTTTCTCTGTTTGTTTTCTCAGATGTGGGAGCAGCGTTTTACACCATAAGGCCTTCACACAGGCCCAGACACCCCTAGCAGCTGTACTTAAATTAAGAATTGGTTTGCTCTTTATTAAAATATGTGGGTTCTCTGCTAGGCTCATTTCTTTCATGGAGGATCCTTAACATCCTGAAAATTAGTGATATGCTGCTGTTTGCACACAGCGTTTTCTGCCTTGGAGCAGCATTTCTTAGCGAGATAAGGCTGTTTATGGAACAGGGTGCCTTCTTTTTAATTTCCAAACAGTAGGTGCAACTTGACACAGTTTGTACTTACATATTTATCCTGTCTCTAATATTTCTGAGGCCAAAACTTGTCTGTAAACTCCTCATTTTATTCTATTCCCTAAAACAACACCTAGCAGGGATAGAAGGCTGTTTTGAAAAAGGGTGTCTCTTGTGAATTTTCTCAGTGTTTTGTAAGAGCTTTTACTTTCATATGTATATTGTTGTAATAGTTTTACCAAAAAAAGTTGTGCTAGATGCTCTAAGAAGGGAAATAATGTGTACCCAAGAAACAACATGGGATGATAAAGTTATTGAAAGTATTAAGAAAAGGTGGAATGGACAAATATTTGTACAGAAATGACAGCCATGACATGGCTACATGTAAATATTAGACAGGTTTGATGTGTACTAACATTAACTGCTCATTAATGATTTGCAGTTGTTGTGCTACTATGCCAACATTTGTGTCATAGTGCTACATGTCCTCAGGGGGACATGAACATTTCTGGGTTATTCCATCTCAAATCATCACAGACCTTATGCCTGACCAGCTCTGTTTTGGTTTTGTATCTGTTGAAATTTTAGCCTGATAGATCAAATATTAAATATTGAGATTGAATTTCAAGGAGGTTATGTTTTTGCCGGCATTTATCTATTTGTTTGTTTTTTTTTAAAGATTTATTTTTGGCCTTTTTTAGATAGGACAGTGGATAGAATCGGAAACGGGAGAGAGTAGGGAAGGACATGTGGCAAACGCCCGAGGTCGGAATCAAACCCGGGACAGCCGCTACGCCTCTGCACTTGGGTCACGCGACATAACCATTAGGCTATCAGGGCGCCCTTTGTTTGTTTGTTTGTCTGTCTGTCTGTTAGCAACTACACGCAGAAATTTATGAACGGATTTTGATGAAATTTTCAGGAAAGGTGGACGATGGGACATGGAACAGATGATTAGATTTTGGTGGTGATCCGGATCACCGTCTGGATCCAGGAATTTTTTGCAGGATTCTTTAGCATTGAGAGATAGGGCAATATGCCTGCATATGTGCATGTAACTCCACAGAAAATGGCCAGACTGCTTGGCAAAAAATACAGGATAAGGTCCCAGTAATTTCTACAATATATCAAAATTTGATATGGATCCGGGCAAAATTCTGGATACTACGATCCAGAACAGGAAAAAATACAGGGCCTGTGGAATGGCCATCACTGTAAGGTAACAAACGACATGCAACCAACACCAGCATGTAGCTGAGACTCTGCTGAATCAGGAGTACGCCAACAGATCTGTTATATAACCAATAGCTATGGAGCTAGATCCAGAAAAGATACCAAAAAAGTGATTCTCATGAATCCCTATTGAACTAGTAATGATATCAGTGTGAATCCAGTAGATAAAACAATCCTGGAACTATTATTTCTGGGTGTGAAATGAGCTGCTTGGCGGAGGTCTGCGCTCTCCGAGTGCCTTTCTAGTCTACCAATGTCTTTGTGTTTGTGGTACAACTTATCATGTCCGCTCAATCAGTTGTGAAAACTTTTTGTGAAAAGTATTTCATCTTATAAAGTGTGTTGTAGTATTATGACAGACCAATATATGGTCCAGAAAATATCAATATTTGACTTCTGCACTGACAGTTTTTTGTTAACGTGTGCTCAAGAATGGGTACATTTCTTCATAATTCAACCTAACCAGTAATCAAAGACTTTAAAATACTTGTCCAAGATTGCAGATTCTGAATCAGTGGCATGATGAATAATAACAGTAAACATTTCAGACATTTTTCTCCAATTGTTCCATTGATATTGTTGTTCAAACACAGTCTGAAATTTCAATGGGCGACAAAAATGTTTGACATATCAAGCTAAAACATCTTTTTGAATATAAAAATTTTGGAAAATCAAAGAGGGTCAAACAGAAATCGTTGTAAACATGGGATGATTTGAGACCGAATGACTCCACTTATAAATGTTATAGCAATGTTGTCAAGACATTTATGTCACCATCAAAGTCACTGGGATCCCTCCTCTGGGGACCATGAATGTGTGAATTTTTCATGGCAGCAGCTGATGAAATATTTCATGGACCAAAGCAGTAGACCAACTGAAGCAGCACTGCCACTCTAAAAAGCCATGATGGGTCTTTATAAAACAAGTACAATGTAATGTGTAGTATTTGATCATGACCAGAGGAGCTTGTTGCAGTGAGTGGAGCACTTGAATGAGAGAGAAGCGGGTCCATCAGTGTGTCAGGTGTCTTCAGTGAGAGCCAAGTGTGTCAGTGGATATTTTTGGACGGCAGCGGCGGAGGGTCTGGGAATACAGCCATCAGTGGTGATCTGTTTGACCTCTGCTTGTTGTGTCTGTGTCGGAGAAAGCACAGCTGCTTCGTGAGGGCCGGAGGGTCTCGACTGCAGCCCATTTGATCTCCACTGTTCTCATATTCAGGATGTGATAACGACTTCTGGTAATGTAGCCACACTTCAGCGGAGTCTTCTGTTGCTGCCGCCAGCAAACAGCCTTTAAGTAAAACATGTTGCAGGCTTTCTACATTCACAGGCACAGGTTTAATTTCAGTATTGTGGAAGACACAATAAACAAGGGGATCTGGGTTCTTTCCAAGGCAATTTTGAGCATTAAAAACAGTTCGTTTCTAACATCTTGGCGAATCTTTATGCACCAATTTGTGCCTTTCTGCATCATTTTATAGTGGAAATGTTTATTTATGTAAAAGAAAATTGAAGCACCAGGTGGGGATGAGAAAAAAGGAATATATACTCTATAGGGATAAAATTTTGTTTTCTACAACAGATTCAGTGGTTGTATGAGCTCATAATTTATATTTTAGGAGGAAAAAACAAGACCCAATGCTGAAGAAAAAAGACCTGCCCCTGTCTGAGGCGTTGTTCGGTCTATTAGTAACTTTATGGCAGTTTTTCAAAATAAAAGTGTTGCATAACATGATTTTATTAGGGGGGCAAATGATAAATTATGTCTTTGTCTACATTCATGGCACCCAAAACAACATTAAGCTATCTTTACACACCAGTAAAAAGGTGAAACAATAAAAAAAAAAATCAATCAAGCAATAAAAATAGACAACTTTATTGATTAGTCTGATTACTGTCGTCAACCCAGGGATCAGTTGTGCACAATGTCAGGTTAATTTACAGTCCAATGCTCACATGCAGTATCAGGCATGCCACCATGTATTCCAACCACCTCTCATGACCGATCAATTGTGTGGAAAAGCAGGTCTAAAGCAAGCTTAAGCAGCACCGCATCTCTGCATAGATACAATCAAAACAATATCTGTTTAACCAGATTTTTTTTTTTGAAACCTACCTAGCAAAACATGAGGAATATTGTGCTCATTTATTTTCTTTTTTTCATTATAACTATTTTTTTCTTTTCAAACTTGAACATCATTAAAATTATTATGAAGGTAGGGATACTGGTCAGAAAAAAACTCTTGGATTAAAAAAATCATTTCAAACAGATGGAGCAACTTTTCAAGTAAAATGTACATATTTCATACAAATCCAGTGTCAAGAGCTTCAACATTCTTCAGCGTCTTAATGACCACATGTGCCACTGCTACAGTCTTTTGTTTTGTGTGCAGGTTTTAAATGCTCAGCGAAATCAAACATCAGCTCACATCTAATGTGGAGTTTTCTAACATTAAATACGACCTTGCAAATGTGCATTTTCATTTATTTTTGTTGTTCTTTAAGTGCAAAAAATATAAGATTGAAACAGTAATCTGTAGCACCATCACTTGCTTTAGACCATGTACGCGGATACACATGTATATAAAAACTGGGAGGATTTCAGTTCCGATGATTTTGCACAGAACAAACATTTATCAGTCATGAACTATGTGTGCAAACTGTTACATGTATTGTAAACAATAGGAGGTTTATGAGAGGAACTAACAGTAAATCAAAAAATAAGTTAGAATGTCACAATGAAAAACATGATATTTTACATGTTCATATTATACAGTGATTAAAAACGCAAGGTTTATTCCTGCAAAACATCATTAAAAGTAACACATGATGTGGGACTTGAGCTGTTAATTGAACAAGAGTAACATCCCTGCTTGCTGAGTCAAGCCCTTTTACATTTATTCTGTATTCATGACAAAAAAAAACAGCAACTTCCTGTGTCTTGGCTCAAACATTCACGTTAAATAGAGAAACCAAAGTTTTCCGGTGCAGCACTGGCAACTGGACTCTAACCAGACCTCAGGCTGAGTCACGTTGAGGCCAGAGGCCGCAATACCTCCAGCTGGGACTCCAAGGTGACTCTCTCCTGGTGAACCACCTGCAGCCGACCAAAAGAAAACACGACCTCTGATCACTGCAGTCTGAGCAAGAGATGCACCTCAGGCAATAATAACATCATCTGCTTTGTTTGCGATGGTGACGACGGCTGAGAACAAGGTTAAACCTCTGCTAGCGGCCCCTAAAGGCTGCAATGTTCATTACATCACCAAACGTGCTGCGCAAGGATTCAGATATTATGTAAATTCTACAGGAAGTATGACTAAAACTGTACAATTTGTCCTGTAGGTAGCACTACAGAAAAGACCACAGGGTCAATTCAGTCAGCAAAAATGTGCAATAGATTACATGAAAGTAGAATATGTTCAGCATTAATATTTGGAATCTGGGTCCTGACCTTGTCGCTCCTCACAAGAAAGCACAAAGCTCAGCACAGCAGGGAGCGACGATAATAAGTAGCCCCCTGGGGGACGTCCAGTTAGTACAGCAGCAGACTCAAGCTGATGGCCTATTTGCTACGGCAACAATGATCTGTAACAGGATTAATCCCTCAAAGTGGCCCCTCATGTTCAATGCACCCCAAAATATGAAGGTATGAACAGATCTATTCCCAGAGTTTTTCCAGTGGTATTTAAGGTCACAAGGTCAGATGAGTGTGCCACCTCATGTGGAATAGATTATGATGTGCATGTGGAACATATACGGCATTGACAAACGGCTCTGCTCCAGCACCTTCTCCACATGGCACTAGAGAAAAGGTCACTGCTAAACTGGAAATTTACAACAATGCTCACATTAGATTAGGAGGTACGGTGAATGAAAAGCTGACATTTTGGCCTGAGGTTGGCAGCAGAAGTATCAAAAATGAAAAGGGTTCTGTATATTTCATATCAAGTGGCCTGAAGTGAAATGGAAAATCCTGCCTGATGGAAGTGCTCAGTGGTGGAAGGAGTATTCAGATCCTGAAGCACATTTCTGAAGTGAAAGTACAAATACAGGAATGTAAAAATACTCCATTACAAGTTGAAGTCCTCCATAAAAATTGAAGTAAAGTTCCTAGTTTGGTCCCTCTGATACAGCTATATGTTATTATATATGACATCATTGTATCATTAATACTGAAGCATCAGTGAGTCAGCAGCATGGAACTCTTGTTGCTCAAACTACTTTATGTCCAGTTTTATATACAAGGACAGCTGATAAACCTGAGAGGATTATAAATGGAATCGAAAAGAAGACAAGTTCTGATACATAAATCTGTTTTCAGTTTTTTGACTTTTTATTTAATCATTGATTTTTGCGATGCGAGAGTGAAAAATCACTATTTGGTGGAGCTGTGAACCACTCAGACATCTGAAATGTGATCTTGTTTACACACTGCTTTTTGAAAGAGGTCAAAAATGTTGGAAACCACTTTATAAAATCCAATTTAATGGTAAAAGCTTGTTATATTATCCATTGTGTGAAATATTAATCTTAAAAGTAACTAAAGCTGCCAGATAAGTGTAGTGGAATAGAAAGTGCAGTATTTCCCTCTGAAATGTGTTTAAGTGTGAATGTAAAGTGGCATTATGTGGAAACACTCCAGTAAAGTACAGGAACCTGCACTTCAATACAGGACTTGAATAAATGTACTTAGCTACTTGCCACCACTGGCAGTGCTACAGGATCATGACTATCCATACTAAACGTAATGAGAAAGGTCAGTAATTGCCAAGTTATCTTCTCTGAACATCACCATTCTCCGCCGTATTGAATTGAAAGTAACAGACGTTTTGGAATATTTACAAATACTTTCAAATTTGGGATAAGTAAAACTCCAGGCTGTAATAGATACCATAATGTCTGTTTTTTTATCCGTGGAGATTTCATTAAGATTTTATTGAACCGTCTCCGTGCAAAGTCAAGACGGAGCTCTTCCCTTTCCATCCAGCCTCTTCTCTGCACTCACACACCCTGTTGTATTTGGATGCCTGACCGGCCCAGGCTCTATTTCGAAGAGGACAGTTGTGGATGCCAGTGGCTGTTTGGTATTTCAACAAGGCCCGAGTCTATATAAAGACACATATGCCTTTCTCTGCAGAATTCCACAGATGCTTTGAGGGACTAGCAGAATTAGAAGGAATAAATATCATCCCACATGACCTTATACAAAGAGAAGAATGGGATTAGAAAACCTTGAAATCTGTGAAATCAAATAGCCTGTTTGGATCATATTTGAGAATGTCAGAAAAATAGGTCATTGTTGCCAGCTCCCTTCTCCCTTCTTTTTTATTCTTTATTCTCCGTTGTATTGGAGCCATAAAAGCACTGCATGTGAGCGTGAAGGTTTCGTTCCTGGATCGTTTACGGGGAGAATGACAGGCATGCAGCATGTGCTCCAATTGTGAGTGCGAGCGCCACAGGCAGATCCCCAATGCAAACAGCCGAGTCTTTGCCATTAGTTCAGCTATGAGTGATGGGTTGGGGAGCAGACAGTCGAGCTTGGGCCTTTTCACCAAGTTGGACCGGCGGGAGCATTTGCTGTCAGTTGCAAATGAGCACAATTCAACTTCTGACACACAATCAAGAGCTTTTTTGGAAACGGCGCTAACACCACCACGCTCTGAAATGCAGTGTTGTTTGATTGAACTGTCAGACTGTAAGCTGCACTCTGTGTGTCAAGTATGCAACCTTTTAGATGAGGTTTCTATAAGCTGCAGGGCTGGTGTTCACATTTCAGTGTGGGGCAGAAGGTTCACACAGATGGAGTCACACTCTGTTAGCAAAGCACTGTGCACTAACTGTATTGTGCTCTAAGGTATAGACAATGAACTCACCTTCAATTGCTGCTGGAGCTCACTATTGAGGCGTGTCAGCACTGCGTTGGTTTCCTTGTTCTTACGAATTGCCATCTGGATTTCCCTCTTCTGTCTGGACAGGAGCCTGAAAGAATGAATGTCATTCATTTTAACTGGCTTTTAAATTTATTGTTTTGAAAGATAAAGTAGCATAACATGACTAAGAAGTATAGGATGCATGTGCAATCTCAGTTTCTTTCTATCTTATCTAAGGTCTGAGCACAGTGTTTGTTAATTAACTCTCAGACGGGACAGCGTCACTCAGAGACGGCGCACATTAAACGGTCAATACAAAGATCCTCGCAGCTTCACATCAATCAAACAGTCCTTGCTCGGAGTCTCCGTTTATTGATAGCCACCTTCTACTGCACTGACAGTTTCACTGAGCTGTCTGGTCGATGAGGAGACAGAAGCACACATGCTAGAGTCATTATGGTGAGTCAGGGTACGCCTTAATGTTTGGTGAATTCCCCTCTGTGGGTGTGTTTCATCAGTTTTATGATCACTGCAGAGTGTGTATGTGGAAGAATTCATTGAGCGGCACTAACTGGTATTTTTGGCCACTAGGGGGTGGTTCAACAAATAGTGAAAACTGACATCTCCTTATGAAGTATATGAGGCTAACATTTTAGCGGTGGCTTATCTATACATCATAAGCATTTGTATGAATTTGTGTTTTTGTTGACCTGAATGCCAATAAGTCCAACATGCACTCTACTGTTATCTCAGCTGTGTTTGACACCAACTTTTTTGCCACATCAGCTACTAATTTGTTGACAATCAGCTGCTAACTTTGTTTATCTGCCACTGGTGTTGAGCTGGTGGCATACAGTGAGTTTTTAGTGCTTTATCAATGAAAGAAATGCTAGAAAAGTATGCCAATAAGTGAGTCAGGGATTGAAACAAAAGCTTAACAGTTATGGTTTGTTTTTGTATCCTTCTGCCAAATGGTAAAATTATAATTTACATCTGTGTCGGCCGAGACTTGCTTTTTGGCTTTTGGGATGTAAAAGGTCATCACTTCATCATTTTATCTCAGTACATGTTTGTGTGAAACTGTGTCTTAATTAGTGCATGAATTCTTGAGCTGCTACCAAAAATGTGTTCTGTGAGATCACACTGACCTTTGACCACCAGAATCTAATCAGTTAAACATCGAGTCCAAGTAAATGTTTGTGTCAACTTGAAGAAATTCCCCCATTACATTAAAAAAATATCATGTCCACGAGAATGGGACAGACGGATGTATTTATGGATGAACGGCCCCAAAACATAATCCCCTTTTTACAATTCCCAGTTTTATGTCCTCAGTTCCTTTCCTTGCCTAGTTCCTCCCACCTGAGATGCAAATGAAGGAGGTGAGGAAGACACACAAGGAGAGAGGAGTTGGGGCTACAGGCATATATTTAAAGGAGACCTTATTGCTTCAAGGAAGTAGTTTTAGAGTCAATTAAATATGACTTGTAGCACAGCTGTATCATCTGTGTGTTGTTCTGTTACAGCCTGCTGCTGTATTTTGTGATATCTATCTGATAAACAGTGTTAAGGACAGCTTAAAGTATGAATTTATTTTTAATTCAATTCACAAAGTGGCATAATGTGACAAGAATAGACGGATGTCATACATTTATTTTCTATTTACCGTAAAAGAGCAGTGCCACACAAAACAGCACTATACAAATCAAGTGTCATATATGATGATTGTGTGATATTATCCTAACATCCTGCTGCCACTGTGAATTGTATATTCTAGCTGCACCTCTTTTATGAGTCAAATCTTTGCAGAAAAGTGTGCATCCTTGCTCACAGCTCCTCCGGTAAGCTTCGTCTCTCCTCGAGACGTATTTTAACAAATCAGACATCCTTCAAAATGGCGCGCTACATTTCTGGGTCACAGGCAGGAGGATGGAGGACGGAGGAGACAAAGTGGCACAAAATAGAGAAATGAGAAAAAGCCTTATGCCTCCGGCCACAGCTGTGCCGGTGCGAAGACATGAAAGGCTTCGCAGAGCGATCAGTCTCAGTGGGTTTATCACTGCGAGCGACCATTTGGTTCTTTGCTGACACAAATATTAATTATACCAGCTTTAACATAAGTCACCTTTCCTGGAAAAACGTTACTCTAGTTACTGCTGCTCAGTGAAATCCATCATTGAATTCTATCTGATTAAACCAAAAAGTGTCAACAGCTGAATGTTTCACTAACTTTTGGGTAGTTTTGGCAGCCGGAGGAAACGACATGGCAGGTGGAGGTGGAGTGTCCAGGTTCTGGCTCTCCGGGTGATATTTCCTGCGAACTGGTTTCTGTGGCGCCTGACTGTGAGAAGAGCCGATGACGTCCTGAGGAGTAAACAGAAACAAAGTCTGACAGCTCGTCCCAACAGAGACATGGAAACCTGAGCAGCAGAGCTAGCCGGGCTCTTGCATGTCATGTCTGTCAGCAGTTCTGACCTGTTTTGACGGATTTGTCAAGTCTTCGGTGCTCCGTCCAAATCTGGAGCGTGGACTCTGCTCTTCAGGTTTCACACTGCTCTCCTCCTGCGACATAAAGAAGAAAGCCAAATTAAATGGCAGTAAAAACGTAGCTTGGACATCAGCTATAGTTTAAAAGATTCCTTCCTAAAAAGAGAAGAGTGTTGATGTCATGATGAGGTGAATTGACACGAGGGAACTGCTATAAAGAGGGAGGATGAAATGTATCTGCAGGATTGCGGATAAATCAGCAGCTTCCCTGCAGGCACCACGATGTAGTGCTCTCCAGACACGACTTCGTGCCTGCCCAGAGGATGGATTTCCTCAGTTTTATTGCATCTCCTTGCTGAATTGCAGCCGTTATTCTCTTTTAGACATAAACTTTAATGCATCAACACCTGTGCTCATTCAACAGAGAGGTTAATAGTGCAAAAGTATGAGGACGGGCCCTTCACAATAAAGTTGCTAATTTTGGCTCATAGCAACAAAAGGCACCTTCTGTAGGTTCTCTACCTCACAACATTCCCCATCTGTTAATGTTGTATTTAGTGAATTTGATCCATTAATTTCTGCTCGCTCCAATGTGGTGGCAGCAGAGATGTCTGGGTTTTCCTGATGGTTTAAACAGGCCCCTTGCTTTAATTTGTACCCATGAAGTCTAAAAATGCATTTTGCTGAGAAACGCTACCAAGTGGCACTGAAATTTACGGCCCCGCTGGATGTGAAACACAACCACAGCATGGAAACTTATAAAGGCACCATAGTAGTTGCTGCAGTGGCAATGAACCACAAGAGCCCATTAGCTGCATGTGTGGTCACATCAGCTGGAGGTCATGGCCGTTTCACTCCGGTAAAGTGAAGGCTGGTGTTACACAAGAAGTGTCGTCACTGTCACCGGGACTTTTAGGGGAATGGCTTTCTACAACTGGCCTAATTTAACACAAAGTACTGGAAACTAGGTGAAATAGAAGTAGTTATATACACTACAACTCTGCTACGTGGTGCTAAAATTGCACAATGACTGAAGCTCATGAATACCAGGTCATGTTTGCAAATGTGAACTAGTTCTCAAATATTTTTACCTCGTAAAATAAAGGTCAAACAAACAAACAAACAAGCAAACAAATAAATAACAGAGGAAGGGAAAAGAGGCAACTTTGACCCTGTCTGACTTTTTGTCTGAATGTATTAACTTTAGCAATAGATGGATGCTAAATCTCTCCACTCTCAGGAGGAGAAATTGTGCCTCGGAAAGCATGGATGATAGCTGCACTGACAGATACGTGATTTCAATTCTGCTGTGCTTTGCGGAAAGAAAAAACAAAGATGTGGCATTTAAAATATACAAAGATGACAAGGCAGCAGTTGTGTTCTGGCTGCAGACCCAGTGTCCCAGCTGCACACACATAGTGACCCTGCTGTGGTCACCATGAAGGTTTGTAGCTTGGAAATGTGAAGCAAAGTGACATCACGGAAAGTATGTGGAGTTAAAATACAGGTGAAGCAAAGATAATGTCCCTCTGAGGTCACTGACTAATGACCTCAATTTTTCTGTTCAAACACTATGAAACCACTCCAAGCTACACAAAAGTAAGTTGTAATATCGGAGGAATTCAGCCATACATGCTCAAACCTGACACTGATTCTCAAGAAGAAGAAGACGAATACAGAAAGCTCCACACTGCAACGACTGGATCTTTAGGTTTGTTCTATATGAAACACTGAAAGTCTGAATTCATGTTTTTCAGAATGTCTACAGTAAACTGCCGCTTCAAGGTGGAAATACTCAGCCATGGAGCCAACTGCTAATTTCGCCCATGTGTCTTCTAGCATATGAGAAAACACCATATGGACATGTAAACAAGGTAAATAAAATGTATTTTTAACTGAGGGGGCCTTTAAGCTAAACAAAAATAGTTTGAAAATTAAGTGAACGTGAAATTAAGTAATGTTTAATGAAGTTATTCTAAGAAAAGTAAGTGAAGGTAAGTGAAATAAAGTAAGGGCAAAATTGAGTTAAATAAAGCCAAACAGGTTCAGTGAACTCAGGGGATGTCAAATTTAGGTTTATTTATTTATTTATTTATTTATTTATTTAAACAGGGACAGTGTACAATATACATTAACTCCAGAAAGAAAAGATGCATTGTACCAGGTTATAGCTCTAGTGCTAATTTCCACCTGTAGTCCCTGGGCAAGCTGATGTTGACAAAAAAAAAAAAAAAAAAAAAAAGAGAACGTTACATTAATTAATAAATATCCCCCAAACAGCATAAAATCCATTCATCTATAAACACTCCTCAGCAAATACATTCTCCCATGCACACAATTATATCACATTGTGGGAGCAGCTTTGATGTAAAAGAAGCCATTGTTTGGCCTTATGTGAAAAAGTATGATAGTTTGTACATGTGATCAACTCTGTTGGTAACATGTTCCACTGTTTGATGGCCACACATGAGAACGCTGAGCTGCTAAAAGCTGTTCTGCATTTAGGGATTCTACACTCGCCCCGAACAGTAAATTAAATAAAGCAAAGATGGAATCAAGTAAAATGAAGTTAAACAAAGAAAAGTTAGGTCAGTTTATGCGAAGGGAAGTGAGCTGAAGTAAACTAAGTGAAGAGAAGCAAAATAAATCGATGAGAAGCAAAGTGAAGAAGAAGATTTGTTGAGTGAAATTAAAGAAAGTACAACGAAGTGAAGTGTGACACAAATCGAGTTAAATAAGACAAAATAAAGGTGAGTGAGGGCAGGTGAAGTGAAGAGAGGGAGATGAAAAAAGTGAACTGAGGTGAATTTGAGTGAAGTTAATTAAAGCGACGTAACAGAGTGCAGTGAAGCTGATATAAGTTAAATCACATTCACCTTCCTACTATACTTTACCCTTTTCTTCAAAAAATTAAAAAAAAAAACCTAAATGACATGAAAAAAATAATGAACAGTGTATATTTACAGCTGCTAAACTTAACTGCCCCCTCAAGAGCTGCCTGCAAAACCTGGTATCAAATATTCACCTTTACCTCAGGACCAACATATTTTATATAAAGGAAGCTATTTTTAACGACACCTATAGTTCACTCATGTAAAACGTCTCTCTGAGGAGTTTGGGCTGGTTTGAGTTTCTGTTTGTCTTGCTAAGTGAAAAATATACATGCAGGGCACAGACACCTCTGGGATCATCTAGCGTGGCTGGTTTTAATTAAGTAAAACATCATGTAGGGAGAACGAGACATAGTGATACTGCACAGCCAACAGTGATGGGAAGGAGGAAGTAATGGATACAAGAACAGAGAGAGAGCAGTGAAAGGTCGCCTTAACCACAAGTGATAACAAAGACATCACAGGAGGTACACAACAGACAACACAAGAGGAGAGAGGTTGGACTGAGGTTGTCTGTTTGAATAACATTAGGAGCTGCTGTGCCCTTTAACCTTAAAACTACATCTGGTTTGTCAAATAAACACCAGAAGGTTGGAGTCACAACGCTTCACTCTGCCTCCCAAGACGACAAATAATCACTGTGCAAAGCTGCATCAATACAAACCCCTTGAAAATGGGAAATTAGGATTTTTTCACCTGCATTTCCAGGAAATGTTGTCCAAATAATGTCTGTACATTTTATTTAGTACACCTGTTAGGCATACAACTGATGGTCTATCATCATGGTCATCTTAATTTGGCTTTTTGATAAGAATTTACAAAAAAAGATTCTTTCATGTCAAAGTGAAAACAGATTTCGACAAAGTTTTTTCTTTTTCTTTTTTTTATTTATCCTTTATTTAACCAGGAAGTCCCTTGAGATTAAAAATTTATTTTCCGAGGAAGACCTGGCCAAGATAGCACACCATTGTTATAAAGTAACGTCAATGTTAGGCATACAACTGATTCTCAATCTTCATGGTCAATTTAATTTGGCATTTTGATTAAAAAATTACAAAAGAAATACGTTTATGTCAAAGTGAAAAGCGATTTCTATAAAGTCATGTCAATTAATTGAAAATATAGTATTTACTCATACCACAGTTACAGCACTGAGTCTATGTGGCTGGGTCTCCATCAGCTTTTCACATTCAGAAATGCAATTTTACCATATTCTTTACAAAGCTGCTCAAGCTTGATGGTTTTGAAAGCATTTTCCATTATACTTTGACATGAAAGAGTCTTTTTTCCAGTAAAATATATCCAAAAAGCCCAATTGTTTTCACTTTGACATAAAGCCAAAATAAACTGATCATGGTTGAGTGTTGAAAAGCAATAAATTAGTATATGTTAATTATTTTTTATTTTCTATTTTTTAATTTGTTCTGCAGTCAAATCATATCTCAAGTTCAAGTAAATCTACTGTTAAAAAGACATGTTTCCTTTAATTTTTATAAATGCATTTTGTTTTCAGTGTCAATTAGGAATCCTGTTAAACAGTCATGACCTCAATATTGACCAAAATAATTGGGATTATGACTTCTTTCATATTTGAGCAGCCCTCATAGCTGATATAAAAATAAATATATCAGTACGGTTTAACGAGCAGCACATGTCGTGTAGGTTGAGGCACTGTGATGTCAGTTCTGAAGGGCATTAACCAGGCGAGGATACTTCCTAATATGGTGCCTGCCCATGCTTCCTAGATTAGACTCCCCACTGGGAAAAGAGGAAATGTTAAAGGTTCTCACACAAAGCGGCATAAAAATTACATAAAGAGAAGAAGGAAGTTCTCTTCCTGAGTGGATGAAGCTTTGTAAAGGCAAAAAAAAATGTTAAACATATGGTTTTACAGAAGAGCCTGAATAATTTATGCAAGCATAATTTGCTGGAGTATGGTGATACCCTCTTCAAGCTGGATGATACGATAATATTCTGTTACAGATTGCTCTCTTACGACCTTTAAAATGTTTAGAATATTAATAAATAGGTTTTTACACGTGCACTGGTTACTGTGTGCTGTAACATAATACCAGTATGCATTGGTGTGGACACCAAAGTGGTGACTGGACGTGCAGCATGTCGCTCCAGCCATAAATAAATGCATGATGTCTTCGTTCTCTTGCAGTCCACAAAACCAGACTTTGATGTACACCGCTGTCGTAACCTTTGAGTTCCTTTGTGTCTTGAAATAGAGGCTCGTATATTTGTCAAACACAACGTCTGTGATGCATTTATAGTTCAACATCTGAGACAGAAAAGCCTGCAGTGGAAAACGCTGACATTCTGGGAATGCAAATCTCAGTCTGCATTCTTTATTATTCTTTCACTGGGAAAATTTGTGCTGCTGCTTGTTACATTTGCAAGCTCCAACCGAGACGAATCAAGGAGGAAATTCAGTCGTACGTCGCGTTTTATGCTCACCTCTTCTCTGAAGTGACTGAAGTCTGCAAAGTTCGGCTGCTGCACCTTATTCTGGGGAGGCACCTCTGAAACGTTGATAAAATGAGGAATCTGACAAGAGAGGTGCGAGGTACTGATTAAACAAAGCTGTGTTTCATCATTAATTTAAGAAACAATTAAGCTGTCGGAGGTCAGACGAACAACAAAAGCTTTGTTCGCTTGATATAATTAGCATTGATTGCTGCTGCTGCTGAAAACTGTAATCGAAGAAGGCTTACCTGTGAGGTTGATGGCCTGGGAGGGAGGGCTGGAGGAGGCAGCAACCATCCACTTTTCACCCCTAAAATGCACAAAGAGAAGGTTTCATACTAATGATATTACACCTATGCTTTGAGTCAGATTTCACTCTTTAAACACAGATATACAACCCACAGTTTCAGCCTCTCACCTTTCATACTGAGCAACAAAAACCACCCATCTCCATTTCTGCTTTTGTCCCCCGTGAAAGGAGAAGTGTCACCAACAACACACAATAACTTGGTTGCTTCCGGCTGCTTGTGCTCTCAACTTTTGTGTTATAAAGACTAATAATTTGGGAGGATGCAGGTGGATGCAGATATTACCTGGAGCTCCCTGCTGGAACAGCTTATTGAGGTCCAGCGAGGAGGCCCTGGAGTGGGTTTTCTGTGGTCGAGGCGGAGGGGTGGGAGGCTCTTCTGCCTTCTTCATAGCATCTTCAATAGAAGTGCTGGAGTAGGACCTGGAGGTGAGGTCACATAGGTGGTAACATAAAGAATGTAATGATGATTAATGAGCATCACGGGATTAGGGGATATTATTTAATTCATTAGTGTGTAGGAAGGAGAGTAATCTTCACCTTGGTCTAGTTTTCGTCCTCACTTGTGGGTCCAGATCTTGAGGTCGTTCTGTCAGAGAGGATTCAGGCATCAAAGGTGTGTCAGAGTTTTGCTCTTAATTGAAAGCAGCTCAATCTACACAACACATAATCATCACTGCCATTTTTGCAGATACTTTAATTACCAAAACATGTTACATCCTTCTGGCACGCCTGACATGTGATTTCAAAATGCATTTATTCCTGTAAAGACATGCTACAGTCTCAACTCAATCACACTTCAACTAGCCAGGCAGTTCTGTGAAAGAGGAAAGATTCCCAACCCACTGAAAGTACCTACAGTGTTAAAGTACACATGTGAAATTTGCAACACATGACAGATATGCTGCAGTACAGAGAAATCATCCTCAGTTTCCCACATCAAAAGGAGTTTTAGTATCACCTGGTCTCTCAGGAAAAGCACCGAGCTGTAGAGTCTGCTTTTCTTGAGTCACAGCTCTCTGCACACTTGCATCTGCAGACCAGTAATAAGAAATCAGGAACAGAAAATACTAGATAACATAAAAAGTGGATGACTTAGTAAGTACAAATTTTACAAAGCACTGATGGTACAGTGCATAAATTTATTGTTCTGTAGTGTTGTGTAAACTGGGACAGCAGAGTCTAATTATATATTATTTTTTAACGTATCTTATCATTTTCTCACTGTTTTAGTGATTTTTTAAGGGTTGTGTGGGATGACACATATTTCCTCCACTTCTTTTATATGTGTGCAAGCTGGGAAAGCAGATTGAAGACTTTGTATATTGATTCTGATGATATGTGTGTGTTCCTTTAGTAACACCTTCTGTTTTCTAATTTGAAAACAGAAATAAAATGAAAAAGAATATTGAATTTTGGCATTATTTACTCAAATAAAAGGTATTTCGATATTAGTATATTACCCTGTTTACTGGATTCCTCCTTCACATCTTGTGTGATTGTGGGCAAGCCTGGCTGGAGTCTCTCTATGATGCCTCGATCCTAAAGAAACACAGCGCACCATTACAGCCTGTACATATAAGGAATCATGTATAACTGCGTATTGTGTTTCAGAAAGTATTAGCTTCTGCTCTAAGCTCAACATGTTGATGGGACTCCAGTGCTCTCGGACTGAGCTGGACCGTCTCATGCTCTGTTTGTTAGTGCCCCCTACAGGGACCAAAGAGGGACTCCACATTAACATTTTTAAAAACTGGCAGAGGATCTGAACATTTGTCTCACCATCTGACTGGGTCTTGGTTCTGTATCCTCAAATACAATTAAAGGCTCTGCACTCTGCCAAAGAAAGCACACAGCACAAACAGCTTAATTCTGAATCAAGATGTTTTTCCAAACTCAAAAATGAATCGTGTCGCTTGTGTCGCCTTACTTCAGGAGTGTCAGGGATGTCCTCCTCAGACTGTATGAACCCTGGTCTCAGAGTTGGAGGGAGGCTCTCTGGAAGAGGGTAACCATTCTTGCGTGCCACAATCAAGTGAAAGGCTGTGCAGAACTCAGAGAAAGTGAGAGCTCCATCTCTGTCCACATCACTCAACTCCCTTAAAAAAATAGTTGGAAAGATGAAAAAAATCTGCAAAATCTGAGAGTAGAGCAGTAAAATCATGACTCAAACAACAATTCTGATTTATCTGTGTGGATTCCCAGTCACCTACGTTATTGTAATTCTCAGAGCTTCAGTAAAACAGAAACTAGACTTCCCATCTCAAGTTTTTGACGACGTTTCACATCTTGTACAACCCAATCAGTTCTAACTGAGATAGAACTTAGAACCGAAGAAGCTGAACTGAGGAAGTCTCTTAGATGAGATGGGAAATGTCTTGAAGACATCCAGTTGCTTTTTAGCTGAAGATCCTAGAATAATAATCCTGATTGTTTTGTTCGGGGTGTCAATAATGATATGAAATTACTTTGTTAATGCTTGAAATATACAATCTGGGAAAAAATGGAATTTCCTTGAAAGAGAGGGTCAACTGAAACACAAGATATTTTTTACACAGTAAATACATTTTCAGATGACCTACTTGGCACTGACTAAAAGACTAATCCATCTAGCAATTTAGTAGAGTCACTTTATAAGAGAAACATTGTACATTGTACATGTACATTTTCAGAATTTGCAATATAAGGACAATATTCCTGAATGAAGTGTTGCCACAATTTTACTCTTTTATGACACTGTATTGACAGTTAGCAAAAACTGTGTGAAACTACATTTTTCTGTAATAAAGATTTGCTAATTTTTAATATTTATGAATAATAAAAGCAAAGCCATGACATTTAATCATAAAATCAGAGAGGACACAAGTAAAAAATGCTGTTGTCAACATTAAAGGAAGAGTTAGACATTTGTGCTGGGCTAAGGTAACTGCCAACGGTTATCTTTCATGCTAAGCTAAGCTAATCGACTACTGGTTGTAGCTTGATATTCACCATACAGACCTGAGAGAGTGGTACCATTCTTTACACTTATCTAACTCCTAACAGCTTAATTTCAATCATTCTTTCATTGAGTCACAGTCTATATAACGTGATTGTTAAGCTGTGTTAGTGAATATAGTTTTGTCAACGGAAATAGTTTGACGTTCATATTAAGCTAAGAAACTAACGAGACCTACTGAGGGTTGCATACTGAAAGAAACAGGGAGAAACAGTTAGCCTGGCTGTGTACATAGGTAAACATCTGCTCTATCAGCACTTATAATCAAGTTACACTGTTTCTCTTTGGTTAAATTTGTATGTAAAGCACAGCGTTAGAACAAAACAACATGTTTTCAGTCTTTGTGCTACTCTAAGCTAACCGGCTTCTAGCTGTAGCTTCATATTTAGTATAAAGACTTAAGAGTGATAATAATCTTCTCATCTAAATCTGTAGAAAACAAATCATCAAAAAATGTAAAACTATTCCTTTAATATTGTGAATAACAGCATACATATTTAAAAGATTACAGCACTGTCATTTCCAATTAAAATGATCTTAGTCACCTCCTTTCTTTTCATAAATACTAAGACCCTGTCCATATGCACATGGATATTGTTTAAAACTTAGCTATTTCTATGTGTTTTGGCCTTTTGCCATGCAAATACAGTTTTAGGTCACTGAAAATATTGGTCATGTCGGAAAAATCTTTCTATTGTGAAGAGATTTAGCGACTCTGTTGGCTGATTTGACACGTAGACAGGGAGAAACTGAGTTTTTGGACAGTGATGAGTGCCTTGTATTATCTCCTTTGTTGATATGAGAGGGTTAGGGATGTGGTCAAAATGTTGCAGAATCTAACAAGACTTTTTACATGTTTATACATATATGTACAGTTACTCTTCAACTATACTGACTAACAGAGGTGTCATAATCATTCCTCACGTGCACCACTCCTCTCTACCCCAGTGTTGGTAGCCTTCTGAAGCTGGTAATAGGTGTTTTTTGGCTTTAGGATAAGGGTTACATCACCACCTGCTGTTTTTGCATGCTCTTGACAGTGCTTCACACGTATTTTGTATTTACATGTGGCTACACGCTTTTTCTGTGAACAAAGTAGGAAAGCCCCTGTTTAAAAAAACAAACCTGTGTACGTGTAGACAGGACAGTTTTCTCGTGGTGCAAGCTTCGTATAGTACAGTACAGGTCTGCAGTGAGGCCTCTGTCTGCCTCAGTGGGCATGCTGGGCACCCAACCGACACCAGAACAGAACAAGGACACACAGCACAATGAGTCAGCACTTACCAAATGTGGGAGAGCTCTGGTATTGGAAGCTTGGATTTTGTGAAGAAGTTCTTTGCTACAGCCCCTGGAAAAATCACACAGGGGGGTAAAACAGTTTGATAGCATGATTTTCAGCCTATAAACAGGTGCAGCTGGTGGGATGTTCATACCCAGAATTAGAGCCCCCAGGTCAGGCTGCAGGGTTTTGAACTGATTGGTGTAATACTCCAGCTGTTCCTCTGTGATCCTCCAGGGGTCATCGTCAGTGTAGTCCACAAGGCCCTGCTGATCGAGCCTCTCTACTGAAGAAGCCTGAGCAGACATAGAGAAACACAAAGTAAAATGTAGCATAATATAAATTACATAAGGCAAATTTAACTGTAATGTAAAGAAAATATTGCCATACCCGAGCCATGGCCTGCTGCTCCACAGTGGGTTTGGTCCCGTAGTTGCTGGGTGAGGAGTGCTGCTCCAGCTGAACGATCGGCCGCGAGGAATGTTTGCTTTCATAGGCTGCAGGGTAGAGGAGAAAAACACAGCTTTGCTAGAGGAGAAACCTGAGACTGACATGTGGTGATTTCCTGCTGATTACAGCCCTGAAAAATGTGATCCGAGAGAATGACAGACTCACAGATCAAAAGGACCAGGAGGGAGAAACGTGAGAATCAGAGTTTGGAGGAATGAACAGGTGTCAAAGGTTCAGCAAAACCTCACTACTACATCTTTTTCATTTCTGTACATCTAATTCTTTTATATAACACGAGCGAGCAAGCAAGTTGTAGTACTGTTACAGGATTAAAAACTGTCTCACCGATCTGTGAGTCCACTCCATTTCTCTGCTTGGAGTACTGGTAGCTGCGGTAGGTCAGTGGAGAGCGAGGCGGAGAACTACATGGTGATCGTGGCGGGGACCAAGGCTCCTTCCAACACAGAGACAGTCTTTATATATTTGTTATTTAACACGCATTAAACAGTATGTTTGCTCCATGTGTAAACTTCAAGTTACTCCTAAAACAAGTTGCTGAAAGCCCTCCAACTAACATGGCAGTGTGAATGCAGTGAAATCCGGTGAGGGTCACATTTCTGCAACTATCCTTGAAAGTATTTTATGTATTTACTAAATACAGGTCATAGACAAGCGACAGGAAATTAAGAGGAAAGTGGTGGAAGCCTGGGACATTAACCCCATAGGCTGCCAGAGCACACCCAGGGACAATGTTTGGGTATAACACAGAATTAAAATTCTTCAACCAGCCTCAACACTAAAACCAACTGCCTCAGATTTTGTAGGTTCCCTTTATGCCACCAATGCAGCGTTGACCTGCTGGGACATGGAACATCTCAAGACATGAGCAGTAGATTCTTTACATCCTGGAAGTCCACGAGTTGACCTTGTTTTTCACATCCTGCATCACACTGCCTCAGTTGTCTTGCCTTCTTCCCACAATGCATCCTGTTACCATCTCTTCCTCAGGGAAACAATGGCAAGTACCCTGCGCTCGGCATGATACCTTTTTCCATTGCTCCATGGTCAGATTCTGATGCTCACGGCTGCATTGTAGGCACTTTCGGCAGTGTACAGCAGTTGGAATGGGCTCATGGACTCCACATGCAGAAAGCTATGATGCTCTGTGTGTTCTGACATCTTTCCATCATAGCCAGCATTACAGTTTTCAGTATTTGTGCTACCGTACTTCCTCTGTGGGGTCAGATCACAAGGCCAACCACACACATCAGTGGGTCTTTGGTGCCCATGAGCCTGTCGCTGGCTTACTGGTTTCTTTCCTTGGACGACTTTTGGTGCTAACCACTACATACCGAGAATGACCCACAAGAAATGCCGTTTCGTTGTAGTTCTGACCCAGTCATCTAGCCATCGCAATTTAGTCCTTGTCAGAATTGCTCAGATCCTCACATTTGGTCCTGCTCCCAAAACTTCAACTTCAATAACCAACTGCTCACTTATTGTCTAATATAATCCGCCCCTTGTCAGGTGCCATTGTAATGACGTAATGAAGGTTATTCACTTCACCTGTCATTAGAGAAAAGTTTTAATGTTGTGACTGAGATGTGGTTTTAAACTGGCATTAATACGACAAATAATGCTATTAATGTCAAACCTGGCGGCCAAGTTGTGGTCAGAAACGTCATCAGTCATGCCATTTTGATGATCATGTTCCTGCTCTGTTTATTAAGCTCAGGCAGGACAACTTGGCATGGCATCCACATCAAGTTTAGGTTTGATCTGATACCCTGAAGGAGGCTAGTCATTCTTCCCTAATCTCTGATCAATGAGGTATTCCTGCTCTGGTGATTATGGCTTACTAGAATGCGGCAATACTACACAGCTTGCACAAACATATCTGACAGTGATCCATGCATGCAGCTCACAGACGGCAGTTCACACATGGTGTTTTTTTACCTTTTTGTCTACATTGGCCTCCAGGTGTCTGAAGGTGCTCCTGTCTGCTGGAGTCCAGGAGACAGAACCAGGAGCTGATCCACATTGAGCCCCCTGAGCGTCCATGCCGGGAGGGACGGTTGGATATCGCATCTCTGGTTCATTCTTTAGCCCAACAAATCTGGGCAGAGGTAGATCTGCAGACACACGATTAGTATACTTTTTAAATCTTTCTTACTATGATACATTATTTCTCTTGAAACTAGTAAATAACGAAGACTTGTTTTCAACTTTTGCCTGATCAACAGCTTCCTGTCTGATGACCTTTGATACATCTAGAATTAGAATGAGGGAGTTAATCAGGATGAGCGTCCTTACAGGTCTTATTCTGCTGAGGTGAGCTGCTGCTACACGCTACAGTGAACATGAACCTCTGAACATACTTCTTCTAATAATCCATCCAGCTATGTGGTGCCATGGAGAAAACAGATTTTCTCTTTGGTCGGGGTGCGACTGATTGTGCGCTCTTGTAATAAGGGCAAACCCACTTAGCCCTTTCCACGCGACTCCCCTTTCATCCAGATTAGGCCAAATCCTGCCATGTTAAGATAATCTCCTGATCCCCTTTTGCTCTCATAAGACGCCTCCTCTCTCAGCAGCAGACTTACTGGCTGTTACACTCTCCAGGCGGATGGGCAGGCCAGACTGGGCGGCTGCGAGTAGCTTCAGGGCCACGTAGAATTGAGGTGTACCAAAGTAACCCAGACGCTTTGCTCCACACACCTCGGTCACCTGAAGAAGACAGAATAATAGAATCATTTTCAAAGAGAGAACAAGTGTGGTCTATCTGAACCTGTAGATTCAAAGCAGTCGAGTCTACTACTAAAAGCATATAGACTATAATGTTTATAACAACCATTAATATGCCTGAAACAATGTTCTGACTTGATTATTTGTTTCTAACAATCTCCTTCTCTGATACATCTCAACTTTCATGCTGCCTGCAGTGTTTTCCATTTTTTCAGAAACACAATCCATCCAGGCCTTGAGCAAGTGATTACTTTACACCCTGATCAAGATAATGTGTGGTACAAAATTATGTGCTCTACTAACAGCATAAAGCCAGAAGAAACAGTATGTAAGGGATAAGCAGCACAGTGGGATCTGTTTATCCTTACCCTTTTGATTGGAGGTACAATGACTGCTTTAGGGGGAGCAAAGAAGATTAGGATTATGAAGGACAATCAAGAAAACAAATCACAGAAAAAAAAACTGAAATAAATTGCCTTTTGGCAGAAAAAAAAGCAGGTTATTTAATAGTAAAAAAGCTTGAACTGAGTTTAGATGTAAACACAACCTCTTCTGCAGACCTTAAATAAAATTTTGAGACAGTAACCTCTTTCTGCCATTGAAGTATTCATGGTGTCTGATATACTCACACACTGCCCTCAGCCCATTTTCCCCAGGTTCCTAGAAACTAACCAGTAATTTGCTTATCGACACATTTGTTTGAGATTATGCATGTGCAGATAATATCAACTGAAATACAAACACTATTCAAACTAGATTTTTAATAAAGACAGGTCTTAACATTTTGGACAACATGCATATTTGGTGTCT
This sequence comes from Dascyllus trimaculatus, assembly GCA_024666655.1. Lineage (NCBI taxonomy): Eukaryota > Metazoa > Chordata > Actinopteri > Pomacentridae > Dascyllus > Dascyllus trimaculatus. The sequence continues at coordinate 21,885,909 of CM045446.1, forward strand.
TGTGAAGACACTCTCATGTTGATGTGATAAGTATGAAGCTTCTGCTGGCTGACGGGTTAGCTTAGCTGAGCATAAAGACTATAAATAGAGAGAAACAGCTAGCCAGGTTTTATTTTCCCTGTAAAACTGCACTATTTTGCTTTCCTACATTAGTTCTTTGAGGCAAACATGAACTAATATTAAAGGGATAGTTATGTATTATGTTAGCTAAGCTAACCACCCACCTGCAGTCCATCAGCTTAGCTTTGCTAAGCTTAGCATAAAGACTGGGTTCAGGGAAACAGTTAGCTTCTCCTTAAATTTATAAATGTAGTATAAATGTATGTATTTTCAACAAAATTAGGGACTAAGAAAGTCATTATCGTGCTGCTTTCTCATTATAGTTGTACTTTAACCAATTAATTAACCAGTATCATAGAGCTAGTTCTACATTCGTGCAAGCTATGCTAACAACCAGCAGTTGATTAGCTCACCTGATCACAGAGGAAAACAGCTAGCCTTAGTCTGTCCCTTCCTGAAGAGACGCCTTTAAAACCCCGGCGTGTTGCTTTCACATTATTGTCTGTCCAAGTGTTTATTAATTAATCAATTAATCAACCATTATTATAGAGATCTATTTAATGCTAGCTATGCTAACCACCAGCAGCTGGTTAGCTTACCTTAGCATATAAACTGCAAACAGAGGAAAACAGCTGGCATGACTTGTATTGCCCTTGAAAACATTGGAATTTTTCAACTGTTATTAATATTATTGAACCAATATTAGAGCGAGTTCTATATTCATGCTAATGGACAGGTGCACGCTGGTCAGCTCAGAGTCTGTTGTTATCATTTCAGTATAAAATAACTAGGTTAAAATGATTTAATATGCTGCCAATAGTAGGCTGTATGTTTACTTATGATTGAATTAGGAGAATCAGTCTAGCAGGCAGACAGCTCTCAGTGCTCTGTGGTCTATTTACCGATGTAGAGATAATGTACCGATATTTTCCCCCGGCGACCGATTAACTCATTTAAAGTAGATATGATTTCACTTGACCAAGACTTTCTTTGGTTGCCCACAACCCTGTTGCTTTTATACTGTAGTGAGAGGACAGTTCTATATTTGAGTGCAGGTAGCCTGGCTTTATTCAAAGGTACCTACCATCTATCAGCACCATTATGCTGTATCTCCTTTATTTAATCACTACAAAACCCAAAGTGAAAAAAACAACACATTGTTGTATCACAGGGCTAAGCTAACTAGCAGCTAGTGTTAGCTTCATGCTGTATTTACACTAAAGGAATTAGAGTTCATCCTCAAAATTCAATCTAAGATCATTTGTGCATCTCTCTGATTTCCATCATCATTCCAAACAGGCTTACATGGAACAAGACATCCTGCTATATAAAGTCTTTTCAGCACAAGTCACAAAGGAGTGACTGACAGATTCCAAACTGTCCATTTTCTTGTGGAAACAAAGGATTAACACTAGTTATCTAACACTAACAAGTTTCCCATAAACACAGAAAATCCAGAAATCTCCTTTTAAGCGAACCTCTCGAGTGTAATATTATGCAAACCTACATGCAGACATTTTTTGTAAACCCTGGCTGGTATGTGTTTATGAAATATGAAATGACAGGGGCGCTGCTAATACTTATTGTCTAATGAGGTTGAGGGGCCGGTTGAGTGCATGTGGCTCACGTTGCCTTATGAGACATTACTTCTGCTTGACCTGCATTGTATTCATTTGGCAGCTTTCACAGGGACAGGACTTCCAAAACAACTGCAGTCTCGTGAGAGGCTGGCTGAGCAGACAGTGAGGGTCGGGTCGGCTGTGTTGCTGAGTGCGCCTGAGGTCACCGGAGGAAGATTGATGACGGGATTTTTTTCAGGGCCAACGGTGAAGGCCTGGAGGAACCAGACTGACAGGTCAGATCTATGGCCTGAGGGGGAAAAGTTATTTAAGGAAGATGGAAAACTGCCAAACACATTTCAGAGTGTATAATGTCACCAGTGAATCATGTGCCTTGTTGAGAATGCGATTGAGAAAATCAGAGTTTAAGATGAGCCATGCTGCTGTAGGCAAACTTTCCCAATCAACACATCAGCATGTACTACCACAGTAAATACTCTGTTATTGTAAACTGTATCATTTAACTCATACCTGATTACACATATTTGGTGTTGAACAGCTTCAGTATCATTGCTGTAAAGTGAATAAAAGCATTTAGGTTATTAAACCAAGACTGAAGTGCACATTATTGTGTGTTTGAGCAAATGTTGGAAACAACCAGTGGTGTAATTGTGTACTCCATTTTTGTCATAAATATTTGAGTTCATTTGGTTATGTTCAGAGCTATAATTTTGAAATTGATGTTTGTTTAAAATGTAGTGCTGTTTGCAATGTTTGTATGACGGTATGAAATGGGTCACATGACCACAGTTAGGTGAAAGGTCTTGCCCCTGGAATCATGGGTCATCCAATATGGCTGCAGAGGACAACGCCACCAGAGAGAGAGAGGAACAATATGACCGAAATTTATAACTATTGTGTGTGGTGTCTGAGAGGCGCATACGGTAATTGTGACCTTTAAGTTTTATTTGTTTCATATTTGTTTGTATTGTTTGTTAAGATGATTTGTATGTTTTTTATTTTTATAGTTTTCACGGTGTCGGCAGACTGAAGAGTAATAAGTAATATTGAAAGACATCTGTATGATGCGTGGCCTTCTTATATACTTTTGGTTGTTTTTAAGGCTGGGCTTTTGCATTAAAAGCCATATGATAAATGTATAAAACACACTGCAGTGTCAAAGATTAAACCAGTGGTTCCTGTTGTCTTGTTCTAGCTGTTAACAGTTCCACAAAATTTTTATTTAGGTAATTGTTTAACGTCCAAAATAGTCAAATTGTCCATTATTTCATTATTTCCCCAGCAGAATTTAGCAGAACTTAGATAGCAAGCATCCTCCTTAAGATCTATCTTTTGACCATTAGGACGGATCTGACCCCTTTAGGTTAGGAATCACTAAAATACTAGTCTGACTCACTGGATATAGGATGGAGATATAACATCACCATTGGCTGCTCATTTCCAGTGACTTTGTCCTCTGTTTCCGCTTTCATCAACAACAACAACAACAACCTCCGAGCAGCAGCCTACCACACTGAGAATTTCAAGTTTGGCAGAGGATTTGGATTGTGCAGGAAGGCAGCGCTGCTATTTTTTCTTTTTATCTAGTTGGTGGATTATCCATTTTAATCACAGTGCTCATCTCCCTGCCTGCAAATGTTCCACCAAAACAATTCCACTTGTCACTATTTTTAGGGACCCCCAGGACCACTGTGATTGGTTTAAAGAAATACAAACAAGTGGGAGCATATTTTTCCCCCTATAGCAGAATGATAGTGAGGTGTAGCCAGACCATTATGTTTTCAGAATGAGTCTGCTAAACTACTCACTGCATATATACGGATCACTTGTAGTATTGAAAACACTGGAAAGTATAGGTTATGACAGTTTGCTCGATCATTACTTTGCAATGTTCTGCTGAAACATCTTGGGTTTTTGACACATACCACCCATATAAACATTGCTACAGACTATGCCCACCGCCCCCGCAGCAGTGGCCTCAACCTGCAACCTGCTTGAGGAACATGACAAAGAGCTCAATGTGTTGACTTGGCCTCCTAACTCCAAAGTTTTGAATCCCTCAATGCCGGACAACACAGGAAAAACCCAGAGTGGTTGAGTAAACTCATACTTTAAGCACATCTTTCTGATAATACTTGGAGGTATGAATGCAGGATTTTCACAGTGCTACTTTCACTGAAAAGATCCGAGTTCTTTTTCCACCACTGCAAGCAACACTGTTACCATCATAACTAGATGTCACAACAATGCCACCAGAACGCAAAACAACACCTCATGCAAGCAGACAGGTTTGGCAGCCATATCCATCAACACATCAGTGAACATGCCTCTGAGCACAAACACCTACCGAAGAGTTTAACTACAACCTGACAACAAAACTCACATATTGACACTGTAATTTCATATATTTACTACAAGTTACAGGTTGAGAGTTGATCTGCATCGCATGGAACACCAAACTAATGACTGTGTATTCAGAATGGCTGCTCTGGCTGTGATCATGCTCCCATAGTTAAATGTTACGGGGGAACATTTGCATAGTTAGCAGTGAAAATAATCTCAGTCAGTAGCAGCATGACATAAAGTCTGTGCATGCAATTTTAATGAGTTCAGCAGCTGATATCACTGCAGCAGGAGGAAGTGTCATGTTTTTCCACTTGTCTGATGTAAACATAAGTTAGACAACAGGATCCTTCCTCTGTAAATCTGTGAAAACATAAATGAGCAAAGCACACCTACACATATAACACATGCTGGAAAATGTCCTCTGTTTTGTGAAATATCAGAGTATTAACAGCGAAACTTCAAAAAGCCAAGTCACAATACAGCATCTAACTCATCGTATAACTGAGAGGAAGTATACGGTTCTCTGATTCAGTGTGACATGATGACCCAGAAGTCAGCTCAGACTCCAGGAGTGATCGTGCAGGCATCCTGAGGCAGCTCCACACACAGCTCACAAGGCTGAGTGTCAATCACCTCCGAGGGGTGGCGGAGATCCAGGCCGGACAGGAAGGAAGCGCAGCTCAATGCCAAACTTCCTGACACCCACACAGAGACACAATAGGCTGCCATCGCCGGGAGCCGACCCCTCGGGACAGAGGGTGGCCTGAACGGAGGCGGTAACCTGCTGTGTTCGTCCGAGCTGGAAAAATGTGTTTATATATTCTTGTGATGGGTCAGCAAAATGACTCGGCGGTTCTCTGTCGGAGCCAAAACAGTTTAACGCTGCCACTGCTAATAAGTTTTCTGTCAGGCATGTCTGCTATCAACTCTTGAACCACAGTTTAGAATTTGTAAAGAGAAAAGGAAACCGTACCATGTTGTTTACATGTTAGTTTTGCCTGGTTTGACCTAGCCTCAATCTTTCTGAAAAGATTTTGAAAGACTCAGTGAATAAAACAGTGGATTAAAACTTTAAGAAACCACAGCTGGTCTTTTGCTAGTTTTAGCTGTTCAATACAAACTGTGCACACTATGTATTTATTTTTGTTATTTTGTTCAAGCTTTGTGGTTTTAGTTTTTGGTATTTCATTGTCATTTTTCTTATTGATACAGGTATCCACTGACTTCCATTCATTTATGTACCACATAAAAAATCAGCAGACCTCTGAAAATTGAATGAGTGATCCATCACAGTGAACGTAGAGTCTATTATGGCTGAACAATAATTGGTTTCATATTGAAAATACAAATTTAAACGATGCTATTTGCAAAATGCTAATGCTACATATTAGGATTTACGTTTTGTGTCACATCTAATCCCAGGTTTAAACTGTTGGATCAATGGTTTTACAAATTCATGCAGTGCTCTATGTGTGACAGTCACACTTATGGTGGTACCTCATGTGGTAATACTCCATTATATATGTAAAATCTGTTACACTATAAATATTCTTTTTAATTATATTGCAAACTAAATCGCAATAACTGTCACAAAATTGGACATTTTCCCCAAATCATTTAGCCTTAGTCTGCTCAGCATTAGCTTATATTAACAACGCAACTCTGACAAATGTTTAAATAAAGTATCTGTAAATCGAGCTGAACAGTGGTTACCAGAAGACATGTTGAACATGTAGCATGAACGTAACACAAGTGAAGAAAAGTCCTGAGGTCAAAACGTATACAACATCTTGCTTAGCCACCAGAAACTACCTAAGTGAGGCTCATTACAAGTTAACTAAAAGCCTGAACTTAAACCTACTTATGTCTATAATCTGTAAAGACACAGCCAAACAGTTCATTAAGTAAAAGACTGAAAGCTTAACCACTATTAAAATAATCAGTCATGTCAAGTCCAAGTGTAGCAATATCTGTGTTCCCCAGTTATGAGAAACTAACAGACTACACAAGCAATTAATCAAGAAGTGACTGAAGGCCTAAACTAATCAGTCATAATAGTAAATGAGCTAAAACTGCACTAGTGTGATCCTTTAAAAACAGATTTTAGAGACCTAACTTGTGTTGTCAGATGATACCAACAACAGCTGTGATGCTGATGATATAAAGGCCAACGGACTATAAAAACGGTCAATCAGTTCATCAAAAAAGAAACTGAAAGCTTAACTAATGTTAAAATGATTACTGTCATGCTATGTATAAGTGTAGTACATGTACTAAAATCACAAAACCCCTGGAAGGCTAATTCTTATTGTCAGGTGACACTAACAACAGCTCTAATGCAAACCACTACTAATCTCAAATTGTACTAATTTCACAGTCCTGTTGCATATAAGTGTAGTAAATGGGCTTAAACTGCACTGGTGCGGTTCTTTAAAAACAGATTTTAGAGACCTAACTCTTATCGTCAGGTGACACCAACACCAACAACAGCTCAAACGCAAATTATAATATCTGTCGTAGTTGTAAGGAAACCAACAGGATACATCAAAAAGTGACTGAAAGCATAAAATAATCACTGTCATGTTAGGTTCAAGTGTAGTAAATGGGCTAAAACTGCACCGATGTGGTCATTTAAAAAGGGGATTTTAGAGACCTAACTGTCATTGTCAGGTGACACCAACACCAGCTGTAATGCAAGGTTAATATTGAACTTCCTCTGAACACCATGAATTCCTTTAATCACAATAGCAGTCAACCTTATTTTCACTCAAGTCAGACTTTAAATTCACCTACAAAATCTGTCATTTCTCTTCTGGGGACCAACAGATTATAAAAACAATCAGTGTCAGGTGATACCAACACCAACAACTGCTAATTATAACATCTGTAACTTCTAATTCTAAGGAAACCAACAGACTATGTAAACGGTCCATCAAAAAAATGACTGAAATAATAAGATAATCACTGTCATGTTAGGTCTAAGGGTAGTAAATGGGCTAAAACTGCACTAGTGTGGTCCTTTAGAAACAGATTTTAAGACCTAACTCTTATTGTCAGGTGACACCAACACCAACAACAGCTGTAATGCAAACCTAATCTGAAATTCCTTGGATCACATTAACAAACAGGCTGATTGCAAACCAGAACTGAAAGCCTATCGTTAAACCTACCTATGATTTCTCCTATAAGGATCATCAGACTGTATGTGCTGAGGAGACATATGCAGACATGAGTGAGGAGGCTTCTTGTATGACTGAGGGCTACAAGAAAAGGAGGTGTTACTCCTCTGTCTCTCTCACAGCATTAGAAAGCCTCCACAATGGAAAAAACGCCTCATTGTGACACCCAGCAGACCTCAGGCTGATCATTCGGTGTCTCTGTAGCAGCAGCAGCAGCAGCAGCAGGGTAACATGTGATGAGCTGCAGCCGCAGACACTCACTTTATGCAGGGACTCCGGAGGAAGCTGAGACGCCTTGAACAGCTCCGCCACTTTGCCGGACGACAGCTGTCCTGAAGTGTCCGCCTGGCACAGACCGTGGAGACCTGAGTAAAACCTCTGCTCGTGTTCGCTCAGGGGGATGAAACTCCCCGCGGACGCCGCACCGGATTCCTGCTCCATTCCCGGGGCTGACGCATGGAGGACCCGCCGGAGAACAAGCACACAGATCAATACATGCCGGACCCGGACACCGGCTCCTGTTTCCAGCCGGAGGACAGGAAGAAGGGAGGGTTTGGCAGGTCGGTGGCTGGTTTCACCTCCTCTGATCAGTGATCCTGTGCAGACAGACTGCTGCCTGCTCGGCTCGTCCACTCCTACCGCCTATTGTGGCTGGTTGTAGCAGTGCCACTGTCAGCCTGCAGGGGGCAGCAGAGCAGCTGCTGTATTATCATCCCCTTAATAAAAGAATCAATTAAATGTTTTTTTTTATTACAGGTTATTGTGCTTTTGTTGTTGTAGTGTATCATATTACAACTACACAGTGTTTATCAAGTAATATAATATTTAAACAAAAAATGATTACAAATGAATATGTGATTGAGATAAGGGAATGACTCACATTTAAAATGACTATCCCCCCTAATTTACACAAATAACAATGATAACTAGAGGAACAGTAGGGTCCTACGCACTGTAGTGCTTCGGGCCCTAATAATAATGATAAATCTTATTTTTATAGCTTTCAAAAGCTTTAAAATAAGACATTAAAGTATTAATGAAGGCCTGAGTCCTGTGATGGCCTCATTCATGCCTCTTTTTTAAAATTAGAAAATACACTTTTTACATTTATTCTCATACTGTTTCAATTTATGTTCAAATTTCTGGGACTTATTTTTCTACTTTGGTTTATCTATATATTTTGCACTGTTTATATTTCTAAGACTTTGAATGGGAGCAACTGTAACATAAGCACATTCTCTTCTAGGATCAATAAAGTATTTCTGATTCTGATTTTAATTCTGGCCAGAAACTGTTTTGAGGAGTAGCATAGAATACAAAAAGAAAAAGAAAAAAGTCACACCTGCTTCTGATTGTGTATATAGTTGTCAGTATTTGTATAAAGTTTGATTTTATATCAATTTTACCTTTTATATGTTACCTGTTGCACTATTACTCTGCATAAGCATAACAGTGCTGTAGCTCTCTGTTTTGATGAGTGGCAGCTAAAAAGAAAAAAATCCTATAGAAGCACATGCTCTCTGTGGGAAACAATTGTATATGATCTCATTTTTATATCAATTTTACCTTTATATGTTCATATTTGCAACCTATTTTCACATTTAAAATTCTTTCTTGCCTTGAGCATGGTTGTGTATTTTATTGTAGTAAATAATATATTTTTTATATGTTTTGTGTGTTATGTGTTTTATGTTGATAGAGTAGGTTAAAGTTAAAAAATAATAGTCAGATCATATAAGTAATGTTGTGCTGGAAAAAAAAGATACCAGACATGTGAATAGTAAACATTATCTATGTGGTATATAAAGGCAAAAGTAAAATAATTCAAAAACTGCCAAAACTGGTCAAGACCCCTAAGGGTTAAAAATTGAAATAACAGAGCACCAAAAAAGGAAAGAAATGTTATACAAAAGCTTGTCTGTACAGGTGGGCTTTCTGAAGTTTATTTAACCGAGGCTCGAACTGGACTATAACAGGAAGTTTGGTCCAGAGTGTTGTGGCTAAAACAGTAAAAGCACAAACCTTCTTTGTTTTAAACCTGGAACTTTTGACATGAACTGATTCTAAGAACCATATTCCACTAAAAGTATGTGGTTTCACCATAACATCATCATAAACCAACTGTAAAGCAATATTAATATCAATAATGCAAAGCAATAAAACTGAATTTTAGTATATTTTAGGATGTTGTTTGCTGTTGTCATTATGTTGTATGAGTCATCCTGAGTTGTGTTGGCTAAACCCAAGGTCAATATTTTTACTATTTCCATGACTCTTTTAGGATTTAATGGTATTGTTGAAAGAATACAGACACTGTTTACTTGTTATATAGTAACCTTTTTACCCATGATGGTAAGATGAGGAAGTGTATTGAAAAAACAGTACTGTGCATGATTGATCTGTAATGTTATAAATGTTCTGAAGTTAGAAGAACAACAAATAAAATAATACAAAATAAATATTGGACCAACAGTCAGCTAATTCACAGCGTAGGTATGAGTAAATATATTCAGTATATCTTTGAAGCACAGGAAAAAAATAGTTAAAATTTCAATTTAAATTCTGTGGCAAAATAAACAAATAATAATTTCAATAAGTAAATACAAGTAACAATTTTTGAAAAAAGTGAATGATTATAAAATTACAAAAAGGTAATTACACTTTAGTGGAGAATAGACAGCCAGTGAGATGCAAATATTGAAGCTTTACTCAGAGATAGTAAAAGTGGAGACTGTTTCCACTGAGGTGATAAAAGTGCTTCCAGATTTCATTATATTTAAAAAAGAAAGTAAGTTCAGGGGTGACATAGTGAAGAGTGTCTTTAATCCAAAGGGAACGAATTGGAGAGGCAGATTATTTCCACTTTAGCACTGATGAAAGGCCTCCATAAACGATGAGAAATGCCACAACGCTTGCCTCTGTACTTTGTTGAAGCTGCATTAGGTTTCATATTCAAAATGTCCAATATTGTTGAGAAAATTTCAAAACAAAAATCATATGTAGACATTTTCATGGAACTTCTACATCGATCAGCCACAACACTATGACCACTGACAGGTGAAGTGAATAACATTGATCATATTGGTTCTATGTGGTGTTCTGCTGGAAAACCTTGGATTTTAACATCCGTGTTGATGAGACTTAGACACCCAAATAAACATTGTCCCACAACAAGAACACTCCCTCAAACAAATGGAAATCCCAAATGTCACTGGTCTACCCCTGCAGTAAAATGCACCTCACCACATGGAAAAAACATCAAAAAATCAGGAACATGTTGAGGAACATGACAATGGCCCAAAATGTTGATTTGACCTCCAAACTTCTAGACCTCATTCTGATCAAGTATCAATAGGATGCAGTGGAACAAGTTTGATTGACAGAGGCCCCACTGCACAAGCCAGAGTACCCAAAGGATCCAGTGCCAACGTCCTGGTTCCAGACCCCATAGGACACCCTGAGAGGTCCTTTTGTCCATGTCCAATGGTTCAGAGCATTTTTAAACACAAAAGGTGGACCAACACAATATTAGGCAGGTGGTCATAATGTTATGCCTGATCAGTGTATATTAACTAAAAGTGATGACTGAATGCTTACAGTCCTATACAGTAATCGACAGTATCGACTCATCATGTTGTGTGATGCTGCGTGTTTTGTATTAAGAGCAAAGCAAGATAGTTGAAAGTATCTAGTGAATTAAGCAGGTGTTCAAGAGAAGACATTTGCAATATGTCTTGTTTTAAGGCAATGGCATGAACCTCCTGGCTTTCTCATATCTTTTAAATTATTATGACTTAAAACTTGGACATTTAATGAAAGACAAAATGAGAAAATTTTAGAACATGTTGACCTAAGAATATAATCAGAACAGTTCCATTATTAGTTGCATTTTTCAGTTTTTTAATGACTTTAAGAAAGTCTGTCACTTGTAAACCATCACATTAAAAACTAAATCTTTGTTTTTACTTTCCGTGTAGTGACCTGAACAACACGTGTGAATTCAACCATGAGCCATTAAGAAATCAAAAATTAAAATCTAAAAGTCCAGAATACTTAGGTTTAATTGCTGGATAGAAGTGTTCACACACTGCAAGTTTTTGTCATGGTTTTGTTGTTTCTGAATGAAGGAATATTAAATGAAAGGAATAACAAAGTCCAATCCAGCTTCATTTTGCTTTTACTGCCACCATCTGTTCAGCAAATACACCTGCAGTCAGATTACTACACCAACAGCAATGTCTGTAAATCTAGCAGAGACTAAACTGCAGTCAAGCTAAATTAAATTCATTATTTGGGGAAACTCCTCTAAGATTGTGAAAACAGAAAGACATCCAAAGTTACTCGTGTTTTATCTCTGTTTATTAAGATTTTCTCTTTTCTCTCATTACTGGAATTCCTGTCATAGTTTTCTAAACAACAATCTGGATTTAGGAGAAAATATCAGTTTTGTCACTGTAACTGGGAAGTTTCACTGGGCGTGTCCTGCAGTGTAAATCACAGTCATGTGTTTCCTTCTCTTTCATAACAGCTGTTGTCTGGTTTATGGAAAAACACTCGGCATTTTATGAGAGCAAGAGATCATTTGTTGTGGGCCAAATGCATGATTTAATGTGGTCAGCTGGGGCCTTTGTAGATATGATAGATAGTATGATAGATAAAATCCACTATCGTGTGTGAGAGACCTAAAAAGCAAACTTGGCAGCAGACTCTGCTTACCTTGTGTCAATTTAGTTTCTTATAAATGACTGACTGTACAAGGCACACTTCACTCTGGAGTGGTTGAACAATTAACCAAAAAGCTGTCAGGGCAGAATAAATGATTAACTTTAAATATACTTAAATATTTTTATGCATAACTAGGTAAGACATGATAAGGAAAAATGGAGTAAGAACAGTACAGTACAGCTTGTAATAAAAAACAACTGCTTGACATGTACTAGTCTTGGGTTGATTCTCACAAGGAATGCAACACGATGTTCTTATCTTATTTAGCCACCAGATATGCTTAGATACTTTACTCGTTTCCAGGCATACAGATTGTGCATTCCGGTTTCTACACCACAGAAAAGGGCAAAATGTTCTTATTAAAGTGTGTAGGAGGCTGAATAGGTAGGTCACCCTGTGCTGAGTAAACAGAGGCAGCCTGAGCCGCTGTGTTTCCCTCCTGGAGGCCTGCCTCTCTGGCATCAGCAGACCTATCTGGTTCCTTTAGGAAGCTTGAACAAACAGGAGCACTTCAGCCGCAGCGCCCACTTTACAGTCTCCATGTTGTACAGCAGCCGCCATTTTTCTCTGTTTTTTTCTAAAGAGGGCGGATTAATTCAGGTGTGTCCTGGCTTAACCATTAAACCCAAATTTAATGCAGCTGTAGCTTCTCTGCTGACCTCTTCAAATCATTAAGAGTTTCTGCTGAGCTTTGGCAATACAGTGTCAGTCTGCCTTCTTGTTTCCTGGAAAAATGTTGGATAAGATCTTGTTCCTGCTCTGTTTGGCATATGCTTTGGCAGATGAGCGCTGCATGACAGGTAAGAGACCCTCTCAGAATATGGCTTTTGGTTAAATATTTTAAATACCAACATTTTATCACGCAGTGTACACACAGGTGTTGTTGCTGTAAGACCACCAGTTCATTGTGCGTCCCACCAGTCAGTGTGGAATGCAGCTTCTAATCTCTTTTAGCCAGATTAGACATAATTCAGATGTTTGCCTCACAGCTATGGGTTTCATTACATATCAACAGTGACCCTAAGACACTTGTTAAACTATAGTCAGACTATGAGGAAATACTGTGGCTGATTTAGCTTGACATGATGTTGACTTTACCTGACAGTGCTTGGATTTATCTATCTGGACAAAGTGGACACACTGCAGCTGCATTATTTATCTAAAGCCTGGGACGGAAATTTATGTCACGTAGAGGAGATTTGAATATGCTTTGTCTTTATAGATGCTCCAGATGGCTTCCAAGTTCGACTCAGCATCAAAACTGCTCTTGGAGATGAAGCTGTATGTACATATTTACTATGTTATATACAGCTCAGACTACTCAAAAATATTACATATTTGAATAGTAATGTACTGAAAACTGTCCAGAATTTTCTCAAAGTGCACATGACTGCTCACTATGAGGGCGTCTGGTGGTCAGTTAAAGGTCTATAGTGAAAAGCAGGCCATGATCTGATGTTGTTGATGTTGCAGTATGTCTGGAATGAAAATGAAATGTTCCTTTTCCGAGCATCTCTGGCTTTTGCTATGAGGAACCACATGGAAGGACAGCAATTTGAGTAAGAGTTTTTTTTAAAAAATATTTGCTGTTTAGTTTCACAAAACAAAAAGTGTTTCACAGAACAGGCTCCGCTCTTGTAAAAATATAACATGACTCCTGGTTTATGAACGTGACATGGTTTTTATTGCCTTGTGGAACTTTCCCAGAGTGTCAAACATCATTGTGTGCGAGGAGACTGTGAGAGTATCCTTCTGGTTTGTCGTGACTTCGCCGCTGGACACTTCGCAACTTATTGACAAAGAAAATGTGGAGGCTGCTATCAGGTAGTCACATGATACAGAGACACTGCAGTTCTGTTTGAAAATATTATATTATGTTCTCCAGAGAGGTCAGAGGTCACATTCAACTTTGACTTTCAGAGTCAGTGTTGCCGTTTTATTGTTTTTTTTGTTTTTTTTAAAGTGTTGTCCTTTTAAATGAGGTACGCAATTTCTGTATAGACTGCGAGAAAAAATAGTTCTAATGAACCATAATTATTCAGTTACATAAATATAATTTATAGTTCAGACGCTGTAAAGCAAAACTATTGGGATTTAACCCCATATACAAAGTTAATGTGAAATGAATTTTTGTTAAACAGTGACCAATGTGGGAAAGGGTAAATATTAAATCACTGTTTATCAGGAGTATAAACAGACAGGGCTCATAAAATAGACACACCAACTCTTATATTTATCTAATGTTTGCTACATTAGCAAAACTCCTTAATTATGAATTCAAATTTATTTCTATGAAGAAGAATGTTATAATGTGAATGTGTTATTTTGCTAATATTAACTAAAGTTAGCCACCATAAGCACAAACCAGGCCAAGTAAGACCATACCCAACAAATGGTGAGGATCTTATACATTTTTAACAGAGAACCTAGTAAATCCAAAGTGTCCTTTTGATTCCCTTTAAGCAAGCACTTGATGACAGTGGGAAGCAAATGAAAAACTCCACTTTATCGGAGAGAACAAATAACCCCACAAAAAAGAATAAAGAACCTTTGACAGAATCAGGCTCAGGGAGGGTGGCCATCTGTCTCGACCATTCAGGGTGAGGATGGGGATAGGTGTGGTGTGGGAGTTTAGCTAACCTTAGCTAAAGTTAGCCACCATAAGCTCAAACCAAACCAAGTAACATTGTTCAGTGAGGCCTGATGTTACTGATATTAATGTGAATGTGTTATTTTGCTAACATTAGCTAAAGTTAGCCACCGTAAGCTCAAGTCAGACCAGGTAAGACTATATCCAACAAGTGATGAAGACCTTATACATTTTTATCAGAGAACCTAGTAAATCCAAAGTGTCCTCTTGATTCCCTTTAAGCAAGTACTTGGTGACTGTGTGACAGTGGGAAGAAAACAAAAATCTTGCCCTTACCAGGAAGGACAAAAGCGATTCTTTTTTGAAAGAATCAGGCTCAGGGAAGGTGGGCATCTGCCTTGACCAGTCAGGGTGAGGATAGGTATAGTGTGAGAGTTTAGCTAACATTAGCTAAAATTAGCCACCATAAGCTCAAACCAAGCCAAGTAACATTGTTCAGTGAGGACTGACATTAACTAACAAGATGCTAACATAAAAGTGTTATCTGGCTTTGGTATTCTAAAGTAAAGGTTTGCAAATGTACTATTTTGCAAATATTAGGCCAACATTAGCCACCACAGGCTAACACCATAGCACATAAGGTTGCAGCAACAACATCTAGAGTATGTGTAACTAAGAATGGGTGTGTTGTATTGTTGCGTCTAAAACAGGTAGAACTTGGGCAGTAAGCAGAACAGTTGAGGTCTTGATCAGTACATGTTGGAAAACCCATTGCTGTAATGTAGTCTTTATATCTGATAGGTGCGATTTCTAGAGAAGCGAGTGCTGAGCTAATAAGCAACAAAATAATTTATGCAAGTCAAAGTTTGTTGCAACCCTCATCTACTTCATTAGTTTTTGGATAGCAAAAAAGACATTTTCCTCAGGCCTCAATGTAGTTGATTAGGAAGCTTACATGTGTCTAGCCACTACTCCTTTGTCACTGAGAGTCACCTCAGTCAGAACGAGGCCTGATGACTTACCTTTGGAGCTTTTCCAGGTTAAGTGACTGGCAGGAGATGTTCAATGAGGCCTTGGACATTGTAGATCTCCCCACATACATACAGAACTTGACCAGCCTGCTGACTGAATTGGTCTTTTAGTCAAAACAGAAGGCACATTTCTAGCCAAGATTTTGCAAGACACACCTTGCAACACTTCAACAGGGATGATGCCAGGTGTTGTCAGGTGTTTCGGGGCTCTCAGCAATGAGACAGCTTCACCTTGGCACTACTAATATTAATATTAATACTACTGATACAAGAGATACTACAGCCAAGATGAGCTCCAGCTTGTCCCCAGGTAAGTATGGGGGATGATTAAATAAGTTAATAAACAAACAAGCAAATTAATAAATAAAACCCA
The DNA here is from genome assembly GCA_024666655.1 of Dascyllus trimaculatus. NCBI lineage: Eukaryota > Metazoa > Chordata > Actinopteri > Pomacentridae > Dascyllus > Dascyllus trimaculatus. The sequence goes on from CM045446.1 coordinate 21,901,793, forward strand.
CAAACAAACACTTTACATTGTGCTGCTGGAAATATGGTTGGTTGTGAGAGATGATACACTAAACGATAAAGATTAAATAATGAAAAAATAAATGAATGAACAGACAATGGAGGGATGTACGTTTCATGTATGTACATATTGAAGATCTTATATTCTTATAGAAGTAAAACAGATGATCTGGTTGACAAACAAATCAAAACAGTTGGTATAGGTAGAAATATGTGATCACTACTTCTTATCCTCTTTGCTTGTGGCCCAGCATGTTACAGGCCCCGCAGACAAACTTTTCCTATTGTACCTTGTGGTGCCACTGCTCCACAAACTTATCATAACAGCTAATCATAACAGTAACAGCTCCACGTCTGGCCTGTTCCATTCTTTGGGGCACTTGATGTTGCTTTCTCAGGTTAACCTCCCAAATGAGAACATAATTTTAAAAAAAAGTGCTTAGATCTACTGGAGGAGCTACTGCAGTGAAAGTTTCAAGGGAAAAATGTTGCGCGTACCTGACACCGCTGACCTTGACCAAGATAAGACACGAAAATGTAACTTGCAGTAGCTGGCTGAAAGACATACAGTATTCATAGCAGTGTGACAGACTGTTTTGCAAATGTAACTGATTTGAAGGTTGTTATAGCCACAACATGTGAACATAAGGCTGTTTTGTGTAGCTTCCAGGTCTTGTTTTTTGTTCTATTCAGGAAGTCCGATCACTAATTAACTAGTCATGACAAACCAGTGGCACCGGATGAGGCTTTAAAATGTCCTTTCTTGAACTCTGTCCATCTCTATCAGCCAACAGGAGCAGAGTCTCCCCAAACCACATTATTTGTTCCTTTAAATTTATGTCTTAACAAATGTAAAACTTGCTTTATACCATTATGTTTTCTCCTTCATGTTACCAGAGTGCAATCCAACCTTATTCTGTTTTTCCCCCCAATAGAAAATCCAGGAATCGCATCAACGGCGCCTTTCTGCTGACTGACAAAACTCTGGAGTTCGTCAAAATCCTTCCCACCCTGGCGACACCGTTCACCCCTGCCACCCCCCCATGGCTCATTGTGTTCGGGGTGGTCATGGGTGCGGTCGGAGCTGGCATCATCATCATGCTTGTTTCCTCTGTGATTCAAAAGAAACGGTGAGCAGATGATGGATTCATTTATCTTAATGAAAATGTGACAACCGAGCCTGATCGGTCTCGTTTCTCCATCCAGCAAGACGAATGAGAAACGGCGCGAGGAGGACGATGATGAAGAGACTCGGGTGAAAACGGTGGAAAACGGCGCTGCACATGACGGCGTTTATAACATGTCATTCTCAGAAGACGAGCGAATTACAGAAATGTAAAACAGAAACTCTTCCAAGTATGTGATGTAGTGGGGAAAAATGTTATCAAGCTGTTGTGTGGAATTTTGTTGCACTGTAATGTTTTGATCAGTTTGCAAAATCACGTCATTTTAGTTATAAATACTAATTTAAAAAAATTATTTTAAAAGTTCATGATTATACTGAGAGGTCATCTGCTGAACATTTTATTACTGTCAAGACAAACTGTCTTAAGATGGAATCAATGCCTGTCATTATTTTGGTGCCACTACTTTCCTACTTTCACTTCACAAAAAGATGTAGACATTTCTGGTGTTGAAGGATGATGATGAATTAAAGATCTCTGTGTGACAGGGTTTGTGTTTGGATGTGCATATTATACTGACCATTTACACCAATCAGCTACAACATTATGACCACTGACAGGTGAAGTAAATAACACTGATCATATTGGTACTATGTGCTGTTCTGCTGAAAAACCTTAGATTTTGACATCCGTGTTGATGAGACTTAGACACCCAAAAAAACATTGTCCCACAACAAGCACACCACACCACATGGAAAAGACATCAAAAAATCAGGAACATGTTGAGGAACATGACAATGGCCCAAAATGTTGATTTGACCTCCAAACTTCCTACACCCCATTGTGATCAAGCATCAACAGGATGCAGTGGAACAAGTTTGATTGACAGAGGCCCCACTGCACAAGCCAGAGTACCCGAAGGATCCACTGCCAACGTCCTGGTTCCAGACCCCATAGGACACCCTGAGAGGTCCTCTTGTCCATGTCCAATGGTTCAGAGCATTTTTGAGCACATAAGGGTACCAACACAATCTTAGACAGGTGGTCACAATGCTATGCCTGATCGGTGTATATAGCATGAAGCTCTTCCCATTTAAGAGACAGCAGATTCACAGCTTGATTCGGGGAATTTCATAAAATGCTGCATCTGAATGTTCACATTTTTCCTTATCTGAGCTCAATTTTGGTACAAAGATTTAGAAACATGTCTGAACAAGAGTGTAACTACGGTCGGTTTAAAATGCAACGTTTGACTCATACTATACTGCCTCCTGCAGACCATTCGTGATAAAGAAACAAGTCATTCTCCCTAAGTGATTTCACAAAAAACTTCTCCGGGTGGCATTATAATTCACTGTTATCATCTGTTTACCCTTAATAATCCTATAAATTAAAGCCAGTTATTGGTTGTCACCACTTCAGCTGAAAAAATGATGTCTTTCCCTTTACCTCTGCTGCAAAGACTGAGACCTGTCGACGCCTGCTGTGGAAAATGTCCACGAATGAGAGGGATCCTACCTGTGAAACTACAAGTAATGAATTTAATAAACATGAGCATCCTGGAGATGGTGTTTCAACTCCTCACAATCTGCTGTGGGACCATATGGTAAGCAAGACGTTAAGTGGACAGCTATCCACCACCTCACTCATGTAAACAAATCAATATGGTGGATAAATATGCCGGGTGAGCAAGTCAGCTGGCAAATCAGATCACTAATGCACTGAGTAAAAGACGGATTCAAAATACAAGAACGTGAAACGATTCATGTAAAAAGTGCGTCTTTTGGAAAGCTGCAGGCAGATTGTACTTTCTGCTCCTGAGTATGTTGTTTTGTGCAACTCTGTGTAAGTCCTTAAAGAATCTACGACAAAGGTGGAGGACGAAATGTTAGCATGTCACCTCAAGCCACAACAGTCACATGATTGGGAATCACCTGGGCAAAATAAACCTGAATTATCCTTTAAACTGTAACGGAGTCATAATTCTCACTTTGCACTCAAATCAGACAATCGGAGTGAAATCATTATTTGCAGAATTTCTGGAAAAGTTAGAATGTTGCTCCCCGTTTACAGAATATCATGATCATTCTTTCTTAACTGTAGTTCTGGAAGCTCTCCGGGTGCAGAATCATAAGAGGGAATGAGCTTCTGTGGGTTAATTACAAAGACCTGATCGTCTGTTCGGTTTCTTTAAAATGACATCCACAATTTCTGATTGGACTGCAGATAATATCCATCCTCATGACATAGATACCAATCTTCTTTTGTTTCCAATTTTTATCTTGTAAAATAAAATGTGGCAAAATTAACTGGTAGCACAGATAATGTCTTTATCTTCATGCTGTGGATACTGATCTCTCTCTCTAATTTTATTTTTTTGTCTTTCAAAATAAAGTCTCACTCCGGGAAGGTTAAAGGCCTCATAACCCTCTTGCTTTTTTGACCTCAATCATTTTAGCTCTTAATGTCTCCAGTTGATGCCCCATTACATGGATTTTGTCTTAAAATCAGAAACAAAAATTGACATCTAACTATTTCCAGCCGATCTGTTGTGGTTTTCCAACACACAGTTTCATTGATGCAATCCATACGTTTAACTTTAGGTGGCACCATCGTACCATCAGCTGCCGTTTGCTGCCCGGGCAACCACTGACGTCCTCCACTTCACAGCACTTTTCATAGTGCTCTTTAAAGTGTGCTTAAATGGCAATGTACCTCTGAAACATTTGAATTTCAAACATATGTTAATTTTCTGTTATTTTATTTTCGTCTGACTAATTCTGAAGTGATAGTACAGATCGACTCTCACACCCTCATCTATATTTAGCTCCTTGTTAGATTAAACGTGTTCCTGTGATCTGCGAGGAAACTTGTCATTTTGCACAACAATATTTTGTTACACCCTCCAAAAACTGGCAGTGTTATATCAAGATATCCGGATAATGTGCGGAGTGATGACTGGTTATCATTTGGCCCCACTCCCTTTTACTCTGCATTTCATTTTCTTGCCTGAGGAGTCCACTCTCTCTTTTACAGCTCATTTTTCTTGTCAGGACGCCAAAGATTTTCTGTCAAATTTAGTTCAAAAGCATTCCAATCTTACTAGAACGCGGCGGATTAAGACCTGAATTCCCACAGCAGAGGAATACAGGAAGTGGGAATAATTGCACAAAGTCAGATACGTTTTTATCATATTATTGAAAATAATGCCATTATTTTAATAACTTATCCTGATACCTTCTGAATACTAAAAGAGTTTTGAAATAGCTATATAAATGAGTCATTTTCAAATGACAGACTGCCTGAAAACATTATGCACTCATAAAGTAAATGATTATTTTTGCTGCTGCCCGTCTTCAGGGTTCATCACAAGAACAATGTGTGTGTGCACCACGTCACATAATGGCTTTTGCATAATTTTGTCCCTTTAAAAGGTGGAAGATAAGTAAGCCTCTGGAGATAATTCTAGACAAGCAAACACAAGAGTGAATTATAAATAATCTTGTGTGGGTGAAATTACGGGGAACATTGTATGGTGCACGCTTGTGTCTGCAACAGTTTAATAACGGGGGATCAGACACTTAATTTCCTGTGTGATTAATATCCAGCTCCCAAAAAAACTCTCGCCCAATAACCACGAAAGCCGGGGGTGATGTTTATCTACATATGGACATTATTTACTGTACTTTCACAACAGTACACAAGTCTCTGACAGTGACAGTCTAATCATTTCTAACTGTGCAAATTGCATAGTGAGCAAGTTTTTCTACTGTAACGGTGAATAATTGCAGGTCTTTCCTTCTCTATGGAGCTACATGATATAAATGTATACAATGAGGCTCCTTGGAGAGGCTCTGTGAACACATGGCAGTGGTGGCCTGCATCATGTACGCTCGTGTAGGTTTTTAGAATTCTCCAATTCAGATGCAAATGCATTCAAATTCCAAGGATCTTCTAGTGAGTGTGCCCCTATTAAACTATTAATATCAAATATCACAATTTGAGTCAATATTTGATGAGGCCTATTTTCCAACAATGCAGCTTTCAGGGCTTCAGAATCAATATTTAAAAAAGTTAATTTTTCATAACTTTAGCTTTGAAAGCCCAAGTGCATTATTAATATCAGTTACAACAGAAGTGTGAAAAGTGACAGGCTCCATATGCATTTTCTAAACACAGTGGTGGTGAAAACTATACGCTGTGCACTGATTGCACCACAAATCTTCACTATACTGGCAGCCTCCTGGATATCTCCAGGCAGGGGGCACAAACAAGACGATTTCTGTCAAACGCTGTGTATTCTCCCACCCCTGCTGTGTTTAAAATCCATCACTTTCAGGGGATGTTCTCCTCTCTCTCAAACTTTTCTTTTATTGAAGTCTAGAAATCCCATCTCTGCTGTTCTTTCTCTTTGTCCTCACTTTGTTTATGAGTCTCACTGAGAGTAGCCTCTGCCGTTACGCTTTCCTCAGTCGCTTCTCCTTCACCGTCTCCTCCTTCCTTTTCCTTTTCTCGGTCTCGGATGATCTCCACGAGCCTCTGAAACTTCTGGTTTAGCTCCTCCATTCCTCCCACTACTCTCACATCATCCTTCTCTCCGTCGCTCTCCAGCGAGCTCAGTGACTCGGCCCTTGAATCGCGACCCTCAAACTCATAAGTCTGTAACGAGTCGTAGGGCGGCTGAGAGAGGTCAAAGGTGACCTGATCCAGACGGATGTTCAGGAGCTCTTCCATCCGGAGAGGCTGCGGGGTGGCGGTTTCCGTTCTCCCAGGCTCCGCCCCGCACGCCCAGCTTCTGTTGTTGCCGAACATCCCCCCAGGTAAGGGCAAAGACTGTGAGGTCAAATCCTTTCTCTGGAGTCTGCACATGTTCAGTAGCTGCAGCCCCGCTGGGTACAACCCGCTGCCACCAGTCCCGTTCATGCATGTCCCTCTGCTGTTTGGGTTCAACGAGCCCACAATGCTGTACGTGTCTCCTTTCAGGTAAACAGGAGGGTTTCCGCAGCTCATCTGACTGCCGTTCGAATAATTTCGCTCTGAAACGGAGGGAATGGAGGAATCAGTATCAATGTCATCCACCGTGCAGCTGGTGGCTCCAGTGCTGATCTGAGTCTGGGATGACCCCGGTCGGCCCTCTTGCTGGTTTGATGAGAAGCTGGTGCGACTTTGGCATGAAGACTCATTGGGGTCAGAGTAGGTCAGATCTGCAGCAATGTCGGCTGGTGTCGGCTCTGCTTCTGTGGTGTTTATCTGTAGGAGAAGACAGGAAAAGTAAGACGATTTAGAAGACATGCAAAGATAATGTTATGAAAGGTAAAAGAGGCTAAAATAATTATTTTTTTTTAAAACAACTAATCGTGTAATTTGATCACCACACAATGCTTAATGCTAAAACTTGAATACCACTGAAAAGACTGCATTGAGGTCAGGTCATCTGTGTGGTTTGAGTTGGATATGTTCAGGTTTTGCCATTTTCAAAACTTTTTGAGAGGTGTGTGCTTCCACTGGCTTTTCTGAACTTCCATTTTTTGAGTTTTTGAACTGACAGAACTTTGATTGAACAGCAGATTCCACTGCAACCTAATTTTATAATCTTGGTAGACCTGATGTTCAAGAATTTTATTTTTAAAATTATTTTGATGTTTTTGATCAGTCCCTGATAAACCAAAAAAATACCAAAAAGGTGCTTCCTGCTACAGTATGTTGCCTCTAAATCCTCATAAATGTTGATTTTTAGCCATTTAGCCTTGAGCACCCAGATATTTTGACTTGATTTTTTTATTGTAACTATTTGAACCTTGTACACACAGATTTTCTACTGACTTTGTGAATCTCTACCTACTTAATATTGATGATGCTGTGACTTTTTTTCTATTTTTCTACCATTTTTAAAAGAATGTTCTTTTATCATGTGTTATTGTTACTGCACAACCTTGAGGAACAGTCACCTTAAATCTCACTGCACATACTGTATGAGCATGTTGCAAATAAAAACTCTTCAATCTTGAATTTGTGCAAAAAAACATCAGGTTGCAAAGCCACATAAATATATATGCACACATATTCAAAATGCAAAATTAAAGCTCTGAAAACCTGCTTTTTTAAAACCACTGACGCGACTGTACTGGCTATGAATGATGAGATTCTACACATTCTGTAAACAGATTTTGGTCTGTGTTTTTCTCTGGTTTAAAGAGGCTTGGACTTCTGATGTCAGTTGCCACCATTTCAATCACAATCTGATTAAGGAAGCAGATTTAACATGAAGCAGATTAGCTCCTTCTTAAATTGTTGCATATTTAATCCTAAATATTTTAGCCTGAGATTTTATCTTCAATTGTGCAGTTGTAATCAATTTCACAGAGAGTATTCACTTGCTTATGAGATTCAAATCCTGGCACCCTTCATTTTCTTCAATACAGTTGTTAGATATTTTTGTGTCTCTCTCAGTAGTGCTGTCTGACCTTGGCCTGGTCTTCGTTCTCTTTGGTGCCAGCTGCGTTTGCTTCACTTCCCTCAGCTCTGTCTGCGGTTTTGCTCTTCGCCAGCATGTGTTCTGATTCGAAACTTCCAGGGCTCGTCTCAGGGGAGCGCAGAAGCGGCTCAAAGGTGTTTTGGTTCTGGATGACGAGGGAATTGCCGAAGTGACCTCCAGCGAGCCCGTGGGTCAGCTGGGTTAGCTGCAGACCTGCCTCGAGTGGCCCGGCTGGATAATCTCTGAGAACAGGCAGTGTGTGGATGCCATAGCAGAGGCGTCCGTAGAGCGGAGCAGAGCCGGGGCGCTGCTGAGGGTCTAGGCCGGGGCGCGTGTGACGACTCCAGCTGTACGTCCTGGCCCTTGGCGGATTCTGCTGGGTGTACCATCTGTGCCAAGAGATAAATGTCAGAGAAGCACACGGTCATACACAAACACACACACACACTTCCACAAGCCACCATGGCAAGGATAAACTTAGTTTTTTTTTATTTTTAGGAACAGCTCACATGTTTCTGTTGTTATGCATGTGCTGTATTCTGTGCATGCTCTGCAGCGCTGTAATGTCAAAAGCTGCGGTGTCGGCCTCCCCTCCCCCCTCGTCATCATAGGATATGATGTTCTCCCTGACATCATCCTCCTCGAAGGGTGAGTGGGAGTCTCGTTTCTGATGGCGTAGTGACAGTGAGAGTGCACACACCACTAAAGGACAAAAAACAGGGACACAAGACCACACACTGTTTAGATGTTGCAGAGGGAACCTGACAAAACTGCTCAGCATCTTTCAAAACAGTCACAAACAACATATTCAAAGAGAAGTGACTGAACCTACCCAGCAGAGTGGTGACACAAGCCAGCATGGCCAGTAAGGTGACCAAACTGAATATGAGGGACGGGGAGGCGGATGGAACGGGCAGACAAACCATGTGCCTCTCCCATCTTCTGTCCCTCTGTCGGCCCCTGTCCTCCGTCTGCATCCCCCCCCGCAGACAGGGACAAATGGTCACAGTGACTGTGCCAGTGTTGGTCAGACCCGAGGCCCCGTCGCGCAGCACAACTGGCACATAGAGGGTGAGTAAAGATGAAGAGAAGCCAGGGAGAGGCTCCAAGGCTGACTGGAGCACCAGACTGGCTGTCACACCTGATAACGTGGCAAAGAAATCACACATCAAACACGGTCAGCTGCACAACAAGCATGTACCAGTTTTGGCCGGTGCCGAGTTTCTCGGTTCTGCATGAAGTGGTAAAACAGAACCGTGCCAACCTCCGGTTTCCCTGATGGTGAGGTTGACGGCTGAGCTGGACTCTGGCGGGATGCTGAAGTGGACCGGGGTTTCCTGCCCTCCTTGGTCCTTGTCGACGGCTCGTAGCACTTGAACTACCTGGAATCAAAGATGCTCTATTTTAGCAATAACTACAGATAAGAACTTCTAGAAGTTAGACATTTCTTCTTCTGACATCTGAATTATTGAAATGCACCCATTCTAACCAATTGAAATCCCTCGTTAATATGCAACATGTGATCAAAGGTTTGCTAGAAGTTTTATATTATTTATTGTTGTTACCTTTGCAGCAAAAAGCGATACAGTGAATTTACATAACACAATTACCTCTCTATAGAGAAGGTGTCATTGTCAGTGGTGGGTTCTGTCACAAGGGATTTACAGGAGAGAACAAAGCATGCGGTGCAGTGTTTCTAATTTTACATCAACGTTAGTATTGATACATGATGTATGTATGAAGTTACTGCAGATCTAAACCCTACACTGCTAGCAGTAGGTGGTGCTTTATTATAAAACGTATTACTTTTAATGTTGTGATTTTATTTCTCACATGGCGGTCCAGAAATGTTTTATATTGCACTTTAAACATATAAAACACTTCGACAACTTTGTGTTGAAAACTGCTGCATAAATCTAGTTTATAATTGTTACCGGTATTATTATTACTGTTATTACTACTGTAAAAGTATTCAGCTGGTGAAACACGGGGAGGCTGTAATTGTGAAGTAGACTGCTCATTGATCATTTTTCTGACAGGCTTTAAAAATGCACAGCATGAAATTAGATCACAAATGCATTTGCTATTTAGCGACTTTTGTTTATTGAAATGATCTTGCGTTTGTTGTTACCACGGCAACCACAGTTTTTTACCAAATCAACCAGAACTAAATTGTTAAGATTTACTACCCTAAAGTCATGCAAATTTTAGTTTATTCAAGTTTCTGATTTTAGTGTAACAGGCAGCATAGCCTATTTTAACGCTGTTAACTTTAATGAAATAATGCCCGTTACAGTAAAATGCCTATACCAGAGCAAAAACATTTTATTTAACCTAAAGTCCCTTGAAATTAAAACCGTTTTGAGGGAGGACTGGCCGAGAGGTTCAGGCTTCAAAACAACAGATACTGGACAAAAGCAAAGCACATTACAACAATCAAGGGACCAAAGACATACAAAATAAAATCCAGCTTCGAAACAGCAGTTGCACTTTTCTGTTCAGTTCTTTTGATCAGAGCTTTGAACTCTCCCAGGGAGACAAAATCATTAAGCTGTAGTGTGTTTTGAAGGTTGTTCCAGGACCAGGGCGCAAAATAATGATTGGTAGTAAAAACACAAGTAAACCATCATGAGTTGGTTTCTTCTCCACTCTGCTTTAAAAACAGAGAATCACAATAAATTCAAGGCTATGGTTAAAACAAACGAGAGAAATTCGACAGGTTATCAAAAAGAGCCTCTCGCAGAGGCTTGAGACAGGATGGATGAAAAACAAGAGCACAGTCTGAAGTTAAATGTAATATCAGGCAAAAACAAAACAAGAACGGACCTGACCGGGGGCACTGGAGTCACATACTGATGTTGTGTACTGCCTGTCCAACTCTGGCGCATTGTCATTCTGGTCTAGTGTCTCTATGGCAACCACAACCCTTGACACAAGATTTGGATTGTCTGAAAGAAAAAGGAAAGCGACACTAATGTTGAAATGATCAGAGAATCTCAAACCATTTTCACTGCACACTTTGTATCCCCTACTGCAGGCTGCGCTCTGAGTGAAATATGACTTTGGTGAGCTCTGTTGCTCATAGCGCCTGAGGGCAGAGGGGCTGACATACCCCTCTGTGTGGCGATGACAGTGATATTATGCCACTGCTCCTGCTCACGGTCCAACTCCATCACTGTGCTGATAAAGCCCGTGTCAGAGCCGATGCGGAACAGAGCCTCAGGGTCTGACTGGGGATCGATGGAGTACCTGGGAAACAGAAATGGGTACAATCAAGAATAGGGGAGGGAGAAAGAAAGCCCAGAGAGCCCAGAGTGAGTGACTAAATGAGTGAGTGATGGTGTAATAACCACCTGATGTTGCTGCTTTGTCCTGTATCTGGGTCCACGGCATAGACCCGACCAACAGAGCAGACAGGGGGGCAGTTCTCAGACACATCCAGATGGTACAGAGCATGGGAGAATTGTGGCGGCTCATCAGCATTAAGGACCATGACCCGGACTGTCGCCTGGTCCTTAAAGGGACCTTTCCTTATGTACCGGGCGTCCACTATAGGGTTTGCAACTTCCACGGAGAAAGTGTATGAACTGCGGATTTCATAATCCAGGAGCTGTTGGGTGATAAATAAAGCAGTCTCAATCTGTAAACTGCACTTCAGTGAAGGCATTTTCTATTTGATTAACCCTCTAAACCCCATAACCTGCTTGTGGATTTGAGAGGCATGTTATCTTTAAATAAAATTGCAAAAATTACATTTATCTGAGCTAGAAACTGTAAAAACAGAAATAATCGTCTGATTTTTAACTTTCCGACAGTTCTTGAACTACTCATCTGTGAAAATTACTTAAATCTAAGCTTTAAATCATATTTTTTGATCCAAATCAATCAATGTTTTTATGATAAACATTTGCAGTAACCAGATTCTGCAAAAAACTAAAAAAATCTATGCTCCTTGTTGCAACCAGGAAACCATTACTGACTCAGCTGTGCTCAATAATCACATGACAAAAATTCAGGGACTATTCAGCTGAACTGCAGGCTGTGCATACACAGAGCACCTGGAAACAAATTAAAGACATAAGCAGAAAAATATCTCTAATACGTAGAGCCGACATTTTTTCCAGTCTTGGTGACATTTGTGGCCACTTGGAAAAATGCTGTACGTGTTAATTCCAGTTCTTCCCCCATTTTTGGAAAAATAAATATTCAAATAAATTAAACTCACAATTTTCTATTTTTTTTAAAGATTTATGGCACTGTATCTTTGTTCTCCTGCTCAACACACATTTTTGTGTTCTCTCTACTTCTACTCATGGTTTTACTGTTTCCATAGAGGCACAGGACTTTATATTGCAGTGAAAAATGAGGAGCAATGAAAAAAAAAAACCCACACACTGCTTTAGGTTCAGTACAATAACCTACCCAGTAATTCATTTCAGATACCTTTCTCTCTTTTCATTCTATATAATATACATTCCATTTTGGACTTTCTTTTTTTATCTTGCTCTAATAAATTTTCATGTAATTACTCGTCAGTCCCTCTTATTCCTTCCTTCTCTGCAACCTCTTAATTTAAGGTTCCACAGTACAGTAATTATCGCTGAATGCCCAATGCTGTCAGGGCTCTTGAAAGTAAAAGGACAAATTCACACTGGCTGCTTTTAACATCACCTAATCACTTCAAATGAGCTGCACTTTTTTTTACTAGCTCATTATTAGTTCATTGTTTCTCATTAACTGCCCATTGTAGAGCCCTGGGAGTCCGAACCTATCAGCAACAGAGGATGTTCGAGTGGAGAGCTGAAGTGTTTAACTGCCGCAAAAATATTAATTGGCAACACCAGACCAAAGCAAATTTGTTTAATTGCTTGCCTGAAATATAACAAATTAGAAGCATTGTACTTGTTATGTGGCCTTTTGAGAATAAATGCGCACATATAGCCTCAGATCATCTGCTAATCAACTGAAGCTGCTTTATATTCGTCTGGCCTCTCACCTTGTTCAGTACAATCACTGCCTCTTTGTCTCTTCCGGTTACGTTAAATATCTCGGCCTCCTCTGCGTCCATGATGGTAAACTCCAGCTGTGCATTTTCCCCCAGATCGGGATCGGTCGCAGTGAGACGGCCCACCTCCACACCTGGAGCTGCTAGCTCCGACACAGAGAACGACCACGCACCTGCGGGGAACAAAACACTGAATACAACCGTTTGAGCGCTGGCACTGAATCCTAAATGAGGCTGTTGTTTGGCTCAATTCTGTGTCGTGTTATTAACATAATGGATGTGGCTGCTCTCCTACACATATTTCATGACCAGGTTTGAAGGATTGTTCACATTTTTTTCAGATTTATCTTAATATACGACTTGCATCCCCACACGTACGAGGCAGTGGAACAGGCACTGGTTGCTCTATTAATTCCACTTGTCCAAACTGGCTATAAAAAGATCCTCTTAATAAAATTCTTAAGTAAGAAATGGGCCACGACATCCAGAGTCCTCAGTTGTTAAGTTCAGCATAAAGCTAATATCATGTAAATGAGGTGAGTCTCTTTCAAAACCACAGTAATTTTAGTGTGGAATTCCCTATTTGTAGGGATGTAAATTTTCTGCTTGCTGAGCTGCAGTGCAGAAATGGTAGCACAGAAGGAATTTTGCATTAAAAGGACTGTGACTTGTGAAGATACTCACTTTTTTGGTGCATTTCATTAGAATTTCATTCTGGCATCAAATTGTAGCTAGTAATGATTTAAATGCAACTTTATGGGCCTCAGTTATCAATTATTTTGGCAACATGTGGGATATTTTAGATGTTCTCTCTTCTTATCGAGCTGAAAGGATTAGTCAGACAGACAGTCATGGGTTTTGAAGTCTTAGTAAGATGAAACAAGCAATTTAAAGACATCATGTTGGCTTCTGTGAACTTGTGGTGGATATTATTTTGTACTTTCTACCTTTTTATAGACCCTAGGTCTATGAATAGTGCTGTAGTAGTCCTTAGGACTTCAATTCAAGACCTGGGCTGGACTACTACAACGCTAATAATGAAAGTAGCTAGCTGTAGGCCCAGTCCACCACGCTGATCAAAACTAACTCAAAACATTGCATGGATTGTCATGAAATTGTATACATTAGAAATTCACAGTTCTCAGAAGATAAAGTCTCCTGACTTTGGTGATCCTCAGACTTTTTCTCTAGCATGACTTCCGTTTGTGAGGTACAGGATGTCCAATACTTTGGTTTCTGACCAAATATCTCTACATTTAATTCAGCTTTGTACTTGGGGCTTATGAGAAAATATTAGCATGCTAACTAACTTAGCATGCTAATATTTTCCAATGTTCTATTCTGCACGTTTTTTTCTGCTACCCTTTTCCCTCTCTCCTTTACCCTCACCTCGAATGGTCGAGGCAGATGGCTCTCCCTGAACTGGGTTCGGCTGGATGCTTCTTCTTGTTAAAAGGGAGGTTTTTATTTACTTTAATATGTTGTCAAAGTGCTTGCTCAAAGGGAATCATTTGGATTTGTTGGGTTTCTCTCTATAATATGATGTTGCAGGGTCTTCACCCAACTACGTTTTTTAAATTCTAAACTAAGAGCATTTTACCTGCTAAACATCAGCCTGTTTAGCTCAAATCACTGCAGTGTCAAAGTGTCACACAGCCGCTATCATGTCTGTAAACTCTTGCTATTGACAGTAGTGTGGATATTCAGACTAGGTTTGCCACTGTAGACATTTCCTCTTTTATAATAGTAATAAGCTTTATTTATAGGGTATATTAAAATGTGCTTCAAAAGGGGACTAAAAACAGCAAGACAAAAATAAAACAAGTATAAAGCAATAGTAAAACAACAATATATCGGAGATGAAAAGTATAAATAAATTAAATTCACACAGATATGAAAGCCCTTTTTACAAATTGAGATTTAAGAACAGTGATAGATTTAGAAAATCAAATATCAGATCACAAATGAATCATTCCATGGTTTGAGGGTTCAGACTGCAAAAGCACAATAGCCCTTTGTCTGCAATCAGGCGCTGAGAACAAGAACAGTTATCTAAGACGACTTCCAGGCTATAAGGAGTTAGTAAATCCATAACATAGGTAACCACTTGAGAATGTAAAGCCTTGAAAGTCAACAGTATTTTTTTTCAAGTACATGTAAAAATGAACAGGAAATCAGTGAGGGGAGGCCAGTGTGGTAGTTAAATGATCTGTTTTTTTTCCTGGCAGCAGCATTTTGAACCAATTGAAGGCAATGACGGAAAGCCTGAGTTCTACCTTTGACAATGGAACGGTTGATGAAATTATCAGTCAACTGACAGAAAATAGTTAATATATGTTATTTGCTTTGGCATTATTAAAGTGACAAACATTTGTTAGCTCAAACTACTCAACCCCCTAAATCCCACTGGCAGGCTAGAAAAGCATGTTATATTTTTAAAATTGCCAAAATTAGACCATTTATCAGAGCCAGAAACTAAAAGAACAGAAAGACTTATTGGATTTTCAACTTTCAACAGTATCTGAATTAATCGCATGTGACATACAGTTCTGTGGGGAAAATGAATAGAATCTAAGCTTAAAATTGTGATGTTTCATCAAAATTCATTTTACTCTCAAAATTAGACAAAAATTGGCTGCTTACATTAACCAGCCCAAGTCGGCTGGGATAGGCAACCAGCCCTCCGTGACCCTACAGAGGATTAAGCGGTGTATAGATAATGGATGGATGGATGGATGGATGGATGGATGGATGGATGGATGGATGGATGGATGGATGGATGGATGGATGGATGGATGGATGGATGGACATTAACCAGATCTAAAAAAAAACACCTTGGTGCAATCTTTTCAGCTGAACTAGGATGAGCTGCAGGCTGTGCTTTAAATACTCTATATCATGTGGTGCCACCGTTGTTTTCAATATTAGTAACATATGGGGGCACCTGGAGGAATGCTGCGAATGTAAATTCCAGGTTATTCCAATTTTTGTAAAGTACATAATCAAAAGAAATTCAAATCTTGTTTTTCCTGGTTTTATGATTTATAGAGTTATAACCACGTCATACTGCACAGAATAGATTTCTCAGTTCTCTCCTTCCAGCCATGGCTGTGCTGTTTCCATAGAGGTGCAGGACATACATTACAAAAAAAGAAGCCAGCGAGTAAAAATGCCCAGAAACTGCTCAGACTTCAGAGAGCTAAATGTAAATATTAGCTACCTTTCTTCAACTGATATTATTGAAGAGAGAATATCTTTGTTTTTTAACCGATATATTACACAACATAACACATTATTAGGTTCTGAGACCTTGTGACCAGGCTATAACAGCAGTAGCACAATTATGCACACTATTTCTTCTAACAGCACGATTACTATGCATGTTATTTTGTACATTAGCTTTCTTATGTTTCTTAAATGTATCACGCATGCAGATCTAGTTTATTTGATTTGAATCTCTAGACAAGTAGGTATAAATAATCCCATCAGCACTGTGACAAACACACAAACCACATCAAATTAACTGATGATTATTTGCCTCCTCCTGCTATTCATGAGTCGTAATTATTAGGCCGAGAATTAAAGTCTTGCCGACTAAATCTGTTCTTCTGTTATTGTTTATCCTGGATTACAGTCTGTCCACTTAGCAGGCATGAAGAGGCAGCCAGTGATCTGTGGCAGGTCATGTCATTTACTTGGCGTCCCTTGCTGACTTCTGCATCACTTGCGATGCTGCGTGGCAACAGGAGGCGAATTCTGAGAAACGCTTTCATTTTAATCAAAAGCGGCACTACCTTGCTGATTGTTAATCATGGGAATACTCCACATAATGAAGGACATTTAAGAATCACACCCCTCGCATTCGAAGAGCATACTAAATGAGCCGTTTGCCTAAATTGTGGCATTATTGTCAAACTGAAAATAATGACCCGCAGTGAGGTGGGGAGGGAGGGGAGATCTAGTCAGATATCAGTAAATAAACTACAGACTGCTGGCATTTGGAAAAATTAAATTGCTTCTATAAAACATTGTATTGCAGCACAATATATCAACATGAGGAAAGGGGGGCTTTAAAAATTAAGAAGAATGGCAATAAGCAGAGACGGTCAGGATGAAGAAGTAGGGTAGAAAAGGGGGAAAAGTGAACAGAGGGGAGGCAGTATATAGAGAAATGCAGTATATGTCTCAAAGTGTTAGACACATTCTGCAGTGATTTTACTGTCTATTGAAGCAGAAAGCACTGAACTTTAAGATGAAATATTAATAGCATGGAACAGGGAAAAGCTTGGATAAGAAAAAGCGGACATGATCTTTCACTCTTCGACGTCAAGGCACAGTCCATTTGAACCTCGGGGACCAAACGGGAGTGTTTATATGAATGTTAATGCCACTCTTCTGGGCAGAGGTTATGTTATAACAATTGATGGTAAAAACAATGATTAGGAGTAGAGCATAAAACAGAAAGCAAATGGTGGACTGACAGGCTGTTTAGCTACTTTAGAGCTTATGTCTTATCTTGAACCTGACAAGGCGACCAGGACCCAAAGGAGGCAAAAAATATTAGACTGCTGTCACAAATGCCATTACAGGATGTTTCATCATTTTAATCTTCTCTCACATATTCTACAGCTACGGAGATAGAAAGCAGCCAACAGTTAAGTGGTTGATCTGATAACGGCAGTGCTTACTCCTTCTGAAGTGAGGGGGGTTGTCGTTGACGTCGCTCAGCCTCACAGTGACGGTCGTGGTCCCCGATAGTCCGCCCAGATGCCCCCCCATGTCTTTGGCCTGGAGGACGACCAGATATTCATCCTGAGTCTCTCTGTCCATGTCAGGTAGGGCTGTCCGAAGGACGCCTGGTGGAGAGCAGAGCGGGACATGGAGCAAAAATCAAGACAGCAACAGATTTCGCTGTGACACGACGTCTCTTGACATTATCATCAAAGCGAGTCAGACGCATACATGTTAGAATCAGGGCATTGCAAAACATACGACTCTGGGCCGCTTCCGTTTCTGAACCGATCATATAAAATGTAAGTCGATGCAAATGTTCTCAGCCACACTGTGGATATAGTAGGAAAAGGGTACAACATACGATCTCTAAGAGCACCGAAGGGATCAACTATGTAAAGGCATCAGCTGTAGAGGCATTTTATCAAACAGCTTTAAAGGGCATGTGTGCTACATGAGAGGATATGAACAAACCTGTCTGAGGGTCCACAGAGAAAAAGTCCTGGCCCTGAGTTATGGCGTACACCAGCCGGGCGCTGTTTCCATATGTTGGATCATCCGCATCCCTGGCTGTGACTTGGATGATGGACGTGCCTGTGAAAAAGAGGAGGCATGACACAGGTGACACAGTGAAGAGCTGTTTTAAATTGAAGTCGCTAAGCAGGTGACTGGTTTATGAGCTCTCTAACACTCATACTTCACCCTAAATACATCCACACTCCTGTTTAGAATTTCCCCTGCAGGGATCGATAAAGTGTCACCTTACCCTAAATCTATCCCTTGAATATCGCATGCTTAAATGTGTAGGATTAAAAAGATAATCCAGTTCTCAGCTATCTGTCCACATGCACATAATGAAAGAACACAAGTGGCCAAATACCCAGTTACAGTGTAGTACTGTTACCATCCTTTAAGTTTTACCAGAGCCAACATATTTACAGATGTTTAGAGAAGTATCTGGCTGCAGTCTGCATATAGGGGTGTGGTTCAGCATTGAACCCATCCACAGTAATTTGACTGGTTTAACTGTTGAATTTGAGCGAGCTTTAACGCCAGGCGAATGGCTGCTATCTGTGCAACACTGATTGCCCACTTATGTAAAACAAAACATACAAGTACCATACAAGTACTGTAAAAACCATAGTAACCTATGTGTTATCAACAAAATTTACTTAAAGTAGGACTAATAAAAGCACTAATTTTGAAATTATTTTGCTATAGTATATGGTGCTTTAATATTACTGCTACGTAAATGTCTATGTTGCCTTTTACTGTAGAGGTTTAAAGGCCAATTCATGCTTTCCATGTCCATGTGTTTGCAAGGGTCGGCAAGAGTACACATAACAATAATTCTGTAATCCAATTCAGTGAAGGTGACCACAAAGTGGATGTCCGATGAAGCCCAAAACTGGTGACTGTGTGGACTAGCCACACTGCACATGTGCCAGAAAAGCAAATGGTATTTAAAACAAATGCTTATTTCGAGGAGATTCTTGGTCATCCACACCTGCACAATTAAAAGAGTTGAAGTAATGGAAGTAGTTGCTGCCAGACTTTGGAGGTGCTTTAATTTGTACAAGCTTTTTATCAGTGCTGCCCAATCACTGTGGGAAGTCCTAAATTCTCCAGAAATCCTGTGTTATTTCCACCCACTGCGCTCAGCACATCTCAGCAATAATCAATTTAACACGGTGCTACATCCCAATCTGTAACTGGCTGTTATATC
This sequence comes from Dascyllus trimaculatus, assembly GCA_024666655.1. Classification (NCBI taxonomy): domain Eukaryota; kingdom Metazoa; phylum Chordata; class Actinopteri; family Pomacentridae; genus Dascyllus; species Dascyllus trimaculatus. The sequence goes on from CM045446.1 coordinate 21,920,862, forward strand.
CTTTAAAAATTGCAGCGTCACAGACAGCCTTTCAGAAGTATCCACAGGAGCCCTGTGTGTTTTTCTTTGTTTGATATGAGGAGCAATGCGACCGTCTGCAGCAGACCGACGTGTACCTATAACAGTATGAATAGAACCACACAAACATCCGCCGTCTGCTTTTCAAGTTTGCATCACACACACACACACACAAACAAACAAGAACCTCAAATTTGTATTTAAGTACAGTATTTGGGTCAATGTATATAATTGCATTCCACCACTGCTGACGGTCTTTTAACAGGGATCTACATTGAAAACAACACAGTAAAAATGGCTGAAACCTTGTGGAAGACGAGCAGCGACATTGTTAAAACTGCTGTATGGGTCTTAATGCTGACTGGTTAAACTAAGGGAAGACAAACCCTGATTGGTTAAACTCTGAGGGGATAACAGGCACCATTTTTTCTGCCCTCTCAATGTCCTCATTTAGTAGCAGTCTATTCTTGTACACTGCCATCAGCAATGTAAAATTTACCACGTAGACTAACATTACAAACCTCCATTGTTTTATTTCCTTTGTGTTCACAGAACTGGTGTTATGTCCAGTATTACTATTTGCGGTTGCCCCCCCGAGTTAACGTCATGGAAACAAAAAAGCTGATAGGGCCGATTAGGGGGCTGTTCCAGTAAACATTCGTGCCATCTCTCACCTGCGCCGAGCTCCTGCACTGGAAAGCCGCCTAGTTAAATTGACCAAGCCCTAATTCAACTTTTAAACCAGTCAAATCACAGTTGGTGGGATGAAATGTTTGATGTTGAACCCAGCCCCATGCTGCAGGCTGCAGTCAGGGAAACTTGGGCATCTTGATAAAACCATGAGTTTGTCAAGAATACTGCAGACATAAATATGACATCTGGGAAGCTGACTTTGTTATAAGATGTTGTTTAGCCATGCAAGCAGAAAACTGTCAATGCCAGTCTGTTAGTCCGTCAGTTAGTTCACTGCTGTAATCCTGATGGAAAAGCTTTGACATCTATTGGCTGGGGTTTCTTCTAAAACTAGTGGTGCAGAGAGGACAACTCTAAATGTTGGTGATCCCAGGAGTTTCATCATTAGTTTATGATCAAATATCAGCAAAGCAAATTGCATTCCTCATCAATAGGCTAAACTACTACAGTCACTACTATATCTGTTAAAAATTAGATGTCAGCATCGTCACTGTGCACTAGAACTGCAACGATTTTTTGATAATTATATTAGTTGTCAACTATTAAATTAATCTGCAACTATTTTGATGATTCATCAGTTGGTTTGAGTATTGTTTCAACCAAGAAGTCAGAATTCCTTAATTGCATCTTCTTAAATTTGTATATTTTCAGTTTTTTTACTCTTACATGATTAATTAGGGTTTAGAGAAAATATATTTGTCATGTATTAGAAACCCTGATAGAGATTTTTCACCATTTTCTGACATCCTCTAGACCAAACAACTCATTGAATAATAATAATAAAACAATTGTCAGGTTAAAAGGCAATGTAGCCTGTAGCATTTAGGCTGTGTCTGAAATCATCCCTTATCTATTTTATAGTGCTATATCTTTCTCTTTATTCAGCGTCTGAATGGAGTGTTCAAGTTTGAATTTTAAAAAATCTTAAAAAATTCCCAAAACCAAACAAAAAAAAAAAACTCTGCTTCTCACTTACATTCCCACAGTGTGATATGTTGCATTTTACAGACGCGAAAATTACTCTACACCTGTTCGAGGAGCCGATGATTTCAGACACAGTTTCAGGTGTTTTTCTCTGAAAGTTATCTCCACTGGAATCCATTCTGAGCGATGTGACTTCAAGCTGAGCAAAGCTGCTGCTCTCCATGAGCGAGAATACTACAAACATTTTTACTGCCACCTGTCAAAAGGTTTCGCTTTAATGCTGTCATAGCGCTTTACCTATGTTGGCCATCTCCGGCACCATGGCAACATAGGGCTCATTTGGGAAGACTGGCGGGTTGTCGTTGATGTCCTGCACTCTGATGATAAACTCGGACGAAGGCTCCAGGGCTCGGCCGGTCTCGCGGTCTACAGCTGTTGCGATGAGACGATACTGGTCCTTCTCCTCCCTGTCCAGAGACTTGGTAACATGTATGTTGCCAGTGTTGCCGTCAATCACGAACACAGAGCCCACCCCCTCTCCCTCCAACATGTATTTAGTGTGTCCGTCTCCTCTGTCCATATCGGTGTGCAGCTGCAAAATCAAACACATGCAGGGTAAATTAGTGTGACACCTTCAGGCAAACATCACCTTCAGATGCACTAAGCTGATGCAGGTATTGCTCATTAACACTCCTCTATTTGTCTGGCAAGTGCTGCAAACCTGACTGTGTGAAATGGGTGATTTATGTTAAGTTGGGATGTGCTCAGTGAGTCTGAAATGAATGGCACCAGGTGTGGAGGATACATATGGGACCAGGATGAGTAGTGATGCATACAGCTAATTAACTCATTGGACCAAACACGCCATCAGGGGTTTGTTGGGGGCAAATCCACATCAATGTGGACGGTGGCCCTGCAAATGTTATACATATATGTTCACAGATGCATTCTGTGAAAGCAGGCGGCATCCATCTGTAAATCTTTCTGTCTCTTCCATCCATCTGTCCTCTCCTTCGCCTTCTTGTAAATCCATCTGCCCGACTTGCCTGTACCTTTTAAACTACCTCTTTTTCCAGTCCTCGTTTCTCTCCCTTTTCATCAAGTTACCTCGGTTACACAGAATGCCCATCTGCTCACATTTCTCATTCCCCCCTCTCTCTCTCTCTCTCTCTCTCTCTCTGCCTCTCATACTATCTGTTTTGCTCTCTGGTGCAGAATACTGGTTCTGTATTTAATGGCAGAGAGGATATTAGTGTGAGCTAGATAGGTAAAAGGCCAAATACACAGAAATAGAAAGCTAAAGAGATTACTCAGCCTTCATCACACTGAGCTTTCTGACCAGGAACCTTCACATCGCTCTATCCTTAAGGCGCATCTGCACATGTTCATAATCCACGCGGCTTACTCACAACCTCTGCTGTGGACCTTAGATACTCATGAGAACTAAAGCCTTGACTTTAAAATACAGCTGCAACATTGTCTGTTTACAAATGCGCAGGGGGGAATATTTCAAATGATTTTTGCACAGCGCGTTTCGTCCTGTGGCATAAAAATTGTGCAACAAAGACAAATTTAATTGCCTGCATAACGACAAGTGCAGAATTAGTCTAATCGTTTGTGTGCTTAGGACAGATGAGTATCTATATACCGCAGCATACAGCTGTGCATAATAACAACATATGTTCAGTGCAAGTCATACATTTCACATCATGCGTGCAGAAACCAGGGAAAATATAAGATTAGTGTATATTCTGTGTGCGTATGTGTTCGGGGATGAAGCAGGGATTATAGAACTCATGATAGCATACCCTACAAATTGCTAGATAAGGGACTCAGGGTTTTTTTTATTCATCCCTCCATCTACACTCCTCTCCCTCCTTTCGTCCTTAAAGCAAGCTTTGATTTTGATCCCACACTTCACCACGAGAGACATCTTTGTCAGAGTCTGTGCCTACCTCGCTCCCCTGCTCTCCACCACCACCCCCGCCACCCCACTTCCCACTTTCTATCCAGACCTCCTCTCTTCACTGTCTAATTGCTGGCTCAGTCCTGCTGTGCTTCAGTCAGCATGGAAAAACACTCTCACGGTGGGGAAGAAATTCATCCACCCCTTACAAACAAAGCAAGAAAAAGACGAAACTGTGCCTTCCAGTCCCTTTGTCACTTCCCCTCTCAGTCTGTAATCTCAATTTTCCCCCTCCTCTCACTCGATGCAGTACATCCACCTCCGGGTTTATATCTGCTTCTTTCCCTGGCAGCTGAATTCTTTCTTCTTCTTCTGCACGAGTTGAGGCACCTGCGATGTGAACTGTTGATAGCTCACCTCAAACCTCGCACCGGCAATGGGTTTGACACGATCATCCCTCTATTTTTGGCAAACAAAGTGAGCTGCCACTGAGAGAAAACGTTATGCTTTCAACCCCCTCACAATGCAGGGGTAGTTTATTACATGAATATCAACATCAAGACTGTGCTTGCAGAAGCATGAGCATTCCCGTGTGTCCGCTGATTGCTTTAACACCCCTCCCTGACTGTATCAATAACAACCAGAGAGGAAGATTAAACATTTATGAGGTGTATACTGCACTGGTAAGAATCCAATCTAGACTGTCACTATAAAGTATACTGCTAGCTACAAAGTGGCTGGCAGCATTCCCTGTTAGCGTTACAGCTGATATAATCCTACTCTGAGTATACTGTAGCTGCCAGCAGCTGCATTAGTGTGGAGCGCCTGACTGTGAAATACTCCAAGTGAACCCCTGGGATGGAATGGTTCAGGTGTGCTGTGGATTAAATCATCTCAGACACTTCTCGTGTAGCGACACCGACAGCATTTGAAGGTTGCTGGTGTGGCGACTGTGAAAACTCATGTAAGTGACATGACAAGTGGGAATGTTGAAACATTACAATTATGCTTGTGCCTCATTCCTGGGAACATGCTAGTACATTCTGAGCACAGAAAAACATTTTGCTTGCACAAAAATGAATTTTTTAGAGAAACTGCTACTATGCAATTAAAAATAAATCAGTTTTCTCCTTATTTTGTTGTTTTCTAACATCAGCGTAATCATCATAAGTGCACAGTTTGCTCATTTGCCCCCATTAAGTGACGACTAACATCCGTGCAGATGCAACACTGGCTGTTTGGGGTGACAAAGCACTCCAAAAATGAAATTTGTGTGAGTAATATGAGGTAAAAGTTTGCTTTTCGGGCCACCCAACAGCAAAGTGGTTAGGGCACATATCACATGGGCACCTTCACTGCAGGTCATTTCCTGGCTCTTTTTCCTCACACTACCTGAATCTTTTCACTGTTTATCTATTAAACACAAAAACATAATTATTTATTTTTAAAAAAGTGCTCCATTTTCTGTTTGAATGCATCTTTGTGGTGGGCAGCAATTCCAAAACAGCAACTGTATGTCTGCTTTGGTTCAAATTGCATTTCTAGTTCTTTATTGGTTACTCTGGAATTCGTGGCACACTGGAAAATCTAAGCAGGCACAGGACACTCACATATAGTTTATAGTTTATGAGTTTTGGTCTGCACTATATTAAGCTTACTAGCTAGGTATTTTGATAGTTTGTTAAATTCTTGCAAAACTAGTTGCTTAACTTGACAGTTCCAGCTACACAGCCACGGCATTAAGCCTGCAGTGTGGAACTTTTGTCTCCCCCTTCTGGAAGTAAGAGTAATTCCACAAACACTGTCAACTCACGCTCATATTTAGAATATGATCCTCCTTCTAGACACCAGTTTTCTTTTTAATCTGGAGCTTTCCAAACTTTTCTTTGATGCTTCTTAGCTTTTTTCACCTTTGGCGCTGCCATACTCCCAGCTGATGTAATCTACTCTGTCTCCATCACTAAAGTTGGTCTCCTCTTAGCCCTGGCAAAAACAATCTTAGCTGGTTGAAATAACACTGTCAGTGTATCAGCATCAGTGTCTCACTACAGATCTTTAACTTGAAACTTCTACATATACTGAGAAATAGAAGTTTTTCTGGCTCTCACAGGCCTAATCATCCTTGTGTGAACTTCTTTGACATTCATTAATAAGTAAAAGTCCCACAGTTCAAATTTAAAATCAATACTGAGCAGTTCCGGGGGGAAAAAAAGTTACATTTATTATTAACTGTGCCTGTAAATTTGCAAAAAATCAAACCTAAGATATGATTTTGTTGGACAATGTGCTACATCACATTTTAACTTCATGCTAGAAGGAGGTTAGTATATTAGTACGTAAACTAGCGATGTTAGTAGGAGGTCACTCATATGTCAAAAAGACATCTGGAAAAGAAAATACTTCATTCAGGGATGTTTCTATCCACCATGATTATGCAAATAGCAGGAGTTGGGTCATCGAGATAAAGAGCTGGAGGCTCTTATTCTCTGGATGGTACAGTTGCAGAAGATGTAAAAGAAGATGAAAGGATTTGTTTAAAGAAGCACCGGTCAAAGCTTAAACCATGTAGAAAACATGATGCACTGATGTCTGTTTCATGAATTAATTTAAGGAGAGCTCTACTCCACACAGTTATTCTTTGGTTCTGCACTAAAGCAGACGCTTCAGTTGCTGTTCAATTTATATATATCATGATTTACTTCCATAGAGCTTTGCTGCATTTTTATGGTGATGACAGCCAAGGCCGGAAGCATCACGTTTTTGAGCTGTCCATCCATCCCTTTATCGTGAATGCCAAGAGCAAATTTTTTCAAATTTGGCACAAACGTTTGCACGGACCCGCGGATGAACTAATTAGATGTTTATGGTCAAAGATCAAAGGTCACTGTGACCTAATAAAGCATAGTTTTAGCCATAGCTCAAGAACCATATCCTAATTATGACACAATGTGACACAAATGTCTGAAATGATAAAATGATGAGGTGATGACATTTTATCTTCAGAAAGTCAAAGGTCAAGTATGGACCAGCTTGGATGAAAACTGCAACTTGACTAGTAGGCCGAAGCATAAAAGCACAAGGCAGTAACTTTTTTATTAGAATGCCAATTTTTTCATCTCAGCCAAGAGTAAAAACTTTGTTTATTTCTATTTAAACCGTATGAACTGCTGAGGTGAGGCTGTGGAGCTGCTTATCATTCTGCCTGTGCTTCCCTGCCTCCCTTGTAACCAATAACACTGCAAGAAATGACAGCAGTTTTGAAATCACCAACTTCAATTTCCAACTTTCAGACTGGTTGGAATTGTGGCACTCTGTCAGTCAAACTGGAGAGCGTAAAGAGCAGAGATGTTGACAGCAGGACGATGTGCCTTTTTAAGACCACATAAAGCAGGAAAACAGAGAGTTAACGAGTGAAAATGAATTAAAGGATTATATTTAATGCACCTATTTTGATAATGGAAACATTTAGCAGCATATATTGAGCATGGACGATATTTTTGGTTGCTCCTATTAGTCTTTGCATGATTGTAGTTTTTCTACAGAAATGCACGTGCTTAAAATAATCCTTTTCCTGAATGAGGCATGAACATAATTTCTTAAACACAATGCAGGAGATTCACAGAACATGCTGGCTTGTTGTAACAACAGCTTACCCGTCCAATGAGCACTGGCTCGGGTCCTCTGTACTCCTCGATCACAAAGAACTGGTTCCAGAGCCAGCTCCTTCGGTGGCGAGATCGATGCTCTGACCGGTTCTGTTCAGCCTCTGTGACCCACTTAAAGATGCCCTGTGTCCGCTCAGGCTGAACGTCACCGACACCTGTCTCCAAATAGAGCCCGGGCTGCAGAGCGTCCTCCTCCTCTGAACTTGGCACTAGACTCTGATCATTAATTACACCTTCAACCTCTCCATTAGTCAAATTGCTCCTTTTCTTGCGGTTCACATTGAGTTCAGGGCTATGTTTAGGTATTAGGGACTTGGCAGAAGGCTCGAGATGTTTAAGTATGACCATTTGCCTCGCCGCGTTATTCTTAAAGTCAAAATCATTAGGTTTTGCGTCATTTAGTTGAAATGCCACATTTGGCAGGGATCTTGCATCACCTCTTGCATCCTGAGCCTGACTTTCCTCCAACTCTTTGATCCTCACGAAAAAGTTGTCCTTGGACTCTGGGTGAGGTAAAACTTGTTGCTCTTTGCTTGATAATACGTCCTGATCTTCCTCCGAAAGGCCAGCAGCCACCAAAATGCCATTTCTTTCCCCTTTGCAGAATAAAAGAAAAAGAAGCACAACATGTGCTGCCATTGCGGATTCTCACCAAATAGTCTGTTTCAAGGAAATGCTGACAAATAGATGATCAGATGTAGGTTTTTATGATGGCTTGTTTGCGGTGTGTTTTCTTCCTGCTCCTGTTTGGGGGTTTTGTTTCGTCTCCCCAGAGCGCGTCTTCATTTCGCCTCCTTTCCTCACATATTCCCATGCAGTACACATGCTGCACAGGATCACCTGAGAGAAGACATAATTAGTGCAGTCTTGACTGTATTCATTAAAATGGGAAGCAAGTTCTTCAAGATACAAATCTGAAAAAGACACAAAGAAGCTGACATCTTCCTCATTATCTAATAAGGACGAGGATATTTTGAGACCAATTTCTAGATAAATGTTTTCTACTGTTTGTTCAACAGCTTTGTTTGCTAATCAGAGCTCTGCCAGCTGCTGTAAAAATAGCCGCGAGTTTTACACAGAAACTATGAACATTACGGTCTGATAAGAAATTACCCGAAAAGGGAGGGTTCACTTTGTACCTGACGCGATTAGTCGCTCGCTTCCCGCTGCTGTTGTCATTGCCGTTTTATGCGAATCTGCGTATTGATCACGTTTGCAGGGAGATAAGTGTGGTCTTAAAAAATTTCAATTAATTTAGAGCCCGAGGGTTTGGCGATGAGGTGGAGCTCAGGTACTTTACTGCTCCCTGTCACACACAATTGCCTGGACAGCAGGTGATTGATGCCATCCCTAAAGATGGTCTCCCCATGCCTCAATGCCCAGTAGTGAGAGAAGTTCCCCTTAAGAGATTAATTAGGCTCATAAATAATGTAATCAATGACTTGTCCTCATTTCCCAAAAGTTTAATGATCTGCATTTTGTCAGTATTTGAGTCAGATCCCAGCCCATTGATCTTTGAAACTTGATGCGGTGAGAAAGTGTCAGCAACTTAAAAAGACCGAAACTGTGCCATGGCAGTTTTTCCATCCACGTCCCACCTGCATCCATCACTCTGCCTCACCATTTCCTGCAGTGACATCTGCTATCCCCCTCATGCACGCATGGAGATGTGCATTATCATCTCCACGGTGCAACAGTGCATGAGTCAGAGGTACACAGCCATGTGGGCTTCCAACACATTTAAATAAAGTTTTCATGAATGCATTTGAGCGTTAAAATTCACTCGCAGCTGCATGCAAATTATCAATAATATGGCTGAAGGACATAAGTGATATAGTGCATACTGACAAACCCAAATCCTCTAGTCTCATCTGACTTAATAAATGCACAAAGGACATGCACGTGCTTTGATTAATTTAGTGGAAAATAGGCACAGGGTGGGCCTATAGAAATGCAGCAGCCTTTGATAGCTCTCTATAATATGAACCATAACATTTTCTGATACATCCAAATTGATATGCCTCATATGAAAGGAAAGACATGTGAAAATGAAACCAATGTTCTACTTCTCTGCAGACACTGACCTACTTAAAAAAGTGCAGCTTGCCTCAAATTGAGAATTCGATCACAGGAAGCGTTAAGTAATTTCTAATCTTTTTGCGTCATTTTAATTTTTTTTTTCCTCAAAAGAAAATCCACCCTTGGAATTTTTTTTGTCTCATTTTGCATACCAAATTACACCAAGCCATCCACATGTAATGCTCCATGTTCGGCATCTGCATCTGTTTGCCGGCATCTCAAATCTACGAAAAATACAAGAAGTGGCTCCTGCACAACACTTTTGTCTTCTTCTGCTATTGTGCATTAGCATAGACTGAGCTCACGGCTTACATTTCTCTCTGCCAGCTTTGCTCCAAAACCCACGTTGCCAGCAGTACATGTCATTCACCGCTGTTTGAAGTCTTCCGAGTATGAGTGTGCGCGAGATATGTGTGAAATGTAAGGCAGGGATAGAGGATGAAAGCGTGAGGACGATTTGCTGTTGCCGGCTCAGAATGGAATGATGAGTGGTGACATAGCTCTAAATTGCAAATCGCTGTTTCAGTCTCACTTCACTCTGCATCGGGTTGCTTCCTTGCAACCAGGCTATTTCGTTTTTATTAAAAATAGCCTGTGCATGTCAGGCCTTTTACATAGGGAAAAATGGGAGATGGAGGCAAAGAGGGAGCGGGTGGGGGGTGAGGGGGTAGTGGAAGTACACTGAGAGGGAGTAGACGGAGGAAGGGGAGGTTGGCTGGCTTAAACGGCCAGGACGTGGACAGATTCTGCTCCATTTGAACATCTCTGGCTTTCTCTGCTCCTGCCATCCCTCTTAATGCTTACAGACCTCTCATCCATTCTCGCCGCCTCTCCCCCGCTCAGAGCACACAGGGAAATCTCTTAAGTCTCTCCAAATCAGACTGGCAAAGAGAGGCCCACTGTACTCAGCACATCAGTCACCTCATTATTGTCAAGATTTGACACTCAGACAGCTTAACCTTAAGTGCTGAGTGCTGAGCAAGTCTTCAGCCGTTGACTTTATTTGTCATATAAAAATGCTTCTGCCGTTACAAGGTGATCTACTTGTGCAAGAGTAGATGCAGATGATAATGACTGCTCAGGCATCAGGGCCGCACAATACATCGTTTCAGCGCCCACACCGCCATGTGGGCATGCGCAGGAAGTTGCAATGTAAAGTTTGGCAACGCATCATGCTACAACTTTTTTTTCCTCTCCCATTTGCTGCTTGATACTCGGTTCTCATTTCCCGTGACTAATCCACAGGAGAAGTACCGTAATTTACTCCAATTTAAGGGTTCTTGGATAAACTGAGATTTATTAAGCTTTTAAGCTTCATTCACAACACACTGAGTTTGTTGACATGCAGGCTCCATGTGTGCACAGCCAAATGAGCGAGGAGCTGGATAGACACTAAAAAGAAGGATTTGGTTACAAAAAAAGAAACGCAGCATCAGCTTTATGGAAATATTTCGGCTAGAGAAAGGATGATATTGACGGCAGTCGGCTGTAGAGCTGCAACGATTAATCGAATATCAGCACCCTCTAAAAATGAGTTATTTTTTCAGGATTTTCAGGAAACACAAAAAACTGAACCACACCACACTGAACCCTGACCTAGGCCATTATACTACAGGGGTAGAATCGCATGATCTGGTCAGCTGAGGATGTAGGCGATTTTACCAGAGGCCGCCAGCATCATGAGAAGATGATTTAGGCAAAAATGAGGTTGGGATTGATGAGAAATGGGAAGGTGATGATATTAACTAATCAACATTCTCTGATTCAAGCTTCTTAAAAATGGTTTCCTTACTCATCTGAGACAGTAAACTGGGCATCAGTGGGTTGTGGATCAAAACAAGACATCTGAGGACGTCAGTGATTGACACCGATTGGCATTTTTCACTATTTTCTGGCATTTTACAGGTCATACGATTAATAGATGAATTGCTTAATGGAGAATACAATCAACAGATGAATCAGGGAATGAAAATAACTGGTAGTTGCAGCTGCAGTCGGCAGTGTCTTGCAGTGGTTGCCACTAGTGGAGGCAACACAACTCATTGAAATCACCACCACAAAGCTCTTTATGATCAGTGCAAGGACAGATCTGAATGTCACCAAAGCAAAAAATAGTACTTTGGATGCCTTTGTGAGTGATACGCCACATGAAAAAGGCAGCATTTTTACAATTATTTTTTTCATTCCTAACGCAGATGCAATCCCAGCAATCAACCTAGAGTGATTCATTCTGTCCAAATACAGTTATTCAAGTCATGTGGTGGTTTCATATATCACAATATCTATCGCAATAGTAGGTATTTTCCCCATATCGTGCAGCCCTTTCTGACAAACACACATCTTAAAGCAGATGATGGCTCATCTCAGCCTGGCTTTGGTCCCTCACACACACACACACACACACACACACACATGCACGCAGGCACACTCACATCTGGACGGCTTATTAGCATATCCAGAAGAGCTACACTAAACAGCCCGGAGCGTGACCTTGTCTTGTTAGAGGAAGCCAGAAAAAATGACCTACTTGATGCATGTTAATGTGATTTACACACTTGGTCTAACTATTATAATGAATCCAAAATAAATACATACTGCTGCGAGGTCCGGAGACCCGCACGCGTTTTTCTGTTGTTTTATTTTATTATCATTATTTTTCCCAAGCGTCCCCGCGTGAAAAGTGCACGGGGGCAGGTGAGTCTACAGCCCCACGCGCATGAACCGAGCGCGCGCGCACACACACACATGCACAGACACAAACAGTAAAAAAATGGGTTTTTTCTTGCCAGAAAACGAGACAAGGAAGCACGGAATTAACCGCACCATCTGTCAGAGGCTGGCGTTCACTTCACTCAGCCACGAATAATGGTCTCCTAACGCTCTTCGCTCTTTTATTATTAATAGTATTATTTCTTCACACAAACTGCTCGCACATGCTGGTGGCTGCGAAAAGCCGGAGTGTTTGGGTTTTCTTCGCTAATTCGTTTCAAACTGTTGGGGAAACCGCGTCGCTGTGGCTAAAAAAAGTAGAGGAAGGCTGGAAACTTGTCACGTCGGGAAACTCGTGCAGATAAAAACATGGAGATTGAAAAAAAAAGTCCCCGGCGGAGCTTACCGTGTGCTGGCGGCGGCGGCTCTTCTCGCTCTGCTTCTGCTTTACCGGAGCTGAAACCGTCCAACGTGGGAAAAACGGAGCCGAGGTTCATCTGAGCTCAACGTGAGGTCTGTCCACTTAGCCCAGTCTCTCTCTCTCTGCCTTCTGCCTCCCCTCCCTCTCTCTCCTCTCTCTCTCTCTCCCTCTCTCTCTCTCTCTCCCTCTCTCTATCTCTGCCTCCCCCCTTCTCCCTCTCCATTAGTTTGTAACTATCACAGAAAGACGACAGTCACCCTAAAAGCCTGCTATTTCTGACTGCTGTGGCCACTGAGAGCCACTCAGACGTACATACTAACAAATTAGCTCGTCTCATATTCGTGTACGAAACATCTCCAAAAAAATCCCAGCTTTGCTTTCTAATTATCACTCCTATTATGATAATTTTCCTTTAAACCCCTTCAGTATTTTCCGGTTAGGCTGTATGGTTTCTTTGAAGCCATGCAGCATGTTGTGGTTTTTTTAATCTGCTTAAATATAGCAGGTCTGCATAATCATCTCCACTAAGTTTGCATTTCCCCTGTTGTGCCACACAGAAGCTGGACCAGAAAATTGCCACTCAAGGATGCATTAAATTTCCCCAGTAGCCCTCCTCTCTCACCTGCTAAAAACATGCCTCATGCGTTTGACTGTAATTACCCCCCACTTCACACTTGGATGGCATATTTTATTTCCCTGCATCTCTCGTGATGTGATTATACTGGGAGTAATGAACAATTTCATATACAGGCCATTTCATAAAGTGACTTTAAGTAGATTTCTTTGAGAAACTTTTACACAGATGTGCACTTTTTAAGCAGTTCAAACCTTTACAACCAGGATAATGTCTTATAACGTGGTATTTTTGATGTTTGATTTGCACCCGAGTGTTTTTTTTAAATAAGAAACTTTATGTTGAGCCTTTCCTTTGCACTACAGAAAAGATGACATTGAGCAAAAACAGCTACTCAGTCAACAGTAGAGCTGCAACGATTAATCAAAGATTAAATTAATACTGTTTTGATTATCAATTCATGAGTTTAAGGCATTCTTTGAAGAAAAAAGTCAACAATCTCTAATAAAAAGTGAATGTTTTCTGGTTTCCTTGCTCCTCCGTTACAGTAAACTGGATATGTTTGGGCTGTGGAAAAAACAAGACATTAGAGGACGTCACTGATTTCACTGATTGACATTATTTTTACCACTTTCTGACATTTTGAAACTAAATATTTGAATAAATAGTTGCCGCTAGTAGAGACAACACAACTAATTTCTTTGACCATTTAAATTAACATCAAAAAGCTGTATGATGAGTGCAAAGACAGATCTGAAAGCTACCCAAAGAAAAATACTACACTGAATGACTTTGCCAGTGTTACACCACATGAAAAGAGCTAATTTCAGCTGTTTTATTTATAATTTTTTTCTCAGTGGAGATGAAATCACCCTAATCATTTTAGAGAGAATAAATCTTTCCACCAGATAGAGTTACTTAGGCTATGTGGTGGTTTCATACCACAATATACACCGATCAGGCATAACATTATGACCACCTCCCTAATATTGTGTTGGTCCTCCTTATGTGCTCAAAAATACTCTGAACCATTGGACATGGACAAGAGGACCTCTCAGGGTGTCCTATGGGGTCTGGAACCAGGACGTTGGCAGTGGATCCTTTGGGTGCTCTGTCTTGTGCAGTGGGGCCTCTGTCAATCCAACTTGTTCCACTGCATCCTGTTGATGCTTGATCAGAATGGGGTGTAGGAAGTTTGGAGGTCAAATCAACATGTTGGACCATTGTCATGTTCCTCAACATGTTCCTGACTGTTGGATGTTGTTTCCATGTGGTGGGGTGCATTTTCCTGCAGGGGTAGACCAGTGACATTTGGGATTTCTATTTGCATGAGGGAGTGTGTTTGTTCTGGGACAATGTTTATTTGGGTGTCTAAGTCTCATCAACATGGATGTTAAAATCCAAGGTTTTCCATCAGAACAGCACATAGTACCAATATGATCAATGTTATTCACTTCATCTGTCAGTGGTCATGATACTGTGGTTGATCGGTGTATATCACAGACAAACTAAATATCACAATATAAGATTTTTCCTAGATCGCTCAACCTTATCTGACATCACACTGTAAACACATATTTTCACCAAAAGGTACACTTTTTAAGCAAATTAAACCATTGCAACCAGTATAATGTCTTATAACGTGGTATTTTTTGACATTTTTATACATTTCATGTTTGATTTGCACCCAGATGTTTCTTTTAATTAGAAACAGTACTTCCTGCACGACACTATTAGAGCCACTTTGAGTGCAGCTTTTCCTTTGCACTACAGAAAAGAGGACACTGAGAAAAAACAGCTAGTCAGTCGACAGTAGAGCTACAGCAGTTAATCAAAGATTAAATCAGTCACCTACTATTTTGATTATCAATGCTTGAGTTTGAGGGATTTTTAAAGAAAAAAGTCATCAATCTCTGATTCCAGCACCTTACAAATGTGCCTTTTCTGGTTGCTTTGCTCCTCTGTGACAGTAAACTGAATATCTTTGGGTTGTGGACAAAACAAGACACTAGAGGACATCACTGATTGACACTGACTAACATTTTTCACCACTTTCTGACATTTTAAAACAAATTATTTGACTGCTCAGAAAATCACAGATTAGTCAGCAATGAAAATAACTGGTAGTTGCAGCCACAGTCAGTAGGGTCTTACAGTGGTTGTCACTAGTCAAGGCAACACAGCTAATTTCTTTGACCATTTAAAAAGCTGTATGATGAGTACAAACATAGATCTGAAAGGTACCCAAAGAAAAATACTATTTTGAATGACTTTGCCAGTGTTACACCACATGATAAGAGCCTTTTAAAGCTTTGTTTTATTTATTATTTTTTTTCTCAGTGGAGATGAAATCACCCCAATCATTCTGGAGTAAATAAATCTTCCTACCAGATAGAGTTACTTAGGCTCTGTGGTGGTTTCATACCACAAAACATATTGAAGACAAACTAAATATCACACATAAGATTTTTCCTGTGTCGTGCAGCCATATCTGACACTACACTACAAACAGACACATTAACCAAAATGTGCATAAATTCAAACCTTTGCAACCAGGATAATGTCTGATAACATTTCTTTTTTTACATTTTTAAACGTTTACTGTTTGATTTGCACCCAAGCTTTTCTTTTGATTAAAAACAGTACTTCCTGCACGACACTGTTAGAGCACCTCTGCACACAGCGACTTTTAAGTGCAGCCATTCCACAATTCTTGATCATCCCCTGTCTGATGACAACGAATCAAGAGAGCCTTTAAACAAGTGGTGATGAGACAAGTGTTCAGCGATACGACTAGAAAGAAAACTTGCCACCCTAAGGTCACTCGTCAGATCCCTTGTACCCAGTTGTGTACTGTGAGGTTTATTAATGCCAAAACTACTGAGCAAGCACAAAACAAAGCCGAGCAGTAATCAATCTGCTAGTGAGGATTTGGGTGCACACAGGGACACATTTCTAAAGCACAAAACGAGGAACTGTCATGATTTTTTTTGGCAAACTTTTTAACTGTTAGGTTCATATGTTTGTAAGTTCTTTTAGACAAACAAAAAAACTAAACAGATGTAGTCATGTAACTTTAGAAAGCTGGGTGTGTGACATTTCACTTTTTGGTCAAATCCAGCAGAGTTTGTTCTGTTCTCAGCTCGAGTGTGCATGTAAGGAATAGAAAGTGCCAAAATCCGAACAAAGAGCTTTGAAGAGGCCAAGCAAAGGAAGAACTACTGCTCCCTCAAATCACAGTTCATCTGCTCGCTGGCTCTGAGCTTTGATTTGCAATTCTGTCCTTGCTTCTTTTCAAAACATGAAGCTCCAAGTCTGTCCCTGCAAGCTCTCGAATCTGGACCACCGAATCGGTTTCCACTTGTTTTGTTTTCTCTTTCTTTCTTTTCGCTCGCTCAATAATTCTGCCATTAATGAACTTCCAAAGATGGGAATTATGGATGAGGTCTGGGAGGAAGGGAGGCTTTCTCCCTCTTACTCTCCCAGCTGCAGTCAATCACACAGTAGTACAAGTCGAGTGCACATCTCCACTCATGTTGCAGTCACGCATCTCTGCATGTAATTTATTTTATACTGTTAATCAGACAGAGATATGCACGCTGCACACATATGCGAATGTGAGCCATTAAAACCTCCGTCACATACAATATATCACGATACTTAGAAATTAACTCATCATATCCGCATGTAGAGGCACGACTTCATGCAATGCTCAAGCATTTTGACATGTAGCGTAACACATATGATATAAAACTGCTCTAATGCGGTGGATTGTGTTGCCCTGGAAACCTTCGACCACCACACTTTAAGTATCTTTGCTAAAGTTTGAGAAGGTGTGGCCGAGCACTGGGCAGCTCTGTAAAAATCCTTTGCAGACTCATTGTCGCTTGAATAATTACTAGTATGCCTAATTTACGACTGCAGCGCTCAAACAAAATGAACAGGCACGTTCAGCAAAATTTCTCTTATTCCTTAATTTATTGAAGTGTCAAAGAAACTTCACAAGTAATCCGACAGCAGACACAAATCAAGTTTTCAGCCCGTTTATTGCTATAGCTCAATGTGTTTCTTCGCACACGGCATTACATTATGACCTTAAGCCTCCAGACATTTAGCCTTTTTTGGACTTTTCATTTTCTGCTTCCCTCTGTTTATGCGATTCCACCACATGCAGGAGTAGGTAGTAATTATCT